>CM060103.1:5838578-6223528 GCA_030522485.1 Stenchaetothrips biformis | reverse complement strand
CTCTCACCGTCCTCTGTTAAACTTTCATCGGTGCACAAAGTGTGTGTATATTATTTTTTAAAACGAATTTTTCGGGCAAAAGAAGAGAGCAAAAAACCTTAGACTCTTGACTTTTAAAGATTTTTCAAACCAAAACAAAAAAAAAAAACTTTTTTTTTTTTCGGACTGTTTTGAATGACTGTTATCGAAACTCTTCCTCCAAGGGCGTATCCGTGACGTCCCGGGGCGGCCCCCGTCGCGCTTCTCGCTGCCCGGCGCCGGAGTCGTTTTCGGTCGAAAAAGGCGACCGGCCGTATTGTGCGGAGGCGCCGCGCCGGCGATAGGCCATCGGCGCACAGTGGGTCAGAAGACCGTTGTGGTGGCCAAAATTCTAGACGCGTTATCGAGCTCCAGAGTCGCTGAGTGAGACTCCAATCGAACGGGCGGGCCCCCCACCAATGGATTGCTGTCCAAACGAGGAATCCATTGGTGGGTCACGCGTTTCTGTTCGAGAGTCCCCATTTTGGCGACTGCGGAGCTCAAAAACGCGTCGGGATTCCAGGCCCCCTCAAGTCGGTCTTTCTGACCCACTTGTGTGTGCGGTACGCTCCTGTGCCCGGCCCAAGGGTTGCGCGGTGCGCAGCCTAGAGTAGACGTTCTCTGAGGGGGACTCTCTAGCGCAGCCACGCGCTTGTGCACGGGCCCCACTGTGCCCGGGGCGTTTTGGCGGGCCGCGCGCGGAGGGAGGGTGTCGTGTGACGATGCGGCCGCCAATACTCCAACACCCAGGGGCTGCCCGGGGCCCTGCGGAACCGCTTAATTCATTTATCGGCCCCTTGGGTGACTCCGGGTCGACCGCGCGTCCGGGGACCGTCGACTTGCCCAGACCCGCCGCGGGGCCCCTCGCGGTCACTCGCCGAAGGGCGGCGCTCATTCAACGAATGTGACGTCCATATTCGTTCGAATGTGAATTTTGTTTACGTTCTTTTGAATACGATCAACATTCAAACAATGTGACGACATATTCAAACGAACGTGACAAAATTCACATTCGGAACGAATATGACGTCACATTCGTTTGAATAAACAGTGCTGTGGCACGCCGCCACTCCAGTCACTCAGGAACACGCAGAAATTTTTTTAAAAAAATAAAAAACACACACACAAAAACATTACAAAAAAAAAAAAAACAGAAAAAAAGAACGGTTCCAATTTTTTTTCTGAAATTACGTATGGAAGAATACTTGATTTTTTTGTGATTCGGAAATAGTTGAAATTCGTAGGTTCCTCTATTATTTCGCAAGGCGGACCATCATATGAAGTTATTTTCCGGAATGGTTTTGTGTGTGTAGGGGTGATAGCACGGCTGTTGCTTGTTGCTGTGTGTGTGTGTGTGTGTGTGTGTGTGTGTGTGTGTATGTGTGTGCGTGCCTAATGGAGGCATCCAGGTGGGACGGCTGATAGTGTACTCAATGGCATTCCATCGGCATAGTAGGGCGGCCAGGGCCAAGGGCTTCACTATCACACTGTGTAAATACGCAAAGGGATCGGACTTCACTTGGCGTCAGATACCTATTCAAACCTCGCATGTTTTGTTGTTTTTTTTTTCATCGCGCTAAAGGTTTTGGGGAGCGCCTTTTGGTTCATTTAACGACGGGTTTTAACGGCTAATTTTCCTTGCCTGAATGCCATCAAACGGTTCTGTTCGTCGTTTCCAACGCGGCTGCTCCCTGCGTGTTACGTGTCCTAACGCGTATGCCGACCGCAGCCCACCTTTTAAAAGGGGGAAACCGAGAAATAAGGTCTCTTTTGGATAATCTCTCACTCCCGTCGATCAGCCGACTGGACTAACCGAGCAGACAACCCAAACAAACTCCGTCTTGCCAGTCAATCACACTCACAGACTCTCTCTCTCTCTCTCTCTCTCTCTCTCTCACACACACACACACACACACACACACACACACACACACGCGCGTCCTATTAACGCCCTATCGTCATCGGAATCGCGGCTCTCGGCTCGACGACGGCTGACTTCGATAATCTCCACGTATTTTGACGTGGCGGCCCTCCGCCGTGCCGCAGCGCGACGGCCGCGCAGTGGGCCAGAAGACCGCGGCGCTGGCGGCCGAAACTCTGGACGCGTTTTGAGCTCCAGAGTCGCTAAACTGGACTCGAAGCGGACGTGTGACCCCGCCAATGGACTGCTCTCCGAACGAGCGATCCATTGGTGGGTTACACGTTTGGTTTCGAGTGCCGTTTAGCGACTCTGGAGCTCAAAACGCGTCAGGGATTTTAATCGCATCCACCGATCTTCTGGCCCACTGTGTGCCGCCGGTGGGCGGCTGCTGTGGGCTGATGGCCCCAAAGTACCCCTCTGGGCGGTACCGATCCGACAGACTCTCATCAGCCGCGGTGATTTACCGAACGCTTATGTCAAATTTTATGTCCGGGTTCGAGTCGCCGTCGCGGCGTGTTCGTTAGAGCGACGCCAGCGCGCCCTTCCGGACACTCGGTGAAGCGATGCGTCGTTGATTTCGTGAGGAATGCACAGTGGACCAGAAGACCAGCGCAGGCGGCCAAAACTGTGGACGCGTTTTCATCTCCTGAGTCGCTTAACAGGACTCCAAACGAACGTGTGACCCCACCAATGGATTCCTCGTTCGGAGAGCAATCCATAAGCGGGGGGGGGGGGGGGGGGTTCACTCGTTCGGTTTGAGTCCTATTTAGCGACTCTGGAGCTGAAAACGCGTCGACTCCAGCGATCTTCTGGCCCACTGTGGAATGGCCCAGGAATGCGCGTCCATATCCACGCGGACCTGTTGCTGGCTTAATTCCCTTCCACCTCGCCCAATATTCGGCCCGGCTTACCGAAGCAGCTTTACCGAAAGCCAAGCCGCTTTTAGTCGGGCCGCTCCGCCCCTTTTTTAAAAAAACTCTGCCGCTAGAGCTTGCTGCATGAAGGTAACCACCACCTTTTTTTTTCGGTTGCCAGAGTGGGGAATAAAGAGGAACGTGTGAATTTTAGCAGTTGAAGTGTTGAGTTTGGGACAGGCGGACGGACGGACGGACGGACAGACAGACAGACAGACAGACAGACAGACAGACAGACAGACCGGCCGACAGAGTCGTTGCAGTTAATTGTCGGTGTTGGAATGAATGTCCCGTAATAGCAGAGTGCGGGATCAACAGGGCATATCGATGTCATTCATCAATGCAGCAGCTCCTTCCCCGGGGCGGACGGTGATACGTCATGCCGGGGCCCTCACAGTGGGCCAGGCGGTGCCCTCACAGTGGGCCAGGCGGTGCCCTCACAGTGGGCCAGACGGGGCTCGGGAAGGGCAGGAAGGACTCCGAGGACGAAGCCCTGCATTCCAAGGACCTCATTGAAACGGATTGAAAGCCCGGGTAGTCACCAAGTTGCAGTCAATTTATGACTTCGACTCTGTCAACTTTGGGCTGCTTCAAAAACAATTGTGTCCTCAGTGCTGTGGGAATGTCCAACCACACTCGCGATATTAAGTACAGCCCCTCCGCACAGGTGTGTAAGCAAACCTTTGATCTTGTGAATCGACGAGACAAAAAATGCTAATATGGAATCATAAGAGACAAGACCTGTCTAGGTTTGCTCGTAAAAGTGGCTGTGCTCTGACTAGACTTCGCCAATTAGTTGATAGACAAATAGTCCACCGCGACGCGGCTCTTGCGTGATCCCTGCGAGGAGGAGCTTCTGTCTGAGGGGCGATATGAAGACATTAGTCCATGTCGAGACTCCGCCAAACACTGGCAAGTAAGCCTCACTTCGTCTGGCCCACTTGGCAGATGAGCCTCTTTGTCATACTCTGCGTGTCTCGGTCGCACTCTCGTGTCACACTCTTAAATGCCGACGGAGTGAGTGTCGCGGCTGCAAATGAAACAAAATGACTACCAGCCTCGCGCCGACCCGGCCGGCTCGGTCGAACCAACACGGTTTGTTCAGCCTTCTCACTGCACTCTAAATGTCAAATGTCTCACAATGAAATTTGACCTATGTTTAGTCGTATGTTACAGTGAATTCGGCGCAAGCATAATACGCAGCAATATTTCTTCGTAATACGAATATTTTTAGCTTTTTCATTGTAAGATACACAGGAAAACCTTCGTAATACGAAGAGAAACCACCTTCGTATTATGCTTGCGCCATTTCCTTCGTATTATGAGATTTCCTCGTAGGACATTTAGAGTGTGTTTTCCTTAACCCGAAGGTTGAGGTTTCTCTTAAAAAAAAAATCAGCTGTTGTCGGGTTTGCACATGCAAGTGGAACACATGTCAATGGCGAGAATGAGACACAAGTTCCGATCAGCGTCAAAGTTTTCCCATTTTCACGCTCGTTTCTGACAGTGTAGCCCCGAAATAATTGGGGCCCTGCCACTTTGAGCCGCCCTCAAAGTATGTCCTATCGCGACATGCCCGAGCAGCAGTGTGAGCGCTGCCAGACTTATTTATGCAGGGCCCAGGAGTGTTTGATCGTCTCTCGTACGTTCGCCATTTATAAAACGCTCATGGTCCGGACCAGACTGCCGCAAGTGACACCCCGAGCCGCGGGGCGGGACTAGGCGGGCCTGCTCCCCCCACCACACTCAAGCTGCCGCTCTCTGAGCTTCTCACGTGCCGTCTCAAACCGCACGAGTTACAATTTGCTGCGCGAATCGGCTCACTCTAAAAAGTCAACAAAGAATTAGCTTCGTAACTACGAAGAAAATGAAGGCATTGTAGAATTACTTTGTATTACGAAGAAATGCTTCGTATTTCGAAGAAATGCTTCGTATTTCGAAGAAAATGAAGGCATTGTAGAATTACTTTGTATTACGAAGAAATGCTTCGTATTTCGAAGAAATGCTTCGTATTTCGAAGAAATGCTTCGTAGGATTTCGCTTCGCACATTGGCAGGATCGGGCTGACTAACTAGGCCTCCAGTCTGACTGCGCAGCACACTGACGTGCTGGGCACAGTGCGCAGCCTATTGCCTTGTGTGTGTGTGTGTGTGTGAGTGGGGGGGGGGGGGGCACGTGGAAGGCGCGCGCGCGTTCGATTACTTTTTATGACCTCAACTTTAAATGATGCCGGTGCCGCGGGCTCTTCTTTCCGTGCGCCGGTACAGATCCTCCTCGTTTCCCTCTGCTGACCTGCTACAGTCACCGTCTACTCCGATCGCACTCTGTGTTGTGGCCATGCAAGTGCATCGGCGTGGTCTTAGCTGCCGTGTCCCCCAGGTGGTTTTTTCCATTAGTCGCACGTCGCGGTGTGAGTCGTTAACATTTTCCCCGTGTCCTCCATTTGGACGATCGTAAACTCAGGAGGACCGGGTGGGTCGGCAGTGTCTCACGGCCTTTTAGTCCTTCAGAAGGGAGAGGTGTTGTTGCGAGTCCCCGACTTCTATCTGAAATGACTGATGTCGGTAAAAGGCACCAGATGACGGTCCAACTATTTCCAGCACAAGTATTTCGTTCGTTTTACAAGGAACTATTCCGTACATGACGCAGTGTTTACTTTGTAAGGTTATGCAAGAGACTTCTTCTGTCTTCAAGACAATTTTCTTTGTCAGGACCGAAAGAGTTTGTCGAGATTAAGTGTCCTCCGACAGTGTATCCTTGCCCTCAGCATGAGCACCCCCCGGTTTCGCGTTACCGTCTGTGAATTCGTGACTCCGCTGGGATTTGGGCAATTATTCCCGGTAATCTATAGAGTCCCTCTTGGAGTTTTGCCTCACCTCTCCCCCCGAGTCGTTGGTCCAAGGAAAGCAAGGACGCGACTCTGCCGATCAGGAATTCCAGTCATGTGACCGTGTTCCTTGGACTTGTAGACGCTGTGGGGGTGGCACGGGCTCCAGTGGGCCAGAAGACTGGCGCAGGCGGCCGAAACTCTAGACGCGTTTTGAGCCCCAGAGTCGCTAAACAGGACTCGAACCGAACGTGTTTACCCCAATAATGGATAGCTCTCCGAACGAGGAATCCATGGTGGGGTCACGCGTTCGGTTCGAGTCGCATTTAGCGCCTCTGGAGCTCAAAACGCGTCCAGACTTTTAGCCGCCCGCGCCGGTCTTCTGGCCCACTGTGCGGGCCTTGAGGCACTTGGCTCTTCGCTAACTGCCTCTCTTTTGTCATTCGGCCGGTGTCGCCGCCGCCCTCTTTGTTTTCCTCCCTCATGCACTGCCGCCCGCCCGGCCCACTATGAGGCCCGCCCGGCCCGTCGCTTAGCCGGCGTAATGGCGGAATCCGGCAAAGCACTTGTCATCAAATTTGTTGGCGGAGCAGCGTCCTTTTTCAATCTCGGATCGAATGCCGGATAATTTCTCCGAATGGAATGACGTCACTCTATTCGAAAAAGAATCAAATTTGATAAATTCATATGCCTGGAAAGGGGTAAAATCATTACTGTTTTGCTTGTTTGGCCCGAAGTCTTATGGTAACGTCTAAAATGTGTCTTAGTTTTTCGGCAGTCGTGCTGTTTGGGGAGGGCCTTCGTTCGCTAGTGTAAAGTGTGTGCGGCAGTCTCTCTCTCTCTCTCTCTCTCTCCTCTCAGTTTCCCATTTCGGGGGAAAAATTTACACCCATTATAGGCTGTCACCCCTTGGGTATAGTATAGGGGCGCGCGGACGGGGTTCATTGTGACGGAAGGGGTGGTGGGGGAGGAGGTGGCGGCGCAAAATATGTGTACCCATGTGCGTGGAGGAAGGAGGGGCGTATACATGCACGCCCCGTGTGTGTGTGTGTGTGTGTGTGTGTGTGTGTGTGTGTGGCATGGAAAGGGCCTTACGCTGTTATTTGTCCGCTTTATACGGGTAATCCCTTTCTGCTGTCGTGCTGCGCGGTGGCTTGGGCCACGGCTTGGGCCGGGCCGGGCCGAGCTCACTGTGCGCTGCGAGCCTAGCACACCAAGTCACCCACCAAGGCGAAGAGATGTCGAGTAGTGGGCCAGTCGGTGGCGCGTGTGTCTCGGCAGCTCGACAGTGGTTCAAAAACACGCACCAAAAAAGTTGTTGGCCCGTGGCTGGTCGCGGAAGAACGCATTGGTTTGCTTGGATGCGCTGGGGTCAAGAGCCTCGACAACTACTGCACACCGAAGGACAATGAGACCACACTTGTGGTGTGGTGGCTCGGAGACTTACTTCGTTAGATGTCGCTCGGCGGCTTTGGCAGCCGGAGGGATGGGTCCGGTCCTGTCTCCGTTCGCCGCGCTCCACTACGCTGGCAAATCTTGTAAAGTGCGTGTCTGGCCGCGGACGGCGCGGCAGCCGACGCTGTTGTTGCCGCGACTTTGTGTTTTTCACTTTGATGCTTCGCACCTTTTGGTCTCCGTTCTTCCGCGTTTCCTACGGAAATGAAAAGGTTTTAACAGGCCTTCCTTTTTCCCTCCCTCCGTCCCTCTCTCTCTCTCTCTCTCTCTCTCTCTCTCTCTCTCTCTCTCTCTCTCTCTCTCTCTCTCTCTCTCTCTCTCTCTCTCTCTCTCTCTCTCTCTCTCTCTCTCTCTCTCTCTCCCTCTCTCCGCGCTCCAAGCAGTTTCCATTACATTTAATTTGGCGGCCTCCAAGTGCTTTCCTCCCGGCCACACGGAGCGGAGTGCCTCAGCCGGCATTGGGGGTGGGGGTGCAGGTGAGGAGTGGAACAGTGTAGCCACACAAGTAGGCAGAAATTCCCGCCATGCACTACCAGCGCCCGCCAGTGTCGAAAGGATTGCCAACTGCGGTTGGCAAACGATTTCGTGCGTCAATTACGGCTATCTTTAACTTTTAAATGTCTGTCCAAACTCGAAATTAAAAAAAAAAAAAAAAAAAAAAAAAAAAAAAACTTGATAATGCAGAGCGAGGAAAATAATAAAATGCCGCGACAGCCTTGGTCACAGCCACAACATTGGAAAATAATTGGCCTAATCCGATTTTGATCGGCTGGCTGCTGAGAACAGGGCAAAGCTTTCTTGTTGTCCTTTTTGCCCGGCGCCATGTTGACTCATTTTGTTCCGTCGATTTCGCCACGCTCTTTGCGCGGACTTTGTCGCTTTTTATCCGAAACCAAGGTTGTTCACCAAGGCTCTTTGTCACTCTCATTGCTGGACGCGGGCCAGAGTTTGCCTTCTCTCTCTCTCTCTCTCTCTCTCTCTCTCTCTCTCTCTCTCTCTCTCTCTCTCTCTCTCTCTCTCTCTCTCTCTCTCTCTCTCTCTCTCTCTCTCTCTCTCTCTCTCTCTCTCTCTCTCTCTCTCTCTCTGCTGCGTGCACTTCCTCTTCCCGCCCTATGCAGTTCTGGCGGGAGAGTCTTGAAACGAAAGGACACCGAAGAAGAACCGGTTTCGCAAACCAAATACAGCTGTGAAAAAAAAAAACCAACCACAACAAAACAAAACAAAACCGACAACATGAAGAAGACAGAAAAAACTAACCATTTTTTTTCCTGACACAACAGCCGCGGCCATAGCGCGCGAAAATCGTGTGGCGAAAGGCAAAACTTTGCCTATGCGCATGACAAATGAGGATCGATTCGTGACGCCGTAACGCGGGGAGCATCCTTGGGAATGGTCGCGTCGGCCCACTGTGCCGCGCCTCGCTCTGACAGACGAAGGCCGCCACGGAGGCGGGGACGCTTCGAGAGGTCGACCTTGCACCTTTCGAGTTCCAGTGCAGGCAACGATGATGCTGACCCACGGTATTGAAAGACAGGCGCGCAACCCGCAGGCGGGTGCTTTAAACACCCTCCCCTGTGACCTCCCTCCCCCCTCACGCTGCACCGGGGTCTGGCCGTGCCCAAAACTGTTGACAAATGTATTTCCCGCCGGACTGCCGCTAACTCGCTTAAGCGTCCGCGCTCGGGGCGTGCTGGGGCCTCGGCGGGGCCCAGGGCAGCAACGGCCCAGCGGGGCCCCGCCCGGCCCAGCCGACTAGTCTCTCGCTGCAAAGTACATCTCCTCGGGGACCGGCTACGGAAACCCGATTTAGCTGGCCGCCAACACGTCGCGACCCCCCCCCCCCTCCCCCCAGCGCCGGGGCGGGCCGCCCCCACCCCTAGCACGCATCCACACCTCCACTCGACCTCGCCGTGGTCAAGGGCTCTGCTTGTCGGCTTGAGGGGGGGGGGTGTCGCAGAGGCAGGTGAGACCGGACTGCGGTCTTGGGGGAGACCTATATTGGTTCCGAGGATCCGCAAGCTGATAGTGTGGGCTGCGGGGGTCAGGCGGTCAGGACACCGAGAATAGAGCAGGCCTGGTCTAGTTATTAACAAGCGCGCGTGAAAACCAGGAACTGTGCCATCGCAGTCGGAACTAAAGGGCAAGCGAGGAGTGCCGGAAATAAAAATTTGTGAGGGGGGTATCGAACCCGCGACCTTGCACTTGAAACGCCGACGCTTTAATCACTGCGCCACGGGGACGGAGCATTGCCGGGCGCCATTATTCCTGGCGCGCCAACTGTGCCGCCGTCTGTCTCTCCGCGTCATTCAGTGAGTTTTCCGATGAGCTTCCCGCCGCGGTCGGCCGTGCCGCCGTGCGGCTCCATTGTTGAGGCCTCGCCGTTGGCCTGCCTGCACACAGTGGGCCAGAGTCCCGGCGGCCAATCCCAGCGCCTGTAACAATACGGATGGAGGCGCCTTCTCGGCCGCTGCTGCGATGCTGCTGCGATGCTGCTGCGATCTCGAGGGTCCCTACGCATGCTTCTCCCCTGTCGGCCCGGCCGCCACGCAGCGCCCCAGCGTTCTCATTTCACGAGTGCCTGCACAGTCAGACAACGCCCTCCCAGTCACACAGTCACACCCACACACACAGCGTCCTACCGATGAATCGCTAAGCTTAGTCTGTCTGTCTGTCCGTCTGTCCGTCTGTCTGTGTCTGCGCGTTGTCGGACTGTCCCTTGGTCCAAAAATGAGCAGTGCGCCGCCAGCGTCCATTTCCTGATTGGCGTTGGTGGGTCGGCCCACACCACAGTGGGCCTCAATGTCTTTCATTCACGGGGGGCGGTGCCGCGCGGACGCCCTTCTGCCAATGCCTCTGCTTTCCAAACGCCGCCGGTCCATGTGTGCCAACGCTCCGGGAAGAAACAGCGTGCTTTGTCCGCGGTCGGAACGTTCAAAAAAATTAAATTGATTTTTTAGAAGTAAAAAAAATAAATTCCGATACGTTTTAAGATGAATTTTGTTTTGGGAAGGGCTGGGGTCAGGCGTCTTCCAAACAGCTCCGCTGGGTGATGATGGCAGTTGGCAGTCCTGATTTCTTCCCTGGGCACTCCATCGCCTTCCATGAATACAGAGTCTCTGTCCTCTCCGCACCTGCCTCCCCCCCTCCCCCTCCCCCTCCCCTCTTCCGCACTGCCCATCCCGAGGGGGGATTTTGCACCACTTTCGGCCGTTTCGAGGGGATCACCTCTTCATATATCGCGCCACACTTTTTTTTTTACTGACGTCATTTTATGGCGCGGTTGGCAATGCGGGTGGCGAATGAGACGGCGGTAAAACAACAACAAAAACATCAACAACAACAAGAGACGGCAGAATCGGCGCGGCCAGTGCGGCCCCGGCCAGTGTTGCCAACTGTTTACTTACCCCAGTTTTCCGCCCTGGAGACAAAAAGTAAAAATGGTTGTCTCTGGCGACGTCGAAGGGCGGAGCCCACAGCGTGAGGATAATGTCGCGGTGGGGCTAATTTTGTCCTCCGGGAATTGGAATTGGTACGACTGCATTGTGGTCCCGATTTAAAATCTCACTTCTGCGCGCCTCTTTCGTTTTTTTTTTTGTTTTTTTTTTTTGGCTCGCGGCTCTTGTTGCTTTTGTTTTGCTGCTTTCGTCGGCGATTAGCACAGGCGCTGACCTCTTCCTTTCTCTCTCTCTCTCTCTCTCTCTCTCTCTCTCTCTCTCTCTCCTCTCTCTCTCTCTCTCCTCTCTCTCTCTCTCTCTCTCTCTCTCTCTCTCTCTCTCTCTCTCTCTCTCCCCCCCTCCCCCTCCCCCTGCGTTCCACCCCCTCCTTCCGCTTCACTATGCAGCAGTCCGTGTGATTTTCGCTGGACGTCAGCAATATTTCGATTTTCTATATAAATCACAGAGGAGCAAACATGATTCCGCACACGTCCGCGTCGTTGCTGGGGCCCACCCACCCTGTCTTCTATCAACCCTCTTGTCTGTCTCCATCTCTCTCTCTCTCTCTCTCTCTCTCTCTCTCTCTCTCTCTCTCTCTCTCTCTCTCTCTCTCTCTCTCTCTCTCTCTCTCCCGTCATCCCTCTTTTCTCTCTCCGTCCGTGTGTGTTTATGCGGTGCTGGTTATATCGGACGGGGCATTTATTTTTCCCGGACTCACACAGACACGACGGGGCACTCACACAGACGCACCGGGCACTAACATAGACACACAGACGCATTGCAGCTGGCCAGCCTGGTGTCGGCACCTTACTGCGCACCAGACTTCAAAAAAAATATTTTTTTAAAAATAATTTTGTTATGAAAATTTAGCGGTTTTTTGCAGTCGCTTAGTAACAGAGGGTTGGGCATTGGGGTTGTTTCATCTCGTCCGGCCCGCCGTCGTCCGTGAACTTCAACTTGACGGCGTGAAAGGGGAGAGGCGGTGTCAGTGACCAGCACAACAGCTGTCCTAATGGCAGACACTCATTTTGACAGGATTAACCGAAGGGGTCGCATTGCTCTGGCTTTACGATTCCACTCTCTCCCCCTCCCCCTCTCTCTCTCTCTCTCTCTCTCTCTCTCTCTCTCTCTCTCTCTCTCTCTCTCTCTCTCTCTCTCTCTCTCTCTCTCTCTCTCTCTCTCTCTCTCTCTCTCTCTCTCTCGCTCACACACACATACCCTCACGCACGCTTACTCACCCACTCAAGGCTCAGACAGCAAAGTCAATCCAGCGCGGTCCAACTCTTGCTTCGCGTACATGCGGGCGGGTGGGTTGGACGGGGAGCGGCGGGGGCGCTGGCCCCTCCGCTGACAGACGGAGTGAAACGAACCAGATTTTCGTCGTCGACAACGAAGCGAGATCATCCCCGTTTTGCAGAGCGTTTTCCAGCGCAACACCTGCCGCTGCCTGCTTCTTTTTTTATTCTTTTTGACGTGTCTTGTTCAATGGCGCAGTCCACTGCATCCGGTGTTGGCTAGAACAAAAGAGAACAAACGAAAACAACAAGAACGACAACAAACGGGGATACGCAGTGGGAGAGCAGGAAGTCGGGCAGCGGAGAGCAAGTCATCTGGAATGTATCTTCCTAAATTTCCGAAGACTCGCGGAGGCTGTTGTCTGGAGGGACCGGTCGGTAGCCCTTCGGGCAGACAGCCTCGTTGCCCTTGGAGCCGCCGGGCCATGCAGATTGGGCCAGAAGACGGTGCAGGCGGCCAAAACTCCGGACGCGTTTTGAGCTCCAGAGTCGCCAAATGGGACTTGAACCGAATGTGTGACCCCACAAATGGATTGCTCTGCGAACGAGGAATCCATTGGTAGGGTCACCTGTTCAGTTCGCATCATGTTAAGCGGACTCTGGAGCTCAACACGCGTCTAGAGTTTTGGCCGCCTGCGTCAGTCTTCTGGCCCACTGTGCCGCGCCAAGGTCCCCGTGAAGGCGCAGTGGGGGTGGGGGTTGAATTAGAGTTGTGTCTGTGAATAAATTTCCCGCCTCGTCGGGGTGAACTTCCTCCTTTTTATCACCTCTTCTGTGGCCCTGACACTGTGGATCGTTTTGTTTCTCCGCTGCTGATTCGGGCTCCGGCCGCTCCGGGCGCGTGGATGCCGGAAGCGGGGAACCTGGTCGGCAGCCCCTTCTCGCCGCACAGTGGGTCAGAAGACCATTGAGGCAGCCAATATTCTAGACGCGTTTTGAGCTCCAGAGGCGCTAAATGGGACTCGAAACCAACGTGTGATAGTTATCACCCACTTTAAAACGTGGCAACACTGCAGCAGATTGCTGCGGGAGCGCCCGACGGGCCGGTGATACCCGCCCGCAACACCCGCACGCGCGCCGGGCGGCCCAGCCTCGGCCCGTCGGGCGCGCACCGACCGGGGGAGAGAGAGAGAGAGAGAGAGAGAGAGAGAGAGAGAGGAGAGTGAGAGAGAGAGAGAGAGAAGGAGAGAGTGAGAGAGAGAGAGAGAAGGAGAGAGTGTGTGAGAGAGAGAGAGAGAGAGAGAGAGAGAGAGAGAGAGAGAGAGGGGGGGAGACTGGGACGCAGGGCGACGAGTCTGGGCCGGTGTCTGGTCCCTTGCGAGACACAGATAGCGGCGGCAGACGCCTCCTGCCCAACGAGCTGTGTAAAGGGGTTCGACGCCGGGGAAAGGTCATGACAGGGGTGGTTAGAGGTTGCTTCCCTTTTTTTGTGACTCTATTTGTATTCAGCCGCGCGAAACAGATCCAAAGTAAAATTCATAATATTTTAAAAAGTTTATTTATAGATGTTACACCGACTAAGAGAAGACCGTAAAGAGACTAAAACCAATAGCATCGGCCGTTTTAACGGAACCCTTTTTTTTTTATAGTGTAGATGATCAAGAAGTCCACGCGTGACGGCTCAAGGCGTGGAGGTGAGAATCTCTCTTCTTTCGACCCATTAGAACACACTGGAGACCGGCGCGTACAGTCTAAGACAGCTGAGCCGGCGCTCAGCCTTCTCCTTGAAAACTCCCCCCTCCCCCCTCCCCCCTCCTCCCCCTTCCAAAGCCGGTCGCTCCTCACTGTTGAGAAAATCCACCCCTTTCGGCGTTGTCGAGCGTGGGGCGTGGCGTCCATTCAACCTAGTCTGAAAAAAAAAGGGCAAAATTAATTGTAGTTCTCAGCCTACTCTGTAATTGATTTGTTTTCTTGTTCAATAAACTTGTTTTTGTTTTTGTTTCTCCTGCAGGATGTGGAGCTTGAGTCCGGGCCGGCGGATGCAGCGACCGGCGCCGTGAGGCCGCCCGGCCAGCACCATGAGACGCAAGGACTTCAGAGCGCTCCGCGGCGTGGTGGTCCTGGCCGTCTGCCTGGCAGCGGTGAGTCCCTCACAGTGGAGCCCTCCGCGAAGCACCCCAAGTGGGTCCAGACGGCGGGAGGGCGGGACCAGGACGCATCCCGAGCGGCCGTATTTGCCTTTTCCATAACGCACGGAAATCACTTCCAATCGTTGTGACATGCCGCGGGCGCGTGGCCCGGCGGGCGGGACACAGTGGGCCGGAAGACCGGCAGGCGGCCTAAATTCAGGACGCGTTCTGAGCACCGGAGTCGCTTAATGGGTCTCGAACCGAACGTGTGACCAAGGGATTGCTTCCCGGACGAAGAATCCAATGTGGTGGGTTCACACGCTCAATTTTAGTCCCATTTAGCGATTTTGGCGATCAAAACGCGTTCAGAGTTTGGGCCGCGTGCGCCGGTCTTCCGGCCCACTGTGTGAGAGGGCGTTCTCCCTGACCTGCCATCGTTGTCGTCGCCAGCGCTGCCAGCTGCCCGCGTTCACAGGCTGGCTTCACAGGATGACGTTCGAGTCGCATTGTTGGCTCTGCATTGTTGGCAGGCCCGAGTGCGCTGCGTCGCTGCGACACATCTGGAGCCCCTCTGTTTGCGGTTTGGTTTGAATCTCAGTTCGAATCGCGCCGCTGTCTCTCTCTCTCTCTCTCTCTCTCTCTCTCTCTCTCCTCTCTCTGCTCTCTCTCTCTCTCCTCTCTCTCTCTCTCTCTCGGCCTTCGGCACGCGGCGTTCGGGGGAATTGAAATGGAGAAGACAAGTCGTGCCGTCCGCGGCTGACCGGCCTGTCCTTTGATCCGCTCTGCCCTGCGGTCCGTGCCGTCTGTGTGAGTGTGCGGCCGCCCCGCCCCGCCTCGCCCCGCCCCGGGCAAACCAGGGCAGCAGGACGGAGGGACACGCCCGATTAGAACCCGCGCACACAATTTAACACAATTTAAAAGAAAATTATTGTGTCTGTGCGACATATGACCTCGGTCAAAGGCGTGAACCCACGGACGGACACTCCCTGACCACTCACAGTTAATTATTCGACAGACAACAGGCTTTTTACATCGGTCCAAGTGACCCGCGTGGTGCTGACTGCTCTCGACTGCCCTCGCCGCTTAGAGACCCCGGCCGCTCCAAGTGCGCGGACTGGCACATTTCCACCGCTGTAATTGCGTTGTGCTGGGCCTGCTCAGTGGACGAGCCGGCGTTGCCAGTGGGCCAGAGGACCGGCGGAGGCGGTCAAAATCCCGGCCGCGTTTTGAGCCGCAGAGTCGCTAAATAGGACTCGAAACGAATGTGTGACCCCACCAGTGGACGCCTCGTTCGGAGAGCGATCCATTGGTGGGGCCACGCGTTCGTTTCGAGTCAGTGGCTCAAAACGCGTGTAGAGTTCTGGCCGCCTGCGCCGGCCGGTCTTCCGGCCCACTGTGCGGCGTTGACGCAAGTGGAGGGCAGTGGTTGGCCGACCTGGTCGCGCCCCATCTGGGCGGCCCTCTTCATGGCGACCCTCTTCATGGCGACCCATAGCGCAACATTACGCGCCCCATGCAATGCAATAACACGGCCTGCCCTGCGGAATGCTCGCGGAGTCCCTGCGGACGAGGAAGACGTCACCAAACCTAGAGTTCTATATAGGACACTATAGGACTCTAACCAAACCGAGTTAACGTGCCGGACAACGCTGCCGTCGCCCGAGTGGGCCGGAGAGGACTGGGCCGAGGTGACTCGGAAATGTGTTTCAACAGAAAAACCGTTCACAACAAGCGACGAAAAAAATAGAGCGGCTGGTGGGAGTTGAACACCTGACCTCGGGTTGCAGGTTGACGCCTCAACGCGCTCGGCCACAGTGATAAGCAGTCAGGCGCCGCGTCTGGCTTGACGGACGGTCCCTTCGGCTCTCAAGAGGGCCGCCCAGGACGACGTCTTGCGGGCCGCGAGGAGCCGCCTCGGGGGGGAGGCGTCGGGGGCCTTCTTTTATTCATGTGTTTATAGTGCCTTGGAGACGAGCCTCCCCTCTACCCCCCCCCCCCCCCGCAGTGTAGGGCCCACTGTGTGCACACGTGCGGCGTAGAGCCTGGACGGACGGACGGACGCGCGGCTCTCATTGTAGCATGATTAATGGAAAGGGATCAGTGTTCGACAGTCAGCAACAACAACAAGCGTTACAGCAGCAACAACAACAGCAGCGGGGCTCTTCACACCCGGGGGTGAAAGTAGAACACACACCGAGCGCACACGCACACCACACACACACTCACTCTCTCTCTCTCTCTCTCTCTCTCTCTCTCTCTCTCTCTCTCTCTCTCTCTCTCTCTCTCTCACACACACACACACACACCACGCAAACGAGCCGGGCGATAAATGATGGTCGTTTTTGACACAGCGGCGGCGGGCGGGAATTTTTTTAAAAACGCGCAGACACGAGTACACTTTAAAATGAACTACCGTGCCGGCGGGCGTCGAAAATAACAGGGCAGCCACCAAGCAACCAGCCTCTAATAGAGTGCACTTGCGTTGTGTGTGCGTTTGTGTGTGTGTGAGTGTGTGTGAGAGAGAGAGAGAGAGAGAAGAGAGAGAGAGAGAGAGAGAGAGAGAGAGAGAGAGAGAGAGAGAGAGAGAGAGAGCGAGAGAGGCGCGGGGGTGGTAGGTGCGGCGAAAAGAGGTGACGAGAATAAAGAGTTGGTGGTCGAGTGGTGATTGTGTGTATGTGTGTGTGTGTGGGGGGGGGGGTAAAGACAGAGGGAGGGTTAAGTGTCTGTGTGTGTGAGAGAGAGGGGTGCCCGCTGACCAATGCCGTTGTTAGCGTTATCGGGCGGTACTCCGCACAGAGAGCAGGCCCCGTGCGGTACGGGCCCCTCCCCCTCCCCTCTCTGTCTTTCATTGTCCACACAACACACGAGTTTAGGAGTTCGCGGCGGACCTGCTTTTGTCACTCCCGGGCTGCATGGCCCCGGCCTGACCCGCCACTGCGAAACTTGCCGCCGGCTCGGCCGTGATAAGCAGTGATGATAGTGGCCCGGTCTGCTAACGGCCAGGTGTGCCGGCTAAAGATGAGTAGCCAGTTCATTTATATAACAACTCCAACATTTTTTTTTTCGTCCTTTTTTTTTTTTTCATCGAATCATCGAAGTCGTCGTTCTTCCCTTCCCGCACGTTCCGCGTTCCGGCGACGGCCGCCCGGTTTACAGTCGGTAGTCTGGAGGCTGGCCGCCGGGCTGGAGGCGCGGTGACGTCACTACACTGCCAACTACGAGGCCGCGGCGGCGCACAGTGGGCCAGAAGACAGTCGCTGAACAGGACTCGAACCGAACGTGTGACCCCACCAGTGGATCCCTCGTCCGGAGAGCAACACTGCAAACCTAACTGGCTACTTAGCACGCACCTGCAAATGCATGCTTGGCCAAGCATGCGTTTGTAAGTGTGTGCTTGCAAGCATGCATTTGTGAGTGCGTTCTAAGTCGACAGTTAGGTTTGCAGTGAATCCATATTGGTAGGGTCACACGTTCGGTTCGAGTCCCATTCAGCGACTCTGGAGCTCAAAACGCGTCCTAGAGTTTCGGCCGCCTGCGCCGGTCTTCTGGCCCACTGTGCGGCGGCGCCCGGAACGGAACGGCCCGGCAGTCATGGCGCCATCAGCGACGAGTTAATACTCACGACGTGGAGTCGCGCGGCCAGCTGCCAAGTCGCCGACCCGAGGGCCGAGGCGGGGCTGCTGGGGCTGCGGGGGCCTCTGGGGCGGCGGGCGCCGCACAGTGGGCCAGAAGACCGACGCAGGCGGCCAAAACTCTAGACGCGTTTTGAGCACCAGAATCGCTAAACAGGACTCGAACGGAACGTGTGGCCCCAGCAATGGATTCCTCGTTCGGGGAGCAATCCATTGGTGGGGCCACACGTTCGGTTCGAGCGACTGTGGAGCTCCAAACGCGGCTAGAGTTTCGGCCGCCTGCGCCGTCCTCTGGCCCACTCTGGGCCGCCGGGGCCAGCCGGCCAGCACCAGGGGGTGGCGCGGTGACATACTTCCTCGATGTTTACCTTCACCTTAGCCAAGACAAGGGCAGCGCCTTTTTTGCCCGGGCGCTGCACCCGTGGTGACGGGGCGGGGGTGTCGGAGACTGTACTACGCTCCACGTGGTGGCCCATTTCGCAATCATTTCACACCCAAATAAATTATTTTTCTTTCAAGTGAAGGATGATTTACTCCGTGGGGAAGTAAATGTTTCTTGTTCCAAGTAAAATTGCTGCATTTCAAATATTTTTTCTTAAGTCAAAATTTCCTTGTGTATGTGTGTGTGTGTGTGTATTTGTGTGTGTGTGTGTGTGTGTGCATGTGTGTGCGTGTGTCTGTGTGTGTGTGCGTGTGACGTAAGTCTTTGATGTACTTCCGAGTTTCCTCTCACACTTTCATACGCAACTAGTCAGTCATATTTTTGCCTTTTTTTTCCAAAAAATTTCGCATCAATTTTTTGTTGCAATGAGTCAACGTTCAATTTTTTTTCCATGTCTGTTTGGGAGCATGCATCGCGTGCTCTGCTCCTACTTCATAGGCTGGGCCTGCAGTATGGGGCCGTGAAGATGTCGACATGCCAGGAAGTGCTGAGCGAAATATTTGGATTGCAGCCTCTTGGTCCGTCTCGGCTCTGCTCGGCTCAGCGATGCTCGGCTCTGCTCGGCTCGGCGCGGCTCGGCTCGGGGGCGGGATGGTTGGCACTGGTCCTGCCACTTGTCTGGTCTCCGAGGACGGCCCGCCCCCTTCTGCTCATTTGTGTTCATTTTCTACTCGATGCAGCGCCCCTTCCGTCATTCCGCGACGGGACCAGAAAAAAAGGGAGGGGGCATTGCGCAATACTTGGCGAAATCGACGCGGATTGTCTGCAAGCGGGGAACGCACAGTGGGCCAGGAGACGGCCAAAACTCCAGACGCGTTTTGTGCTCCAGAGTCGCTATGCAGGACTCGAACCGAACGTGCGACCCTACCAATGGATTCCACGTTCGGAGAGCAATCCATTGGTGGGGCCACGCGTTCGGTTCGAGTCTCATTTAGCGACTCTGGAGCTCCAACCACGTCCGGGGATTTGAGTACGATGCTGACCCGGGGCGCGCAAGGTGGAAGGAGGCTTAGGCAGTGTGGAAAAGCGGAAATGGGCCGAACGGTGGCGAAATGTGCCTGTTGTATCCTCACCCTGCCGTTTGTTAAGTGCGGAAAGAGAAATATATCGAGTGGAGTGGAGAGCTGCGAAGTCTAGACCGGCCCACTGTGCGGCCGGAGGAACGGCCAACGCCGCGCCCAGGCACAAACACGGACACTGTTTACCCTTATGTTTGTGGAAGTGGGCGAAATTTTCGGTCGCAGACTCGCTCCGGCATGCAGAGAGCCCCGGACGAGGAACAGGCCAGCCTGTCTGTCGGTCTGTCTGTCTGTCTGTCCGTCTATTTGTCAGCTCATTTCCGTTGGCTGCTAATACGGGGGTTGTTGTTGTTCCTCCTCCATCTGATTGTGCTTCTCTCTGGCTGGCCGCAGGAAAGCGCGAGAGCGCGCACACAGACACACACACACACACACACACACACACACACACACACACACACACACACACAAACACACGAACGCGAAATGATTTACTGCAACATGCCGTCTCTGCACGGCCCCTACTCGGACAAAGTTGAGCGTCACTTTGTAGTGAGCATAATTCCGATCCCCGGCGGTGGAGCGACGGGGAGGACAACAACTTGGAAGACGCCCCTCTCGGATTCCGTCATAAAATTAAAGGGGCGGCCGGGCCGCGCTGGAAGCTTGGAGTGACCGCGCTTTGGGGTGTGGCCCGCCGTGCAGCAGACTCTCTCTCTCTCTCTCTCTCTCTCTCTCTCTCTCTCTCTCTCTCTCTCTCTCTCTCTCTCTCTCTCTCTCTCTCTCTCTCTCTCTCGGAATCAGTCTGCAGTGGACTAATAGAGTGATGGGAAGAGGGACGGCGTGGCGCAAGGCGTGGCGGCCGCTGGGGCAGGGAGAGAGGAGAGGTTTCGTGGAGGAGAGAGGAGGAGAGACAGAGAGAAAGAGGGAGATCCGGAAGGAATAAAGTACAAGTGCGTGGAGTGGAACATAATCGCGACTGCACTTGCTCGCTGCGAGCGGGTCTGCGTCCGCGACGCGTCGTGGGTATTCCAAACGCAACGCCTCATTCGCGATGATTAATCCCAAGTTCGACATCTCGATCGGGCACCGCCGCCGTTCTATGTTGCGGCGAGGAGTTTGCTTCTCGAAAACCAAACGCCCATTCAATTTGGTCCGCGAGTCGAAATTGGCGAACGCTGGTTTTCTAACTCGCCGTCGTGCCCCATGCGTCGCCCCCCCCCCTTACTCAGCCCGCCCCTGTCCGCCCCCACCGCCGGCGCGGACTGTGTAGGGGGCGGAGGGGGCAGAGGGGGCGGAGGGGGCGCGGCGCCAGTGCGGCGCCAGCACTGCTCTTGGCCGAGCCGCCTGGCGCCGGGGATGGCGCTAGCACTAGCAGCGCTGGCTTGGCGTCGCGGCGCTGCCCGAGATACAGGGTCAGCCGCGAACGCCTGTGCGTCCGCCAGGCTCCACTCGGAATGTTGTTGCTGCTGTTGCTGCTGGAATGGGCGGCCCAGTGCGGACGGGCGGCTCTCTCTCTCTCTCTCTCTCTCTCTCTCTCTCTCTCTCTCTCTTTCTTTCTCTTTCTCTCTCTCTCTTTCTCTTTCTCTTTCTCTTTCTCTTTCTCTTTCTCTCTCTCTCTCTCTCTCCCCACCGCACCCACACACGACAATCTTAACCGTCCGAGTGCAAAAAAGGAAAACCAAGTGCAAATTGCATGCATGTGGGGGGAGGCGGGCGTCCACAGGGTGGGCTCCCACATCGCGGCCCGGGGCCGACAGTCATCAGTTCACGCGCCTTTTTGGCGGGACTGTCCTGTTTGGCGCCCTTTTGGCAGTGACTGTACCGCCTAGCAGGCGGTGAGTCACCGGGACGCACCGTGTGCCATCATCGGACTAAGTAGTGCAGTGTGACTCAAGACCGAAACGGTTTCCGTTTGGAGGGTCAGTCTTTGCAGTCGTGGGTTCGGCGGCGCCCTGATGACGAATGAACGAAATCCGACGAAATCGGATGCAACGCCGCGTAGAGCTCGGCGCGAGCCGACGGCAGCCGAAGGCGGCTCGGGTGACTCGCGATTCGTCATCGTCAGCGGGAGGCTCCGGTTAGGGCGCGGTTTGCATCACGCGCACAGTGGGATGCGCGAGGATGCGGCAGCCAGGTCTGCAGCTGGTGTTCTTACTCCAAGTGCATTTACCAAAAAAAAAAAAAAAAAAAAAAAAACTTTAAAAAGCGCGCTGTATGAATGCGCGACTTCATGACAATAATTCCAGAAATGAATTAAACGGACGCCGTGGACTGTGCTGAGGGCTGAGGCTGCCAGGAGGGGGTGGGGGTACGGCACATGGAAGGGGAAGCGAGCAAGCAGTTTAAACCGAGGGTGGAATCTGGCTCGTCAAGAATGTGTGGGAGGCGCCTGGAAAATATGTTGTAGCCCCCTCCTCTCTCTCTCGGTCTCTCTCTCTCTCTCTCTCTCTCTCTCTCTCTCTCTCTCTCTCTCTCTCTCTCTCTCTCTCTCTCTCTCTCTCTCTCTCTCTCTCTCTCTCTCTCTCTCTCCAGCAGCCCCGCGCGGCACGACTGCGCTAATCAAGCAACCGGAATGGTCGCGTGCGAAGCTGAGATTATACTGCGTCTGGAGAATCCCGGAGAATCCCTGCTGGAGCGGCGGGAGGAATGCTGGACAAGACTGCTGTCGATGGCGTTGCCGGCATTGGCAGCATTGCTGGCTCGATGTCCCGGAGAAGGCCCACTGTTTTAGAGTCATGTCTTCCACGGTCTTCGAAAGGAGGACAAATGACCCGAATCACGGGCACCCGCCGAAAAATTCTCACATAGTCATGTGACTTAAAAACACACACACAGACGCCCCCCCCCCAAAAAAAAAACACTGCTGATTGGGATTTGAACTTACGTCCGACAGAATGAAGACACGACACGCTAACCACTACGCCAGCGCCCGCGGACCGGCGAGTAGCAGTCCCGCCGCACAGGCGCGCCCTCTGGCGGCCTGCCGTCGAGGCGCTCGCCGCGCCGCATGCGATGCGGTGCTGCGAGTTCGGGACCACCACATCAGCGCCGTGTGTGCTTTCCCTGTTTACCAATCGTTGACCATGATTTAGCCTCCGCCGCCAGGGCCTCCGCCACCACGGCCTGCCCTGCACAGTGGGTCAGAAGACGGTTGAGGCGGCCAAAACTCTAGACGCGACGCGGTTCGAGCTCCAGAGTCGCTTCATGGGACTGGACTCGAACGTGTGACCCCACCAATGGATTGCTCTCCAAACGAGCAATCCATTGGTGGGGTCACACGTTCGATTCGGGTCCCATTTAGCGACTGCTCTGGAGCCTGAAAGGCGTCCCGGATTCGGGCCGCCTGAACGGTCTTCTGGCCCACAGTGCAGGGCGGCCCCCGGCACGGCGCCGTGTTGACGCAGTCCTCGTGTCTGCCCCGAGGTGGTGCGGGCCGCGGCCGCCGCGGCGCACGACAAACACTCGCCGTGGGGTTGAGGAGCCGCCGCGGGCCGAGTCGCCCTGCTCGCCGTTGTTGTTGTGATTCCGAACACTCGTCGCTTTGTCGTGGCAGGGGACCGAGAACGCACAGTGGGCCAGAAGACCGGCACAGGCGGCCAAAATTATAGGCGCGTTTTGAGCTCCGGAGTCGCTCAATGGGACTCGAACCGTACGTGCGACCCCACCGATGGACTGCTCTCCGAACGAGGAATCGAGGGATCCATCTGTGGGTGTCCCACATCCACGCACGCTTTTAAAGCCAAGCCCAACACGCAGGTGTCTTCGGCCTAAGCGCTTCCCCCTGTCCTTTTCCATCAGCCTGTCCCAGCCAATCAGCGCTCTCCGTCGGGGAGCGCCTTCCCGCGTCGAGCAGTCAGTCAGTCATCTCTCTCTCTCTCTCTCTCTCTCTCTCTCTCTCTCTCTCTCTCTCTCTCTCTCTCTCTCTCTCTCTCTCTCTCTCTCTCTCTCTCTCTCTCTCTCTCCCTCTCTCTCTCTCTCTCACCCGTCTCCCTACGTCTTGCCTCTGGCACGTACAGTGGTTGGAGGTGTCAATGGGGGGATGGCCGGGGGGGGGGGGGGTTGCTCTTGCTGCACTGTCCCTGCAGCGCTCGACTCTTACTTTCGGTTCGGGTGGTGCAGCACTGCCTGCAGACAGCGAGTCGTTTTCGTCGCTCTGTCTCTCTCGCACCCAGACGGCGCGCCTCGTGAGTGCGAGAGAGACAGACCTAGTCAGCAGGCCAGGCCTCATCTCTGCCGCCGCAGGAGGGGGGGAGGGAAGTGGGGACGCACAGGGGGCCTCCGAACTCCGAACCCGGTCCGGATTTCACACCCCGAAACGGACGGACGCTTTTATCTCCGGAGTTTGGACTCGCCACTGGAATTTGTTGACGCGTTATTTCGGAATGCGTCCTCCAGGCGAGGAGGGGAGGGGCAAAGGGAGGAACGGAGGGGGAGGGGGTCCTGGATGAGTCGAGGTGTGGTGCGACTTGGAGTGGCATGAAAGAAACATTGGGCGCGCAGAGGCAGCGGCACAGTCAAGGAGCAATTCAATGGGAATCCCAAATGACGCCTTAAATGCGTAACAATTTTCGCAGGCAGGCAGTGTGTGGGTACACCGTGAGGAGGCAGACCACCCGGGGAGTATTGAGCGAATGAACTAAGGAGGAGGGTCTTTGTGCCATTATCCGCGCCCATTGTCGCTCAGGCTGAGGGCCACTCCCGCCGCCTCGGCCGAGACCACCTTCCTTTTTGAAGTCCTTCCGGGGAAGAGGGGTCAGTGTGAGAGCAGACTTTCTGCTAACTGCGGCCTCGTGATCGCGCCGACCGCACAGTGAGCGCCAGCCGCGGAGGCGGTCAAAATCCATGACGCATTTTGAGCTGCAGGACCACTAAATGGGACTCGAACCGAATATGAGACCCCACCCAATGGATTGCTATCTCCGAACGAGGAATCCATTATAGTGGGGTCACGCGTTCGGTTCGAGTCCCATTTTTGGCGACTCTGGAGCTCAAAACGCGTCTAGAGCTTTGGCCGCCTCGCGGTCTTCGCAGTGTAGGCCCAGCCAAATGGAATGGGACTAATGTGTTGGGATCAATCACCAGACGCCGCCGGCAGACGACGCCAAGACGGTCCTGACGCTAGGGAGAGGAGGCTCGGGTCTGGGGAGCTTAGGTGTGAACTCGGTGCTCCACGGTCTCGGGTTGGTGCAGAGCAGCCAACGTAAAAAAAAAAAAAAAAAAAATTAAGAAAAAAAAAACCTTTGTAAATCACACTGAAAACAACGCAAATTGGTTTCCGATCCTAACTGAATTCACACCTATTTTAGAGTGACGCATGAGGATGCGCTGAGTCCTAACCTAGTTCAGACCTCCATGCCTCCGGCCGGCCAGGGACTGTCAGGGACCGCACCTGCCTTGGCGTGCAATATGACTTGTTTGGCACGGGCCCGCCGGGGGCGTTGTGTGCACAAAAGGGACACTGGCAATCTCTCCTGATTGCAGTGTACGGCGACAGTGTTCATCAGCCGCGGGGAAAGACGGCCAAAAAAGGCAGCACAGAAAATGAAGAGGACCAGACAAAACGTCGCCACCACCACCACCACCACGACCACCACCCCGCCACTGCAGGCCGGCCGGAAGGCTACCTTACTCTAGACTGCTGCTGGGGGAACACTCGCAAGCTGCCAAGGCTAATCTGAACGCGTCTCTGCTTCGACAGTGCACAGTGGGAAGGCTGTTCACAGATTGTTAAAAATGCTAATTACTTCGGGTGTCGGAACTCTGCAGCCTGTCGCCTTGATTGACACGATCCCGGTGAATATCTCTCTCTCTCTCTCTCTCTCTCTCTCTCTCTCTCTCTCTCTCTCTCCTCTCCTCTCTCTCTCTCTCTCTCTCTCTCTCTCTCTCTCTCTCTCTCTCTCTCTCTCTCTCTCTCTCCCCTCCCCTCCCCTCCCTCCCCACCCCTCTTGGTGGCTTATCCCCAGCATGTGGGCCTTGTCTCGACGCTATCTGCCTCCAGCTATAACTCTGGGAGGCATCATCCCCTGACAAATGTGGCCCGAGAGTGCGAAACATGAGCGGTATCGGCTGCGAACCCCCCGAACCCGTCCGAACGCACGGGCACATAGTGGGCCAGAAGACCACGGAGGCGGCCTAAACTCTAGAGTCGCTAAATGGGATTAGAACGGAACTGGTGGCTCCACCAATGGATTCCTCGTTCGGAGAGCAATCTATTGGTAGGGCCACACGTTCGGTTCGAGTCCCATGTAGCGACTCTGGAGCTCAAAACGCGTGTACAGTCTTGGCCGCCAGCACGGTCTTCTGGCCGACTGTGGGGCGGACAGAACCCTTCCCGGCCCTGCTTTCTCCCGCATTGCACATTGCTTACAGAGGTAGGGCATAAAGCGATCAGGGTTTCGTCCAGGATTCTTTTCTCCCTCGGCGAAGGGCGGGGAGAGGGTGACCAATGTTTAGTCGGGAAGGGCACTTTATCGCTGGAGGGCGGGCGCCTCGAGGGCAGCGTGATCCCTGTGCGATCGGGGGCCGGACTGCAATCGCCTCCGCCCTCGCCGTGCGGTCGGCCGCAGCCAAGACCGCACAGTGGACCAGGAGAACGGCGCAGTCGCCCAAAACTCAAGACGCGTTTTGAGCTCGAGAGTAGCTAAATGGGACTCGAACCGAACGTGTGACCCTACCAATGGATTCCTCGTTCGGAGAGAAATCCATTGGTGGGGTCACACGTTCGGTTTGAGTCCAATTTTGCGAGAGCGCAAGTCTTGTCCGGGATTTTAAACGCCTGCCCACTGTGCATCGGTTCGCTCTATCGGTTTCCCTCACCACTGAAATTCAGACAGAGCCGAAGCGAAATGTCTTGACAACCCACGAAAGAAGGGTAACTAAAACTAGGCCCGCCCTTGGGTTCAACTAAGAGTGAAATCTGTCCGGCTCCTCTCTCTCTCTCTCTCTCTCTCTCTCTCTCTCTCTCTCTCTCTCTCTCTCGCTCTCTCGCTCGCTGACTGTCCCCACTCAGGGCCACCCCCTGAGCGGTGCGGCTGCCGTGACGCCAACAGAGGGGAGACAGAGAGCGATCTCTATCTCACCCTCTCTCTCTGACCCGCCGCTGTCTCTCTCGTACCGCCGCACCCTGTATTAAGTAGATGAACTACATTTTATACCAACTTATATCTAATTTACATGGCACTTCGTACAATTTCGGCGCGGGACGCTTGGTAGCGTCAGAAATCGCTCTCGCCGCGTGCGGCGCACAGTGGCCAGGACGCGTTTTGAGCTCCAGAGTCGCTAAACAGTACTCGAACCGAGCGTGTGACCCGATCGATACCTCGTTCTGTGAGCAATCCATTAGTGGGGTCACACGTTCGGTTCGAGTCCCTTTCAGCGACTCTGGAGCTCAAAAACACGTCCGGTTGTCTGGCCCACTGTGCGCGGCGCTCCATCCCTTTCACTGCGCGTCGTCCCCTCCAATTCCAATTTAGAGCCTCCCACTCGCCGCACTTGCTGTCCGGAGATGCAGCAGCCTTATTATGATGTCCATTACCCCCCCCCCCCCCCCCCCCCCCCGCCTACTACATGTTCTCTTCAGCTCGCCTCGTCACTGCTTTAATCTCGCTCGGTGCGTCGAGCGGCACGAGGAAAATGAAATCTGCAAGCTTGATTTCTCATAAACTTCGTTGAGGAAACGTCAAGCAATTTGCCTTTTTTTTTTTTTTTTTTTTTTTTTTTTGAGTGAAGAAACGTTCCGACTTTCCCGCGAGATAAACTTAAACCACTCCACGGTGGGCCGGAAGACAGGTGGAGGCGGTCAGAATTTCAGACTATTTCAGACGGGTTTTGAGCTCCAGCGTCGCTAAATGGGACTCGAACCGAACGCGTGACCCCACCAATCGATTGGTCAAAACGCGTCCTGGATTTCGGCCGCCAGCGCGGATCTTCTTGCCCACCATGCACTGCACTTCACTGATACCCGCGGGAGGATTCCTCTCGAGGAAAACTTGTTCATTCACGAGTCCATATTTATTGCAGTTTTGATATTGATGTGTAGTGGAAGGAACAAAACGAAGACGGGAAAATATGGGCGGGAAAATACGGACGAGATCTGCAGCTAGACGAGAAAAATTTGACAGTCGATTAGTCTTGAGACGGCTGAGCGGGGCGGCGCTCACGACTCATGTTGACTTTGCAGACGCAGCCGACCTGGGCTCAACTGGCTCCAGAGTCGCTAATATTTGTCATGGCATTGGGACAACTTCCCCTCCGTCCGTACGTGAGCACCCGGTGCAGCCACGAGAGAAAAAAGTCGCAGACACGAAAGTGTTCCGCGCGCCAGCACACAGTGGGGCAGACGACCGGCGCAGGTGGCTAAATGTTAAGTTCGAGTCCCATTTAGCGACTCTGAAGCTCAAAACGCGTCTGGAGTTTTGACCACCTGCGCCGGTCTTCTGGCCCACTGCACAGGGGCACAGAGATGGATTCCGTTCGTTCTCGCGGCAGTCTTTCCGGAGCCATAAAGCCGTCATTTGTGGCAGGACCTGGCCGGGCCTCCACTGTAAGGCGGGAGAGAGAGAGAGAGAGAGAGAGAGAGAGAGAGAGAGAGAGAGAGAGAGAGAGAGAGAGAGAGAGAGAGAGAGAGAGAGAGAGAGAGAACGGTGCGCTGCCGCCTGCCCGGCAAACGGTCATCATTTAATCACGACATGAGATGCAAATATCACGTACTTATCCATCATGGATACGGATCCTCGCGATACTCGCATCGCCATCCACGCTGTACTACATGCTGCCCCCTCGGCCCGTCTGTCTGTCTGTCTGTCCGTCTGGTTCCGGACACACCGACGAGACGGCCTGATATGTCGCCGACGAACGCGTGTCTGCGTGATTTGTAATTCTTTGACTCCCACAAACTTTTTCCCACTTTTGGTCTGGCCTCCACACATTTGCGACTCGGACAGCCTCCGCGAAAAGGGAAAGTTAGAGCTCAAAGATTTAAACTGCTACCCTAGGAGATGGAGACGGTCTCAGAGTTTTACAACAGCCCGCGCTAAAATTTTCAATTTTTATTCAGTGTCCGTTTAGGCTCCATGGCTGCGGCCCGCCAGCCTCAAGTGAAGACAGCCTTTTTTTTGGCTGTGCCGCGGGCAGTGCGGGTCTAGGTTGCCGGAAACGGCAGGTCTATGATCTGCATACACGCCAACACGACCGACCCGCCGAGGTCAGCCGAACTAATCCCGTGCGCTTCCTTCACAATAGCAGATGCTCTGTTACATTTCGTGTACGTGGAGTTCAGTGTCAGCGAAAAAACGGAGAGAGGGAGAGAGGGAGAGAGAGAGAGAGAGAGAGAGAGAGAGAGAGAGAGAGAGAGAGAGAGAGAGAGAGAGAGAGAGGGAGAGAGAGGGAGAGAGAGGAGAGAGAGAGAGAGAGAGAGAGAGAGAGAGAGAGAGAGAGAGAGAGAGAGAGAGAGAGAGAGAGCGGGGTCCAACGAATTCGCACAGCGCAGCGTCGTGTCTGGCCGAGCATATATCGCCCCGGTGCAGCTGCCCAGTGGCACAGCTTGTGGCCTCGCCGTGCGAAGGGGAAGCCGCACCCGTTGGTTGAGTCGTCGTCCCAAGGCGGAGTAGAGTCCTTCCACGCCGCCATCCGCGTCATTGCCGGAGTTTCCGTCTGCTGGAAGCTTGCGACGTGTCGTCTCTTCGCACGCACTTCTCCCCTGCAAAGTGCTAAACGGAACATGAGCTTAGGCTCGTCGCGTAAGGCGCAGTGATCTTTCTTGCTTAGGCCGGTCTGTCTGTCTGTCCCACTGTGTCCGCCCCACCCACCTGTCCGACCGCCCCCTCCCCACCTTATCACGGCCTCTGCAGCGGAACCGTTTTGCCCGCCGAGATATGCCGAAGATGTGGCACTGCGTCTCCCCTCCGCTCTCTCTCTCTCTCTCTCTCTCTCTCTCTCTCTCTCTCTCTCTCTCTCTCTCTCTCTCTCTCTCTCCTCCCCAGCCCGCACCTGTCTGTGTGTGAGGTGTGACCGCACAGGCTGGCTCGTGCCGTCCTATCGACACAGCAAGAATAAATGGCCTGCCTACACCGTGGGGAAGATCAGAGAAGAGGAGGGAAGGACTTTGCTGCTCCAGGGAGCAGCACCAAAGCTGCGGAACAAAAACAGCTCGGACCATGTCAACGTTGAATGAGACGTTCGATGACACCCTTCCATGGAGTTTCTTTTTTTTACTCTTGAAAGCACAGGGTACCTCGTTCAGAGGCCTGCGTGGCGGCGGCAGGGAAGTGAGAAAAGTAAAGTGAATGACGAACCAAGGTACCACTTACTATTCCGGCAGTGTTTGTAGTCGTTGCTTATTATTCCGATCCTCGTTGTACGTGGCGGGGCGGGTCGGGGCGTGCTATCGCCCACATTCATCTCTTCAAACACGCCCCCCTACCCTCCGACCCTCGACCCCTAACCGCGACACGCCCCACCGGCCCTCTTTCGGGGCCTCAAGACGGAAGGGCGGCAGGAACCGAGTCGAACTGCCGCATAGTATAGGAAACTGCAGGTGACTATTTTACTCGCCAACTGCAACACTTTCCATTTGGTCTGGTCCTCCAACTTGATTCCCCGCAAAGTGGAGCGCCGCTTCTAGCAGTGGCCCTGCACTTTTCCGTTCCGTGCAGTCAATGTTTGTGTGTGGGTGGCTGGCTGCCCGGCTGGCTGGCAGTCGGAGCCGAAACCAGCCGAACGAGGTCGGAAAGACATGCACAAGCACATAGGAAACAGCAGTGGGGGCTGGGATCTAGAGCTCTGCCCGGCCGAGGGGTAGGGCAGGGCAATAAAATAGTGCTTGAGGTCCTGACTGCAACACAGTGTCATACAAGGGGCGCCTCACGCCCTCTCACACAAGATACTCTCTCTCTCTCTCTCTCTCTCTCTCTCTCTCTCTCTCTCTCTCTCTCTCTCTCTCTCTCTCTCTCTCTCTCTCTCTCTCTCTCTCTCTCTCTCTCTCTCTCTCTCTCTCTCACTCACCGCATCCACTTCGCACCACAACGTGCTCTCTTTTTGGAGACTGCTTCTCCGTGATTTTAGTCTCATGTCGCGAGCTTCTTGCAGAGCGTTTACACCATTGAATTTATGAGAGGCAAAGGCGTCTTCAGGTCAAGCGCCGAGCTCAGCTTGTCAGACTCCACGGACGCGGTGAAAACGCAAAACAAAACACAGTAGGATAGGGAATGCACACCCTTGCGGATACAGCCTGCACGCACGAAGGGAGGCCCAGGGAGTCATTTTTAATTCCTCCTTTCCAGTCTTGCTTCTCATTCAATTGCGCCCTCCATTATGGACGGGGGGGAGGGGGAGGGGGAGGGGACGATCCCATACGAATAAAAGTACAACGCATAAAACTTGGATCGGGTCCAGGAGAGCGGCCACGCCACTGCCAACTCGAAAACCAAAAGATGGCATGTGCATGCAGAAAAAAGGGGGCCGGCAAGTGCAAATGCCATTCCGCCGCGCTCGCCATCTGCATTAAGGGACTGGCCGTGCTAACGATAGGGCAGAATCGGGGAACCGATAGGCGGCGAGGCTTTGGGCCGCGACCCGTAAAATCTTACAAGCTGGCTGGACGCTTTGCGATCGGAAGCGGATGAGTCCCTTTTACACTTCCTCACAACAATTCTCTCTCTCTCTCTCTCTCTCTCTCTCTCTCTCCTCTCTCTCTCTCTCTCTCTCTCTCTCTCTCTCTCTCTCTCTCTCACTCTCCTATTTTATTTTTTTTTTTATTTTTTTTTGCGGTAGCTTTGTTGCACAGTGGGCCAGAGGACCGACCGCGTTTCGAGCTCCAGAGTCGCTACATGGGACTCGAACCGAACGTGTGACCCCACCAATGGATTGCTCTCCGAACGAGGAATCCATCGGTGGGGTCACACGTTCGGTTCGAGTCCCATGTAGCGACTCTGGAGCTCAAAACGCGTGTCGAGCTTCGGCCGCCTGCGCCGGTCCTCTGGCCCACTTTGTGTCGGGCGTCAACGGTTTGGGGCTGGCCTACCGCAGCCTGAGGATTCTCGCCACGATCTCCGCCCCCTCTATTTACCTCCTCGCCGACCTCATAACTGACATTTGTGTCCTGAACGTGTCCCAACAGTTATTGCGGCGAGGACGGACAGGGCTTTCTTCTCGTTCCTTTTGTCCCTCCTCCCTTGTTGCCGACAGAAGCGACATGACACTCCAAAGGCTCTAATTTGCAAGCTTGCGCTGCTGGCGCCGCATTGTGTTAGGCGAGGTAAAACTGTGTTGCCTTCACATTGGCGCGCTTTTGTCGCGACGTGGATGGTGGATCGGAGGCGGTCAAAACCCCGGACGGGCTTTGAGCTCCAGAGTCGCTAAATGGGACTCGAACCGAACGTGTGACCCCACCCCTGGATTGGTCTCCAAACAAGGAATCCATTGGTGGAGTCACACGTTCGGTTCGAGTCCCATTCAGCGACCCTGGAGCTCGAAACGCGTCTAGAGTTTTAGCCGCCTGCATCGGTCTTCTGTCCCACTGTGCAGGGCTGCCAACAGAGCGATGCTAGATCGGCAGGGCTGCCAACTTCGCTGCTACCTCGGCGTTTATCACCTCGCATGTTTACCCGTGGCAAGCGTGGCACTCTGCCGCTGTCACAGCTTATCAGTGACACCCGGATTTAAACTTGGAGGTTGGCAGCCGTGGAATTTATCGAACGAAATGCCGCGAAATTCGGCGTCCGTTGGCGAGGATCCTTCTTAACCCCTTTCGTGTTATTGTCCCTCCTCCGGCCGTCCTATCTCGGCTTATCGGGTCAGATCTCACCACGACCGCTATTGACCTTCTATCTCTGTCCATCTCCCCGACCCTCCTCGGCCCTCGCTCTCTGCCTTTCTCGCCCCCCCCCCTCTCTCTCTCTCTCTCTCTCTCTCTCTCTCTCTCTCTCTCTCTCTCTCTCCTCTCTCTCTCTCTTTCTCTCTCTCTCTCTCTCTCTCTCCCCCCCCCCTCTCCCCTCCCTCCCTCCTGGCGCCGCCCTCTCTTCGCCCTAGACCTCGGGCCTTGGTGGCACCTCGCGTTGCGTCACACCCCGAGACTTGGCGACAAATCTTCTACCGATCTAAACAAAAGTTATTCGAGAGTCTTAATATTCGGTAGGTTTTCTGAGTAATTTTATACCGACTAAGAACGTTCCATAAATGCAGCAAAAATGAAACTGAGCTTTTTCTTACCGTAAAGACGACGTCGTGTAACGCGACCACCGACGCGCCGGGGTGAGGGGCCTGCAGCTGCTGGGATTTAGAGCGAGAAATTTAATGAAACTGCCGTCGTTGCTCCTGACCGTGAAGAAGAGTTGAAACGTGTATGTTCAGTTCCAGGGATGACGTCAGAGTGTCTCTCTTTCTGTCTCTCTCTCTCTCTCTCTCTCTCTCTCTCTCTCTCTCTCTCTCTCTCTCTCTCTCTCTCTCTCTCTCTCCTCTCCTCTCTCTCTCTCTCCGCCCCTCCCCTCCAGGAAAGCCATAATGCTGGCCCTGCTCTGCTCGTCCCGCGGCGGGTCGCGTTGTAATTTTGTTACACTTTGTCTACGGATCCCCCGAGCCCTCCATCAAGGAGCAAGAGGGACTCGGAATGCAGAGTGGTGGTCGGAGGTTTGGAAGGCGGTGGTGCACAGTGGGCCAGAAGACCGGGGCACGCGTCCGACACGCTAGACGCGTTTCGAGCTCCAGACTCGCTGAACAGGACCCGAATCGAAACGTGTGGCCCCACCAATGAAATGGTCGTTCAGAAAGCAATCCATTGGTGGGGTCAAACGTCCGCGGTTCGAGTCCCATTTAGCGAGTCTGGAGCTCATGACTTGTTTAGAGTTTATGCCGTCTGCGTCGGTCCTCTGGCCCACTGTGCGCTGCCGGGAACGGCCAAAGCATGTGCGGGACTGTACACTGCCAGAAAGCGAGTGACTTTTCCAGCTGCACTGGGATGAACTGTGTTTTAAGTAGCCCGCGAAAAAAAAAGGCGTGATTTTAAAGGCGGCCGCCGGGCGTTGAACCCACGCCCCTCCTTGATCGATGGACCGGCCCTTGCGACGGTATCCCCTGACAGCCGTTTCCACACCGCTTGCAGATCTCGCCGGCCTCACTGGCCGAGCGAATGTCATGCAAATGTCATTTGCAATTTGCATTTTATTTCCTCGTAATTTTGGCGCTTACTTTCTTATTCTTATTATAATTTTTTTTTTGGCTCTGTTTCTTTTTTGAAGGGTAGCGAGAAGTGCGTTTTTTTGTGGGCCAAAAGAGAGACCTGTGACAATGAAGGTTTTCGTTCGTCGATTTGTTGTTGGTCAGCCCAGCAAAAAAAAAAGTCACAATTTTTTTTTTTTAGTGTGGACTTTTTCCTTTTTTGACGTCCTTCTCAAGCCATGCATTATTTCACTTTCCAGCAGAGTGCGAGCACGGGCGAGCCCGCCCAGCTCGCACACTCGTTTTTCGAGTCATCGCTGAAAAAGGGGGGAAACGGATTGGGCAACGAGATGAACCAATCTGAGATGAGGATGAGGCTTTAGTCCGCTTTGGCCCGCTTTAGGCACCCGCCATTCAGCCGGAGTGCTGTGTTTCAATAAGGAATGACTCGGCAGGAGGAGAGTGGCCCCGACCAGGACAAATTGGGGCCACCATTCATTACCTTGTGTTTCTTTTTTTCTTTTTCTTTTTTTTTCAAAGAAACACTGCTCCAAAAAAAAACAAATTGTATAAAATTTATGAACTGAATTATAGAACGCGAAGTGCGTCTTAGTTTCAGTTTTTCCCGCCGTTTCCGTTTCGCTGGATGTGTCCGCGGTGGTGCCGCGGTCGAAATCCTAGACGACAAATTCAAGTGTTTTGTGCCGACACTGCACAGTGGGCCAGAGGCGGTCAAAATCCCAGTCGGGTTTCGAGCTCCAGAGTCGCTAAATGGGACTCGAACCGAACGTGCGACCCCACCAATGGATTGCTCTCCTAACGGGGAACTCATTGGTAATGGTGGTGTCGTACATCCGGTTCGAGTACCATCAGCGACTCTGGAGCTAAAAACGCGTTCAGACTTTCGGCCCTCCGCGCCGGTCGTCTGGCCCACTGTGCCCTGTTGCTCAGGGCGACCTCACTCCACGCATGAGCACCTGTGTCGACCGCGCTCGGAGCACGACACAAACCGCCGCAGTTCATTATTGTTTCCGGGAGAGCGGGGCCTTATTGATTTGGTTTGTCTGCAGGCATGCGGCGCGGCCGGCGCGGCCGCCGACTGGACGCCCATGAGCGCGGCCACCGAGACGTGGACGTCGCCGTCGGAGGTGCTCGCCGCGGACCACACCACGCCCGCCAACGCCTCCACCGCGACGCCCTGGGCCATGGAGACCCGCCGGGAGCGCGCACATGTAAGCCCTCTTGCTGTTTTTTTTTTTTTTTTGGTGTTTTTGTGTTTGTTTTAGTTTTTGTTTTAGTTTTTTTTTTAGTTTTTGTTGTTATTCTGTTGTTGTTTTGTTGTTGTTGTTGTTGTTGTTGTTTATGGGGATTGATTGCGAGCGCGTGGTCATTAGACCGGCATCGCGCGATAATTTTGTCCACTGTTGGAAAAAGGTTTCATCCACGCAGACGGACCTTAATGTTAGTCGATAGGCCTGTTCCCCTCATCTCGTGTTTTCCTGCTGTCCGCGTGAAGCACAGTGAGCACCGTGGGCCAGAAGACCGGTGCAGGCGGCCTCCGAAGGTCTACACGCGTTTTGAGCTCCAGACTGGAACAGAACCCGTGACCCCACCAATGGATCACTCGTTCGGAGCGCAATCCATTGGTGGCGTCACACGTTCGGTTCGAGTCCCATTTAGCGCTATTTAGCTCAAAATACGCGTCTGGAGTTTTTGGCCGCCTGCACCGCGGTCTTCCGGCCCACTGTGCGCCGCGTGGCCGACGGCACGCGCCATCAAGGATTCAATAGCGGCGATGTGTTGGCACGGGGATCACGACGCCGCCGTGCCGCGCCTTGTCGACACGGCCGTGCTCGGACTGCAGAGACACGCCCTTCAAAGGGCCGCCCGGCGGACGCGGCCGGCGCCGGGCAAAGTGACTTAAAGGGACACCCCGCAGGGCAGGGCGGGGCGGGGCGTGGTGGGGCCCCGTGCGCCCTCTGCGCGCTGAACCGGGGCGCCGAGCGGCTGGGGCAGGTCAGGGAAGGCGAGCCGCAGGCAGGCAAGCCGCGGCGTCGCGGCGCTTCCCCCACGCACAGTGGGCCAGAAGACCGGTGGAGGGCCACGAGCTAGAGAAAGGCAAAATAATAATAAAAAAAATGCCCCCAGGTTTTAATTTTTTTTATTTTTTTTGCGGGCGCGGTTTGGTTGTTTCAACAGCCGGTTCGTTGCGACCAGTGGACCGCGCTACCCCTTCCCCTCCTCGGCGCTGTGGACCGTGGCTCCTGGCGGGGCGCGCGTTGCGTCTTGCTGGAGCCAAGCTGGCCCACTTTCGCCAACCGCAAAAAAAAAACAAAAAAAAAACAGTATATAAATGAATAGAAAAAAAAAGGGTTGCCGGAATGTTGCTTAGCGCAAGAAGATGACGCGTCGTTCCGGTCGTTAATCGGACGTTGTCCGGAGAGGAAACAAATTATCGTGGGAAAATTGTCGTGGAAGGGGGAAAAGGGGAGCGACAGTGGGCCAGAAGACCGGTGGAGGCGGTCGCGGTCAAGATCCCCGGAGCAGATCACTTCACCTACCTAAAGGAGACCGACAAAAATTAGACCGTGAGGGGCTTGGTGTTGCAACTGACTCATTGACAGGGTGGCCACGCCTAGCCACGCCACCCCGCAGGGCCGGCCTCCGGACGTCATTTAAATGAGGGAAGGGTGGCCAGCCTGATGACGGCAAGCTGGTCCCGGCCTTATCCGGCAGCTGGACAACGCAAACACACACACACACACACACACACACACACACACACACACACACACACAAACACACACAAACACACACTGGGCTATTCACACGCACACACAATGGGTGGGGGCGCGCTCCCTCTGTGCGGCGGCTTGCGTCTCTCTGGTGGGCTTTGTGCTCTGTGGTGGCGCGTATTCACGCGCGAAAAACTAATTCTTTTAGCGTCGGTGGTGTCTCGCGCGTGAAACGCATCCGTAACCCTGCGCGGCCGCGTCCCACTGTACAGCTGCCGGTGCCGGTAAGCGGTGGCCGCCGGCGGTCTTGTAGTGGATCGGCTTCTGGCCCACCGGCCGCGTCGTTACCCAAAGTTTCGGGTTCGGTGAGTCTGTCGGCGCAACCTCGGACTTTCATTACCCCTCCCCCCACCCCTCCCCGCCACCCTGGTCCCCCCGGGCCGGTTAGCCATTGGGCCCCGACCTCAGCACTCTTTTGTTCCTGCAGTTACTGGCAGGCAGGCAGCCAGGCGGGGCTGGCAGCCAGGCCGGCCCGTGGGTGGAGGGGTAGGCAGGGATGCTGTTATTCGCCACAGGCTGGTGGACAATGTACTCCGCGTCCCAGAGGTACTTCCCACTGTGTTCAATAGCCATGTTTATGGAAAATTGAATTTCCATTTTGTATATAATCTTCAACGTTTTCACAGTGTGCTTTTTCATGAAAAAAAAGGGGTGGTGAATCAAGAGGGGATGGTCACGCTGCTGGCAGGGGGGGAGAGAGTGTCAGAGAGAGAGAGAGAGAGAGAGAGAGAGAGAGAGAGAGAGAGAGAGAGAGAGAGAGAGAGAGAGAGAGAGAGAGAGAGAGAGAGAGAGAGAGAGAGAGGAGACAGGGGAACCACCCCGCCGGCGCTTCCCAAAAGTTTCGCGGGGCCGACCAGAGCAGACCGAGGGTACAAGTTGAGTCGCCCTAGTCAATTACAGAACTGTTTTCCTCAAATCGACGCCTCGGATTCGCATGCCGGGCTTAGTCCAGCCGGCTGGAACCGAACGCTCCGCGAAAGTGCTCCGCTAATGGGCTGGGCTGCGTGCAACCGGTGATCGAGCGGCCAAGCCGACAGAGGGGCTCTTGTCTCGCAAAAAAAGCCTTCCCTCGTGTTCATTTTAGTTGGATTAAAAACAAAAACAAAAAAAAATATTAAAAAGTAAATATTGTAGGATTACATTTTAAGGGACTGTCATATCATAAGTCCAATGACCTCCTCTTTTTTGCGGGGCAGCACAGCAAAAGTAGTACCTTACACACTGTAAAAATTTTAGTTGTCACTTGATGACAATACCAAGACTAATTTTCCTTACATGTCATCAAAACGATTGATGACATTTTTGTTACGCCCATGCAATAGTTATAGGAGCTTTGATGGGATTTGTCATCAATTTACGATCACATTGTCATCATTTAAAAGGGATGAAAAAATCTTCCAAGATTTTGTCATAAAGTGACAACAAGTTTTTACAGTGTGTATTCCTCGTTCGGAGAGCAATCCATTGGTGGGGCCACACGTTCGATTCGAGCCCCATTCAGCGACTCTAGTGCTCGAACCGCGTCCGTGATTTTGGGCCGCCTCAACGGTCTTCTGACCCACTGTGCGTTAGTTCCGTATGTACGAACTTGGCAGGTGTTTGACTCCAGTGGCGGCTAGCGTTCCACTGCAAGACGCCCCCCTCCCTAAAGGGCTTGGCAGGGAGTGGGGGTGCCAGTGATTGAAGGGCTCGCTTATCTAAGGAGGAGGACCTCGGCGGGACGTGCCGCGGCTGCAGAGGGCCGCGAAGGGTCGCGCAGTGGGACGCACAATGGGCCGCACCGCACAGTGGGCCGCCGACCCACCGAGCAGCTCCAAATTTTCTCCGTTTGTGTTTCTTGCTCCATGACCCAATCTATGGCTCGGTCGGTGACCAGCCCTCTGGTGGTTTCCGCGCTGCCTCGCCCTGTCCCTACACTCTCGAGATGATTTTTTGAACTTTGCCTTTCCTATTGGGATTTACAACAAAACTAGTTTATCTGGTTGCAGTATTCATTCGCAAGAAATGTGTGTTTGTGCGTGTGTGTGTGTGTCCAAACTAAATGCAGTACAGTATCTGTTTAGCCGAGGCCAGCAGCATGCCGGGGTCGTCGACCTCCCCATCGCAAAGGGGTTAAAATTATCCCGAAATTATCTCGACCCACTGTACCACCCCCTTCCTCCCCCGTTTGGTCCGCATTGGTCTATCCGTCTCATTTCGCGTTGCTTCCCCCCCCCCCTTCTTTCGCTCTCTCGTCGGAAAAGTCTTCGCGGCCCGTTTAAGTCCGCGTGTAACTTTTATCGCTACGTCGAAACGGCGACAATGTGTGCTTGCTGTTGTATTCCTCTGGGGGCCGCACCGCCGTAAATAGAGCGCGCCGTCTCACAGTGGGCCAGAGGACCGCCTAACTCTAGACGCGTTTTTAGCTCCAGAGTCTCTAAATGGGACGCGACCCGAACGTGTGACCCCACCAATCGATTCCTCCTTTGGAGAGCAATCCATTGGTGGTCACACTTTCGATTCGAGTCCCAGCGGCCCCGGAGCCCAAGACCGGTCGTGGCTTTTGGCCGCCTCCACCGGTCTTCTGGCCCACTGTGCAGCGTCTTGCGGCGTATGCAGACACGTCACGTGACGCGAACATCAGCCGCGCAGAGTGATGGGGTTAAGGACTCGGGGTAAACGCGGTGCCAAGATATCATCAATTGGCTCTCTCTACGCGGCAAGAGCGCGATTTTTTTTATATTTTTATTTTTGCTTGATTTATTTTGGGCGGGTAGGTCTTGCGAGTAGCCTGGGGCTGCCACTGACTGCCTCGGAATGGGTCCCAGTGTTCTCCTTCATAGCCCAACTTTTCTGATACTGAGGCTCACAAATCAATGCCTGCCAGTCCTGTCTGAAGCGACAATAACAATAAAAATAAAAATGATAAAAATAATAATGATAAATAATTATTTTTATTACTATTATTATAATAACAGTAGTTGAAAATTCTAGCCTGCAGTTGGTTTTATTTGGTGGTAGCGCACTGCTGGTTCACACTTTTAGGGCCCAAAGACATTTTCAGCAGACACTGTACCACAAAGACCAGGCAGCCCCCCCCCCCTCCTCCTTCCTTTTCCCCTTCTTCCTGTCTCTTACTCATCCCGCCCCTGCCCCCCGCCCCACGGTCCCTCGTCTGGTCGGGAAGTGGTGCTAACCTGGTCCGGATTAGGGGTCCCCCATAAAGCAGTGGGCCTTCCCTCTGTCTTTCTCTCTCTCTCTCTCTCTCTCTCTCTCTCTCTCTCTCTCTCTCTCTCTCTCTCTCTCTCTCTCTCTCTCTCTCTCTCTCTCTCTCTCTCTCTCCCCCCCCCCCTCCGTCGGATGTTTCTCGCGTCATACAGCATCGCGAGAAGAAAAATAGAGAAAGGAGGCAGGGGTATTCGAACCGCCGGCCCCACACCACGACGGCGGCGATCGGCAAACGCTTATCCAGTAAATGCGTTTGGCCCATTGGCCACCATCGGCCAATCAGAGGGCGTCTGTTTCTGCTCTCGGCGCCCCCCGCTATCTTGCCAGCGCCGGCCCGCAATGCCAACCTCGCTCGGCAAAAACTTGACCAGACGCTCGGAATCGGGAGGGACCACAGTGGGCCTGGAGGCGGTCAAAATACCGCGGACGCGTTTTGAGCCCGAGAGGCGCTACGTGGGACTCGAACCGGACGTGTGACCCCACAAATGGATTGCTCACCGAACGAGGAATAAATTGGTGGGGTCACACGTTCCGTTCGAGTCCCATTTAGCGACTCTGGAGATCAAAACACGTCTCGATTTTTTGCCGCCTGCGCCGTCGTTCTTCCGGCCCACTGTGCGTACTGGCCCTACGCAGGCCTTCTCAGTTCATCTGTCACGTTATTTTCAGTGCAAAAGCAAAAAAAATTTTAAAAAAATCACAATTTTTTGTTGTTGAAAGTTTTTGTTTTTGTTTGTAAGCTGTATTCCTCTCTGCCCACAGGAGCGGCCCGTGTCCCCGCGCGGCTGGTCCACCTGGTCGGACTGGTCGACGTGCTCGCGGTCGTGTGACGGCGGCGCCTCCTACCAGCTGCGGCGCTGCAAGTCCGCCAAGGGCTGCCGCGGCGAGGCCATGCGCTACAAGATCTGCAACATGCAGGTAACGCCACCAACATAAAACAAAAACAAAATTATTTTTTTTCTTCATTACGGGCGCCTGCGAACCGGTGGGTAGGCAATACGCAGGCACGCTTGCGGAGCTGGTTGCCTACCCTGCCGACGACAGGCGCTCGCCAGCCGCAGCGCACAAGTCAAGGGCTCCGGCTTACAGACGCCGGAGCCGACCGCCGCCAACACCGCATTCAAATGTCGTTTCTCTCTCCCCGCGATTTGCGTCGGTTTGTTTTCCGCCTCGTTTTTTTCTCGCGGCTCGCCGAATCGAAACCAATTTTTATCCGCGGCCGCGCGGCGATGCGGGAAAAAAATGGCTTTTCAACGACTTTTTAAAATCAATTTGGTCGCGCCCGGCCGCTTTACGTTTGTTCTCATGCAAGCGGCGACGCCGTGTCAAATTAGACGGGGAAGGGGAGGGGGAGGGACTTGGCTCGGTAACATCGGGAAGTGAAAGCAAGCGAACTGGGCGCCGTTCAAGACACCAAAGTGGAACTGTCGCGATCTCCCCCTCCCCCTCCCCTCTCTTCCTTTGCCCCTGCCCCTCTCTCCCCTCCCCCCTCTCCCTCTCTTCCTTTCCCCCTGCCCCTCTCTCCCCTCTCCCTCCACTCCCCCCCCACCTCAGTGGGACGCAATCACAATCTGTCAGGAGCAAAAGTCAAGAGCAGCCGTGATTAAAAATTCGTTTGCGGGGCGCGACGCTATGGCGGGACGGCCGTCTGCACTGCCAAAAAAAAGGGACAGCCAAAAAAATATTTAAAAAAACAAGCGATCCCACTAGTAGTTTGTAATACTCGGCGGAAATTCCGCCTTCTTTTGTTTTCGGTCGAATGGTTTTGAAATGGTCCTGCCGATTCGGACCTCGCATGCCGCGCGATCAGAACTAATAGCACCGGGGAGAGAGAGAGAGAGAGAGAGAGAGAGAGAGAGAGAGAGAGAGAGAGAGAGAGAGTAGTGGTTGTAACTGTGTGTTGATGGGGTGGAACTCATGCAGTGCGAAGCCCCAACTCGCGTTGCTCTAATCCGGAGTGCCTCTCTCTCCATCTCTCTCTCTCTCTCTCTCTCTCTCTCTCTCTCTCTCTCTCTCTCTCTCTCTCTCTCTCTCTCTCTCTCTCCCGCAATGACCGCGGATTAGAGGCTCACTGGAGGCGCGACTAGTGAGCGTTTAGACACGCCGCAATCGCAGAGTGCGCGGAGCGACAACGCAGCTGCGACCACGGGAGGAAGGGGTGGGGGTAAACAATACTGCTAACTCCTTGGGTTAGCCACGAATTATTTTTTTTAAGAAGCTTTAATTTATGTAGCAGTGATCCCTAACTTCCTCACCCCACACACAGTATTAAGTACTAAGACAAAATTTATTGAAGTGTAAATTTCTAAAATTTTGAAAGAAAAAAGTCGCCACTGTGGTAGGTGTCGAACCCGGGTCCCGCTGCTCGGAGCTCGGGAGTGCTAACCACTACGCAAATCCGGAGCAGATAGGCCCGGGTTAAAAATAAGGGAGGTGGTGTCCTTTGCACGGCGTGCCAATTAGCCGACTCGAACGAAAGCGGCAACAATTAATGTATTCCGAAGTGACTTCTGCCGGGATAATGGGGCGGGTCGACCCGGCGCGCCCCACCGCACCCCACTCCACCCCGCCCCGCCCCACCCTGCCCCGCCCCGCCCCACCCCGCCCCGCCCCGCCCCACCCTGCCCCGCCCCGCCACGCCGCAGCGCCGACAGCGGCGGTAATACTAAAGTAGCCTAACTGCCCCTTTATCTGTAATGCCTTTTTCTGCCGCGGCCACAACAGCGCGCGGGATTTAAATATCTCGGACTCGTCTTCTGCTCGCGAGGCGGCGGTGGCCCTTTTGTTGTTGTTGTTGTTGTTGTTGTTGTTAATGTTGTTGTTTTGTACAGTGGAGGAGTGTCCTCCCTTCTCTGGGCCACTCGGTGGAAAGAGTAGTGCCTCCACGCGAAACACCCCGTTAGGTCTGTGTGTTGTGTGTGTGTGTGTGTGTGTGTGTGTGTGTGTGTGTGTGTGTGTGTGTGTGTGTGTCGGCGTGCGAGAGTGAGCGTGAGTGTGCACATGCGAGTCGCTAAATGGGAGCAAATTGGTGCAAAGGGGGGAAACCGAGCGGCCTGTCGCGACTGAGCAAATAGTATGAGGCGCAGGGGAGGCTACACGACACTCATACACTCACACACTCTCACACACACACACACACACACACACACACACACACACACGCTTGCGCACACGCACACTCACAGAGGCACGGGCGTGTGTCCTTTCAAAAAGGGAAAACGTGTGTTGGAACCGCGCTGCGAAAGTCAAAACGGCTGTGGGTGTGTGTATGTGTATGTACGCGTGCGTGTGCGTGTGTACGTGTCCTGCACCTTCCCCCTGCTTTTGTGGCCCTCGCGCAGCAAAGGCCGACGCTGCAGCCACTTGATTTTGCTTTTCATTTGCACTCCTGAGGGAGAGCCAAAGTCACGGTCACGCAGCCTGCCGTCCGGCAGTGCACTGTTCGAAAAAAATAACTGGGCACCTTCTTACCAAAATAAGTGTTTGTGAGTGTTTAAAAAAAAAAAAACAAAAAAAAACAGTAATTTTGTCAATTTTTCTATAAAGTTTTTTTTTTTTTTTTTTTTTTGCTTTTATCATTCGAGGTTTGTTTTTTAAAATGTTATTTCGTAAATTCCTTTCTTCACACAAGGGTTTCTGTGCCCGCAGCCGTGCCAGGACGCGGTGGACTTCCGCGCGCAGCAGTGCGAGGCGTGGAACCGCGAGGAGCGGCACAACCGCTTCTACCGCTGGACGCCGTACCACGACGAGGCGCGGCCCTGCTCGCTGGTCTGCAGGGGGCAGCCGGTGCCCGACGGCGTGTCCGACGCCGTGCCCGACGACCACGCCCCACGGGCCCGCGCCAAGGGGCGCCGACGCCGTGCTCGCAAGCGGCGCGGCCGCCGGGACCACCGCAAGGAGGTAAGCATCATCCCACTCTAAGCATGGAGTGCGTGCGTCGCCAGCGGCTAGCAGGGCGGCCGTCCATTATGCAGGCTCGACGTACCTTTTAAGTGACTCCGGACTTGCCACGCGTATCGCCCGGCCGTTGCCGGCAATTGAATTTGCCCGGAGTTAGGTGGGGGAGCCGGGGGAAAAAGTTGTAACCCTCCGCTGCCGCCAGGACGGCGACGACAACGGGGACGACGACGACGAGGAGGAGGACGAGGAGGAGGACGACGACGAGGACCACGTGGACGTCGGCTCGGGCCCCATCGTGGAGGTGCTGGCCCCCAAGGCGCAGGACGGCACGCGCTGCCGGCCCGGCAGCCTGGACATGTGCATCAACGGCAAGTGCCAGGTAAGCCCCAAAAAAAAATCAAAAAAAAAATCTCTTTTTCTGAAGTGAGGATTTGAACCCAGGTTTTTAGGTTCGGATCATACCGCTCCAGCCGCGCAGCCGCGCATCAACGGCAAGTGCCAGGCAAGCACCAAAAAAAAAGTAATTAAATGGGGATTTGAACACAGTCTTTCAGGTTGGAAACTTGCCACTCTAGCCACGCAGCCTCAACGCAACCTGATACGAATGCGCCAGTCGGAAACTTATACTTCTTAATCAAAATTAGACGTAAACATTTTCGGGGGTGAGGGGGGGGGTAGCCCTTGCCGGGAGTTGAACCGCGGTCCTACTGTAGGGAGGGAGCCCCAAACGACGCCATAGGTTAGCCAGCGCGGCGTGCATGCGGTGGCCGTGGCGGGGCAGCCCCACCACTACACCGCTAGGGCCGCCGCCGCCACCACCACCACCGCCACCACCACCACCACGCCTCACTGGCTGGAACAAGTCGCCATCCCAGGAGCATCGGCTGCTTGAGATTCATAGGGCGGCGCGGGCGATAAAGCGAGAGGGAGAAAAAAGGAGAGGCGAGAGAGAGAGAGAGAGAGAGAGAGAGAGAGAGAGAGAGAGAGAGAGAGAGAGAGAGAGAGAGAGAGAGAGAGAGAGAGAGAGAGAGAGAGAGAGAGAGAGAAAGAGAGAGAGGCGGGTAAAGAGGGAGAGGCAGACAGTAAAACAGTGGTAGTCGGCCACCCCCTCGGCCCTATCCCCTGAGTCAATAATTCCGCTCAAATCCGGCCTTGTTCGAGTCCGCGGCGTGAGTCCGTGCCTCGCGCCGGCCAGGTAGGTCTTCCAGGTTGCGCCTCCAGGTAGCCCCCCCCCCCTTACAGTGGGCCAGAAGACCGGTGCAGGCGGCCAAAACTCTAAACACGTTTTGAGCTGTAGAATCACTAGATGGGACTCGAACCGAACGTGTGACCCCACCAATTTGGTTAATTATTAAAGTGGGTTCACACGTTCGGTTCGAGTCCCGTTTAGCGACTCTGGGGCTCATGACCCGTCTGGGATTTTGACCGCCTCCACCGGTCTTCTGGTCCACCGTGCCCTCCAGGTGGCCCTCTAATAATGCATCCCGTGAGTCGGGGGCGCCAGAAAGCCAGAAAGCGAAAGGCGGGGCGGGGCGGGGCCGTGCGGATACGGATACGTCAGCAGCGGCCCGCCAGCACCGAGTGCCAAGACTCCGTGGCCAAGTGGCGTCCAGGGAGCCAGCCCACCGGACGGCGTGAGGGATGCGCTGCAGGACGTGCTCCAGGAAGGGGCGCTTGCAGGCCGGGCTCACCGCAGTACCAGGTGGCAACACGCTGCCTAACGGTACTCGGATGGAAAGAGAAGGCTACGGTCTGTCTGTCTGTCTCTCTCTCTCTCTCTCCTCTGTCTCCTCTCTCTCTCTCTCTCTCTCTCTCTCTCTCTCTCTCTCTCTCTCTCTCTCTCTCTCTCTCTCTCTCTCTCTCTCTCTCTCTCTCTCTCTCTCTCTCTCTCTCTCTCTCTCTCTCTCTCTCTCTCTCTCTCTCTCTCTCTCTCTCTCTCTCTCTCTCCTCTGTCTCCTCTCTCTCTCTCTCTCTCTCTCTCTCTCTCTCTCTCTCTCTCTCTCTCTCTCTCTCTCTCTCTCTCTCTCTCTTCGACACCGCTTCCCGCCCTAGCACGGCCTCTGTATCTCGAGAACGACTTGTCTCCCTGATAAATTCATCCATTCAATAATGAAGTGATATGCTAGTGAGCCCCCCCGGGGTGCCGTTGCCGCGCCCCCTAGCTTCCGGTGTGATGGACGGCCTGGTAGCGCCGCGATCGCGGGGCTGCAGAGTGTAGTGTCGTGCCTCGCTTCGTGTGCGGCGCGGCCCGTACCGCCCACTGCTCCATCCTGGCGCCAGGATCACTGGCAACTTGCAGCAGCCGTCACAGGCGTGACATCTTCCTCCTTAAGGCAGCCTCAAGTTCGAACGGCTTTTTACGCTACTTTTTATATCGTGACCGAACGGTCACCTTTTTTTTCTTTTTTTTTCATAACTGTCCGAAAATTAACCAGCCGGAACGAATCGATCTCTCCTCGTTCTTTTTCCTTTTTACCCCGTAGGCCGAGCAGAGCCTTGGCCTACAGCAGCACGCATGTCGGTTTGGAAGTAGTTGTCGTTTCCTTTGGTATTTCCTTGGTACTCTCCCCCTCCCCCTCCCTCCTCCTTAGTTTTACAGACACACACACACACACACACACACACACACACACACACACACACACACACACACACACACACGCGCACATACGCGCGCGCGCGCGCCAACTCTTCGCGCTGTCCCCCACATCCATCGCCAACTCATCCGTGTCCAACGGCAGTCATAACTCGCCCGGCCCCGCGGCTCCAGCGTGGCTCCAGCACGGCTCCAGGCTCGCCATCAAGCGCACAGTTAAGACCTGCCCCATCCGGGCCGAGTTTTTCCTGGAAGGCCTCGCGGACGGACGCGCGGCGCGCGCGTCTCGCGGCACACTCAAAATTCGGATTAATAATTGAAAAAAAATAATAAAAGGAATTTTTCCAGTGTAATTTTCTTTTTACGCCCGTAGGACAGTTACGAGTTTGTTGACGTGAGGAGGTGCGGAGTCCACGCTCGGATTCCACCCCGCGGCCGGACAGACCGGCTGGCAGACAGACAGCCGCGGTATGGCCAGGCCTCAATTGGCGCAATCAGGCAGCCTCCGGCTGGCCGCCTCTGGCTGACTGCTCGGGCGGCGCGGGCTGGCCGCTTTGGCGCTGCACTTAATTAAGCAAAGGAGCCGTTTGTTGCTATTCCAAACGCGGAGGGGGGGGAGGGGAAAGGGAGGGGGGGTGAAGGTCCGCGGCTGAGCCGATGGGCTGGGCGAGGCCATGAAAGAAGTCGTAATAACGGAGCGTAATTTTAATGATTTTAGCCGGTTTAGCAAGCGGCCCTCGTAGCCAACGTAGCGCAGCGTGGCAAAGCGGGTAGAAGGAGGGATGCAGTTTTTCTCTTTGTCCAGTCTGTGTTTCGAGTCACAGTCGTTTGACCGACGATAATTCGTCCGAAAAATTATTGTGTCATTTTGTTGTCGGACAAACGAAATCGAGTTTTTTTTTTGTTGAATAGACCGAATAAATATTAATTAATTTTTTTTGTGGATTTCAATTTTTTGGCCCATTGCTATTTCTAAAATCGTCAAACTAACGAGGGTCTTCGTGTGTGTCCCCCCCCCCTTTTGTTTTGTTTTGGTTGCCTTTTGGGAAAGTGTCTGCAATGATACTAAGTCGGTGCACTGACCACCTGTTCCAGCACGTGGGCTGCGACCTGCGCATCGGGTCCCGCAAGACGGTGGACGCGTGCGGCGTGTGCGGCGGCGACGGGTCGTCCTGCGCCACGCCGCTGTACCACTGGGACACCGTGCCGTCCTCCCTGTGCAGCGAGGCGTGCGGCGGCGGTGAGAGAGACACTCTTGAAAAAAAATAAAAAACAAAAATTTTTTTTAAAAAAAATGAAGAAAAATAAACAAAAAAAATATATCAATTTTTAACAAATTCAAAAGAGTACGTTTCTAAAAAAAATTATTTTACAAAATTTTGACAAACTGTTTTTTTTTTGTTTTTTTTTCAGGGTACCGAAGCGCGTCGCACGTGTGCAAGAACAGAGTGACCGGGCTGGAGGTGGAGGACGCCCTGTGCGACCAGACGCGGCGGCCGGAAGGCGAGGTGGAGCCTTGCAACACGCACCGCTGCCCCGCCAAGTGAGGCACTTGTCTTATGTCCTCCGACGCACAGTGGGTCGGAAAAACGGTGGGGGCGGTCGCATGGGTTTTGAGCTCCAGAGTCGCTGTATGGGATACTCGACTCGAACGTGTGAGCGCCACCAACGAGGAATCTATTGGCGGGGTATCTCGTTCGGTTCGAGTTCCTGTTCAGCGACGATTCTGGAGCTCAAAACTAGAGTTTTGGCCGCCCACGCCGCCGGTCTTCTGGCCCACTTTGCCCCGAAGCATTTCGGACGAGAACAATTCAGAAACTCGGGAAACCTAATCGTAAATCAGACACGTCTCTGTGGCGCGGATTCGCATGACACGCCAGCAGGACGGAGAAACAGCTCGTAAATACTACTGTGTCCGTCCCACTGTGCGGGTGATTGGCCGCTGGAACCATGAACGATACTGCTGACTCTGCAGCAGCGGGGCAGCGTCTGGGCCGCGCACGCGAGCTAAGAAAACTTGGGTGTGGAAAGTAATTTAGTTAGCCCGCGCCGGGGCACGCGGTCTAGCCTCGCAGACCGAGTAAATAAATAAATGAACCAGTCTGCGGGTCTCTGGTGTTGCGGCTGCAAATCGGGGACGTACTAACTTGTTTCTTCGAAGAGGGTAGTTGGGTTTAAAAATAGTCTTCCAGAATGAATTATGACTTTATAATAAAATGCGGCTAGGTTGGCGGCGCTAGGCGTGTCACAGGTGTGTCAGTGACGTGTCACATTACTGCGGTTGTCCCCTGGAGGCAATATGATGGGGTATCGCGGCATGTTCGCTGAGCCACCTCACTGCACACACGCTCTCTCTCTCTCTCTCTCTCTCTCTCTCTCTCTCTCTCTCTCTCTCTCTCTCTCTCTCTCTCTCTCTCTCTCTCTCTCTCTCTCTCTCTCTCTCTCTCTCTCTCTCTCTCTCTCATACCCATACGATAATCATGTCACTGTCTGTCCCCGTCTCTGTTTCTTCCCCGTACAATATCGGTGGTGACGTGTTGGTTTGCGCGCGAAAGGGAATAGCGATGAGGAGAGAGAGAGAGAGAGAGAGAGAGAGAGAGAGAGAGAGAGAGAGAGAGAGAGAGAGAGAGAGAGAGAGAGAGAGAGAGAGAGAGAGAGAGAGAGAGAGAGAGAGAGAGAGAGAGAGAGAGAGAGAGAAGGCGGGGACGAGGAGGTGTCTCTGAGGAGCGTATTTTTTCACACGTCAGCTAGAGAGCCGTCTCGTCTCAGACGCCAGGCGAGCTCCGTCTGAATGGGACTCCGTCTTCGGAAGAGTAATCACGACCTCACCGCAGCAGTGTTGCCACGCAAGCAGCCAAATATCCCCGTGGTGCACCCAGACCGGTGCAGGTGGCCAAAACTCTAGACGCGTCGCGCGCTCCAGAGTCGCTGACAGGAACTCGAACCGAACGTGTGACCCCACCAATGGATCCCTCGTTCGGAGAGCAATCCATTGGTGGGGTCACACGTTCGGTTCGAGTCCCATTCAGCGACTCAAAACGCGTGTAGATATTTGACCGGCCCGGTCTTGTGGCTGGTCCCCATGGCTCGTCGTGCAGCAAGGTAGCGACTCCATTTATCACAGTGAAGCAGGCAGAAGCTCCCCGAGGAATGCGGTGGCTTTGCGTGCCGCTTCCCCTTTCTTATTTCTCTGTTGTTTCCCCTTTAAGTCTAGACCCGCCCCGACCTAACTGCCGCTCGCTCGGCTTCAGCGGGGGCTAAGTCGCGCACGGGCGCCGGTTCAAATCTCGGCGGCGGGTCTCAATTTTTTTTTATTTTTTTTCTTTTCCCAGGTGGATTGCCGAGGCGTGGGAGATGTGCTCCGTGTCCTGTGGCGGCGGCGTCCGGCATAGGGACGTCTACTGCGCGGAGGTCATCAGCGGAAACCTTACCAAGGTAAGCCGGCAAACCACTATTTATTTATTTTTTGTTGTTTTTCGCGCGCTTTCGGGTCGTTTCGTCGCACCCGTTTCGTAGCGACTGGCCCGGCGGGGCCCAGGGGGGTGCTGGAGGGCCCTCGAAGGCGAGCCATGTTCTTTGAAACCACTTCCCCGAAGATAGATAATTCGGAATCGAAATAATGGCCCCACCACTCGGAGCCGCATCAATATTCTATTAAAACTTTGAGGGGGAGGCTCGATCCCCTCCCCCCCCCCTCTCCCCACACCCAGTGCACAGCCCCACGGCCTACAAGCACGTCACGTCGCTGCAGGCGGCCATTTACATAACGCTGCAACATTTTCCTCGCTTTTGTTTCACTTTCAAAAAAGGAGGACGGGGTGAAAAAGAATAAGGTGGGTTTTGAACCTTTGGCCGCGATTCCCCCCCTAAAGATTGGCGGCACTTTACGGAGGTAGTCGAGTGGAGCGGATTGTCGTCTGGACTGGAAGAATCGACAGGCAGGCCTCTTTAGCACCGGGAGGGCGTGGCGGGGAGGGGGGGGGGCTGCGGCGGATACCTCGCGCAGTCACGCCACCCCGTGTTAGTGCATGCAGTGCCGCGGATCGCCGTGGAAGGGGAGGGGATCCTGCGCGGGAAGACGAGCGGTGATGTTGCAACATTCAGACGGGGAAACGGTGTGCGGCGGGTTGGCCGAGCGGGTTGAGTGACCGGTTTTCCAACTTTGATCCGCCGGTTCGAATCTTCATATCCTCCTTCTTCGTTTTTGTTAGTGTTTGGACGGAGTCTACGTTCGTTGAACCTCTGGGATGAGTCGAAGGTTCCCCGTAGGAAGTGAGGGGGAGGGCACAGGCCAAGGTGGATGGGGTGCGTTCCCCTGCAACCCGAACCAATTCATCCGAAACCGCAACACAAGGCAACGCTGAGTGCTCTAATGGAAAGGAACGCCCCCTTCTCGCGTGCATTACAACGCGTGTCCATTAATCACGTAACGCGTCCATTTAATTACGTAACAAGCTCATTTCTGGAAGGTCGCGGGTGGGGCGCGTTGCGGTCAAGCCGGCGTCCTCCGTTCGGGTCGCGAGATCTCGGCGGCGGTGCGAACTTTGCTCTCAGCGTTGGCTGGCTCGCTGGTTACTTTCCCGGCGCCGCCATGCATTATTTAGGCGGAGCATCTCCTGCATCCACGCCTGCGCTCCGCCGCGCTGGAATGACAAGGGTTCGACTCCCGCGTCAAGTGAAAAAAAAAATCTATTCCTCTCCCACTTTCTTTGGGCACGCGACGTGCTTATTTTATATGAAAAGTGACCACGGTCTCCGGCACACAGTGGGACTGAAGACCGTTGGAGGCGGTCAAAATACCGGACGCGTTTTGAGCTCCAGAGTCGCGAAATAAGACTCGAATCGAACGTGTGACCCCACCAATGGATTGCTCTCCGAACGAGGAATCCACTGCTGGGGTCACACGTTCGGCTCGAGTCCCATTTACCGACTCTGGAGCTCAAAACGCGTGTAGACTTTTGGCCGCCTGCGCCGGTCTTCTGGCCCACTGTGCGGTAGTGCCGTCTTGCGGTCGAAGTGCGAAATGCACGGGGGAGGGGGAAGGAGAGGTGTGAGAACAGAGGGTTCGGGAAAATCGTGCGAAATTCGGCAGGTGATGGCGGAGGGCTGCGGGAGCAGGGGACGGGCGGCAACAAACCAGATTGATGCACAGACCACCTTAAATCTAAATGAACCCACGGACGGGGTCGGAATAACAATCGAAAGGCGAGGATTCTCAGCCGCGCGCGAGGGAGAGAGAGAGTGAGAGTGAGTGAGAGAGAGAGAGAGAGAGAGAGAGAGAGAGAGAGAGAGAGAGAGAGAGAGAGAGAGAGAGAGAGAGAGAGAGAGAGAGAGAGAGAGAGAGAGAGAGAGAGAGAGAGAGAGAGAGAGTCGACTCACTCCGATATTCCCTTCCCACCCCGTCCGCTGGGCTGTCGTGCACCATTCTCGCTGTGGCGTCGACTCCGTCAGAAGTGTCACTTTTTTCCCGTTTTTTTTTTTCTCGGTAGATAGCTCGGCAAGCGTACCTCTCCTGCCCCCAAGAAGCTCGCCTTAAGGACATGGTGACACTTAAATGGACTCACGAGTGTGACCCTCTTCGGTAGCCTAGCATCGGAGATTTTTAAATAAAAAAAATATATAAGTCTCTTGAAAAAATCAAACATTTCGACAAGGTGACAAGGTAAACCCGATTGACGGTCTCAGCTGGTGACTTCGCTTGGCAGGCAAGGCTTGTTGGCAAGACAATCGTCTGCGTATGTACTACATGTACTACACGCTCTAATTACAAGGGCTTTCCTTCCCCGAGGCCTGCCCTGCTGCCTGCCGCCCGGGGCAATGGTTCTCGGCTTGTAATGCGAAATCGATTACTGTACATACTGGGGCCTGCCGCCAGCCTGCCCCAGCCGGTCGGGTGCCGAGGTGAAGATATTCCCCTTTCAATTTCGTCCGCCAGGGCGCGCCACCGGCACCTCCCTTGGAGCGCGCGGTTTTGTGGCCTGGGCCCATCACACCATCTCTGATGGATTGGCCACCCCGAGGAGCGCCCCCCCCCCTCCCTCTCTCTGCTCCAACCACGACCTTTCAATCAGAAAACCTTGAGGCCCCGAAGTGTTCGCGGCACGCCACACAGTGGTTCAGAAGACCGTTGTGACGGCCGAATTTCTTGATGCGTTTTGAGCTCCCGAGTCGCTCAATGGGACTCGAACCAAACGTGTGATCCCTACAATGGAGTCCTCGTTCGAAGAGGAATCCGTTGGTGGTGTCACACGTTTGATTCGAGTGCCATTTAGCGACTCTGGAGCTCAAAACGCGTCCGGGGTTTCGGCCGCCTCAACTGTCTTCTGACCCCCTGTGGCGCCACGGCCCTGCGTTGGCCCTGTCTTTAGGGAAGTTTCGACTGACGAAGCCAAGTGTCTTTGGATCGCTACTCAGGTGCGACTGCCTGGGGTCACGCCAGTTCTTCAGGAAATTAAATAGGTGCACTGTCAAGAAAATTTGCTTCGAATTTGCCACAATTTTGTTGGTCTCCTCGGTCATGGTATAGCACAGCAGCGAATAAAGTACTACGTTTCGAATAAACAAAACAAAATAGTGTAAGATAAATTTTAAAAATTCTCAAGTGCATTGGCCAGGGTCCACCTGAGTCGCTATGCCCACCCATGTCGGTCGCCAGGGTTGCCGGCCCACTGTATTTATGCACATAACACTTGCAGGCTAATTGCTCGGCCTGCCGAACCATTACTCTGATTACACTCATGCATCCCCCACTTTAAATTTCAGTGCTCGTGTGGCACTGTCTATTTCACACAGCGCCGCCGTTGCGATTCCGAACGCTCTTGACCTAACCTAACCCAGTAATCCTGAATCCTCCGCCTTTGTTTTTGTAAACTGCGATCGGGGCGGGGCGGACGGACGCGAAGAGCACGCCGTCGAGTTTGCTCTCTTCCGACAGACGGAACTAACTTTTGCGGGACTCTCTGCTCTCACAAATGATTATGGAAATTTGAAACGAAACGCGAACGCGCCCGAGCAATGTCGGCCACGCTACCCGCCTTATAAGTCACAGTATTTTAATTTTTCGCGCGCGCCGTTCTTCCGCGGCCCACTGCGGCGAGGCGGGATGCGGGGCTGTTGGCTGAACCCGAAGGCTCGACATCCAAAAGCACTTCCTCCAGGAGCAGTGCCGAAATGAACCCGCTATCGGCTGCTTTGTTCCCGGCCGCCTCCAATAGCTCCTCGCGCAGCTATCGACTCCCTGGACCGGGAAGACGCTAATTCCACTCACTAGAATTTTTTTTTGTTTTTTTGTTTTTTTAAATTATTTTTTTAAATTTTTTTGAGATTTTTTCGTCAAGGCCGACCGCGGAAAGAGAGGTTCCCGGGAACGGATTGCTAAAGGGGGGTAAGGAAAACAGATAACACTATCCGCAGTGAGAGAGAGAGAGAGAGAGAGAGAGAGAGAGAGAGAGAGAGAGAGAGAGAGAGAGAGAGAGAGAGAGAGAGAGAGAGAGAGAGAGAGAGAGAGAGAGAGAGAGAGAGAGAGAGAGAGAGAGAGAGAGAGAGAGAGAGAGAGAGAGAGAGAGAGAGAGAGAGAGAGAGAGAGAGAGAGAGAGAGAGAGAGAGAGAGAGGACTGTAAAAGGAAAAGTCCACACGGAAGTCCTTCCCCGAGGCTGGCCCCAGCCGATGGCTTCCCCAAACAACGGAACAAAAGTCAATTTAAGTCATTCCATATTTCTAATGGATGCAGTCTGGCAGACGTCCTTGCTTGCCCTCCACGCCCGTCTTAGCCTGCCACACTGGCAAAAGGATACGTCGTGAATGCCAAAACCAAAACTTAGCTTCCATCGACCCACGAATCGGCTCCCATTTCTTACACGTCTACAAAAAATATGAAACTATGGAAATATGAACATTTTTTTTTTCATATTTATTTGAACTATTTTTTTGGTTCAAGAAAACTCTTTTCGAAAAAGTCAAAAATCTAGAAAGCTCTTTTTCTAGGCGCAGCTCTGGATCTCGGTGTTCGCGGTGTGCCGAACTCCTCGGTGGGTGAGGTACTGCCAGCGTAATAACTAGCTGATGGTCTGACGGTGTGCTGAACACATGTAGCGATAGGCTGTGGGGAGGGGGTGGGCGGTCTGTTTGCTCAGGACTCAACCCTCCAGGAGGGCGCCTCAGACTCTCTCTCTCTCTCTCTCTCTCTCTCTCTCTCTCTCTCTCTCTCTCTCTCTCTCTCTCTCTCTCTCTCTCTCTCTCTCTCTCTCTCTCTCTCTCTCTCTCACGCGACGCGCCTCCACGCCGATAGACGAGGATAGGCCAAGCCACCGCCGGAGTCAGGAAGATATGAGGGAGCCGGGCGCCCGGAGGACAAGGGAGAGACGGAGGGAGGGGGGGGGGGACAGAGGCGCCGGGGTTCCCCTCTGGTTCAGCCTGTTCGAACAAACTTATGGTGGAATTGTTTTGCATATATTTCCGTCGACGACGTGGCGTCTGCCGTGTTGTTGCGGCAGTAATAGTGGGGGGATAATGACTGGAGGAGCGGCCGAAGACTTGCAACCCCTTCCCCTACACCGCAAACCGGGCGCTCGCCTTTTCAGATCGCAATATTGCAGGTCAATATTGCAGCAGTTTTAGCAGAAATGCACTTCCAAAAGTCTCATCAAAAATTCGTAAATTTTACCCCAAAAAATGTCTTAAAACAAAATGATTAAAATACTACGTGGACAGGATTTGAACCCAGAACTCCCAGGTTTGAACCGGCTGCCTGACTCACTACGCTGTCCTTAGGGAACACGTGCACATCGCCGCGCCAAGATTTATTCGTGAAGACTCTACGTCGTGCCCGGGGTGGGCGGATGGAGCTCCACCAGGTGGAACCGGAGCCACGATTACGATCTGCCCGGGCCGCGTCTTATTCCCCCCCCCCTCCACTGCAAGAGACTATTCTTCTGGATTATTAGGCGGCGCAGTTCTGGCTGCATCTACACCTTCCTGGTGTACCGCGGCCTTTGAACGCAGCTTCGCTGCTTGCTGCTCGGAGCCCGCGGCGGCAGCGATGTAAATATGAAGCATTGGTCCGCGAGATGTATGAGAAATCTAAAAGCGGAGCCGGGGGACACAGTGGGACGGGACAAAGGCGGTGACAGTCAATCAAGGGAATGGCTACCTCTTTCTCTTTTCGCAGTCTGTCTCTGTCTAGCAGCCACGCCGTCGGCTGCTCCCAACCTTGAGTTAATAAGTCGCGAGACGCATACGCCATGCGAGCGGAGGCGGAGACAGAAGAGTACTCTACTTGTTTCAGACTGACACCGAGTGGTTCTCTCTCTCTCTCTCTCTCTCTCTCTCTCTCTCTCTCTCTCTCTCTCTCTCTCTCTCTCTCTCTCTCTCTCTCTCTCTCTCTCTCTCTCTCTCTCTCTCTCTCTCTCTCTCTTTCTCCCCCAGTGCCTCATCCCTCGGCCGTAGACCCCCTTTGTTTTAGCCGCATACATCTGCATTTGTCTTCACGATTTTCCTATTGTCGCCAAACAGAGTGCCTTCCCTAGTTCTTCGTTCGCCCGTCCCTTCGCTCCGTCACCTGTCTCTCTCTCTCCTTCTCTCTCTCTCTCTCTCTCTCTCTCTCTCTCTCTCTCTCTCTCTCTCTCTCTCTCTCTCTCTCTCTCTCTCTCTCTCTCTCTCTCTCTCTCTCCTCTCTGTCTCTCTGCATTCTGCTCGTCCTTTGACTACTGACGTTGGCTGCTTCCACCCCGCCAGCCCTGCTTTCCCTCTCCACGTTTAATCTCACGCCATTTTCTCAATAATCAATCTCTCTCCTCCCTTTGTTTCTTTTTTCTAAACCCTGAACGATGTTCTTTTCGAGATACCATCCAAGACGCGGCAGCTCTCCTTTTTTTTCTCTCTCTCTTTTTTTAACCGTGTAGGAAGGAAGTAAGTGTTGCGATTGAGGTCAGTCTGCGGCGGTGGCAGCAGTGTTACGTCACAGGGACCGCTGCCAAGTCAATCGGTCCGGAGTGAGGACTCTGTGTGTGTGTGTGTGTGTGTGTGTGTGTGTGTGTGTGTGTGTGTGTGTGTGTCTGACTGTGTCTGTGTCTGTCTGTGGGCAAAAGGCACAGCGCTGACTTGCTAGCTAGGCCGCCTGCTCTACGCAGTGTTGCTATAGAAGTAGGCAAAAGTTCCCACGATGCACCTGTATTTGGGAAGGATTCGCCAACCTCAGGCTACCCACTAGGCGATATGTGTACTTTGCTCTTGTAGAAGTTACCGTGGGAATTTCCGTCTGCTTGTGTGGCCATACTGTGAGGCCGTGCGGGTCGCTGCGTTGGTGCCCCTGATGCCCGGCGCGCTCGGCGCGCTCCGCCACCGAGCTCGCTGACAAGGCGACCTGAAGTACGAACTGTCAGCCTGTCGCATCGTTTGCATATCGTGCGCACTGACTAATAATGGAGAGCGTGCCCAGCGAGGCGCTATGAAATGTGATCTGGCGATGAGTCCACTCAACCTAACCTAACCTCACTATGACCTCACTCTCACTGCGAAGCCCGTGGTAAGTTTGCCTGCCACAAATTTGGCAACCCGTTTTGAAGTTAGCAAGCGTTGACCTGAAATCTTCATAAGCTTGCCAAATTTTGGCAAGCGTGGGAGTATTTCCGGGCCTAGCTTGCCAATTTTTGGCATTCAAAACGGCTTGCTAAATTTGTGGCAAGCAAACTTACTACTGGCTTTGCAGTGCTCTCTCTGGCCTCACTCTAATCTCACTCTGACCTCACTCTAACCTCACTCTAACCTCACTCTAACCTCGCTCTAACCTCACTCTAACCTAACCTAACCGCGTTCGACTTGGCCCCGCTCCGCTCCATCCTTGACCCGCCCGGCCCTTCTCCCTTTGCGGCTGGTTTCGCGTCTCTCTCTCTCTCTCTCTCTCTCGCACCCACGCGGGCCGCCCCATGAGTGCGAGAGAGACAGACAGCACCCTCCCACAGCCCTCCAGTGATGGCGCCTGGAACGACTTTGGCCTGCATTGAGACGTTTGTGGGCCGTGACGCCACGTTATGTACTGATGCCGGTACACTCCGCGACAGAAGTGGAGGAAACCGACGCACAGTGGGCCATAAGACCGGCGCAGGCGGCCAAAATTCTAGACGCATTCTGAGCTCCAGAGACACCAGATGGAACTCGAACCGAACGTGTGACCTCACCTATGGATTCCTCTCCGAACAAGGAATTCATTGGTGGGGTCACATGGTTCGAGTCCTATTTAGCAACTCTTAAGCTCACAACGCGTCCAGGCCGCGTGCGACGGGTACGGGTTGGACTTGGCGGTGTCTGGCACACTCCGCGGCAAAAGTGGAGGAAACCGACGCGGTGCTTCTTTCTGGCAGTGCCTTTTCAAGCTGGCGACTTAAGCAGGAGGGCCCCAACTGCTGATCCTACACCACAGGGGGCGAACAAACGACAATATTGGGACCAATAAAACTATCAGGTGGGGGGAGGGATTGGCGTCAGCAGAGAGAGAGAGAGAGAGAGAGAGAGAGAGAGAGAGAGAGAGAGAGAGAGAGAGAGAGAGAGAGAGAGAGAGAGAGAGAGAGAGAGAGAGAGAGAGAGAGAGAGAGAGAGAGAGAGAGAGAGAGAGAGAGAGAGAGAGAGAGAGAGAGAGAGAGAGAGAGAGAGAGAGAGAGAGAGAGAGAGAGAGGGGGAAGGAGCAAAGTCGTGGGAGGTCAATGCGACCTCACATAGAAGTAAGACTCGCAAGACACTGCGAGATAACTGGTTGGAGTAGAGTCCAACAGACACTGGTCCCATTATGCTGGGTACCAGGGCTGGTTGCTCCGCTTGTGCTCCCATAACTTTCTCACTGTTGAATTTGTCGGATGGGTAACAGCGTGCTCGGGACTTGAGTGACTGGGGCTGGGGTGGGGAATGGGGGTCGCGGCGGTGGTGGCAAATGGTGCGTTAAGATTGCGGCGTTTCGTTCCGCCCCTGGTCCCGCCCTGGTCCCGCCCCTGGCTGCGTGGTACCGCTCGGAGGCTTGGAACTGCCGTGCGCTCTCCGCGCCGCTAGTCTCAAGTGCGCCGTCGCACTCTGATTTGACTCGCGCGGTCCTGCCCCTGGGATCTGCTCGGTCTCTGTGATGTTCCTCCGCCCACGGTTAATTTCTTTTTTAAAAAAATTGAAAGTTTTTTTTTGTTTGTTTGTTTGTTGTTGTTGTTGTTGTTGTTGTTGTTGTTCTTGTTGTTATTGTTGTTGTTAGGCCTTTTTAGGTGGTCCTGCCCCTGAGATCTATACTCGGTCTCTATAATGTGCCTCCGCTAACGGTTTCTTTCCTTTTTTTTGTAAAATGAAAGTTTCTTTTCTTGTTGATTGTTGTTTTAGGTGGTTTTATCGAAGCAAAAATCTTCTATTTTTCGGCAAGAGTAAAAAAAAAACCAGGTATTTTGTTTTTCGCCAGTGACTGTTTTTCTTGGTTTCTGACCCCATTTTGCAGCCTTTTTTTTATCAGTGTATGCATGGTTGTAACAACGTGTGATCCCTGTCGGCAGGTCTCGGACGACATGTGCTACGGCTCGGCCAAGCCGCGCCACAAGGAGCCGTGCGGCGCGGACAAATGCCCCACCTGGGACTCCGGGGAGTGGAGCGAGGTGAGTTGGCGAGAAACAGCCGCGATCCGCCGCGAGTAGACGGCACTGTTAACATGAAGAAGTTCGCTGTCGGTTTATTGTTCGCGGCGAGCAGTAGCGCCCGTCGTGCGGCGGGTAGGCAACCCGGTGCGCGTGGCGCCGCGACGGGCCCGCCTGCGCTGCAGGCGTCCCGGCAGACCGTCGCACAGTGGGCCGAATCCCGGACGCGTTTTGAGCTCCAGAGTCGCTTTATGGGACTCGAACCTAACGTGTGACCGCACCAATGGATTGCTCGCCGGACGAGGAACCCTTTGGTGGGGTCACGCGTTCGGCAATTCGAGTCCCATTTAGCGACTCTGGAGCTCAAAAACGCGTCTAGAGTTTTAGCTTGGCCTTCTGGCCCACTGTGCGACCCGGTTTTCTTTTGTTTCCTTGCCGAGTTGAGGGAATCTCTTGGCGCTAGGTTGGCAACCCGTGCGTGGCTGTGCGTGAGCTTGCCCGCGGCCCTTCTGCAGACTGTTGCCAACTGTTGCCAACAGAACAACTCCTCCTTTGATGTGTCTCGTCCCTCGCTCGCCACTTTTAAACTCAGTCACGCCGTCGCTCGCCTTCTGCCTACTCTGTTAAAAATTCTTTCGCGCTGCAGAAGGGTGAGGGAAATTGAATCGAATCGGGTTACTTCCGGGAAGTATAAGTCCTTAAAACTTTTTTTTTTTTTTAACAGTGTGTCAACGCGCGTTTAGTCGAGCACCGGCTCTAGTGGTGGCCGATAACATCTGGAGGTGGTCAATGCATGCCAACTGCACAGCCCTCGAGCGTCCAAATGACGCCCCTATATCGGAGCCCCTTCTCCCCCCCCCCTCAATTTTTCCCCCCGCCGAGCATCAGAAATCGATCCCCCTTTGTGTATTCGCCGTCGTCCGACAGACCCGGGGGCCCGCTGTAAATAAAGTAGTGTAAAATTTACGTGCCTGTCATCAGCGCGCCATGGCGGACACGCGGGCAAACACGTTGACACTGCCAAAAAGAAATTGTCTCTCTCATTTTTTTGCGGGAAATTTCGCAAGCGGATTTGAGTTGTGTTTCTAGAACAGGATAATCGTACCATCAACTCTAAAAAAAAAAGCACGCACACACACACACACACACACCAAAAAAAATTTTTTTCTTGTCGGAAAGTTTGTCATTTTTATTTAAAAAATAATACTTAAAAGTATGACTTTAAGGTATTTTTTTTAAAGTGTGACACTTTTTAATATTTTATTTTTTTTGTCAGTGCTCGGCGAGCTGCGGCATGGGCATCCAGACGCGGCCGCTGGCGTGCGTGGACAGCTACGGCTCCTCCCTGGACGACACTGCATGCGACCCACTGAGGCAGCCTCCCCTCACTCGCACCTGCGTGGCGCCGGCGCCCTGTCCGCAGCACGCCTACAACTCGCTGCTGCCCACCTCAGGTACAGCACCAACAGTCACTTAAATCAAGATTTTTTTGTAACTTAAAAAAAAAGAAAGTCAATTAAAACCCAAGAAAAAAATGTTTCCGGGTGCCCATAAAGAACTCTAAGTCACGCTGAGGTTATTTTGACCTAAATCGGAATCATAATGACTTCGAAATGGTCCCTAATAGCCGTGACCCCTATCTTATTAAATCAAAATTTTTGAGCTCATTGTGACATTTAGTCGACTTTTGTGTTCTACTTTGGTGTAAGGTGTAAGCATATTGACAAAGGATCAGTTTGCGAATGAAGCGAATGATTGACATGATTGACAGAATCCGGCGAGGATGACCAGGACAGCTTCGACCTGGACTCGGATTCGGACTCTGACTACACAGACCCGCTGCTGCGGCCGTACCCACCCATGCCGGCCATCGCGGAGCGCCTCGTCGGCGGAGCCAACACCGACCGGGCGTGAGTACACGGCCGGAACAAACAACCAAACACTGAGGAAGAAGGATGGAACGGAGGACTCGCGTTGAAGGAAACACTGGTCTCCTCAACCGGTGCTCGGAACAGTCACACGATTATACATGTTCCAACCTGTCTTCACAAAAATTGAAAAAAAAAAATTAAAAGAAAAATAATTAAGCTTTACCCTAAACATAAGTGAAAAAAAAGTTTTTTGGCACCGGTTGAAGAGACATCCCTTCTCTCTACGGGACTCCTCTCTCACTCGCTCTCACTGTCAGTCTCCGCTCTCAAGACCCCTTCCCTGTCTCTTGCAGCCCACACAAAACGTTTTTCTCGTGTGGTTGGGTGTACATGAGGTAAACCTCGCCTGCCTTCGCCAAGGCCATTTCATGATACCTCTCATTAAGCACATCGTCATTTGTTGTTAGATTTGTTTGTTTCGGAGGGCAACCTCTCTGCACGATACTCTCTTTAACCAACCATTGCAACTTCCACGTTCGCTCTCTCTTACGACTTCTCGTCTTTTAAAGAGCATACGGTACAAGTGGATTGTTGGTTTTACTGAGTAAAGTGGACTGTTCACTGCATCTTTAGGTCCAGACACGAAATTGCACCTTGGAATGCGTTCCTAGCGCATGCATTTTCTGAACATAGGGGTGTCCAGTGGTAGGCTCACCCTGTGTTGTAGCTACTCTAGACATTCGGTAGTGTACGTGTGAAAATGTCAATTTCGCATGCGTGAGTGCATTCTAGCAGTTAGGAGGTTCAACCATGGGGCATACTTAACTTCAGCGTTTCCGATTCACCTGGTTTACATCGTCACCTTGTGTTATGGGAAAGTACGTGTCTTGCCGTGCCCTGAGCGTCTACGGAGTTCCTAGAGTGATCGAGGTCGATGTTTGTATGCGAGTAGTAGCATGTTCACAACTTTCGAGGTCCTAAGTTTTCGTCTGGCTTTGCACTTGATCCAATCGGCTACCGGATTTTCGCTCTCATGTGTTGTGTTTTGTTTTTTTTTTAAATTGTTTTGCTGCATTTGGATAGTTTTGTTCTCATATGACAACCTTTTCACCCCATTTTTCATTCATACCCCATTAATACTGGAAACCCCCGCACGTGAAACTCGTTTTGTGGTGAATGCAAGGGCGAGGATGCTCACGATCCAAAAAAAACTCTGAAAACTGTTCGCAGCACCACCGCGCTTGTCGCAAATTTTTAAAAGAATACTTGTATAGATTTTTCAGCCTAACACTATTTATCCCCTGTGAACCGGATTTTGTGCCTCTAGGAAGCACTTTGTTCTGACTTTACTAACCATACCACCCCTAATTGTTTTCTCCCTTTTGTTGTTGTCCAATCCGTATAATTACAGCATGCGAGACAAGATTGATTTTTGATTTGGAATTCAATAGTGCATCGTTTATTGTTTCTTTGCAAAATAATGTATTTGGAGGAAATACGCATTCTGACAGCGTCTCGAGTAGTAGACGGTAGGAATTTTGGTTCTTTGTCGATAGTAAAAGATACACAAATAAATGTGGAACCTCTTTGGTTCTTGCAAAGGAGATTGAAGAGAACGTAGATATACCATGTCTTATTATAGCACCTGTATTCTATAGACAAAATGAGCATAGCATCTGTAAAATTTAATTCTCTAGGGAGACAGTATGACAGTTTTTCAAATTTCTGACTATTCGTCGCGCCGGGTTGTTGTCAAACCGTTCAAATATGTGTTGTTGTGAAACTTGGTTGTTGCTCAGGCTACACAGTGGGCAGGCGGTTGAAATCTCGGGCGTGTTTTAAGCTCGGGAGTCGCTAATTGGGACTCGCACCGAACGTGTGACCCCACCAATGGATGGCTTCCCGAACGAGGGATCCATTGGTAGGGGTCACACGTTCAGTTTGGGCCTTAGCGACTTTGGAGATCAAAACGCGTCTAGAGTTTCGGCCGCCTGCGCCGGTCTTCTAGCCCACTGTGGGCTGAGGCTGCGCGTAACGTCTGGTGTTCCTGGTTGTGTTGGCGAGCGTGCGTTGCTTGCAGCTTCCTGCCCGGTCCCTGGAGCCCCTGCTCCGCCACGTGCGGGGAGGGTTGGCAGCACCGGGAGGTCCACTGCCGCGTGTACCTGGAGGGCACCAAGGCCAGGGCCCGCATCGACGACCGAGAGTGTCCGGGGCCCAAGCCACCCGACAAGCAGACCTGCTCCGGACCTCCCTGCATAAGGTAAAGTGTTAAAAAAAAAAATAAAAAAAAATTAAAAAAATCAGTTTTACACACCAAAGAGAACATATTGTAGCCAAACACATTTTCAAAAACTTCTTTCAAAAATTATTTTCTTTTGTAAAAATCGTTTTTAATTTTTTTTTAAGTTAAACATTTGGTACAATTTTTTTTTCCTTTTTTTTGCGTGTAGCACTATGACCAAGAGGTTCGTGGTGGGCGAGTGGGGCCCCTGCTCGGTGACGTGCGGCGAGGGCGTCCAGCACCGCGACGTGTACTGCCGCCTGTTCCTGGAGCTGTCCCGCGGCACCACCACCCTCAAGCAGGACCAGTGCCCCGGCATCAAGCCGCCAGAGTCGCGCTCCTGCACCGTGTCGCTGTGTCCGCTGGCCAACACGTGAGTCGTCGCTCTCTCTCTCTCTCTCTCTCTCTCTCTCTCTCTCTCTCTCTCTCTCTCTCTCTCTCTCTCTCTCTCTCTCTCTCTCTCTCTCTCTCTCTCTCTCTCTCTCTCTCTCTCTCTCTCTCTCTCAACGCGTCGCTCTCTCCTCCTTCCAGGCTGGACAGCAGGCAGGACCACCCCATGGCGGACACCGCCGAGTCGCCCCGCATCGGTGGCCGCAAGGGGACGTTCTCGTGGAAGGAGCTCGGCTTCGGGGAGTGCAGCAAGTCTTGCCTCGGAGGTCGGTTTCCGCTGCAATCACACTACAAACATACACTCAAAAAAAACAAAAAAAAAAAAACTTTATTTGGTTGTTGGGTCCGCAGGCGTCCAGGAGTCCATCATCCAGTGCGTTCGGGACGACGACGGCAAGCCGGCCGCCCCCTACCAGTGCAGACACGTAGGTCACAGTGCACAGTGGGCCAGAAGGCCGGCGGGTGCGGTCAAAATTTCGGACGCGTTTTGAGCTCTAGAGTCGCTAAATGGGACTCGAACCGACCGTGGGGACCCCACCAATGGATTGCTCTCCGGACGATGAATACATTGGTTGGGTCGCACGTTCGGTTCGAGTTCCATTTAGCGACTCTGGAGCTCCACACGCGTCGTGAGTTTTCGCCGGCAGCGCGGTGCCCTGCTGCGAGGCGTTTGGCGGTGACGGTGGCCTGCTTGCAGGAGCCCAAGCCGGAGCAGCGGACGCGCACCTGCAACGACCAGCCGTGCCCGCCGCGCTGGAACGTCACCGACTGGTCCACCTGCTCGGACGAGTGCGGCATGGGCATCAAGATACGCGACGTGACCTGCCTGCACGAGGTCACCAACACCAACCTGGTGCCCGTGCCCAACAACCGCTGCCCCGCGCCGCCGCCGCCCGACCGCTCCTACTGCAACGTCCTGGACTGCCAGCCCGCCTGGAACGCCTCGGAGTGGAGCAAGGTGAGCTGGATGCACGACGCACGCCGCACAGTGGGCCAGCACACCAAAACTCGAGACGCGTTTTTGGCAGTGCTCGCGGCTCACACTCTTGTTGTTGGCAGTGCTCGCGGCTCACACTCTTGTTGTTGTTGTTGGCAGTGCTCGCGGCTCACACTCTTGTTGTTGTTGGCAGTGTTCGCGGCTCACACTCTTGTTGTTGTTGGCAGTGCTCGCGGCTCACACTCTTGTTGTTGTTGGCAGTGCTCGCGGCTCACACTCTTGTTGTTGTTGTTGGCAGTGCTCGCGGCCGTGCGACGGCGGCACCAAGACGCGCCACGTGACGTGCACGCAGCGCATGGCGCAGAACCACGTGGTGTCGCGGCCGGCCTCCATGTGCCCGGCGCACGCCAAGCCCGTGGAGCGCAAGCCCTGCAACCCGAAGGTGTGCTCGCCGGACGACGCGCGGCCGCGCATCGACGCCAACGACGACCTCCACGTGACGGACTCCAAGCCCACCCAGAAGCAGCTGGCCGTCAAGATCGGCGGCTCGGTGCACATCTTCCTCGGCACCCGCCTCAAGATCCGGTGCCCCGTGAAGCGCTTCAACAGGTGCGCCTCCCTGCAGCCAGCCCGCAGTGGGCCGGAAGACCGGGGGAGGCGGCCGAAACTTGAGACGCGTTTCGAGCTCCACCGTCGCTAAATGGGACTTGAATCGAACGTGTGACCCCCACCAATGGATTGCTCTCCGAACGAGGAATCCATCGGTGGAGGTCACATGTTCGGCTCGAGTCCCGTTTAGCGACTCTGGGACTCATGACGCGTCTGAAGTTTTGGGCGCCTGCACCTCTGGCCCACGGTGCGCCCTCGCGTTTATCCTTTATTTGTGTTGTCGCCTTCCTCGTTATGATTTTCTCCTCCGTCCTGGCCACTCTCCTGTCTCTCTCTATCCCACGGTCGTAACCAAGAGGGAAACCATCAGCTCTTTTTCGCTGTTTTTGTTTTCCTTAGAAATAAAAAAAAACAGCGTTTGTAGCTTTGAGTTTTCCTCTTGCATTACAACTACCGCTGTCTGTCTGTCCGTCTGTCCGTCTGTCTGTCTGTCTGTCTGTGTGTCTGTCTCTTTCTCACCCCTGCCTTCCTGTCCCTCTCCCAGGCCGCAGCTCCTAGACGATGATGACGATGGTGAAGGCGGTGACGGTTACTTCTTGCTGACCCTTGAGCGCGGGGGCGGCGGGGGCGGCGGGGGCGGCGGCTGGGGCGACGCCCACACCGGAAGGCACAGGCGCTTCCTGTGGTGGGGCAAGGCCACGACCCCGCCGCCCCCCACCGCCTCCGCGAACGACACTGTCGTCTACGATGACGAGGAGGGCGACCTGTCCGAGGAAGGGTACGCGCCGCGCAGTCCGCGCAGATCTTACTGCATGACCTTGACTTCGGGCATGAAGGTCGCGTTGGGAAAGAAATGCCGTTGCCGGCCCGCCGCATTTTCGGCTCGCCATTCACCGAAAATACCGCTCTGGCAACCAACTTTTTTTTCTGGCGTGACGGGCGGCCTCAGTTTGCAAGGGGCTTCACTTCTAGGGGGGAAGACGCTTGGCTCTGCTGCAGTACTGTAATGTTGTGTTTAAGATGAATGAGACTCGAACTGTGGGCCGCGGGATCGGAACAGCGCTTCGCGCAGCTCTCGCATAGGCGCACTATAGTGGCCGCTTAGAGCTCCCCAATGGGCGCAAGGATCACTCGTAGAAAATCTGTATTAAAAAAAAAATTAACTCAATTGCCGGTTTTGGGAGCTGCTCAAGAGATGCAGTGGCTTTCGTTTATCACCTAAAATGGGTATGGGCTCAGATACAATAAATATAACCCAAAATTGTGATATCATTTTTTTAAACGCGAATTTCGGACTAAGTGTTGAAGTGCCAGCAGGTTTAGGTGAGGCCCCTCGTTGTGGGGACGGCAGGTACCTGCACCCAGCGTAGAGGTCTCCTTTCACGGCGGTTGACTGTACCTATCGCCCGAAAAATTGGAACGCTGTGTGAAGTCTATGATGCTCTTATTAGTAGTACGTTGCTATACCAACCGTCTGTTTTTCCTAATTCCAAATTATTCATTGTGTTTATGTGTACGTACAGCTTTTTTTTAAAAACATACTTTGACGTGATTTGACTCTTCCATGCGGTAATTCGTGCTGTAATTGCAAACTGCATATAAGCTTTTTGTTGTGGCATTGTTGTAATGATTTAAATGTTGCTGTTTGTTGTTGACGACGTGTAATATTTGTTGAAATTGTCTTTTTTTTGTTTGAATTTTTTTTGCTGTTGTTGTCGTTTCTGCTTTATTTGTCCCTGGCGACACGTGCCTTTAACACACCGGGCGTTGCCTGCAGGTCCCGCATCGTTTGGCAGAAAGACGGCAAAGTCCTCCGCCCCTCCAAGAAGTACCACATCTCCAACAAGGGCGTTCTCAAGGTGGTGGACGCCAGCATGCACGACGGCGGTCGCTACTCTTGCGTCGGTGCGTTCCCTCGCGCTAATTACTTTTAAAAATAATAGGAAACAAATAAAACTCCTATTTTTTTTTTATATTTTTTTTTAACATTTGGAATTTTAGCTGGACACTCCTCGGCCGACCTGACAGTGTTTGTGAAAAACATTCCCGGCAAATTTCCGAACAGTGAAGAAGTCGGCGGTGGCCAGACCCCGCAGCAGGACCCCACGTACCGGGACCGCCATGCAGATTCAGGTGAAAAAAAAAATTTTATTTTTTCTTGGCGATTTTTTTTTTCTAAATGTTGCTCATTCTGCTTGTGGGTGTTGCAGGGCGGGTTTTTCCGGGTGCGGGGGACGACATTAGTCATGAGGTTCCGCCAACGGGAATCTCGCGCTTCGACACCAGAAGGAAGCAGACGCCGTCCCCCGACAAAAAGTACAGCTACTCCCGCCCCGATGGCGGCAACGCCGTGCAGGTCAGTGTGCCACTCTTTTTTTTTTTACTGTGTTTCCGTTTTGACCGTGTCTCCGTTGAACCGCGAGTCTCTGTCCTCTCGTCATGTTTGTGAGTGCGTCTCCGTGTGGTGCATGCGGTGTGACTTGACGTGCATGCCGGTGTCTGTGTGTGCACGCCCGCTTGGTGTGGGTACTAACAGGGCAACAACGTCTACAACAACTACAACGGCCACGTGTCGCGGCCGCCGTACCGCCCCGAGTACCCGAGCACCCCGGACGACGACGAGGACGACGACGACGACGATGACGGCGACCCCGAGGACGGCAGCACGGCGTACCCGGACGCCACGGCCTCGTCGGCGGCCGCACGCAGCGCGCCTGCCCTGCACGGACTGGTGCGCCACTTCCAGGTGAACCACGAGTAGTGTTGTCCGACGTCGCACCCGCCGCTTCTCTGTTGTTTTGTCCGTTCGTCCGTGTAACCGTGTTGTTGGTGCTGGTGCTGGTGTGTGACGGCTGCTTTCTGCTTTCCTTTGCAGTCGGTGGTGGCCTTCTCCTTCATCCGGCAGGTGAGCACCACCACTAACTCACCGACTCACACAAAACACTCCGCAAAAAAAAAGGTGGCGTTGGTATTTGAACTCGCGACCCTGACCGCTCTCCACCTCTGCAGGTCCTGTCGGACAGGCTGTCCACGCTGCCGCCCCTGCTGTCGCGGCTCGACCAGCGGCCGGCCCCGGCAGACAGCCCCCAGGCCGCGGACGCCGCGGACCAGGACGCCGCTGCCACCTCCACGGAGGCCGCCGTCGGCGCGGGAGTGCTCCTGGGGAAGGGTGAGTCGCTCTGCTGTTTGTCTCGCTCCCCAGCGGGCCCATGGGCGGCGGGCCGCCCTGGCAGGGCAGTGCGATACCTTGATCGAGGCCGATGCGATATCATCACGATATCGAGGGGTACGATATTCGTTTCTGAATCACATCGATATATCGAGGGCTCGATATATCGCGATATCACTCGCTTCACGATATTCATTATCGACCCGATATCTTGCGATATTTCGGTCGAAATGTCTAGATATCGCGATATTTATCGATCTCGATACCCTCGAATATCATGATATTCTTCGGTATTACTCGATATGTGTCGTGGGGCGACATATCGACCCTAAGTTCGATATGGGGTCAATATCGTATCGCGATACCGAGAAGTGGATATCGCACAGCTGAGGGTGCCCGTCTGACTGTGCGCTGTCGCCAGGCTCCGCGGCCGCGGCCGAGCTCAAGTTCGAGTGGGCTATCACGCCGTGGTCGGACTGCTCCGAGACGTGCGGCGGCAACGGCTTCCAGCTCCGCGGCGCGCAGTGCACCGTCCGCCGGTCGGGCAACAACAACGCCACCCGCTCGGCCGGCGCCGCCACCGAGTCCGTGGACGCGGCGCTGTGCGACGACGCCGGCCTGCCGCCGCCCTCCACCTTCCAGCGCTGCGGCACCGACGAGTGCCCCCGCTGGAGCGCCGGCGAGTGGTCCACGTGCGAGGACAGCCGCTGCTTCGCCTGGAACACGGGTACGCTCGCGCTCGCTCGCTCGCTCTCTCTCTCTCTCTCTCTCTCTCTCTCTCTCTCTCTCTCTCTCTCTCTCTCTCTCTCTCTCTCTCTCTCTCTCTCTCTCTGGCGCGTGCTGCGCTCTGCCATGATGCCCTCTGTCTTGCAGCCATGCAGCGTAGAGACGTGGAGTGCAGGTTGCCCAATGACACAGTGGTCGACCCCCTGCTCTGCGACGAGGCCGAGAAGCCCCCCGTGCGCCTGGAGTGCTACAACGACCGCTGCAAGGGCACCTGGAGAGTCGGCGAGTGGTCTGAGGTACAGTGCACGGCGTCCAGCTGGCGTGGATGTTAATGCGTTATTGCTGCTCTTAGGTAGCGGCACGCCTCATACATGTGGAGAGCGAGGAGGTCTTCTTTGCGCCGCGTCGTGTTTGCGAATCGCCGTTTTCTTGTTTTCCAGTGCGGGGCACGTTGCGACGGCCAGGGCGTGAAACATCGCATCCTGCAGTGTGTGTGGTTCGGAACCAAGAAGGCGGCCGGCAACGCCTGCAGAGAGCAGCCCAGACCCGTGGTCATGAAGTCGTGCAAGGGACTTCCCTGCGCCCAAGGTGAGCCCCCCCCCTCCTCTCCTCCTCAGCGACTTGTCGCCACTCTTGATTTTATTGACGGTTTTTCGCGGTTCGGTTTTCAGGAGGCGAATGTCGAGACGAATCTCAGTACTGCGCGACGGTTCGAGCCATGAACCTGTGCAGGCTGCAACGTTATCAAACTCAGTGCTGCCAGTCATGCAGAGCCAACCGTGGCTGAACCCCATCCAGAAGTCAACTGAAAGTGTACTGACTGCAATAAAACCATAATAATAATTATTACAGTAATAACAATTCCGCCTCAAAGGCATAAGATCCTCTTTATAAACGAAGAATGAAAGTTTTGTAAATACTGTATTAGTTGTAAGTTTTATGAAGATGGAAGATGATTGGTTACAATTATTTAATTTGTGTGGGGAAGCCTTCTGTGTTCAATACTGCTGATTGAGGGTGTGATGAAGGGCAGTGAAACGCATAGCCTAATTTTCATTCTTGATTAGTTTTTACCCATTCCATAAATGAGCTGCATTACAATTTTTTTCCTGTGCTACAAGGGCAGTGACTGCATGCATTTCCATGAGGAACCTTTTTTTTCTTCTTTTCCCATTAACACTTTGGTATTTTATGTAACTCATCTATGTCCTGAATTCATATGCCATCGATACAGTATTGTATCTATAGGTGGTTTCACCTGCATCATACATTTCCACTATGTCTAAGCTCCACTTACAATAATAATTTCCAGTGTTGTCGATTTCAGAATCCGCATTAGTTTGTCTTTTTGTTTCTTACAGTTGGTTTTGTTGGATTGGCAATTATATAAGTCATGTATTTTACATCTTAGTATTTATTAAAATAAAATCAGGAGAAGAGGAATTCTTTGAGACCTGCTAGTTGTTATTGGGACATATGAAACAAATAAGTCTGGTTTGTTCCACTTAAATAAATAAGCAAGCTAATTGGGACATATCTGTTGATAAATGTGGATAGTTATGTAGATCTATGGATTCCAGATTGATTTGAAGCTATTTTCATCCATATATTATTTAAATAATCTGTAAGTTAGAAATTTTCAACTAAAATCATGTGGCAGCTTTCTAAGAATTTATATATAATTGAAACGAAAGTTTCTTTGTGACTGCTTCAAAAATTTGCTAAGGAACGGTTTGCATGCTCACTAAATTTACCGAAGATCAGGTTTTGTTAAAAAAGTTCAGTATTTGAGATTGCAAAGGAATTTTATTTCTGAAAAACAGAAAGGTTTAGACTTAAGAAAATGCCTGTGGAACGTAGTTATCGACTCAAAGTTCGTGTACAAAACAAAATTAACTTTTAAGTTTCATATAATGTTTAAATTAGTTTAGGGATGTGCACATTTTGTAAATACTACTATTTAATAACTGCTCAGCAGTACCTATGGACACCTTAATACTGTATCCATAATAACCAGAATAAAAAGTGAATCCAGTTTGAGCTAGTGAATCCCATTTGCTAAAAGCAATTTGCTATGTGTAGCGTTTTCCTTTTTTCACAAGTACTATAGGGATAATCAAACATGTGCTATCATTCACTTCCTATCAGCTTGTAAATGTATCTATTTGTTGCACTGTACATAATGGTGTCTCACACTATACCTGAGATTTCAGTTATCTTCCAGAGCCAACTGTTATGGAATAGTGCTTGTCCATTGATTGGAAGTACAGATATGACAATGTCCAGCTTAAAAAAGAACTCCTCCCTAAGCTTCCCTGGCTGCAGGAAAAAACTCCTATTGGCATGTGAATGTCCTCATATTACAACACATTAGAGAAAACTATTCAACTGCACAAATTTAATGATTTTTAGTTGCACAGAGACTTTTTGAGGCATCTGTGGCGACAGAATATCTTCTCGAATTTCTAATAAAAAAGAAAATTATGGCCTTCATTTTGTTTTAACATGCCTTTTCCCCGATTCTTTGAACATGCAAATTTTTGTTAGTGACTGTATTTTGTCTGTATTCACTGTATTCAGTGATTATAATTAAATGAATGTCAAAATTCTCATTGACGTTCACAGGAATGTTTCTGCTCTCTCTGTCCTTCAAAGGGCAGCCACTTTAAATGTTATTATTCCTATGATCATTTTGAAGTTTAAACATCAAAATCATCCTTGTCCCAAATTTGTTATTACCTTTTGTTTTAATTTGAAGTTTGTCAAAATAAAGTTATAAAAAACATTGAAAGAAAATGACTGATTATGCATGTTATCCCCAATCGTTTCCTCGATGAACACAAGCCAGTTCACCCAGTTATACAAGAAAAGCAAGGATAATGACAACCAATCACTTAGGTGCAAACGGAATGAAGGGAATGACAGAAATTTGAACTACGCGCCATGTATGAGAAATTTGGTCATGCTATTAGAATTTTGTTACTTTGTTCAGATGCGGGTATATTTATTCTAGTAGATGTTGGGTGGAACATGAAGCAATATTAAATTCTAATCAAGAAATTTCTGCTTTAAAAATACTTCATTACATCAAATTAGTATTTAAAAAAAATAGTTATCTTTGTTTTGTTTGGGTGGCTGCCCTGCAGACCACAGCACAGCAAGCACCGCCTTGTCGATCAATCGGTGTTCGTGCGACTGTTTGGTTTCTGTCCGCATAATTTTCGCCTGAATATTGTTATCAATATTTACCCCATAAAGAATATTTGCATCCTAGTTTTGCTTCATTCTAGTCGAGGGAGCTTGAGTGCGTGTTTTAGTGTCGCATTTGGTCCGAGAAGAGGACGGAAAGGCGTCGTTCGCCGATTCCCCTCGGGCCAGGCAAAGTCACCAATCAGGACAATCAGCTGTCATGTTGCAATGAATGAACGGCTGCTTTTAAGTCTCGCCTATTTATTTGTGCCCGCTCCGCTCCGATTTCGTGATGGTACTTGCTTCGCTCTTCGGTAGGCGTCCGTTTGCGTGATTCTGCCGTTACATGGCGTTTGATTGGTGAGTCCGAAATTTTGTTTACTTACGGGGTCGGTTCTATGTAAACAACAGCCTCTATTTGCCACATAGACCCATCCTAAGTTTAGTTCAACTATGAGGCGGCTAAGGGAAAAAGCACTTTGATATAGGTGTATTTGAATAGAAGTATAGATTGCTGGATCTTTGTAGGGAGTCTGATTTCAGTTCCATGGATTGGGTATGTGCCAGTTTGTTTGGTTATGTACCCTGACAACTCAGTTAGTCTTTGAATGTTACAAGCAACAATCTCATTTATACTTGGTTTTCGATTGTTTTCATATGGGAATCCATCTATTGTCTCTTTCTTAAAGTTACTTGGCTTTTACATCTTGGTTAGTTACATTTGTGTTTGATTATGGTTACTACCGCCATGACGAAGGTACACATTGATATAGTTGTGGAAGGGTCTTTCTAGTGCTCTTCATTCTCAGTGAGTTCACAGTTGTAACATTTTAAATTATGTTTTTCTATTTTGTGGGCAGGTATTCCAATGGCAGACAAATCAATGCATCACTATGCTATGGAAGATAATGTTAATGGAGCATCTGGTGGACAGTTTGTCGTAACTGTGGGCAGTGACGGTAAACTGATGCAGGTACGAGATCCCCTGTTTATGCCCTCATCATCAGGTATTCCGACCTTGGCCGGTGGCAAGCGAGAAGAAATGAATCCCAATATTAATGTTAGTCTTCAAATACCTATAGTTTTAGCCATAAAACTTGTTGAGATTGTATGGCACTAATGTTAATATTTTTTTGTTATTTTTATGTAGCAGGCATCATCAAGCAAGAACGATGTTTACCAATATGTCGTCAATGCTGCTAGCAGCTCTGGACAGTACATGGGTCTTATGGCTATGGGCCCAGATGGAAAACTGGCACCTGTCCGCAATGACCGCAGTGCCATTCCTCATCAGGCCCCTTCAGCTGCTGTAAGTATAGTTTAAGAAATGTTTTGTCATACTGTTGTTAAAGTGGTCTGACTACCATTGTTACAATTTTTTTAGGTAATTGATTTCAATGCTGCAAAAGATCCTAAAGCGGTTCTGCTCCAAATTCACCCATCGCAATCTCATCATTCTGTACAAGACTCTCACTCCCAGGTGCAGAAGCATCACCAAGAACACCAGCATAGAAACGACAGAGGCATCTCCCATCAACCTGCTGCGGTTAGTCAAATAATCCCTATCATACAGATTCTCTATCATGGGAAAATTTTATCGGAACTTTACTGTTGTTCTAGGTGATTGATTTCAATAACGGCAAGGATCCAAAGTCTGTGCTGCTCCACATTCACCCATCGCATTCGCAGTTACCACACCAATCCGCACAGGAAAGTCACAATGTGCACCATTCGCAAGTAGCTCAGCACCAGCAGCAAGGAAATATACCTCATCAACTTCAGCAAGGAAATCAGCAGCAAACGCAACCTCACGAGCAAAGACAACCTCTTCAACAGCAGCAAAGACGCCAATCGCACCAACAAGTCTTGCGCACAGATAAAATTGTGAAAGGAGACAGAGAAGTAGTTTGCGCTAAATCTTGCAGAGCTTGCTGCAAGTTTGATGAAGAAGAGCCTCCAGATGTCAACTCTTATGTGCAGCAGACTATGAAGGTAAGAGGAAAATATTTTCTGCACATTGAACATCCAGGGATTATGTCTATTCTATACACTTACATTAGTCTGTATCCCAGGAGGATTGTGCAACCACCACACCAACATCGTGGGCATCTGAAAACTCTTCTTCATTCTCGCCTGGTGGCGTTAATGCTACCTCTCCGAATGGTTCTGCTAAAGCAGCAAGATTTCAGTGCAAAGTAATTATATTTGCTCAATTTTTTTGTTTTGCAGTAACACATGGTTTTAAGTCTCCTGCAAGTCACTCCTTGATTTATGATTGCAGGTATGCAACAAAATGTTCACTCAGAAAGTAAATCTGACAGCTCATGAACGCATTCACCTGGGTGAACGTCCGTATCAGTGCAAAACTTGCTTGAAGTCGTTCACTCAGCAGTCCAACCTTGTGACACATGAGCGGATTCATACTGGTGAACGCCCATACCAGTGCCAAGTCTGTATGAAGCGTTTCACCCAACGTCAAAACTTAACTGCTCATGAGAGGATTCATCTGGGAGAACGTCCATTTACCTGCCAAGTCTGTAACAAGTCCTTCACTCAGAGTCAGAATTTGACAGCACATGAAAGAATACATCTTGGTGAAAGACCTTTCCAGTGTCAAGTGTGTCTCAAGACTTTTACTCAGCAACAAAACTTGAATTCTCATGAGCGCATCCACCATATGGAGCGTCAGTTTACATGCAATGTTTGTTTGAGAGTCTTTAGTCAAGAAACAAGTCTGCAGAGACACATGCAAACACACACTGGAGAAAGGCCTTACACTTGCCAGGTGTGCCATAGGTCCTTTGCTCAACAGTCCAGCCTTCTAGTCCATGAATGGGTTCACAAATGTAAGCTATTCAAAACAATTAACTTTTTGATTAAGTGGTTTCTGTGAATTTTTATAAACTCATCTTCATCATTTTTTCCAGCTCCCGAGCGCAGGAAGAGAAACTATCCGTACGCCAATGTGGAAGAGAATGTTCTGGAAATTCCGTCTTCAGAGCAGGATCATCACTCAAATGAAGAATCGCTCCAAGAACGCAAACATACTGTTGATCAGGATGAGGGAGAAAAGGGCCAACAGGTTCAATGTCTCACCTGAATGACCTTGTCAATTTAAGGTACTCCAACCAACAAAGCCAATATGTTGGTATCCACTAATTTCCTGATGTTAAGTCTCTCTGTATTGTTGGCATTCTGAATTATTAAATTTAACATTGTGGCATGGTTTATAATATGTTCTTATTGGGTTTAAGTGTTGCATGCACTTATTTAGTAAGTATCTATCGTTTCTCAGGTTCAATTATATATTGACATTTTAAAGTTTCATCATGCCATATAATTTACCAAACAAGACAATTTGTAATACTCTAAACGAATTGTTGCTTGGTACTGCTTTACATTTATAATTAATGTATTCTTGCATTTGTGGAGTTCAGTGTATTGTTTGTTCAGTGGATGATTTCTTATATTGTTAAACACACTTTAGGTCACAATTTTAACTACTCATTGAATGGGATATTTGTTTTTGGATAAGTAAGAGGGTGGGAAAAATGTATAAGTATATAGGAAAAGATTGGATTTAAATTTAACAATTTAGTTGATACTGCCTTAAAAGGTAGGGTTTAATTTAGGGTCAAATAAATCTAGACTGAAAAGTATTAATCTTTGACTTTATTTGTTGTAATCAACCTTTTCAAGTGCACAATATCTTCTCCAAAGGTTTTCATAATTGTACTATGTTGCGAAGTTGACACACAAGTTACACTTTCACATAAAAATTAGTTTCACATCATAAAACTCACAAAGTACTCCATGAAATAAAAAAAATTCTTGAACTATATATACATTGACCAGTGTCAACAGAGAAATTTGATAGAAGCCTAGTAAGAAAACTGGTCTCTATCTAAGAGTTGCAGTTGCAGATGGGAACTCTTCTGGATCATCCCTCGATTGTAATTCAGCGAACATGAGTTTTTCTTTCTTCTTCACTTCCTGTATCGTTCCATATAAGCTAAGTCCCACACAGGAGAAAGTGACAATTGTTACGCCCAACATTGTGTATACAAAGCCTCGGTGTAATTTATTAATCAGCTGTCTCTTGGCTTGTTTGGAAATCATTCTGAAACAAAAAGAAAAGCTTGGTAACACCACGGAAGATCAGACAGACAAAAGTCATTGGAAAAATATCACTTGTCATTCATTACAACAAGAACTGCGCAAGATGAAATCATGAGTGAAAACGACCATTGCTTGGAAAAGTGACAGTACCTCAAATGTCAAGAGACAAACATTTGCTCTGAAGTTCTGCTCCTGAGGCGCAATTGATATTTTTCACAACAAACACAAATGGTCTCACCTAAGATTGAGTGTTTGAAAGTGTAGATGAATTACAATTTATAGACACTGCAAGTTGACGATGTGCTATTTTCTATGACACTTAAAATTAAATAAAATGACTTCTAAGCAATGTCAGACAACATTCAACCAATTTTTTTGTAGGGTTAAGAACCTAACGCCTTCATGTAAAAACACTACCAACAGCTAACAAAAATAAAAGCATCAAAGTTTGTTGTTAAGTTGATTATACTCATGCCTGACAGTGACTCACTAGAATTTTTGAAAAAGGCGATGTTTATGAAAGAGAAAATTTACGTCGAGGAAGACCAAAAAGTTCAATGTAAGTTTCGTAATATAGTATTTTTGCACTGGTATGACTGAGACACTGGACGCGAGGCTAGCCTTGATTCACTCAAATTGTGTAAAAGCTACAAGGTTTACCACATGTTTTTTTCGGTGGGAAGAAATTCCACATTTTTTATGTATTTCTCTTTCCTATCGAGCACAATTTAAGGAATGGCGAATGGGGCACGACACATTGAAGGAATAAATTTCATTGCATTCGATAAATTTTTCATACCATTTATTTTGACAGAGTAGCGTTCCATTGCAGTTCGCAGGGGCTGGCTTGACAGTCAACAGTGTGTGGTGTAAATGGTGGCGTGTGGATGTGGAGATTCGAAGTGGCGCATTTGTTGTCTCTTTATGTTAAATTCGGGTTTGAATCGAAACTTTTGGTACTTTACTTTATTCGCCCCCTGTCTTCAAGTGTCTCAACTGCATGGGAATCGCACCGTGTCAAACCCATAATGGAAAACGGGAAAGGCGTCACTGATCCTGGCGACGTCGTTCGTAAACTTCAAGAGAAGGTCCGTGAATTGGAACTCCAACTAATCCAGAAGTCGGGTGACTCAAGAAACGGAGTGAGCGCTCCTTCCTCCCAGCGCGATGGCGACGACCTTCACGAAGACCTGGTGCCAGTCGATGGTCTGGACTTCTGCAGTAAAACTTGGTAAGGTTATAGGTAATTTATCTTGTTGACAACAGTTAGCTGCATGCATTCTCTCACTCGTTGGCCTTTGAATGTAGAGGGCCTTTGTCCATGTTTGAGTAAGATAAGTGCTTGTTTGCACTGATATGTTCACTTGAATATTTCTGACCCTGAACCACATATACAGAGATTGGCTTAGTGAAGCCATTATACATTATCCTTTTCTGTCGTCAGATTCAATATTTAAATGAATGAAATAATTTTCATCTTTAAGCAAAGAGCCTTTTAGTTTTCTCCCTTATTTTCAACTAAAGCTCTAAGCTTTTTATTGTAATTTTCTACTTTGTTTAGTTATTTTTCTCTTTTTGCTGTCAGGCGCAACTGATAAGATTCTATATATTATCGCTGATACTGTGGCCCTCTGAGAAATGAGAAAAGTCAACATCAGGTTTCCTCATGCACATGTGTGCGAGCATGTGAACCCGTTCCAAATTACAATTGTCTTGAGGCCCCACAATCCATTTTAAAGCGCCTGATCCATAATTTGTTTATGCGTTGTGGTGCATCTTTTGCCAGTGGGTTGGTTCACTGACCCCGCTGCTGCCTTTCCAGACAGCGGAATTGTCATTTTTGGAAGGAGAGTGTCCTGTCCGGCGCCCGAGCGGCCGAGGAACTGGCGGTGGGCGAACCGGTCCCGCTCCAGCCCGCTCCAGCCACCGCATATTGTTTACAGGATTTCTTCACTGTTTGCCAGCGGGTTGCCTAGCTCCCCAGCCGGCCCTGCTGGGTAGTGGTGCACAGTGGGCCAGACCGGTGGGGGCGGTCAAAAGCGGGTTTTGAGCTCCAGAGTCACCAACGAGGAATCCATCGGTGGGGTCACACGCTTGGTTCGAGTCCCATTTAGCGACTTGAGAGCTCAAAACGCGTCTACAGTTTTGCCGCCTGCACCAGTTTTCTGGCACACTGTGTGGTGCCTTGGTTCCCTCGCCAGACAATGCCTCTCTGTTTCCAGGCTGGTGAGAAGCGCAGTGGGCCAGGCGGACCCGCGGCCCGACCAGGAGGTGTTCGACGAGGCGCGGCGCAGGGCCGGGGTGGCGCAGTACGCGGCCCTGTACGCCGCCGTGTGCAACGCCGAGCAAGGTGGGCATGACCGTCAAACTCCAGGGGAAACGCTGACGGCGATGTGTGCGCGTTTCATTATTTTTTGCCATGCAAATGGTGACGAAAAAAAAAGAAAGGTTGCGGCGTGGTGGAATGTCGCCGTCCGGAAACGAGCCGACGTGGGGTTCGGCCGTATACGGCGTGGCCATTAAATCCACACGGTTGCAAGTTGTCACGAGTGGAGGGCCAAAACTCTAGACACGTTTTGAGCTCCAGAGTCACTATAAATTGGACTTGAACCGAACGTGTGACCCCACCAATGGATTGCTCTCCGAACGAGGAATCCATCGGTGGGGTCACATGTTCAGTTCGAGTCCCATTTAGCAACTCTGGATCTCAAAACGCGTCCGAGATTTTGACCGCCTCCACCGGTCTTCTGGCCCACTGTGGGGCGGCGGGACCTTTTCCACCAGGGAGGCGCTGCTAGCGGCGTCCCAGCGGTCCGGTTGGACGCCCACGCATTAGGGAAGTCCCCTGGGCGTGGCCGACCAACCGGCGGCAGCGGCGTGGGCGTGTCCCCGGCCGCATCCTCCCGCGGCCGCGACAGTGGAACGGCAGCTAGTTGCTTTGAACAAAAGTAGGGGAAGTGATGGACACTGGTTCAAAAGAAATTTAAAAAAAAAATAATAAAAAATGAAAATATTTTTCTAAATTATCAACTGAGCTGTCCCGTCCGTTGCCGATCCAGCTGCCTCCGTTCCCCTCCCCCGGCTCCCTCCACCCCATCCCCTGCCGTCGAGGCGGCCTGAAAGCGCGCACCTCCTCTGAAGGGCCTGCGGCGGAAGGCAGGTGGGTCTGTCTGAAAACGCGCCTCGCCGTTGTGGAGTTGCTATTCCTATCTGCGCACAGTGGGCCAGAGGACCGGTGGAGGCGGCCAATACCCTCGACGCCTTTTGAGCTCCAGAGTCGCTAACCGGACTCGAACCAAGCGTTCGACCCCACCAATGGATCCCTCGGTCGGAGAGCAATCCATCGGTGTGGTCACACGTTCGGTTCGAGTTCCACTGAGCGAGTCAGGAGCTAGAGTTTTGGCCGCCTCCACCGGTCCTCTGGCCCACTGTGCTGCGCCGCTGCGCCGCGCGGCGCCAGACGGCTGCATCGCTGCACTGCCGCAGTGCACTTGGCTGCCGGTGCTATATTTACTGGCCGGCCGCGTTGCTGCGTTCCGGAGCGGCCTGACCCGAATGTGTCTCGCCGTCCTGCTCCCACGCACCGGCAGCCAGTGCGAGGGGCGCGGGGCGGGGCGAGCCGGATGCAGCCGTCTCGCTCTCCCCCGATGAACACCTGTCTAGTTTCACATTCAATAAAAATCCGAACGAAACTTTTTAAAAAAATTTGAAAAATATCAATATTTTTTTTGCCACTCTTTTTCAAAACAAAACTTTTTTAAAAAAATTCAAAAAATTTCGTTTTTTTTTTATTGCCACCTTTTTCCACGAGACTGATACCAAGTGTCACCTGTTTTTAGGTCCTAGGCCCTCTCCTAGGAAAAGACGGTTTCATTAAACTCTGTGTAGTGTAAGTCACTGCTATCTTTCAAGTTGTTCAGCTCTCAACATGGTTCTGGGCTCAAAATGTGAAGGATTACCAATGTAATGAATCTAATTACTGCCTTCACTCACCTTGCGAGTGTTACTGCATGCAGGGAAGTGGTTAACGATTGCAAACAAAATATTCACAGAAATACCTTTTTTTAAATCTTTAATCATTCTAATACAGTTAAAAAGCTGTTAAAAAAAAAATCAAAACACATTTAATCTGCAAACTTGGTGAAGAGAACTTTAGCATGATAACTGTTCTAATAATTAAACTTCAACCTTCGGAACAGGTTCTTAGAACAACCTATGTACCGAATCTAATCTGTTACAATCTATTACTTACAGATCGTCGCCGAAACATAGATTCAAGGACGTTCACAAGACCAAAGAAGAGAATGGGCCGCCCAAGTTTGGAGTTGTTGGAATCGTTGTCTAGCTTGTCAAAGCCAACGGTATCACAAAATCTGTGGGCTTCAGGATCAAATGAGATGGCTATCGACAACCTAACTTGTTCTCTTTTGGAGAGCTCTATGATGAATTATGGTATGGATACTTCACAAACCAATGACATCACCTCTCAACTCTCAATAGTCAATAAGAAACAAAAAGTATCATCTCAAACAGAAAGAAGAAGAGTAAGTAACTTGGATCTGTTTAATTTATTACTTTATATGCAGTCTGCATAGTTTTATTTATCTGTTCTGTTCTTTGATCAACCCAGGGGAGCTTAGTTCTATCAGAAGTTAATGATGATGCTTCTGATGACTTGGTATTAACACCAAAAATTGATAATGGCAATACTATGACAGCTTACGTTGAAAATGTTAATTATTCAAATTTTAAAGTCTCATCACAACAAAATGATGTCCCGAGCAACATGGTAAATCTATAGCCTGATAAATTTTGAAAGGCTTTGTTCTTCTCTTTCTTACTTGCCTTCTTCTGTTGCTTCTTTAACAGGAAATGAATTCAACCATGTTGGAGTCATCAGATTTTAGTACAAGTTTAATTGATAGTGCTCTTCTTGATGCTAACCTAATGGATACAATTATCGTGAACACTAAACCAAAGTTATCAGCTCCAAAAATGCATCAACTGAACAGAACTTTCACTCCATCACCTCCACCAGCACCTAAGGTAAGCTATCCCTGCCTCAATTTCGTAGCATGTGTCCCCTTTCATCTTAATGCATTTTTAAATACTTTTTTTTCCCAACACATGCAATTTTTCTGATAAATATAATTTTTTTTTTTTTTTGTAGGGTTGTGATCAGGGGCAACATCAATCAGCCAATGAAACTTTAAATAATACATTTGTTAAAGAAGAAGAAAGCCCAAACTGTCCCCTTTTGAACAATACCTTCTCCCTTGATGGAAATGAATCCAGTGGTTCTCAAAGAAATGTCCCATCGCTGAGGAGACCTGGTTCTACAGACAGCGGTGGTGCTGACGATGATCAACTAAGTAGCGCTTCAGAATCCAGCCACACATCATCTACTCGTCTAATGAGTGTTGGAGATGTGCAACACATAGCAAGGCTGCAAGAACAAAGTAAGCTCATGTGCCTGCCTCTGTCTTGTTCAGAGCATGGCCATGGTGTACTTCAATCTTAAACAGCTTCTCTTTTCTCTGGTTTTAAAGACTTTTTTTTAATTTTTTGTCTTACTCTTGATTTCCTAGGCCTTGTAATTTCCACACCAGTTCATCGTCACCTAGCAAAGGGTATGTACAGAACTCCTTACATGTTAGTTACCATTTTATTTTGTATCAGAGGCTGAATTTAACTAAATTAAATTTCCTACTCCAGTTCTGGACTATGCAGATGACATATCTCCAATTTTAAGAAGTAATGGTCCTGACTGTGGAAGGTCTAGTGGGAGTTCTGAAATTCAAACTGGAGGTTATTTATCGGACCATTCATCTCGAAGTCCTATGAGCTCTCTGCACTCAAGCCCTGCTGGCAGTCCATTTGGTTCAAGCACTATGCTACCTGGATCTAATTTGGCCCAAGTGCAAGGTAAGCAAAATTTATTATTATTTTTTATTTTTTTTTATTTTTTGTAATTGGGTTCTTATTTGTTTGGTTTTATTTTGTTTTAATTTTTGTTTCAGATTCAAGACTATCCTACCGTCCTAACGGAATGCTCCAGCGGAAAAACACTTACGGTTTGATACCATCCGCAAAGGCCAAGGTAATTTGTCAGGAGCAACATTCCTCTTTGTTTTTGAATTGTTACATCATTTCAATCTGTGCTTTAAACTTATGTTCTTAAATATATTGCCATCACAGGAAAGAGGCTTGCGCCTACCTGCTCCTTCTGCTGTCCCATCCTTGCCGAAGCCAGCGGTTCGTTCAGGGCTTCGTCCTCCAATGATCCGAAGTAACATACCAGCACCAGGATCATCAGGCCTGCCAAGACCAGCTGCCACTGGCATTCCACGACCAGCACCGTTGTCTCGAATTCCTCCACCGAAAGTCAGGTACAGCACTCCTCCCCTTGTGAGATAGCTGCTGCCAAGGAGTGGTCGGATGATGTTATGACCATATAATTTTGTTCCAGATCTTCTGTGCCTCGACCCTCTAGAAAAGAGTGGACAGACGAATGCTTCTGATACACTGGTACTGCACTGTTTACTGCATCATGTGCCAAATTAACTCAAAATCAAACTGAAGTTCAGTAGTAAAGCTGAATGAATGAAACAAATTTGACCTATTGCCTGATTTGAACTGCTACCTAGTCTGTTGGTTGTCATAAGTATATTTTGTTGTACCACAATTTTTATATTTTTATCACATGTAAATTGGCAAAGCTAATTTTTCTGTGGATGTATGATAATCATAATCACATACCATTGAATGGTTTCTTAATAGACCATTTCATTAGGTATTATTGGAGCAAACTTTTATTTTCTTTTACTGTTACGTTCCAAATATTTTACTGAACACTACAAGTTGACTTTATCAACCAAACAAAAGTTTTTCCATAAGGACCATATGTTTTAAAATTTGCTTAAAAAACTGTACAGCTTCAAAATTTTTGTCATTACTAACCAAATTCATATTTGATGCTTGACATAATATATTTTCAAATGTTCAAATTTAAGTTATGTTTTAATTTGTAGTTCATAATTTCAGAAGAGTTATGTAACTGGAACTACGTATGTATTTAATGTGAATGGCTTGTGAGCAGTTCTTAAGTTATGTATAAGCCAGCTTTAAATTTTCACCTTCCCACAGTGGTCTGAGAAAAACGAATAATACGTAAATGTACAACAGGGTATTTAACTTGTACTGAAACTATTGCTCTGCATCAGGAACACATGGGTTCATTCATAACTTTTCACAGTTCATCTTTAAATATATTCTCAGCAACTTTGAGGTTGTGCGTGGTAGGATCCAGAATGTTGATGCATAATATGAATATTTTTGTGGTACTTGATTGTATCTGAGGTGTCTTAAAACCAAAGACCTCTAATTGAGAATGTGTGATAAATGTGAGTGTGTGTGCTGTTATATTTATGTTGATATTTTTGAAACTGACTAATTGCTTATTTTTAGAGACAAGATTTTCCTTCTTTTTTTTACATGTGTATCTTAAATGTCAGGGTCCAAGTGTTTTTGTGTATTGCATTACTCTGCCTTATTAATCCATTGGAATCCCTACTCAATAATTGGAACTGATTGGGCAAGGGTGTAAAATATTAATCTCATTGCCACCCTGTGATCTATTGTTGAGGAGGTATTAGTTCTTTGTGTCTAGCTTGTTGTCGTTGTAAAGAAGATTTTTATTCTGAACAAATTGTTTGGTGTCTCTGATTCTGTTACAAAGGGACCAAATGGGCAAAGTAACATGTCAATGTGTCCTCTTTACTTTTCTTTACTGACTTGTAAAGATAAAGAACAGCAGACAGATAAGAGCTCCACTGTTCATTTCATATTTATTTAATTGCTGAGTGGATCCCTGTCATGGGACAGCCTTTTGGCTGTGTTTGTAAGCAAGTGTATATTCTAGCAGTTACAGTTGCTGTGTGTTATGGTGAATCAGGGGAAATAAATGCACAGGTGAAGTCAATGAAATACCCTTTGTCTTTATGAATGGACTTGTTTTATTTTTTCTCAGTCTGCCGAATACTAAATGAATTGTTACTCGAATTGTCTCTCTGTTGAACCTAAAGGGGCATCATTACATGTCATCTAAAATTAGCAAACATGGTTCCAATCAAAGAGTAGCTATTGCTACTGCTATTGTAACATTAAGTTCTTTATTTCTCCAAACGCAATAAATATGATATTTGTTATTTACACCAGAGTTCATTTTGTCTTCCCGTAGCCCATAATGCAAAGGTCTCTAACGACCAACATAGTCTTTTTATCACATCAACATGCTTATGACTTAAACCAAAAAACTGTAGGAAAAAAAAACTGGGTTCTTCATGCAGCTTTTCTTTTTGAGGTGGAAGTGTATTTTTCAGTCTTTGGAACACTGTTTCCATTGTGCTTTAGAACACCGTTACCATTCTGCTTCAGCTCACCATTACCATTCTGTGTCAGCATACCATTTCCATTCTGCTTGCTATGATCCACTTGGCTGGCGTCTGTAAATGGAACACCACAAACTCACCGATTAAAAATCCAGCCACCAGCAGCATTTTCTGATGAAGAAGCAAGAGTACGAACCTTTGCGTTCCTTTGTGAATAACTTCCAAAGTTCTTGGAATGGCATTTCAAAGGTGAGGGACAGGATGATGGACGCTGCAATGATCACTGCGAATTCGCCGATGTTGAGCTTCACAGGGAAAAGTCACACAGATAACGTCAGTGTCACAAATAAAGCGAAAATCCCTACTTTCATTTTTTTTTTGGGGGGGGGGGAGGCTTACCAAGTGGCGGATATTATAGTAGTCGACGTGCTTGGTGGAGCCCACGTTGTAGAAGAAGACAGGGAACTGGGTCAGGTAGAGCGCGAAGGCGAATTTCGCGAACACCGACCAACCCCGCCACGACACGATGGTCTGCACGAGTCCTGGAGGACGTACGCGAAACACCGTGAGTCATGATGAGCACACCGGAGGAGTCCGGGACACAAATAAATATACAGAAACAAACACAACGCGGGAGGGACTTCCCCGCCTACCTCCGGCGTCCCTGGCGCAGGCCAGCGTGCCCCAGCACACGAAGGCGCTCCACAGGATGGGCGCGAAGGCGGCGTACAGCGCCGCGGCGCCGGCGTCGTAGCGGTACTCGGGGGTGCCGGCCTCGTAGGGGCCCAGCACCGGCAGCAGACCCAGCGGCGTGAACAGCAGCCAGCCCAGGGACGCCCACGCCTGCGACAAGGCCGTCGGCGTCAAGGAAGCCACGCGCCGCACAGTGGGCCAGACGACGACCGGCGCAGGCGGCCAAAACTCTAGACGCGTTTTGAGCTCCCGAGTCGCTAAACAGGACTCGAACCGAGCGTGTGACCTCACCAATGGATTGAGCACTCCATTGGTGGGGTCACACGTTCGGTTCGAGTCCCATTTAGCGACACCGGACCTCAAAACGCGTCCGGAATTTTGACCGCCTCCATCGCGGTCTTCTGGCACACTGTGCGCCGGCGGGAGAGGTCGACGGCGTCCTGGAGGTGGCCGTCGAGTGGCTCACCCTGGAGAACCGGAAGGACTCGGGCACGCGGTGCAGCGCGTAGCCCAGCGCCACCCCCATGATGTACACGGTGAGTCGGTGCGTGGGCAGGATGTACGACAGGTTGGCCGTGCGGAACATGTCGGACACGGGCACGCCGAAGTAGACGATGGTGCTGAGCTTGTTGTCGAGCACGACGCCGTACCGCAGCACAGTGGACCAGGCGGCCAGGCCGGCGAGCAGGCCGGCGCCGAGCCGCGGCCACCGCCACACCGGGTACACCAGCAGCGGCGCCACGGCGAACAGCTGCATGTCGATGCCCAGCTGGTGCGTGTGCGTCAGGCACTGGAAAAAAAAAAACGGAGATCGACGCGTTCTTACAGTGTGCTACGGCCCACAACGGGCCGGTGTGTTAAAATCCAAAACCCTACACGCGTTTGGAGCTCCAGAGTAGCTAAACAGGACTCGAATCGATCGCGCGACCCCACCTACGGATTCCTCGTTCGTAGAGCAATCCATTGGTGGGATCGCACGTTCGTTTCGAGTCCCATTTAGCAACTCTGGAGCTGAAAACGCGTCCGGGATTTTGACAGCCACCACCGGTCTTCTGGCCCACCGTGCGGCCTGCACATATTTGCGCGGCGGCGGTGTTTGCGCTCACCATCTCCTCGAAGCCGTACAGGTTGTGGACGTACAGGACGTTCCGCCACCAGTGCTGGCGGCACAGCGCGGCGTGCGGTGTCACCACCATGCCCCACATGGGGCCGCCGCCGAGGCCGGGCAGCAGCAGCGTGCACACCACCATCAGCGCCACGAGCAGCGGCGTCAGCCTGCAGCAGTCAAAGCAGGGCGTCAGGGAGCCCACTGCAAGAAAAGACCACAACAAAAAAACAACAAATTCTGGCAATTTTTTTTTAGCCAGTTTTTGTTTGTACTTTTTAAGTACGACATTTTTTGTACAAAGAACGACGATTATTGGACAAAGTACAATGGGGCCCAGTGACGGAACGGTTACCAGTCCAGGTAACGTTGTCCTTTTAACCATTCTGATGGTGCTTTCCACAGTCATCGTTGTACGTTGTTTCAACAGCCCTTGTCGTTCTTTTGTTGTACTGTCCACATCATTTTTTCCTGCAGTGGGGAGGTAGGCAACTTACCGCACCCACTCACAAAACGCTTCCTTAAAGGAGTCTTGGGCACCGGGCATCTGTGCCGCGCAGACCCGCAGCGAGGTTCCTTACCCATTTCAGACGAATCTGAGATGGTCGACCATTTTTGGCGCCAAACACCAGCAGCACTGTGGCCTGCTTGTTCGTGGTCCCCGCCAAGGTCACGACCCCGGCCTTGCGCTTCGCCCCGAAGCCCCTCAAGCACGCGACGCCGCACCCGCGGGGGAAGCGCGGCTCTCGAGTCGGCCCAGTTTCACTTTGCATGCACCCTATGGCGCACAGCGGGCCAAAAGGCCAGACGCATTTTGAGTATTTCAGAGTCGCGAAATGGGACTCGAACCGAACGTGTGACCCCACCAATAGATTGCTCTCCGAACAAGGAGTTCATTGGCGGGGTCACTCGTTCGTTTCGAGTCCCATTTAGCGACTCTAGAGCTCAAATCGCGTCCAGGATTTCTACTTCCTGCTGGTTTTCTGACCCACTGTGCGTTACCTGACGTAGCGGTCCAGCATGCGGCGCAGCACGTTGACGCTGCCGGTGCGGTCCAGCTGGCGCAGCAGGGAGCGCGCGGCCAGAGCGCCGCTCAGCAGGATGAAGCAGTCCGTGTACAGGATGGCGACCCGCCCGATCACGGACCAGGGCAGGCCCAGCGCGGCCACGGCGGCGGTGCGGTTCACGTACGGCTGGTACAGCATGGCCACGGCCTTGTGCGCCACGAGGAGGCCCAGCGCGTTGATGCCGCGCACGCCGTTCAGTACGGCCACCTCACTGCAGCACCAGCGTCAGAGTCACCCTTACACAGTGGGCCAGAAGGCCGGTGGATGCGGTCGAAATCCCGGACGCGCTTGGAACTTCAGAGTCGCTAAATGGGTCTCGAACCGACCGTGTGACCCCACCGATGGATTCTTCCTTCGGAGAGCAATCCATTGGTGGGGTCACTCGTTCGGTTCGAGTCCCTTCAGCGACTCTGGAGGTCAAAACGCGTCCAGGATTTTGACCGCCTGGCCCACTGTGCGTGGGAGTTGGACGGGTTGGAGCCTCACCCGTCCTTCTCGGTGGAGGTCATGCGGTGCCAGTTCCGGCGCACCGACACGCAGTGCACGACGCGCAGCAGCGCGGGAGGGCCCTCCTTGTCCAGGCAGGCCACGTCGATGAAGGTAGCGACGGCCACGGCCGCCACCGTCCACCACAGCGCGCACCTGCAGGCCGCCAGTTCAGCTTACGTTATCGAAGACGTCCTTCCGGGTCCCGGCGCACATTGGGCCAGAGGACCAGCGCAGGCGGATGGAACTACGGACGCGTTTTGAACTCCGGAGTTGCTAAATGGGACTCGAACCGAACGCGTGACCCCACCAATGGATTCCCCGTTCGGAGAGCAATCCATTGTTGGAGTCACACGGTCGGTTCGAGACCCATTTAGCGACTCTGGAGTTCCAAGCGCGTCCGGGATTTCGACCGCATGCTCCGGTCGTCTGGCCCACTGTGCGGCGGGCTTGCTCACCTGGCCAGCCAAGCGGCGAAGCTGTCCGCCGGCTCCCGCTGGCCCTGCGCGCGGCACATCTCTGGCGGCACGGACGCCCGGAAGGCGACGCCCGGCGTCGTGGCGGCGTTCAGAACGTACTCCATGGCGGCGCGGAGCTCCTCGCCGGAGCAGGCGGCCGGCGCGCACACGCCCAAGTACGCGGCAGAGAACCGCGGCACGCGGTGCCCGATCTGCAAGCAAGGCGGCGTCAGCGAGCGTCGCACAGTGGGCAAAAAGACGTGTTTTTAGTTTTAGCCGCGCCTGCGCCGGTCCTCCAGCAGATTGTGTGTAGCGCTGTCTCTCTCGCACCCGAGCGGAACGGCCCAGAAGTGGAAGAGAGACAGAGCGAGGCGGCGGACGGCACTCACGTCGCTGAAGTTGCTCTTGAACGGGGTGTTGGAGTGCAGCAGTCTGCTGATCTCGGCCAGCGCGGGGTTCGAGTCCGGGACGTCCAGCGCCACGGACGCCAGGCAGTAGGCCGGCCGGGCCTCATCGCTGGAGGGGCAGTCGGACTGGACCAACAACAAAAACAGTATTCCAGAAACAATTTTTTTTTTGTTGAAAATGTACACGGTATCCATGTGTGAACTTGCACGTAGCACAGTGGGCCAGGCGGCCAAAATATCGTACGGGTTTTGAGCTCCAGAGTCGCTAAATGGGACTCGAACTGACCGTGTGACCCCACCGATGGATTTCTCTCCGTGCGAGGAATCCATTGGTGGGGTCACACGCTCGGTTCGAGTCCCATTTAGCGACTCTGTAGCTCAAAACGCGTCTGGAGTTTCGGCCGCCTGCGCCGGTCGTCCGGCCCACTGTGTGTAGCTGACCTTGTAGTCCGGCTGGGCGTCGACGAGCAGGCCCAGGCACTCGTCGTAGTCGCCCAGCTGGTTGACGTTGCCGCTCAGCAGGCCGGCGGGCAGGCGGGCGCTCGCGTCGACCCCTGCACAGCCATGCACAGTGCGCCCGTTGAGGGACGGCCCACAGTGGGCAAGAAAACCGTTTGTGGCGGCCAAAATCCCGGACACGTTTTGAGCTCCAGAGTCGCCGAATGGGACTCGAACCGAACGTATGACCCCACCGAAGGATTCCTCATTTGGAGACCAGCCCATTGCAGGGGTCCCACGTTCGATTCGAGTCCCATTTAGCGACTCTGGAGCTCAAAACGCGTCTAGAATTTTGGCCGCCCCAACGGTCTTCTGGCCCACTGTGCGGCCCCTCAAGAGGAAACAGGAAGGTGTCGAAACGTCACGCGCTGTGCGACGAGCGACGGTATCGAGTCTATTCTACTCTCCGGCCATAGACATTCATGAAAGCAGTGCCTCGCAATCCTCAGGCCACTGCGGCGACGTGCCGTTTACTTTCACCCGCTTGGCCAGGCTCGAGTTCAAAGTGCTACTTGGCCTTTGGACCTTCCCACGGAAATCGTCCTTGTTCTAGGCAGCCATCACACTGTGGGCCATAGGACCGGCGCAGGCGGCCAAAACTCAAGACGCGTTTCGAGCTCCAGAGTCGCTAAATGGGTCTCAAATCCAACGTGTGACCCCACCAATGGATTCCTCGTTTAGAGAGCGACTTTGGAGCTCAAAACCCGTCGGGAATTTTGACCGCCTCCACCGGTCATCTGGCCCACTGTGCATGGTGTCGCCACGATTTATGGCAGACTGTACTCACACTTGAGTGCCCAGAGGTGGCCCTCGAGGGCGGCTCGGACGACATGGCGGGTCTGTTGGCTACACTGGCAGGACGCGTTGACGGCGGGCAGCGCGTCGGACAACCGCGACAGCAGACTTCCCCGCACGGCAGGCTGCACCAGGCTAGCCACTATTTAAAGGGAAAAAAAATAAAAATACGGGCCTCAGACGATAGGTGGTATTGTGAAAACATAAAGTTTTCAAGCAATAAATAATTCAATTGGTTATTTCGGGTTGGGGGCTTACGTTCCGACGAGGTGCCTGATACGCCGTGCCCCGCGAGGAATGCAGCGGAACACAGCAGGAAGAGCAGGCGGGCCATTCTGACAGCGGCAGGAGTAAACGCCAAGGGCAAGGGCAGCCAAGGGTTTACCGGGGAAAAGATTCTCAGTCAAGTCGGGGAGACATCCACCTTGAAATAGACGCGTCCGTCAATGTTTCAAGAAAGGACTCGTCATCAGATCAGAGAGCCACAAAAAAAATGAGAAACCATAAAAATGACAACAAATTGATGTCAGCGACGGCATTTGAAGAGCATGGCGTCCTTTCGCCGCAACCAATCATCATTGACGTAATAACAGGGTTCTCATGGTGGCCGCGCGGGCTAGTGCACCGTGTTGCGACACGCAGGACTGGTGTTCAAGTCCGCCCCGGGCCACTTTTTTCTTCGCATCGAACGAGCGGCATGCTGGCGACTTCAAACGGAACCAGGGTCCTGTCTTGGCGCAGTGACTGTCAGCCCTTTCAATTTCAAATTTTCTCGAGAAAAACCGCTTAGCGCAAAACACGGCTGATTGAATAGATCGCCGCTGGACAGCGCTCTACCGGCTCGCAGCGTCGACTGCCAACTCCAGGCCGCTCCAGGCGCGAGGCTAGTTCGTTCGCCTTGAAGCCGCGGCGGCGCGGTGGCGGGGCGTAGCGCGCTGGGCACCTTGACCCGGTCTTCCCTGCCCCGCCTCAGCTGGAGCGCAGGCACACACGCGCAATTGAAGCATCGAAACCGAACGCAGACTCGTGAAAATCAACTCGCTAGGATTCCGCGACGCCCTTGTCTGTGTTTTGTTTACCTCCTCGGCTGGCTGGCGGTGGTGTTGTCAGTCCCAATACTGCGAGGATGCGTCACCGCACTGGTCACCGGGCCCAGCAGGGAGAGAGTCAAGGCGCTCGGCGGGTGAGGCCGGTGACCGAAGTGATCGGCGGTCGCACTCACCTGGCCCTGGAACCATACCGTGCTGTCCGCTGCGTCTCCGGGCCCGCACTGCCGCCTCGCCCAGCCGGATGGGACCGTGCAGTCCGCGACCACACCGCGGGCTGGAGGGGTGGGGAGGGGGGCGGCCGCGCGGGCTGCGCACTTGGGCCGCCTCGGACACGCGTGTCTCGCCCGTGGGGTGTGACATGCATGTCAGATGCCTTCCTGACAAGCCGCACAGTGGGCCAGAAGACCGGCGCAGGCGGCCAAAACTCTAGACGCGTTTTGGGCTCCAGAGTCCCTAAATAGGACTGGAATGACCGAACGTGTGACACCACCAATGGATTCCTCGTTCGGAGAGCAATCCATTGGTGGTGGGGTCACACATTCGGCGCGAGTCCCAAGTAGCTCAAAACCCGTCGAGAGTTTTGACCGCCTGCGCCGGTCTTCTGGCCCACTGTGCGTCTGGGCGCCCCTCTAGGGTGGCTGCTGCTGCTGTGTGTTCGTCCAGGATTCTTCTTCTCACATGCGATCGGGAACGGGACGCACCACTGAAGCTAAAAGCGGCCTCTGCGGTCTGCGCCACAGTGTCAGCCTCCGTATGGCCAGTGCCAACGTGTGGTCAAACGTAACTTGTGGTCTTGTTCTGCCTGTCTTATCGATTATTAATCCAACAGTGCGTGTGGCCGAGAGTCTCCGTTTTACGTATCTCCTCTGCAGTTACGTGTGAAACGCCCCGTTGATTCTGAGTAGATAATCTGCTTGGCATTCTTCTTGTCCGCGGTAAACCGCGCTGACATTGTTGGAAACTTAGGGTCTTGTGAGAAATAAAAGAAGGGCATACCATTTTATTATAACTCATATACTTGTTTTTATTTCCTCCGAGATTAGTGACAAAGCATAGGTCGGTACAATTTCATACAAATTAAAGTTTTGCTGTAGAACAAAATATAATGCATACACATTAGCCACAAATCATTCAATAAGTTTGCGGACTTTTCATTTTAACGCACCTAGATGCACTCATTCGGATTTGGAGTTTTCTCCAATTACCTCACCATTCATCTAATCCCATCCTCCAAGTTCACTTCTTACAATTAAAACAAAGCAGTTGTGATTTAAAGAGGAGAACACCTGAGCAAGCCTAAGTGCACACCATCTAAACTACGACTCAAGTAATTCTTCCTCTGCTCACTCACTGAACTTCAACCGGACAGAAACCACAAAAATACATTTCAAAAGCTATGATGCTACAGGAAAGGCGTGGTTTGAACAACAATAACAACAACATTATAAGCCAGCATATGGCATAGAAAGATTTTTAGCTATTAACTATTTAAATAATAATTCGCAGTCACACATTAACAAACGTTGACGTAACTTTCAATTTAAAAGCACCCTTCTGCCGATGAGAGCAGTGACCCTTTCTTTATTTCATCAAATACTCAATCTTAATAAGTACTAGCAGCTGGATTTAGAAATACCAGGCTGAGCTATACACGCAGTAGTACCAAATTAAGAATTTAAAAAGTGTTTAGAAAACGGATTATTGCATGAGCAGCGAAATACCTACAGAGCTATCAGCGACAAGGTAAAATTTGAAACATTTCCAACTGTCCCGATCTGATGCCCATACGAAAGGAATAATACATAAACGTGGCAACATATTTTTTCCTATGCACCATTATGAAAGAGACATCAAGAGTGTATGTATTTAAACGAGGCAAAGGAAATATGAATGAGTAGTTTGGTACTTGATGTATACATATATACGCAAGATAACAACCTATGCTAGGTATTAAATCTATTGGAAACCAGTAGGCAATACAGAAGAAACAAAGACATTACAGCAATTCGGTCGTTGTGGGAACCGCGCGGGTGCGCTGCTGCTCCGTGCGGGGAGTGGCGGGCGCGGCGCGCGGAACACACGCTCAGAAGACAAGAAGTCGCACTCGGGGAGTTGGTCCGGGACCGGCCGGCTGTGGCGAGGGAGGCTAGGCCAGGGCTAGGCCGTGGCGATGCTCTGCTCCGGCCGAGGGGGAGCCACTGTCACCGCGTCACCGCCCGGTGTCCGCACAGTCAAATGGGCCTATCCGGCTGCGTGGACAGCGGGGTGACGCCGGGGGCTGGACCGCAGGCGGGACTGAAGGCAGGACCGAAGGTTCGCCTCACTGCTTCTCCTCCTCGTCCTCTGGAGCCTCGGCTACAAACAGAACGGAGACGGCGATGTAGCGACGGTCAATCACAGTGACCCGCTGCGCGCACACCGGGAGCGGGTCTACGTCTGCAACACGGTCCTACAAGCCTCCGGAAGGGAGCCTGACCGACTTGGTATTTACAGTTTGGTTAGAGAAAACTGATACAATTACGAGATACCTACGGCACGAGTGCCACTGTTAGTGTCGCTCTATGTTATGAGAACCCTAATCAAAACAACGCAACATACCAAACAGAAGAGAAAACAAAACAAACAAAACGAAAGAAAATAGAAAGAAACCAAACCGTGCACATTACACCAAACGGGCTACGAATGTACAACAAATCACACATATGACTACACGAATTTCAGGAACAGAAAACACTGCAGTACATCTGCTCTCGGACCAGCATAACTGGAGAGCTGAAATATCGAAAAGTCACGGAAAAGGAAACATCGAAAATAAAGAGAATGAAAGAAAAGCTACAAGAAAGTTTTGTCTCGCTGAAACTAAGGGGCTCGAGGGAAACTAGCAGTACAGCATGCATTATGTAGGCGGCGTGCATCCCATGCTAACGTAGGAAGGCCATGCGGTCCCACCATATGCAGTAGCCTGCAGCTACCTGTCAGCAAGACTATAGGGCGCCCTCCGAGCGCCTAACGGACTCGGAATAGGCAACCAGCAACCACGCGTGTTCAACGGGACTGCCTACCTAAAGCCTCGCAGGCGCTTAGTTGGCACCACGAAGCTGCTTTCGAGAGTTACGGCAGCGTCAAGTTTGCCATTAGCTCAAAGCGTCTACGAGCCAAAAAAAAATTCTTTCGTAAAGCAAAGTAATTGGCAAACCGTTGTTTGTCTTTATTATTATTAAACAACTAGCCGCATGCATAGCCATAAAGAAGACGAAATTGGGATGAAATTTGAATGAACAATCAAATATTTATTGAAATGGAAAATAAACGAAAATGGGACGAAAGGGCGAGTGGCAGTCACGCATTGGGCAAAATGCTGCATTCTTTTTTTCATTTTTTCCAGTGTATTAGCCAGTTGAAATTCCAAATTATTGTTATTATATTTACCCAGAATACTCAATTTGTTACTGATTGAAAAGCTTCCAATAAAGATCCACACAAAAAAAGAACAGCAAAAGCCCTCGCGTCGTGCCACCGACTAACCGCTATGCTGCAGGTTGAACCTCCAGTCGTGCTCCCGAACGTCATACTCTGGCTCGTCATCAACACTAATGTCATGGGGTGGTGGTGGCCGACGAACTGGGGTGGGAGCAGCCGCTCCTTCGCCTTCGCAAGCCAAGCGATAGCCACATCCGTTAGAGACCGCCACAAAAAAGTACTTTCCTCAGAGAAGGAAAATGCTGTCTTTGGCCGCCTCTAACGTACGCAGTACAGCTGATTAGTCACAGTACACGCTTTTAAAGTACTTGTAGGAAATAATTTTGTACATTTACAACCAAACGTTAAGAGCCGAGGTTCTTTTTCCGAAATTCTTCGGGTTTGAGTAGCCACGTCGGAAAGATTGTTTTCCAGAGCCACAGGCACACCCTGCTTTCATGTAGCAGGAGCAGGGAATTCCACATGCAACGCTTACGCATACACCCTAGGCGCTATTTCGGAGGCGCGGCAGAAAACACAATGATCAGGCAGCAATAACAGCTTAACTTCACTTAAGAAAAAATGTTCTAAGGGACTTTTGCGTGTACATCTAGTGCCAATAACGCAGACTTACTGCAGTGAACGCCTTCACAATTTTTAAATGCACAGTGTTCTAGAATAACGACTTCTTTATTCCGAACGGAAACTTTGTACAAGGTGACCCGCAGACACCGTACTGCTGCCGGCAGGGAGCCATTTAAGACCACCTTTCCAGCAGGCAGAGACCTGATGGGAAGGCAAACCTGGAAGCTCTTCCTCAACCAAACGGGGGCCGCTGGCCACGATGCATCTTAGATTGGTACATGCATTACGGGTATCGATTTTGAGAGCTCGGATTAAGGAGGTAAGGCAGTATATATCACTACTCTTATTTGTGGTTATAGGCGGTGTTCCTACGCATGTACTGCTGCTATAACTAACAAGATGCACAATTTTGTTGAACGGAGTCCAGCTGTATAATCCTGTAATCACTAACAAAAGTCGTATATAATTCACAAATAAACTCAACAACTAAAAATAAAAAAGTTTGCACTCACGGGACGTACACAATTCAAAATAAGGACATAAGCACTACAAACCAAATATACAGAAATAAAAGGCATGATGGATAGACAACCACAGGAGTGATAAAGAGAGAGGAGAAAGGAGACGGGTCCTTACATGCAAGACAGGTACAATTAGACACAAGGCGTCGGTCGATAAAAAATAAAGGAAAGACGCTTACACTGACAAAGGCAAAACCAACTGCTTCAACGACATTCCAGTGAAACACTGTCTACAAACAAAGACTACTTCATGCTAGCCTTGCGACGAACGGCCGAGGAGCTGTGGGACTTTGTACCTACGAGACAATGGTTAAGAGACATGTTCGCAACAAAATGGGAATTTAAATTTCAGTTCTTTGTACTTGATAAAGATTTTGACAAGATTAATTTGAATGTTTTTAATAATTGGGCATGTCCTTTAACCAGTCCAATAGGACCCCTGAAACCAGTACGTTATGACGTAAGGGTTGAAAATGTGCCCACTTCGGCGATCCGAACGGCAACTGAAACGAATACAGAACACGCAACCACGGAGAGGAATTTGAATGTGATGTACCGTGCGGCCGTTGGCGTTTGGGTGAGCTATCGGTAGCATGCCCGAGCCTGTTTGACGCAGCAGTCGGGTCAGACAGCCAGTTGTCATGCTGGTAAAGTGCACGGGTGCAGGAAAGTAGACATGTCGCCTGATGCACCGAGTCCGCCCGTACCTACAACCTTATGGCGCCTCAAACATGCAGCAAGACTGTCTGGGTCCGAACCTCACATCAAATTGGACTGGGTGCTTTTTCTTTTAAATCCTCTGGTTTGCACGGTCCCAGAAAATTGGGCGATTGGTTTTTGCCCCCCAAGTAATAAACGTGGAGAGGTGGTTATGGCGGCTGCTTAGCGGATGTGCCTCGTGGTTTCACACACGTCGTGCGACTGTGATGCGTTTTTTGAAAATCGAGAAAGCGGTCGCAAATAAAAAACGGCCTGGCGCGTCGGAGAAAAAATAACATCAAACACAAACAACAAGCTTTTGAAAAAAAATATTCTGTATTTTGAAATTATCATCTTTTCTTCGTGAAAAGGTGGTTTTTGACCAAAAACAGATCACACGATAGCTGACGCAAGCAGGAAAGCTGGCAGTGCAGGGAAATCACCTAGATGAACACTATAAAGGTTTGAAGCAGTGGGGAAGCATGCAAAAATTAGCAGGATTCACTACCTGTTAGGTGGGAGGTGGTTAGTCGTTGCTGGGTAGTAGCCACTACAGCCCCGGGCTGGGAGGAGGAGGTCGATGCCAGGAGGGTGGTTAAGTCAGTCTCAGTCATACCGTGTCTCTGTAAGTAGTCCTCCAGTTCTGGTCCCGTTAGGTCCGTTCTTGGTACTTCACCTTGCACCACAACTCGGCGCTGAACTACTCTGCTAATGTGAACGTTGCCATCGGGGTCTACGTGCTGCGTTTCAATGGACTGGTCGCCCGGGCCGAATTGCTCTACCAAGTTCTTGAGGGCCGCGTCCGCGGAAGGACCCCTGAAGGTGACCTTTCGGATTTCGGGCGCACCCTGCACGACTCGCCTGATGACGTGCGAGTACCCGGGGTCGTCGGAGGCCTCCACCGTCTCGCTGATGTACGGACCGCCCTCGACGAAGGTTTCGTCGTACCACACGCCCTCCGCGCCCATTGATGCGGACGCCTCCAAGGTTTCAGTGCTCGACACCATAGTGTTGGAGCCGCCGCTTGTAAAGCTGGACGACATGTTTGAATCAGTCTCGTACTGGTACGTGGCGTGGGTTGCAGTGGAGCTCGTTGGCTCCAGGGAGTCTGTGCTCCCTAGCATGGCGGGGTCTATTCTGGCGCAGGCACCCTGGGCGCTGAGGGAACTGAGATCACCGTCGCGGCCACTTGAACTGCTACGGTCGTGGAGAGAACCAGTCCCAGAACGAATGCTTCCTCTTCCGGCCATGGATGCGTCTTCGTCTTCGCCCTCGGCACCGCGTTCCAGTGTAGTCTCAAGCTCCAGTGAATCCGACGAAGTTATCAGGTTACTGGGTTCAGTAGGGAACTCAATGGAGTCGGTCATGATATCTGCCTTCAGAGGAGTCTTCAACTGCTGCTGTAGTTCGATCGAGTCTGCACTAGTCATCATTTGCGGGCTGCGGCTTACCTTCACCTCGAGAGAGTCTGCACTTGTGACCATGGAATCAGGGCACTTACTTCGAAGTTCTAAGGAGTCTGTACTAGTTACAAGAGAAATCGGAGCATCGTATTCAAGGTCCGGGACTCGGGCAACTTCTTCTAGAGAGTCGCCCCTGCCAAAGGACTCTGGTCCTCCAGAAGTTCTCACAGGCTTGTCAAAGCGCTCGACATTGGACTGTGCTTGTCTGATAATCTCGTCAATTTCAAACATTCTCTTATCATAGTCATCTGAATCAGAGTCTCCAATGGTTTTCATGGCAGCCCCAGATATCGTCTCGTCGGAATCAGACACTTGACTTTCATGCCCCTCGTCAATTTCTGACAACAATGCTTCCTCGACGCGCGCTCTTACTTCAATTCGCTCTGCTTCAACACAAGCCCTTTCCATTTTCTCAAAATCCGCAAGAGAGGCCAGCGAAATGTCATCTCCAGGTACACGCTTCTTAGCAGCTCCGTTCAGTGAGTCCTGGGAGCCTACTATGCGCCTGTGTGCTGCGTCCAAGGCCACTTGAGTCTCCAGACTTTCAAACTCCTGCAACGAGCTCATGGAGATGTCATCATGTTCTCCTGACCGGGTGAAGTACTTTTTACCAGCAAGTACGTCATATTCGGGCGTACTGCTTAGAGATTCCTTTACACTTCCACTGCCGACACTTCCCACTGATTCTTTCTGACTGCCTAAGCTGCCAATTTTGCTGCTCGTTCCCATTTCGTCCTCTTCCTTGATATCTTCGAGAGGTCCCCGCTCAAAGTCCATTTCGTAGTTGTAACCAGTAGTGACAGCAGCAGGCTCCTCTCCACCAAACTGCATTTCTATCCACTTCTTGCCCGCCTCCACATCTGCTTCTGTCTCGAACTCCTCTTCAGGGGGGTTTTCTTCGTACGATTCTTCGAGAGGGCCGTGCCCCGTGTCGAAACGGAACGGGTCATCCTCGTCGGCCAGGACTCCACCCTCGCCGTAGTATTTCACATCCATGATGCGTCTTGTGAGGGGAGGGGGAGATTGTGCGATAAATTCCTCTTCTTCCTCTGGCATAGGTTCCCTTTTCCGAATGGGGATTCTTGACGATGAAATACGAACACCTTGTCCCTCACTGTCGCACTCCTGGGCTTCACGACCAATTTCTTCAACGATGACAAAGTCGTCAGCGTCCTCACTGCGCTCCTCCACTGCATCAGGTTTTTCAAGCATTTCAAATGATTCAGTAGTTGGTGACTCAGCTACTGACTCCATTTCAGTTGTCACCTTGTCAGGTACTGCTTGTTGTTGACTGGATTCTTCTACTACTTCATCGTCATCCTTTTCCAAGTCAGGATACAGGTAATCCTTGTCGAGAATGGCCGCCATGTGCTCAGTGACCGTGATGTCAGGGATGTTTGCCGGCGATATACTGCGCATGTGCTCTTCCCTACGTCTGATTTGCTCCTGCAGTGCCGCTTCTCGTGCTGCAAGCTCACTATTCTCAGCGTCGTCGTCCTCTATGATTGTTTCAGGCATGGGGTGGTGATGGTGAGGCCCGTGATGGGGCGAGTGGTGCGGCACCATGTGGAAAGCTGCCTCTGCCTCCGCCATTTCCTCCTCGTGCTCGCCTCCATGCTCCCAAGCTACGCACGGCTTTTCTTTCAAAGGACTCACGTGTGACGCGTACTCCACAGTCCGGCTGAAAGCGTGAGCCTGACTGTACTCGAGGTCCAGGCCCGACAGACTGGCGAGGGCTTCGGAAGAAAACTCGGCCACGTCGGGCTTGATCGGTACCTCCTCGGCGGGCTCCGGTGTCAATGGCCGGTCAATGGGATCCTCGCAGGCCGTGTCAGAAGAGCCTTGACGCAACACCTCCGCCAGTTCGGAGTCTGCGCGCTCGTCAGAAAAGCCCGAGGATACGGCGCGGTGGCCGCTCTCAGAGTCTGACTTACTGACTTGAGAGTGCGGCCGGCTGCCGTCTAGCTGCTCCAGTTCTGGCTCCACGTCGTCAGACAGGTACCTGCCTTCCCGCACTTCTCTATGAAATGCCTGATCCGCCTCCGTTTGATACGACTCCTCTAACTGTTCGTCAACACTCTTTTTATCAGTGTCATCAGCTTCAGCACTTTCAGAAATAATCGTGTTAACATCAAAATCACTTGTTAGTTTGGGTGGAATAAATGATGAGAAATTACTTGTGCTTTCATTCCTTCTGTGTGACCGCCGTGGAGGCTCTGAAGCGGATGACGTTGTATCTGAGGTAACCTGAGTGCTTGCAGATTGAATTCCATTTTCTGCAACGCTGGTTGTTATCAATGTTACCGATGAAACAGTGGCGTCTCGCTGGTGTGTTGGAGTAGATGTTCCCGAGTCAATAGTTCTTGGAGTGATCGGTGCCGCCAGAGTGTCATCTAGCTCCTCTTTCGACTCTGATGAATAGCTCATTTCCTGGGATGTAGCGGACGCTGTCAGGAGTTCTGAGGTCCCAGAAGCATCCATCTTGTCAGAGTCCGTCCGAGAAAGTTCTATAATCGTTTTCACAGCGACTGTTTCTGAAGCGCTGGAAATGCTCATGCTTAACACACTGCCTGTATCACCGTCCATGCTAGACGCAAGTTTGTCTTCGGGGGCGTCTATGGATGACTCAGAGCGGCCAGTCAAAGCTGCCTTGGCGTCTGCATTAAAAGTCATTTCATGTGACCGCTTCATAATGTGTGGTATTTCATCCTCTTCATCTGTCTCAATCTGGTCTCTTGTGTCCTCGACATCGTCATCCGAGATTTCAGCACACAGGTTCTTTCCTGACCGACCGCCATCTCGAAGTGTGCTTACTCTGCTCAGGTCACAAGGTTCTTGCATTCTGCGGTCAAGATCTTCATCGAGGGCAATATTTATACTACTGTCATCCATGTCATCAAGGTCCGTTCCAGAGGGTACAAGCGTTTCAGAAGCTTCACTAGATACCTCAATGCTGGCAAGATGCCCACTACTTTCTGAATCTAGTGACTTCATAGACTCCCTCGAACTTAATGAACTCACTGCTGTTTGGTATTCCGTTGAAGTGACTGAACGAGTGGAAGCAATCGCAGACTCATATTCAGAAGAGCCTGTAGTAAGATTGAGAAGCCCTTCAACATCTGACGAACACGGTCTGCTGTATGACTGTTCAAAAGATTGATAGTGACTTTCACTGGAACTCGAATATGGGTCAAAATCGGCTCCTGATCGTCTATCGGGGTGAAGGCCACCACTGCGTTCGCCAGAACTCGACGATTCGCCCTCAGGACGAGAGGCGTGCCTGTGGACTACCCCTGAGCCGTCACTGATTTCCTTTCCTGCGTCTCCAGAGCTCAGAGGAGAACGGTCATCTTGCGAAGAGGACCTTTGGGACTCAATACTTTCAGCTCTAATAGAAAAGTGGTCTGACACCCTGTCTATGGGCCTGTCAAGCTTCAAAAATATTTCGGGAGTATTTCCTTCACGCCCCTCTCGATGAGCGGAGAACTTTCTTTCCGGCTTAGGTGGTGGCGTTCGCTTTCCTCCACTGCTTGTCGTAGAGCCTGTTGGAGAGCCTTGAGGAATGCACTCAGTACAAAAAGATTCCAATGTGCACTCAATGGTTGGCTCTTCTTCAATAATCTCTGCTACATGAACAGTATTTATACCGTTTCCAGTTGTTTCAACCGATTTGACAACAAATTCTTCGTCTAGTTCTTCGTTGACGGCATCGAGGGATTGTTGAAGTTCGTCAATTGATTCAGTGTTGAGTTTTTGCCTTTTCAAGGGGTCAGTTTTAACATCAGATTGGTCTGAACGCGTGTCACACTCGTCTGACTCTTCGATAATTGAGAAGTTTTTGTGCATTTTGTCGTTTGTTGGGACATCCTCAATCTGAATGGGATCTGGTTTCAGATCACTGAGATCAATGTCTTCCGATCGCAGAGCTTCGGGCTTTTCATCTTCTTGCCTTGCTCGAGGGTCCATACATTGATATAAGCCTGATTGACTCTCAGTAGGGGAAAGGTCTATTTCAACTCCACTGCTGCGCAAGTCCTCATCTGTTATTTCCATACTAGATGTTGTAGTGTCTGTACGAGTAAACAGGTGGCCTTGGTCGCGCTGCTTCTTTGCTAAAAGTAACTCCATTAACTCAATTTCACGTTTCTCCAGGTTCTTTTCCTCAGCTATCTGGCGAATCGACTCAATCATCGGTGACTCTATATTTCTCTTTGAAACTTCTTCCTCAATATTTTGAACAAGCTCTTCGGCTACTTTTCTAGCTTCCTCTTCGGTGATAAGTGCACTTGCAGGGGGGCCATTGTGAAGAATCTCCTTTGAACTGTGCTCATATATACCATTTTGAAGAATTATTTGTCCCGATGGCAGCACAATATCTTGAACGAATTCTTCTGCCAAAGGTTCTGGCTGCTCTTGAACACCGACCTCCCAGACTATATCTTGTATATGTTGATGAGGTTGGTACAGGGAATGTCCATCGTTCTGATCCTCTGGTGTCACATCTGACTCACACTGAGTATCTTCACTGGAACTTTGACTCTGGTGATCACCTGGGCCACGAGTGCCCTTGCTACCCGCACTTGAAACTCTAGAATCTGCTCTGCGCTGTTTCTCCAATTCCCTGATGTCATCGTCAAGATCTCGAGACTTTTCCGTGTCTTCTGTCTCACTTTTGTCAACATGCACTTCCAGAGAGTCTGATGGCTTGCTTATATTTTCTCCCTTGTATTGCATGACCTCCGCCAGTTTAGAGCTTGTTATTTCGTGCGTCCGGGCAAGGCTCTCTCTTCTTAGTTCGGTGTTTGTTTTCTCGTCCAGGTTGTTTCCCCGCCCTCTCCGCTCAGTATCCTGAGTGGCGACTCCTTCAAATCGGTTCTTTAAGTCTTGCACGCCGTGCCATTCGAGAACTTCCTCATCAGGATCTTGAATTACATGTTCCTCTGCTCTATGTACAATAGCCTCAGCATTGTGCATTGTCTCGTCGATAAGTGCTTCGGCTGTCTCCCTCATGTACCCTTCAAATGATTGTTTCTTTTCATTGCTAAGGGTTAAATCTTTAACAGACGACATATCCGAGCACACCTCCGTATCAAATGCCTCATCAGAGAGCAAGGAATCTTCTGGGTCTTCACTAACACTTCGATGAGGAAGGTCTTTGTGCTCGGGCACAGCCTCCTCTTCGAGTTGCTGCATTAAGTTTTCAGCAACCATTTCTTTCTTTAAATGGTCTTCAAACTGCCGTTTTCGCTTTGCATTATCCGGTACGTCTGTGCATGGAAGTGAAATGGACCGTTCGTAAATGGCCTTTCGAACTGCTACTGGGGGTGGAGTCTCGCTGTATTCATCAACAGAGTGCATCCTTGCAGGCCGCTTTGGAGCACACAGCTCCTCTTCGTTAAACGCAACATTCTCAACACCTGAGTTTCGGCCGTGCTGCGCTAAATATTCGGCTTCTGAATCAACACTCTCCGTCCGCACATGTCGTGGGACAGGCACTGGTGCTGTCTGGACTGTTGCTGCTGCCTGGAGAGACTTTTCAAATGTGAGTCCTGGAGTGGTGATAGGTGTCGTCAAAGGAGTCTCTCCAGAGCCTGAGCTTGCCTTTTGTTCCCAAAAGGCACGCCGTTCCGAGTAGCTCTTTATGTTTTCTTGAATTGCTGGTTCAGAGTCAGGGTCACTGTCGTCTTTGTCAAGGTGGCTTGGAGCGGGGAGGGGATGGGAAGAAAGGGGCTGCGCCACAGATCCATCGTGTCCGACTCCCAACCCGTCCGCAAACTGACGGGCGGTGCGCTCTAGAAGAGATATTAGGGAGTGTGTTAGTGCGCGCAGTAACCCCAAAATGGAAAGAGTTATTGCCTTCATACACACCCAGGAAAACATTTTAGCATTTACAAGTCAGCGGTATTAACATGTACAAAGGATCAGATTTTTGTATAAGGAGTCCATTTTTAACCCCTTTGGCTGATGAATAGTTCAGTCTTGGCATCCAGCAGTTTGGCACCGAGAGTGCATAAAACACTTTGCCGAGAGTGCATTTAAACTGTGTTCACCTCAGACCCTTACTTACAGACAGTTATAAAAAAATATACAAAAAGATAGATGGTATCTTGCTGCATGCCTGTCTGGCTTGGGTGCACGATAGCCACAAGTTTCTACACCTAATCAAACAGAATAAAAAAATAGAAACGTAAAGTGTATCTACGACATGCGCTTTGATTCGGCCATTCGTAGACATAAACGCAATATTATTGGAAAGTGGATTTTACATGCACAACATGGAAGAAGTGCCCGAAGTGACGCAGAGTAATTTTGCTGCTTTCTAAAACGCTAAGTAACGAACTTGTGCATAACATCACAACACGAGACAAAACAATTTATTTTTTTTTGAGGTAAAACTGATTTTATAGATCTTTTCAGTGGCAGCCACGTGGACACAAACCATACACGCGCGAAACTCAACACGACACCTCAGAATAATACACAAGTTCAAATGCCAAATCCTATTTCCTGTCAAAAATAAGATGCAATTTTCAATGCACGCTGTCCCAGCGACAGAAGAGCCAGGGCAGATACTTGATGTACATTACCAACACACATAAGCTGTCGGAAAAAAGAGTGCACATGGCCACCTGCTGCAAAGTCGAAATCTGTCAAGTATTAGTTAAGATCACAGTTTAAAACCAAAACATGAAACACTTAACACATAGCACAAACAAGAAGAAAAAAGAGCGCAACAGGAAACAGACATGCACACACCAAAGCATTTTCAACCAACGTCTTCGTGCCACAAAACGTTCAAAGCCTGAGTGCACCAATACACACGAGTTGGATACGCAACGAAGAGCAGGACCTGGTTGTGCACAGATGTTTCGTATTATTTTTAATCAGAACATTTTGGGGTTTCCTAAATATATTTATATATGTAAAAGGTTCCCACCTATGCAGCCAAAATAAACTCCCCCTCATGCCAAAGCCCACGCTTTGCAACCACAGGCTAAAGGATCAATGAAAATTAGGTCCTACCTAGCCCATCTTGTAATAGAAGACCAAGGGGACTCCTACTGAGCGGCACAGATTTTCGAAGGGACAAGTGCGAGCTTCGCCGTCTTGAAACACTGGATGTTTCGGGCTCCTGTCGCTGCTCTGCACTGGGCACTTCCGGTATGTCAGGAAAGCACGTAGAACGCAAAACACTTCGCGCCAGTGGAGCAGGGATAGTTTCCTGACCAAGGAGGAGCTCTTCAACGACGGAAGCTGAACGATTTGGGGCTCTAGGCAAAGCAGGTGGCAGCGCCGGCTCTTCCACTGACAAGTCCAGGTGGTCGGTGTTTTCCCAGTGGGAGAGAGCCTCACCTGCTGCAGTGGGCTCTGTTAGCGGAAGTCCCAGTTCGTCCAGTGAGACACAAGATGCGCGCAGTGGTCGGTCGTCGAAGCTCCAAAACACAGTTGAGGGGACAGGAGGTGGGATGGGCTCCTCGTCAAAGTCGATATAAACGTCGCGGTCCTCAGATGATTGTGAGAAGATGAAAGTAGGAATTGGTGACCGTTCGTGAACCGTGGCAGTTTGCAACATGGCTGCCTCCAAAGCTAGATAGACGGGAAATGCCAATGCGGAGTCATTAGGAAAGAAAACGAGCAAAACAAAAATTCCCAGAATCAAGTGCCTTGGCCTCACGGTACAAATATTTGATGCCCCTAATTCAACATAAAACTTAGATTTCCCAGAAAACATTGCATGAAAGTTGGCGCATGCACGTGATTTATGTAAGCATCACAGTGAAAATTATTACAGTGTATAAAGCTTGTACGGGTCTTAGACAAATTTTTCAGTTTTGGGCTGAAACAAGTGTTTAATTCATGAAAAAACTTAAATTTGGAGTATTTTTTAAAACTATACAATGTTTCCTTTAGGGAAGGCTAAACTCGTAATGGAGCTTCAGTAAATATACACCATTTCAACAATCAAATATTCCCTTTAGGACAATATGTGAAGGACAATTTTTCTGTGGAGTTAGAAACTCTGCCCTCTTTGAAGTCTAAGCAAGGCCCATGACAATGCGTGGGATATTTTGTGGACTCAAGTGACTCTTGTAAAGCCTCTGTGGAAAAACAAGTAGCGTTGACAAGCGTGTTAACGGACATTGCACAATGCAGCAAGAATTGTGTACCTTCAGGAGACTCGTCTGTTCCGCCCTGGGAGTCCCATTCATCGGAGGGTGTCGTCACTTGGGCCAGCAAACACTCGTATTCATCCTCCGACAAAGCGACTTCTTCTTGAGAAAGCTGAGACACCACGCGCTGGAAATCGACGTCCCGGACTGGAGTTGTCCCTTCTGCCAAACTTTGTGAGGCCATTCGTTCGAAGTGTCGCTCTACCCGCCGAAGCTTCTTGTCACTCCCTCCTGCATCTGGAGACTGGATTTTGTTACTTTCCGCAACAGTTGAACTACTTTCCGGAAGAGCCTTCGCAACGGATTCTTCCTCGACTCGTTGAACAGTAAATTTGTGGACTTTAGTGCTTGGCGTTATCGGCGTTGTTGGGTCCGACGAGACTGATTCCTGAGAGTCTAGAGACCCTAGCTGGAACCTTACTCTGGTCGAGTCTGGCGAGAGTCTACGAGTTTCGTGCGCGGAATGTGGCAAATTAAGTATTTCGGGAGAGGAGTTTATTCTAAACCTGTCTTCAACGTGTCTTTCGTCCTCTTGGGGCTCAGTCACGATGTACGTTTCATCGTCTGAGTTGTCGTCCTGTAAATACGACACGTCGATTGGAAGAGGTCGTTCCTCCCCCGTCCGTCGCTGGGAGTGAGCTCGCCGCTGCATTGTTGGAGTTGTTACGTAGCAAATTTCCTTGGCTGTGGCACTGTCTTGAGAAGTGTTGTCGGGCACACTTGGAGACGTTATGGTCTTGGTCTCCATCGTAACTACCGTTACTTTTGGAGTCTCTCTTAAAAACTCTTCGTCAAGAAGAGGTACGTCTAAAGACTCTTCGGTTGTAAAGATTTTCTGCGTTCGAACGGTGGCCATTTGGCCATCAAGGCCTGACACTGTTTTTTCGGTCACAATAGTCGTAAAACTTTCGGAGGGCAATGAGTCTGCTCCTTTAAAAACTGAATGTACAGTGTTTTTCGGGTCATATGACAAATCTGCCAATAGAGGCTGGCTTTTCTGGAGCACGTCAGTGCTACCCGCCAATAAATTAACCATCTCTTTTGATGGACTGTCTGTTTCTATAGTTTTAACAATTTCTGTTGGTTTGCCATCAACGGATGACATTTTTTTGGTGACTGTTGTTTTGATGATTTGCGATGGTGCACCCATTTCTGTGAAAACCTTCTCAGTAACTGTTGTAGTCACTAGGTCCGGTCTTCCGGTTTCCGAAAATTTCTTTTCTGTTCTTGTTGTAGTAACTTGATCTGGTCTTCCGCTGTCAGAAAACTTTTTGTCTGTTACAGTCGTAACGACTTGTTCGGGCACGCCGGTAGGTGATACGACTTTCTCTGTGACAGTGTTTACTACGTGTGGAGGTTTTCCCGGTTCTACTGGAACTTTTTCTGTTTTGAAAGTGGTCGTAACTTGCGATGTTATATTCTCTTCGGGCAGGAGGGAGTCAACTGCGGCTCTCTCGGAAAGTTTTACTAGTCCTTGGGCGACCATTCCGGCGGTTGGGTCGTTAGTGACGTTAAATCCTGAAGAAACGTTAGCATCTTGAGGAACTTCAAAGGAAACACGTTTTTCTGTGCCAGTGGTATTATTTTCAAAAATCTGTTTGTTTTTCTCATTATCCTGGAATGAAGCCCTTGAACCCGCTGTTGGTTTTTTCAAAGCACCTGGCGAAGTGTTTTGCAACTGAATGCCCTCAGTAATAGAACCCTGAAAAGAGGCCGGATTTTCCATAGGACCACTTTCTCCCGGCACCTGTATAGCGGCAGCAGCAGTGTTGATGATTTCTTCAATATCCCTTGAGATTCCTGATATATTTAAGTCTGCGTTTAATGCTTTTATTTGTACGGACTCTTTAATTTTTTCTGAGATTGTGTCGGCACTAGGCAGACTCTGGGCTGTCGTGCTCTTAATCGGCTGGGCAGTATTCAGCTCCGTTTCATCGCAACTGGCTGTTATTTCTCTTTCTTGCTGAATAAACGTGGATACAATCGAGTCACTGGGTGCGTTCTCAGCCCTTTGCTGATCCGGTTCTGCAGCATTTTCTAACAAGATTTCTTTGTCAAAAGATGTAGGACGCATGCTTACTGTCTCGGCAGTGCCGCCCATTGACGCCGATTGGATTTTAGTTTTGTCAGGTTGCAGTTCCTGTGTGGCAGGTTCCTTGATTTGGTTCCATGTCGGGCTGCTTTGACTTTTATCCGCCACTTTGCTTATGCACTCCGATCCGTCCCGGGCCGGACCAAGTTGGGCTACTGAGTGTGCCCGCTCATTGTCGATCAGCGCCTTAGTGTCGATCAGTGACGTGGTTCTCACAAACGACGCATGAAGGTCCCTTTCTTTTTGGAGCTTTTCGACGTCATTTTCATTTGTGGATATGTCATCTTTTGTGTACTTTGCGTCTGATGGATGTTCTAAAGGAGTAGGTTCAGTGCGCCTGGAACCGTGTGATTCCGTTTGAATTTGAACAGAATCCGGTTTAACCTCCGGTAAAACCACAAAGGACGTTTGTGTAACTTGGTGTGTGTCCATAATTGCCTTCACAAAAACGTCCTCAACAACGTTTTTGTTTTCCACACAGCTTTCCTTTTCGGAAACGTCATTTTTGGCAACACTTTTTTTTTCTTTCTCCATCTTTTCCTTGTCAGCTTTTTCTTTCAGAGTTTTATTCTTTTTCTCTTCCTTTTCTCTCCGCTGCCTCTCTTCTTTCTCTCGCTTTTCTTGTTCTTTTCTTTCCTTCTTTTCTCGTTCTTTTCTTTCCTTTTCTTCTTTTTCTTTCAGCTCCCTTTCTTTCTTTTCTTTCTTTTTACGCTCTTTCTCCTCCTTTTCTTTCTCTTTCTTCTCTTTTTTCTTGTCAACTTCTTTATCAAATTTTCCACTAGAATCCTTTGAGGATGGTGTGCCAACTGCTGCTTTCACTATAGTTTCCTCGACAACAGATATCCTCTTAAAACCGTCTGAAGATGGTTGAGATTTCCCTTCGCCTGTGAATGTGGGGATACTAGGTATATCCTGGGATGAATTTTTTGACTCGGCATGGGGCGCTCCGACTTTATCCGGGCTTCCTGTAATCACAACACTTAATAGAACTACGACAAGCCCAATGCAAAGAGTGCCAAGATCGCCAACATCACGAACTAACTGAAAAGAAAAAACAACATATTTTTAAGCCATTGCACCGCTGTTTTTGACGTTCTGGAATAGAAAGAGACACATTATCAAATGCGACATCTTCTTGTAAAGTTCTGTAAAGTTCTTCTGTAAAGTTTTAAAGCCGTTAGTCATGCAAGGCGTTAGTGGCACACGCAACTGGTAGCGAAGAGAGGGACAAACCAGGCCCATTAAAACAACTACAAAATTATTTGACGTGACCGTTGACTCTCTCAATTTGTTTGGACTGCGTTACATGAATTTTGGATTAAATTGAAAACGTATTTTATGGCGTTTAATTAAAAATTATAAGCGTTTTTTGATTGCATTTTATAAAATGCATGTATCTTTCTTGACAGTGCGAGCATTACTTTTGAAAGAAAATAAGCTACTCTTACAAAATTTTTCGTCATATAACTCACGCAGAGTGGTCACGCGACAGCGAGTTAGAGATGTAAGTGGTTAGAGCACAACCATGGCTAGGCACTGGCTCGTCACGCCAAACGTTTTTTTTTTCTTTTTGGATAAGGCATGCTGTGAGTGCTGGAGGCCTTACCTCGGGGGCTGGGATTTAGAAGCCAGGTGCAATATCCTCGACCAGGTGTGGGGCCCGGGACGTGGGTAACGTATTCCACGGGAGTTGGGGAAGGGGATAGAGGCTGATCTGGAGGCTGCGCGCCCACGGGCACCACGTATTGAACAAGAGACGGCGGTGGAGAGAACTCTAGAGGAAACGGGTCGGTCGGGCTGCCGTGTCGTCGGCGCCTTGGTAGAGTGCTTACATTCCTGCGGTCCACTGAAGGGCTAGTCAGGTCCTCTAGGGAGAAAGAGCGCAGCTCCCGCACGTGCGGTGAGTGCACGTAAAGCCTTTGCACCCTCGGGGTGTCTGGAGGCGAAGATGGAAAGCTGTCATTTACGGATGCGGCGAAGCCTCTCGAAAAACTTTGTGACTCGTAGGTGGGTTCGGGGTCCACGTGGCACATACTGCGGATCTCGACTGTATCCTTCCCCGGCTCCGTAGTCCGGACAAGGAGCATAATCTGCGCGCGCACTGGTCGATCCTCTAAATCAGTGCTGTTTTTAAATCCGTCTGTGGACTCGTCACTGCTCTCCGATTCAGTGTCTTCCTGTCCGTCCGGGGTGCGCGTGATGTTTCTGTATGCCCCCTCCCACCAAATGTCGTGGGGCTGGGGCGGATGGAGCAAGGAATCCATTGAGCTTGCTCGCCCCTGCAACGTTTCTCGGGGGACTTCGGACAGAGGCCGCGGTGGCATGGGCATCGAGTACCTTGCTCTCCTTGCCAGCAGTTTGTCCTGCACTTGTTGCCTAAGGCGCGCTTCCTCGCGTTCTACATCCAGCACGAGTTTGTCGATGCATTTTTCTAGGTCCTCTAAACTACAGCTCTGTTGGCCGCACTCGTAAAGATCGCTCCGTTCGGATGCAAATTCGTATCGATCAACGGGATCCTCATTCAGTCGTAAATAGGAAGGGAGAAATGGCGTGCTATTATTTACTAAGCTAGGAATGTCTACATTTGAGAAGCTACAACTGGAAATATTCAATAAATGAGAAACTTGATCGGAATACCGGTCTTCTTCGGGAGATCTAGTTCCATAATCATAAGGAGATTCCCTCCCTTCGTATTTCTGAAAGTGTTCAAGAGACTCGTGTTGGCCAAGATCTCTGTCGCCATGTCGAAAGCAACACGGGTATGAAGAAACGCTGTCGTCTCCAGTGTCCTCACATTCGGTCATTAAATCATGTTCATATTGAACTGCAATCTGATGTAAATCAAGCAAAGAATCTTCATCGTCGCTCTCATCTGAGTATTCATTTAGAATTAGATACTCTTCATCTGTCAACTCGTTTGGACTGCATTCTGCGTAAAAGCCATCTGAGAGACGACTTGAACAGCAGGGGGGACTACTTGGATTACCTGTGCGTGAGCAGCTTGAACTTAAATCGTTTCCTGCAGAGCATCCAAGGCCATCTATTCCCTCGCCATAGGCTCTTGCGCACCTCTCTAAATCACTAAGCTGTTCGTCTAAGTCTTTTGAGTACCTGTCAATCTCATCCGATGACGAGCATGGCCTTTCTGTGTAAGTTTCTTCTCCTTCATAATATAGTTTGTCTCTTAAGTAAGCTTCATTGCAGCCTCTTCGAAAATAGTCCCCTTCATCTTTCAGTAATTTAGATTCACCTTGAAGAATATTTTGCTCGCACTCTACTTGAAAAAGTATACGGCCCACCGTCTCCTCGAGCTCCTCTAATTTCATGCTTGCCTCAGCAAGTGCGGATAGATCGCTTTCGTCAAGCAGAGAGCCACTGCCGTATTTGTCGTCATCCTCTACCTCTTGCAGGACAGGCAGCCTCCCACGACATCGGAAAGGATCTAGCGTTTCTAAGTAGTAGGATGGATTTTTAGTATACACAGAGGGGTTGGAGGAATGATAGGAGGTGCACTGGGTGGGCCCCACATGTACCGGCTCACTGCAGGCAGGGATCCCCCTCTCCGACTCCAGTGCGTCTAAGAGCCATAACAGCACAAGCGCGGTGAGCGAAACAGGCGTTGCGAGAACCACTTGCAAAAAAATGTTTCCTCCGTGTCAATTTATTCAACATTAAGATAAAATAAAAAGCGAACATTGCAAAATTTCATTTAAAAAAAAGGTTACACTGTTCTGAAAATATGCAGTCTCGAGCAAACAATTGTTTATATTTCAAAAATTATAACTGCGCCTCAACTTTGTGTTTCTTTTCACAAAAAACAAAATGATCAAGGAGTTTTAAAGAATGTTAAAGCTAAAATATAGCAGTCTCACAAAAAACGTATAATTTTGCAAGGGACCACTACCCCATTACCAAACCAATATGGTTTGCAACTGCAGGAAGTAGTAACATATTTGCAGACACAAATAAAACGTTATTGCAACGAATTTGCAGCGACGCCTTGAAATGTAATTTGCTGCAAAAATGAACAACAGGGTGACGAAAATACAAGTAAATTTGTGAGCACTGTAGAAAGCCCCTGGCAGGAACATAGGAGAGTTTACAAAAGAAGCCTGAAAGTGCAATTGTTTAAGCCCAAGAAATGGGCCATGCAGAAAGTCACGCTAAGTGCGGAAACAAGCTTGAAACAGTGACATGGCTTGTTTAATTGTTAAACAAACCAAGAGGCAAAAACTTTGAGCAGAAGGATCTTGGCACGTACAATGCTAAAAGAAAAGATGTCAAACTGTTCCTTTAGTGTTTCAGTTTTACAAATGTGACGCGTTCCTGAAAATGAGTGCAATCTCAAAATAGCTTTCATACAGTACAATGCCGGTTTCAGGGGGAGAGGCAAAAAGGTTGACGCCCGACTTCAACTCGGAGAGCAGAAGTTACACTTTCCATTTAATTTCAACAACTTCCCTCAGCATTGTGATCGAAATTAAAGACAAGTCACTTAGAAACAATGGACTTACCTTCTAATGTTGGCGGCTGTGCTTGTGAGATATCGACTCCTCCTGTTAACAAGAAAAACACAAAAATGTGAGACTTACTTTTTTTTTACAAAAGCATGTGAAACATTTTTCCTATTTTCCATTTAATGAAAGTGAAAGAATGTTATTTTTAAGTAAATGTTAGTCAGCTTGAAAAATGTTTTACCCTTTTTTTACAACAGTTACTTATTTTTAATTAATTTTCCCTTATGTTGCCTTTTAATATTTGTTTCCCCGAGAGTTAGTAGTTGGTCACACACTTTTATATGCAATGAAACATTAATAGCATCGGTTCACATGAAGCGACAAACAAGCAAATACTTTAAATGGCACATTTTAAAGCTGTATACAAGGGTTTTACCAAATCTAGCAAAGAAAAACAAAAAAGGCACGCTCTGTATTTAAAGCATGGCGACACAATTTTAAATAGCACCACAAATGCAACAGTTAGTCTTTTCTTGCAAAGGACAAGATAGATTAACAAGCAAATAAAAAGCTGCTTTCCGAACTGATTTACCACCACCATATGTTGTACAATTCAAACCTGGTGAAGGTGCAGTAATGTGTTCGTGTCCAGTTTTCCGAGGAACTTGTATCGCTGCTTCTGCTGCTCATCATAGTTTCAAAGTTTCTTATGAGGCCCTGCACAAAACCCCTACGTGTGGAGCACAATTTCCCCTCTGTATTCAGCAAAGCAACGTCACCGATATCAAACATCGTTTCTCTGCAAATTGGAAAATCTACCACTAAAAAATGATTTACTGCCAGCAAGGATCTAAATTTAAGGTTTACGGTAACAGGGGCAAAAACTAGTGTTGTATGGTGCCCAGTAGGTTTTGGTAGTGCGGTGAAACTATATGAAGTAGGCGGGTTCGGCTCCTGCTTGAGCGAGTGCTGGCTTCTGGCGTCATACTTGCTGGCAACATACACTCTCGTACCTGCTGGCAGTCCAGTCGCATTTCCACTGACGAGGGTCAGACGGTCTTGGGTGCGCGCAACGCAGACACACACAGAGGACTCCAAATCTCCTCCAGGGAGGGTCATCATGCAGACGCATACTTCCGGACGGCTATCAATGACTGCGATACGAGCTGCCATCTCCTCTTCAGAAAACCCTACTTCTTCCACATCAGTGTTGACATCGCTCAAAACTGGGCCCTTCACGTACTGTGCTTCTTCCCTCGGGTCCAGGTTAAACCGCCGCGTGTTTTGGTCTAGCACGATGGACTGTTCAGCATCGATGGAGACTCTAGCAGATCGAACAATTTCTTCGTCCGCGGAGGTCATGTGGTCATCTTCCACGTCCGTGTGTACAGCGCCATCTGTTGCACTTTCTGCCCCTAAGGAGTACCGTGCTTTACCAACGGTGGTAATCAAAATGTTTTGCCTCTGTTCAATAGAGAACGGGCCGTCACCTTCTTGAGTAGTTACAATTTCGATGCCATAAGTCTTTAAACAATCTGGAGTAGCTCTTCCATCTGTTGCTTCATCTTCTTCATCAGGACCAGATGTGCCAGAAATCTCTTCCACATCCGTTTTATCCCCCTGGACTTGTTGCACGCTCAATAAATGCAAATTACTCCGAACTGACGGTTCCTCTTTCCCTCTTGTCTCGAAGTCACTTATTTCAATCTCTTCAACTTCGGAAGTGCCGTGTGTTGGTACATCTATGCATAATGTCGATTTTATTCGGCCAGAACCGCGGGACTTGCCTTTCTTCCGTTTGTTTCCAGAACTGCCAACGAAAACATCTTCCGTATCTGTAAGTAAATCCTGTTGGTCATCGTCGGGTACTGCCAGTTTCGATCGTTTTTTCTGGATCTTCACAGAATCACTTGACTCAACTGTACCACCATCAAAATCGGGAAGGTCAGGACTTTTACATACAGAGATTTCATCGTCATCAGACTCTCCTTGTACGTCCTCTATATCAGTTAACCCACCTGTTTCCACTGCAGGTATAAGCAGCCCTTGTGGCTGTGCATCTCCTAAGGGCATAACAATCGACTCTGGACGGCCTTCTTCGACTTCCTTAAGTAACGTTAACTCCCTGACTGGAGGTGGTATCCGTTCGTCCGTGTCCTCTTCATCTGGCTCAGGTGTGCACGGCCGCAAAGACTCTTCGTCCTCATACATTTCGGAGTCGGTAAGGCAGCTGGCGTCTTGGGCAGGGAGGTGCAGCCCTTGAAAGGAGCTCCTGCCGCTGCCCCCATCACTTTCAGTCATTCTCAGATCTTCGCGGTCCGTAAGACATTCGCTAGGACTAGTCCCCTTAGCTTCCGGCGACTCATCTTGGTCAGAGCTTTCATCCTGGTCTGCCTTCTGTAATGTTATTTTTGGAACCCTTCTCTTCGTACTGCGCACTTTCTGTTCTGGCTCATCGTCTGAACTTGTGCCACTGGATACTTTTCCATGATCTTTATGTCGATTCCTTGCTCCATGCGTCACTGAAATGCTTCCATAATACTCCTCCATGTTCTTTAAAGCATTAAACTCGTCTTGGTCAAAATTTAATTCTTCGCAATCTGTCACTGCTTCTGCAGGGTCTGGGCTGACTGCTAAGGTGTGTATTTGTAGTATGCGCAGACTGTCTTCAGGATCTTCTTGGTCTGAAAAAGATATGTCTTCCGCCTCCGTGTCTGGCGCACTTATGTCTACAGGTCGCAAAAACGACTGGCGTGATATGCTGATTCTGCTGTGAGTTGGAAACTCAAAAGGATGATCGGGTGGCTCGTTTGCTGGTTGAGGGTCCTCCGCTGAGGACAACTCAAGATCTTCAACATCAGTGAGTCCACCAGGAGAAACTGGTGTCACAAGAGTTCTGGGTGACCTACTCCTACGACGCCTACTCCGCATGTCTGGGGACTTACCCCGCTCGTCCTCAGAGTGTGACGAAAAGCCCGAACCTCCATCAGATTGAGAAACTGCGGCGGTTGGTGTAAGAAATTTCTTTTTGGATAATTTTCTTGGTGACTTTGATATTTTTCTGAGCGTTCTCGACATGGTTGCTGGTTCGGGCGTAACTGCAGGAGATGGGGACACTGATAAAGTGCCTTTCAATTGATCAGCAATATCAATGGACCCGGACTCTCCTAAAATAGTGTCAATTATTCTCAAATCATCATCTGTGTAATCAACCTCCTCAATTTCAATTTCTCCCTCGTCATCGTCTATATCTTCAACATCAGTATGTCCCTCATTAGTCAAATCTTCTGGAATAGAAAGCATGTTGTGAACACCAGAATTCGACACAATGTCTGATTGCAGTAGGGTCTCAGAAGGATCTTGTTCGTTCAGTTTTAAAGTTTCTTGAAATGTATTCTCAAACTCAACAAATCTGTCAACAGAAATACCGGGGGTCGCACGGCCAGCTTCTTCCTCCCCGGCGTCAGACATTTCGTACACATCAACGTCGGTGAGTTCCCCAGGATCATCGGGTGAAAAAACTATTGTCAGTGTGTTTGAGTCGGTGGAGTCGACTGGCAGCATATCTGATGAACTAATTGCGACGACTGGCAATTGGTTGTCACACATTTCTTCGACAAATCTTTGAGTATGGGCTGCTCTCAGAGAGTCATCAGCTTCTTCTGCAATCACACATAACGCAGCGCCAAGTTGGAGTGGAAAGTTGTCAACGCCCTTTTCTTCTTGGCCAATTGGAGGAAGGACGCCACTTAGATCAGGGGTATCGCTTGACAGATCTAGGACCAACACCTATTTAAAAAAAAAACAACACACAAATAAAACAAAAATAGTTAGGAGGATAATGATTTAGGAAGCCTCACGATGGCAAACGCCGGGTGTGCAGCTTTTGTTTGCGAACAATAATTAGTTCTGGCTATGGTGGAAAACACAAAGATGAATTATTACCGCACTCAGAAACCGGTTGACTGGTGTCCTACCTTTTTTATTGTACCTGTGTTCCTTAATTAATTGCATAAATATAAGCCTATCCACTGAGGCTTCAAACCAAATTTGATTATACCGCATATGGTGGGCTGAATAATTTGCCAAAAAAATGATGCAAGGCAAACAGACACAATTAATACTAATCTCATTTCTGAGCAAAAACCATGCACATTTTCACAAACGTTACCGGCATCATAAGCGTTATGTTGTAACTGAGAAAAAGAGCATGCATAAATATATATAAGAGCGTTTTTTTCTGTTTCATTGAGTGTTTTGTTTGTGTCATTTGTCATGTGGTTCTGATTTGCCCAAAATTTGTACGTGTTTAACCTAAGTGCCGAACAAAGCTATTTCTATCCTCCCCAATGAGCAAAGTGTTGTTTCTACAAACATGAATCAACTTACTAAAAAAACAAACTAAATTGCAGCAGACTCAGTGCAAAGCTTGTACTCACCAAAAGTAAGGCAATTTAACTTCAAATTGGTCCCAAGTGTTTAAGTTCAAAAAAGAAAGCAACTCTGTCCCCTTGCAAAGTGTGTTTACGTCTAGGATAAATCCTAAAGCACGCGGCTATTGCTTGCATCCCAATGTTGGCTGACAATCCAAAAACCGCGTTAGACTCTTACAGTTCCTCTCTACATCCCTGATTGCAGGAATGCTCGATATCCCGAAATGACTGCACCCATAAGCCATGCCTATAGGCGAAGAATGCTTTGGCTTTACATCCCTCTGCTTAGTATAAGTTACCTTGTGACTCTAAGAGCCTCCCGCGACATACTCCCACTGGCTTAGTCAGTTCCAAACACCCACTTGCTTCTAAACCGCCAATGTTCTCAGGTTCACGCACCGTTTCTGCGGTATCCACCGATGAAATCACGTCTGAGTGTTTAGACGCCTTGGGTGATGTAGAGCGAGAACGCCTTCGATCCGACGATGTCGACGACGAAGGAATGGCTGTAGACTCTGACAGGGAAGAGTCAGTGGTGTAAATAAATGACTGATCCCCTTCCGTTGGTCGACGCTGCCGCTCTGGTTGGTGGTAAACCACTTCAACAGCCTCAGTGGATTCGACCGTGCGCGTAAATACTTCGGAGGTGAGCAGCTGCGTTACGAGCCCCTGCTGACTCGCTCGTGCAAGCTTACTGGGACTTGAAGGGAGCGACGTTTGCAGACGCGGATGTAGATAGTTCATCACATTGTCCTTTGAAGAGGGAATCGGTGCCGACGCGGCACGTCGTGGAGCCAACGGTGACTCCGGGAATGAGCTCAGAGGCCCTGTTGACTCTGTAAGGACGGACGGGCTTTCTGGCTCCGCTGAAATCACATCAACGGACGGCACCTGTTCCTCCGCTTTTAATAGCGCTTTGGACGGCGTAACTTTACTTTTTGTGGACGTTGGACTTTGGATGGTTCGTCTGTGTATTTTGGACGGTTCGGTTACTTCCACAATCGTTTTTTTAGCAGCCCGTTGCGAACTAGCTACGACAGTGGACGACTTGCTCTGCTCAACGCTTGATTGACGAGACGTTACATGGGTCTTAGAGGTGATTGTTCTTCGGGTTATTTCTTTTTGTGACTTTTGATCTGATTTAGTTGCCGATAAACTTGCTCGCTGCAAAACTTTTTTTTGAGTCACACTACTTTTTGTACTGGATGAGCTGCTGCTTTCTGAGACTCGACGGACAGAAGAAGATGTTGAAGAAACACTAGATGGCCTCGATTGTGCACCTGATTTTAGTTGCTGGGGCGCAGGTTTTTTGAGTGGACTACCCTCTCGTGATGATGCTTGTGATTGCGTTCTGCTCACTTCACTGCTGTCCTTTTCTAGCTTAGCATCTCTTGATTTTGTAGACTGCATGTAGTGGAACATAGGCCGAGGTTTTGGCTCAGAGTCCGACCGTGATGTCTGTTTGTAAGATTTAGTCGTTTCCGTCACGGATGTCGTCTTTCTATTTGTGGTCTTTGCTGCCTTGGGCCTAGAGGGCTTTTCAACTGCTTCCTTTCTTACAGGCAGGGTAGATTTTTTACTGCCTGCATCAAGACTCCCTACGGTTTTAGAGACTGTTGCATCTCTTGCAACCACTGTGGTTCGCGTCGTTCCTGGCCGCGCTGATTGCGGTCGAGAGATGCGACTGTTATCAGAATCCTCTTTTCTTTGGGTTCTTATGCCTGTAAGTTCTGTTTTTTTCTTGCCAAACTTTTGTTGGCTTTCCTCTATTGATGCCTGGGGAGATGGCTGCGTTTGCTTTCCAAGCTCAACTGAAGGCATAACATCAGAGCCATCTTCAGAGACATTACTTGCATGAGTTGAAACATTTTCCCTGATAGTAATTTCAATAGCATCGTCAGAAATTTGTATGTCATCACGTCGGACCCAGCTGGGCTCCTGATCGACTGAGACTTGTTGCGTTTCTGTTAATAAGCCTTGAGTAGCAACATACTCTTCCTCAATGTGTCCATCACTTCCCGCCCCACTAAACACATCGCTGTCTCTAACCGACGAATCTTTTTCAGACCCAATATCTTGGGAACTAGAGACAGTGTATGAGGTTTGGCTTCCTGGACGATTTTGCCCCGTTATAATTTTGCAAGTCGACAATACACTGCTATCCCCATTGCCCGTGCTCTCACCAGCCCCTGTCAATGAATCCCTATCAATAGAAGTATCTGAAAATTCAAAACTTGAGCCTGTTTCCACTGCTTCAGAAACAGTTGTTGTGGATAGATCGGTGACGTCAGACGACGCTTCTTCCACTGTTGATTCAAAACAGAAGCCTGTTTTTTCATCCCGCAGAGCACTACCAGAAACAGAGTATTTTGAAACAGGACTACCATGCAGTCCTGCATTGATATCATCGACATGCGATGAACTCGTCTGAGAAATTTCAAAAACAAATTCAGCAATAGGTGCAGTCGTTCCCAAGCTGGATTCCTCAGTGCCTGTGAGCTCAGTTACAACGCCTTTTTTATTTTGTACGGATTCGGAAAGAGAAGAAGTGCCAGTATAACTCGTAATGTGCGTTTTTAGAATATTACTATCACTCAGTGTTTCTACTTGCACAGAGTCACCCACGTCAAGAGAATTTGGGTATCTACGAGATGGAAAAATGTTTTCGTCACTGTCAAGGGATGTGCTTATGTCAAGTTCGGTGGCTAAATCTTGGGTAAGTAAAAGAGTAGTTTGTTCAGTCGTGTCCTGTAACTCAAATGCGGATGGTTGGTCTTTTTTCAAGGTTCTTACACTTTTTGCCAGTGGTTCAGAAAACGTCAAACTTATCTCTTTTTCTAATTGCTCTGTAACAACAACCTCAGATTTTTTTGGAGACATCTTCGGCGACTCCCCCTGCTCAAAGCATGTACCAGACTTCACTTCAGATTGTAAATTTTGAGCCTCTTTTGAAACAAAATCAAACTCCAAGGCACACGGCTCGATTTCAACTGCAGCACATAATTCGGGCTTCTTGTCATATTTAGTGGCAACCGATTGATAAGCCCGTCTTTCTTGTGCCAAAAACTGCTCAGTTTCAACAAGAGTTGATTTCAAGCCACCAGCAACTTCATCTAAAGAAGTGTCGACTTGACACACAAGTTCACTAGAATGTGATTCAAGGTCAGCACTGTCAAGTTCTCTTGCAACGCGCCTAACACATATTTCCTCTTGTGCCACAGCAAGCGGAGGGACCCCGACAAGAGAACCTAAATCTCTAGGCGTGCGCAAATGAACCGGAGAGACCTTTCTACTTGAATGGTGCAACTCATCCATACCAACGACTCGAAATTCTGACAAATCCATAGCCAAATCATCCAGTAAGTCATCAACAGGCGGCTTCTCAATAATTTTCTGTACGCAAATAGGTTCTTCACAACCACTGTCAACAGGCAACGACTCAACGACAGATGACTGAGAAAAAGTAACGATTGCCTCTTTTACAGGTTCTCCTAGACACTCGAGTTTTGGGGAATCAACTAAACGACTTGAAGGACCCTGCGGAACAGCAGAAACGCTACTTAAGGAAGAATCAAAACCACTAACATCGGGAAAAGACATTGTCTGTAAGGAGGAAGTTTCTGGTGCAACAGAAGAGATTGATTGACTAGCAATTGAAACCGATTCGGGCTCATGAGTTGAAACACGACTTGGCACAGTCGACTTAGATACAGGAACTTCTGCACCCAAATAGCAAGGAATATTTAGACAAGATAGAGGTGGTTCAGCTGAAACAAAAGTGCTCCCGGCTTTGTTGCTAACAGTATCTGGCAGCTCGACATGGGAAACCTGAGTCAAAATAACCAGACGATCACGAGAAGACATCGAGTCAGAGGTTTCAATAACCTCAGTAGCAGTGTCAATTGCAACCAACGATTCTCCAGGAACTTCAGTTTCAGTCAAGCGGACAGACCCGATGCTCTTCGATCCAAGGTCATTTTTTTCTGCACAAGAATCACAGGCCTTACCGGGGAACTCCACAACATCAACTTTGCACTTAACAGACACGCCCGATGATTGCAAAAATGTTGAAGTTTCCACGGTTAATTTGCCTTCACCAAACTCTGAGGAAATGGCAGTGACCGATACATCGTCCATATCATGGATATCTTTAGCAGGAAAAGAAGTAACGTCAGAACAAGAAGTGTCATGCCCCTGATGTCTATTTATCGTTACTTTACCCACTTTCTCGGCCCCTCTTACAGCATCGTCTACAGCGGTGACGGTCTTTTCCACCCCAGACTTGACGCCGTCAGTGACTGCCTCAGCTGCGTCCTTCACATCCGTGGCGACCTCAGCAGAGGCCGCTTTCACTTGGTCAGCCTTGTCTTCAATTTTCTGAGACAGGTCCGCCACTTCGGCAGTCACCGACTCGGAAGCGTCCTTGGCCGTTGCCTCAACTTTCTCGCTAACTGTGTCTTCTGCCTCTTTGCCCTTGCCCATGAGTGATCCGAAGAAGCCACCGACAGCTTTCTTGGCATCCTTGACTTTACTCTTGCTCTTCTTACCTAGCTCGTCCTTTTCATGTTCGAGGCTGTCTTTAGCTGCTGTAAGCGCTTCGACGGTCTGGTCCTTTGTTTCGACTACACTCTCTTTGACGTCGTGCACCAGCTCCTTGCCTTCGTCTACTGTTTCGTCTACCACTTTCTCGGCCCCTCTTACAGCATCGTCTACAGCGGTGACGGTCTTTTCCACCCCAGACTTGACGCCGTCAGTGACTGCCTCAGCTGCGTCCTTCACATCCGTGGCGACCTCAGCAGAGGCCGCTTTCACTTGGTCAGCCTTGTCTTCAATTTTCTGAGACAGGTCCGCCACTTCGGCAGTCACCGACTCGGAAGCGTCCTTGGCCGTTTCCTCCACTTTCTCGCTAACTGTGTCTACTGCCTCTTTGCCCTTGCCCATGAGTGATCCGAAGAAGCCACCGACAGCTTTCTTGGCATCCTTGACTTTACTCTTGCTCTTCTTACCTAGCTCGTCCTTTTCATGTTCGAGGCTGTCTTTAGCTGCTGTAAGCGCTTCGACGGTCTGGTCCTTTGTTTCGACTACACTCTCTTTGACGTCGTGCACCAGCTCCTTGCCTTCGTCTACTGTTTCGTCTACCACTTTCTCGGCCCCTCTTACAGCATCGTCTACAGCGGTGACGGTCTTTTCCACCCCAGACTTGACGCCGTCAGTGACTGCCTCAGCTGCGTCCTTCACATCCGTGGCGACCTCAGCAGGGGCCGCTTTCACTTGGTCAGCCTTGTCTTCAATTTTCTGAGACAGGTCCGCCACTTCGGCAGTCACCGACTCGGACGCGTCCTTGGCCGTTTCCTCCACTTTCTCGCTAACTGTGTCTACTGCCTCTTTGCCCTTGCCCATGAGTGATCCGAAGAAGCCACCGACAGCTTTCTTGGCATCCTTGACTTTACTCTTGCTCTTCTTACCTAGCTCGTCCTTTTCATGTTCGAGGCTGTCCTTAGCTGCTGTAAGCGCTTCGACGGTCTGGTCCTTTGTTTCGACTACACTCTCTTTGACGTCGTGCACCAGCTCCTTGCCTTCGTCTACTGTTTCGTCTACCACTTTCTCGGCCCCTCTTACAGCATCGTCTACAGCGGTGACGGTCTTTTCCACCCCAGACTTGACGCCGTCAGTGACTGCCTCAGCTGCGTCCTTCACATCCGTGGCGACCTCAGCAGAGGCCGCTTTCACTTGGTCAGCCTTGTCTTCAATTTTCTGAGACAGGTCCGCCACTTCGGCAGTCACCGACTCGGAAGCGTCCTTGGCCGTTTCCTCCACTTTCTCGCTAACTGTGTCTACTGCCTCTTTGCCCTTGCCCATGAGTGATCCGAAGAAGCCACCGACAGCTTTCTTGGCATCCTTGACTTTACTCTTGCTCTTCTTACCTAGCTCGTCCTTTTCATGTTCGAGGCTGTCTTTAGCTGCTGTAAGCGCTTCGACGGTCTGGTCCTTTGTTTCGACTACACTCTCTTTGACGTCGTGCACCAGCTCCTTGCCTTCGTCTACTGTTTCGTCTACCACTTTCTCGGCCCCTCTTACAGCATCGTCTACAGCGGTGACGGTCTTTTCCACCCCAGACTTGACGCCGTCAGTGACTGCCTCAGCTGCGTCCTTCACATCCGTGGCGACCTCAGCAGAGGCCGCTTTCACTTGGTCAGCCTTGTCTTCAATTTTCTGAGACAGGTCCGCCACTTCGGCAGTCACCGACTCGGAAGCGTCCTTGGCCGTTTCCTCCACTTTCTCGCTAACTGTGTCTACTGCCTCTTTGCCCTTGCCCATGAGTGATCCGAAGAAGCCACCGACAGCTTTCTTGGCATCCTTGACTTTACTCTTGCTCTTCTTACCTAGCTCGTCCTTTTCATGTTCGAGGCTGTCCTTTAGCTGCTGTAAGCGCTTCGACGGTCTGGTCCTTTGTTTCGACTACACTCTCTTTGACGTCGTGCACCAGCTCCTTGCCTTCGTCTACTGTTTCGTCTACCACTTTCTCGGCCCCTCTTACAGCATCGTCTACAGCGGTGACGGTCTTTTCCACCCCAGACTTGACGCCGTCAGTGACTGCCTCAGCTGCGTCCTTCACATCCGTGGCGACCTCAGCAGAGGCCGCTTTCACTTGGTCAGCCTTGTCTTCAATTTTCTGAGACAGGTCCGCCACTTCGGCAGTCACCGACTCGGAAGCGTCCTTGGCCGTTTCCTCCACTTTCTCGCTAACTGTGTCTACTGCCTCTTTGCCCTTGCCCATGAGTGATCCGAAGAAGCCACCGACAGCTTTCTTGGCATCCTTGACTTTACTCTTGCTCTTCTTACCTAGCTCGTCCTTTTCATGTTCGAGGCTGTCTTTAGCTGCTGTAAGCGCTTCGACGGTCTGGTCCTTTGTTTCGACTACACTCTCTTTGACGTCGTGCACCAGCTCCTTGCCTTCGTCTACTGTTTCGTCTACCACTTTCTCGGCCCCTCTTACAGCATCGTCTACAGCGGTGACGGTCTTTTCCACCCCAGACTTGACGCCGTCAGTGACTGCCTCAGCTGCGTCCTTCACATCCGTGGCGACCTCAGCAGAGGCCGCTTTCACTTGGTCAGCCTTGTCTTCAATTTTCTGAGACAGGTCCGCCACTTCGGCAGTCACCGACTCGGAAGCGTCCTTGGCCGTTTCCTCCACTTTCTCGCTAACTGTGTCTACTGCCTCTTTGCCCTTGCCCATGAGTGATCCGAAGAAGCCACCGACAGCTTTCTTGGCATCCTTGACTTTACTCTTGCTCTTCTTACCTAGCTCGTCCTTTTCATGTTCGAGGCTGTCTTTAGCTGCTGTAAGCGCTTCGACGGTCTGGTCCTTTGTTTCGACTACACTCTCTTTGACGTCGTGCACCAGCTCCTTGCCTTCGTCTACTGTTTCGTCTACCACTTTCTCGGCCCCTCTTACAGCATCGTCTACAGCGGTGACGGTCTTTTCCACCCCAGACTTGACGCCGTCAGTGACTGCCTCAGCTGCGTCCTTCACATCCGTGGCGACCTCAGCAGAGGCCGCTTTCACTTGGTCAGCCTTGTCTTCAATTTTCTGAGACAGGTCCGCCACTTCGGCAGTCACCGACTCGGAAGCGTCCTTGGCCGTTTCCTCCACTTTCTCGCTAACTGTGTCTACTGCCTCTTTGCCCTTGCCCATGAGTGATCCGAAGAAGCCACCGACAGCTTTCTTGGCATCCTTGACTTTACTCTTGCTCTTCTTACCTAGCTCGTCCTTTTCATGTTCGAGGCTGTCTTTAGCTGCTGTAAGCGCTTCGACGGTCTGGTCCTTTGTTTCGACTACACTCTCTTTGACGTCGTGCACCAGCTCCTTGCCTTCGTCTACTGTTTCGTCTACCACTTTCTCGGCCCCTCTTACAGCATCGTCTACAGCGGTGACGGTCTTTTCCACCCCAGACTTGACGCCGTCAGTGACTGCCTCAGCTGCGTCCTTCACATCCGTGGCGACCTCAGCAGAGGCCGCTTTCACTTGGTCAGCCTTGTCTTCAATTTTCTGAGACAGGTCCGCCACTTCGGCAGTCACCGACTCGGAAGCGTCCTTGGCCGTTTCCTCCACTTTCTCGCTAACTGTGTCTACTGCCTCTTTGCCCTTGCCCATGAGTGATCCGAAGAAGCCACCGACAGCTTTCTTGGCATCCTTGACTTTACTCTTGCTCTTCTTACCTAGCTCGTCCTTTTCATGTTCGAGGCTGTCCTTTAGCTGCTGTAAGCGCTTCGACGGTCTGGTCCTTTGTTTCGACTACACTCTCTTTGACGTCGTGCACCAGCTCCTTGCCTTCGTCTACTGTTTCGTCTACCACTTTCTCGGCCCCTCTTACAGCATCGTCTACAGCGGTGACGGTCTTTTCCACCCCAGACTTGACGCCGTCAGTGACTGCCTCAGCTGCGTCCTTCACATCCGTGGCGACCTCAGCAGAGGCCGCTTTCACTTGGTCAGCCTTGTCTTCAATTTTCTGAGACAGGTCCGCCACTTCGGCAGTCACCGACTCGGAAGCGTCCTTGGCCGTTTCCTCCACTTTCTCGCTAACTGTGTCTACTGCCTCTTTGCCCTTGCCCATGAGTGATCCGAAGAAGCCACCGACAGCTTTCTTGGCATCCTTGACTTTACTCTTGCTCTTCTTACCTAGCTCGTCCTTTTCATGTTCGAGGCTGTCCTTAGCTGCTGTAAGCGCTTCGACGGTCTGGTCCTTTGTTTCGACTACACTCTCTTTGACGTCGTGCACCAGCTCCTTGCCTTCGTCTACTGTTTCGTCTACCACTTTCTCGGCCCCTCTTACAGCATCGTCTACAGCGGTGACGGTCTTTTCCACCCCAGACTTGACGCCGTCAGTGACTGCCTCAGCTGCGTCCTTCACATCCGTGGCGACCTCAGCAGAGGCCGCTTTCACTTGGTCAGCCTTGTCTTCAATTTTCTGAGACAGGTCCGCCACTTCGGCAGTCACCGACTCGGAAGCGTCCTTGGCCGTTTCCTCCACTTTCTCGCTAACTGTGTCTACTGCCTCTTTGCCCTTGCCCATGAGTGATCCGAAGAAGCCACCGACAGCTTTCTTGGCATCCTTGACTTTACTCTTGCTCTTCTTACCTAGCTCGTCCTTTTCATGTTCGAGGCTGTCTTTAGCTGCTGTAAGCGCTTCGACGGTCTGGTCCTTTGTTTCGACTACACTCTCTTTGACGTCGTGCACCAGCTCCTTGCCTTCGTCTACTGTTTCGTCTACCACTTTCTCGGCCCCTCTTACAGCATCGTCTACAGCGGTGACGGTCTTTTCCACCCCAGACTTGACGCCGTCAGTGACTGCCTCAGCTGCGTCCTTCACATCCGTGGCGACCTCAGCAGAGGCCGCTTTCACTTGGTCAGCCTTGTCTTCAATTTTCTGAGACAGGTCCGCCACTTCGGCAGTCACCGACTCGGAAGCGTCCTTGGCCGTTTCCTCCACTTTCTCGCTAACTGTGTCTACTGCCTCTTTGCCCTTGCCCATGAGTGATCCGAAGAAGCCACCGACAGCTTTCTTGGCATCCTTGACTTTACTCTTGCTCTTCTTACCTAGCTCGTCCTTTTCATGTTCGAGGCTGTCTTTAGCTGCTGTAAGCGCTTCGACGGTCTGGTCCTTTGTTTCGACTACACTCTCTTTGACGTCGTGCACCAGCTCCTTGCCTTCGTCTACTGTTTCGTCTACCACTTTCTCGGCCCCTCTTACAGCATCGTCTACAGCGGTGACGGTCTTTTCCACCCCAGACTTGACGCCGTCAGTGACTGCCTCAGCTGCGTCCTTCACATCCGTGGCGACCTCAGCAGAGGCCGCTTTCACTTGGTCAGCCTTGTCTTCAATTTTCTGAGACAGGTCCGCCACTTCGGCAGTCACCGACTCGGAAGCGTCCTTGGCCGTTTCCTCCACTTTCTCGCTAACTGTGTCTACTGCCTCTTTGCCCTTGCCCATGAGTGATCCGAAGAAGCCACCGACAGCTTTCTTGGCATCCTTGACTTTACTCTTGCTCTTCTTACCTAGCTCGTCCTTTTCATGTTCGAGGCTGTCCTTAGCTGCTGTAAGCGCTTCGACGGTCTGGTCCTTTGTTTCGACTACACTCTCTTTGACGTCGTGCACCAGCTCCTTGCCTTCGTCTACTGTTTCGTCTACCACTTTCTCGGCCCCTCTTACAGCATCGTCTACAGCGGTGACGGTCTTTTCCACCCCAGACTTGACGCCGTCAGTGACTGCCTCAGCTGCGTCCTTCACATCCGTGGCGACCTCAGCAGAGGCCGCTTTCACTTGGTCAGCCTTGTCTTCAATTTTCTGAGACAGGTCCGCCACTTCGGCAGTCACCGACTCGGAAGCGTCCTTGGCCGTTTCCTCCACTTTCTCGCTAACTGTGTCTACTGCCTCTTTGCCCTTGCCCATGAGTGATCCGAAGAAGCCACCGACAGCTTTCTTGGCATCCTTGACTTTACTCTTGCTCTTCTTACCTAGCTCGTCCTTTTCATGTTCGAGGCTGTCTTTAGCTGCTGTAAGCGCTTCGACGGTCTGGTCCTTTGTTTCGACTACACTCTCTTTGACGTCGTGCACCAGCTCCTTGCCTTCGTCTACTGTTTCGTCTACCACTTTCTCGGCCCCTCTTACAGCATCGTCTACAGCGGTGACGGTCTTTTCCACCCCAGACTTGACGCCGTCAGTGACTGCCTCAGCTGCGTCCTTCACATCCGTGGCGACCTCAGCAGAGGCCGCTTTCACTTGGTCAGCCTTGTCTTCAATTTTCTGAGACAGGTCCGCCACTTCGGCAGTCACCGACTCGGAAGCGTCCTTGGCCGTTTCCTCCACTTTCTCGCTAACTGTGTCTACTGCCTCTTTGCCCTTGCCCATGAGTGATCCGAAGAAGCCACCGACAGCTTTCTTGGCATCCTTGACTTTACTCTTGCTCTTCTTACCTAGCTCGTCCTTTTCATGTTCGAGGCTGTCTTTAGCTGCTGTAAGCGCTTCGACGGTCTGGTCCTTTGTTTCGACTACACTCTCTTTGACGTCGTGCACCAGCTCCTTGCCTTCGTCTACTGTTTCGTCTACCACTTTCTCGGCCCCTCTTACAGCATCGTCTACAGCGGTGACGGTCTTTTCCACCCCAGACTTGACGCCGTCAGTGACTGCCTCAGCTGCGTCCTTCACATCCGTGGCGACCTCAGCAGAGGCCGCTTTCACTTGGTCAGCCTTGTCTTCAATTTTCTGAGACAGGTCCGCCACTTCGGCAGTCACCGACTCGGAAGCGTCCTTGGCCGTTTCCTCCACTTTCTCGCTAACTGTGTCTACTGCCTCTTTGCCCTTGCCCATGAGTGATCCGAAGAAGCCACCGACAGCTTTCTTGGCATCCTTGACTTTACTCTTGCTCTTCTTACCTAGCTCGTCCTTTTCATGTTCGAGGCTGTCTTTAGCTGCTGTAAGCGCTTCGACGGTCTGGTCCTTTGTTTCGACTACACTCTCTTTGACGTCGTGCACCAGCTCCTTGCCTTCGTCTACTGTTTCGTCTACCACTTTCTCGGCCCCTCTTACAGCATCGTCTACAGCGGTGACGGTCTTTTCCACCCCAGACTTGACGCCGTCAGTGACTGCCTCAGCTGCGTCCTTCACATCCGTGGCGACCTCAGCAGAGGCCGCTTTCACTTGGTCAGCCTTGTCTTCAATTTTCTGAGACAGGTCCGCCACTTCGGCAGTCACCGACTCGGAAGCGTCCTTGGCCGTTTCCTCCACTTTCTCGCTAACTGTGTCTACTGCCTCTTTGCCCTTGCCCATGAGTGATCCGAAGAAGCCACCGACAGCTTTCTTGGCATCCTTGACTTTACTCTTGCTCTTCTTACCTAGCTCGTCCTTTTCATGTTCGAGGCTGTCTTTAGCTGCTGTAAGCGCTTCGACGGTCTGGTCCTTTGTTTCGACTACACTCTCTTTGACGTCGTGCACCAGCTCCTTGCCTTCGTCTACTGTTTCGTCTACCACTTTCTCGGCCCCTCTTACAGCATCGTCTACAGCGGTGACGGTCTTTTCCACCCCAGACTTGACGCCGTCAGTGACTGCCTCAGCTGCGTCCTTCACATCCGTGGCGACCTCAGCAGAGGCCGCTTTCACTTGGTCAGCCTTGTCTTCAATTTTCTGAGACAGGTCCGCCACTTCGGCAGTCACCGACTCGGAAGCGTCCTTGGCCGTTTCCTCCACTTTCTCGCTAACTGTGTCTACTGCCTCTTTGCCCTTGCCCATGAGTGATCCGAAGAAGCCACCGACAGCTTTCTTGGCATCCTTGACTTTACTCTTGCTCTTCTTACCTAGCTCGTCCTTTTCATGTTCGAGGCTGTCTTTAGCTGCTGTAAGCGCTTCGACGGTCTGGTCCTTTGTTTCGACTACACTCTCTTTGACGTCGTGCACCAGCTCCTTGCCTTCGTCTACTGTTTCGTCTACCACTTTCTCGGCCCCTCTTACAGCATCGTCTACAGCGGTGACGGTCTTTTCCACCCCAGACTTGACGCCGTCAGTGACTGCCTCAGCTGCGTCCTTCACATCCGTGGCGACCTCAGCAGAGGCCGCTTTCACTTGGTCAGCCTTGTCTTCAATTTTCTGAGACAGGTCCGCCACTTCGGCAGTCACCGACTCGGAAGCGTCCTTGGCCGTTTCCTCCACTTTCTCGCTAACTGTGTCTACTGCCTCTTTGCCCTTGCCCATGAGTGATCCGAAGAAGCCACCGACAGCTTTCTTGGCATCCTTGACTTTACTCTTGCTCTTCTTACCTAGCTCGTCCTTTTCATGTTCGAGGCTGTCTTTAGCTGCTGTAAGCGCTTCGACGGTCTGGTCCTTTGTTTCGACTACACTCTCTTTGACGTCGTGCACCAGCTCCTTGCCTTCGTCTACTGTTTCGTCTACCACTTTCTCGGCCCCTCTTACAGCATCGTCTACAGCGGTGACGGTCTTTTCCACCCCAGACTTGACGCCGTCAGTGACTGCCTCAGCTGCGTCCTTCACATCCGTGGCGACCTCAGCAGAGGCCGCTTTCACTTGGTCAGCCTTGTCTTCAATTTTCTGAGACAGGTCCGCCACTTCGGCAGTCACCGACTCGGAAGCGTCCTTGGCCGTTTCCTCCACTTTCTCGCTAACTGTGTCTACTGCCTCTTTGCCCTTGCCCATGAGTGATCCGAAGAAGCCACCGACAGCTTTCTTGGCATCCTTGACTTTACTCTTGCTCTTCTTACCTAGCTCGTCCTTTTCATGTTCGAGGCTGTCTTTAGCTGCTGTAAGCGCTTCGACGGTCTGGTCCTTTGTTTCGACTACACTCTCTTTGACGTCGTGCACCAGCTCCTTGCCTTCGTCTACTGTTTCGTCTACCACTTTCTCGGCCCCTCTTACAGCATCGTCTACAGCGGTGACGGTCTTTTCCACCCCAGACTTGACGCCGTCAGTGACTGCCTCAGCTGCGTCCTTCACATCCGTGGCGACCTCAGCAGAGGCCGCTTTCACTTGGTCAGCCTTGTCTTCAATTTTCTGAGACAGGTCCGCCACTTCGGCAGTCACCGACTCGGAAGCGTCCTTGGCCGTTTCCTCCACTTTCTCGCTAACTGTGTCTACTGCCTCTTTGCCCTTGCCCATGAGTGATCCGAAGAAGCCACCGACAGCTTTCTTGGCATCCTTGACTTTACTCTTGCTCTTCTTACCTAGCTCGTCCTTTTCATGTTCGAGGCTGTCCTTAGCTGCTGTAAGCGCTTCGACGGTCTGGTCCTTTGTTTCGACTACACTCTCTTTGACGTCGTGCACCAGCTCCTTGCCTTCGTCTACTGTTTCGTCTACCACTTTCTCGGCCCCTCTTACAGCATCGTCTACAGCGGTGACGGTCTTTTCCACCCCAGACTTGACGCCGTCAGTGACTGCCTCAGCTGCGTCCTTCACATCCGTGGCGACCTCAGCAGAGGCCGCTTTCACTTGGTCAGCCTTGTCTTCAATTTTCTGAGACAGGTCCGCCACTTCGGCAGTCACCGACTCGGAAGCGTCCTTGGCCGTTTCCTCCACTTTCTCGCTAACTGTGTCTACTGCCTCTTTGCCCTTGCCCATGAGTGATCCGAAGAAGCCACCGACAGCTTTCTTGGCATCCTTGACTTTACTCTTGCTCTTCTTACCTAGCTCGTCCTTTTCATGTTCGAGGCTGTCTTTAGCTGCTGTAAGCGCTTCGACGGTCTGGTCCTTTGTTTCGACTACACTCTCTTTGACGTCGTGCACCAGCTCCTTGCCTTCGTCTACTGTTTCGTCTACCACTTTCTCGGCCCCTCTTACAGCATCGTCTACAGCGGTGACGGTCTTTTCCACCCCAGACTTGACGCCGTCAGTGACTGCCTCAGCTGCGTCCTTCACATCCGTGGCGACCTCAGCAGAGGCCGCTTTCACTTGGTCAGCCTTGTCTTCAATTTTCTGAGACAGGTCCGCCACTTCGGCAGTCACCGACTCGGAAGCGTCCTTGGCCGTTTCCTCCACTTTCTCGCTAACTGTGTCTACTGCCTCTTTGCCCTTGCCCATGAGTGATCCGAAGAAGCCACCGACAGCTTTCTTGGCATCCTTGACTTTACTCTTGCTCTTCTTACCTAGCTCGTCCTTTTCATGTTCGAGGCTGTCTTTAGCTGCTGTAAGCGCTTCGACGGTCTGGTCCTTTGTTTCGACTACACTCTCTTTGACGTCGTGCACCAGCTCCTTGCCTTCGTCTACTGTTTCGTCTACCACTTTCTCGGCCCCTCTTACAGCATCGTCTACAGCGGTGACGGTCTTTTCCACCCCAGACTTGACGCCGTCAGTGACTGCCTCAGCTGCGTCCTTCACATCCGTGGCGACCTCAGCAGAGGCCGCTTTCACTTGGTCAGCCTTGTCTTCAATTTTCTGAGACAGGTCCGCCACTTCGGCAGTCACCGACTCGGAAGCGTCCTTGGCCGTTTCCTCCACTTTCTCGCTAACTGTGTCTACTGCCTCTTTGCCCTTGCCCATGAGTGATCCGAAGAAGCCACCGACAGCTTTCTTGGCATCCTTGACTTTACTCTTGCTCTTCTTACCTAGCTCGTCCTTTTCATGTTCGAGGCTGTCCTTTAGCTGCTGTAAGCGCTTCGACGGTCTGGTCCTTTGTTTCGACTACACTCTCTTTGACGTCGTGCACCAGCTCCTTGCCTTCGTCTACTGTTTCGTCTACCACTTTCTCGGCCCTCTTACAGCATCGTCTACAGCGGTGACGGTCTTTTCCACCCCAGACTTGACGCCGTCAGTGACTGCCTCAGCTGCGTCCTTCACATCCGTGGCGACCTCAGCAGAGGCCGCTTTCACTTGGTCAGCCTTGTCTTCAATTTTCTGAGACAGGTCCGCCACTTCGGCAGTCACCGACTCGGAAGCGTCCTTGGCCGTTTCCTCCACTTTCTCGCTAACTGTGTCTACTGCCTCTTTGCCCTTGCCCATGAGTGATCCGAAGAAGCCACCGACAGCTTTCTTGGCATCCTTGACTTTACTCTTGCTCTTCTTACCTAGCTCGTCCTTTTCATGTTCGAGGCTGTCTTTAGCTGCTGTAAGCGCTTCGACGGTCTGGTCCTTTGTTTCGACTACACTCTCTTTGACGTCGTGCACCAGCTCCTTGCCTTCGTCTACTGTTTCGTCTACCACTTTCTCGGCCCCTCTTACAGCATCGTCTACAGCGGTGACGGTCTTTGCCACCCCAGACTTGACGCCGTCAGTGACTGCCTCAGCTGCGTCCTTCACATCCGTGGCGACCTCAGCAGAGGCCGCTTTCACTTGGTCAGCCTTGTCTTCAATTTTCTGAGACAGGTCCGCCACTTCGGCAGTCACCGACTCGGAAGCGTCCTTGGCCGTTTCCTCCACTTTCTCGCTAACTGTGTCTACTGCCTCTTTGCCCTTGCCCATGAGTGATCCGAAGAAGCCACCGACAGCTTTCTTGGCATCCTTGACTTTACTCTTGCTCTTCTTACCTAGCTCGTCCTTTTCATGTTCGAGGCTGTCTTTAGCTGCTGTAAGCGCTTCGACGGTCTGGTCCTTTGTTTCGACTACACTCTCTTTGACGTCGTGCACCAGCTCCTTGCCTTCGTCTACTGTTTCGTCTACCACTTTCTCGGCCCCTCTTACAGCATCGTCTACAGCGGTGACGGTCTTTGCCACCCCAGACTTGACGCCGTCAGTGACTGCCTCAGCTGCGTCCTTCACATCCGTGGCGACCTCAGCAGAGGCCGCTTTCACTTGGTCAGCCTTGTCTTCAATTTTCTGAGACAGGTCCGCCACTTCGGCAGTCACCGACTCGGAAGCGTCCTTGGCCGTTTCCTCCACTTTCTCGCTAACTGTGTCTACTGCCTCTTTGCCCTTGCCCATGAGTGATCCGAAGAAGCCACCGACAGCTTTCTTGGCATCCTTGACTTTACTCTTGCTCTTCTTACCTAGCTCGTCCTTTTCATGTTCGAGGCTGTCTTTAGCTGCTGTAAGCGCTTCGACGGTCTGGTCCTTTGTTTCGACTACACTCTCTTTGACGTCGTGCACCAGCTCCTTGCCTTCGTCTACTGTTTCGTCTACCACTTTCTCGGCCCCTCTTACAGCATCGTCTACAGCGGTGACGGTCTTTTCCACCCCAGACTTGACGCCGTCAGTGACTGCCTCAGCTGCGTCCTTCACATCCGTGGCGACCTCAGCAGAGGCCGCTTTCACTTGGTCAGCCTTGTCTTCAATTTTCTGAGACAGGTCCGCCACTTCGGCAGTCACCGACTCGGAAGCGTCCTTGGCCGTTTCCTCCACTTTCTCGCTAACTGTGTCTACTGCCTCTTTGCCCTTGCCCATGAGTGATCCGAAGAAGCCACCGACAGCTTTCTTGGCATCCTTGACTTTACTCTTGCTCTTCTTACCTAGCTCGTCCTTTTCATGTTCGAGGCTGTCCTTAGCTGCTGTAAGCGCTTCGACGGTCTGGTCCTTTGTTTCGACTACACTCTCTTTGACGTCGTGCACCAGCTCCTTGCCTTCGTCTACTGTTTCGTCTACCACTTTCTCGGCCCCTCTTACAGCATCGTCTACAGCGGTGACGGTCTTTTCCACCCCAGACTTGACGCCGTCAGTGACTGCCTCAGCTGCGTCCTTCACATCCGTGGCGACCTCAGCAGAGGCCGCTTTCACTTGGTCAGCCTTGTCTTCAATTTTCTGAGACAGGTCCGCCACTTCGGCAGTCACCGACTCGGAAGCGTCCTTGGCCGTTTCCTCCACTTTCTCGCTAATTGTGTCTACAGCCTCTTTGCCCTTGCCCATGAGTGATCCGAAGAAGCCACCGACAGCTTTCTTGGCATCCTTGACTTTACTCTTGCTCTTCTTACCTAGCTCGTCCTTTTCATGTTCGAGGCTGTCCTTAGCTGCTGTAAGCGCTTCGACGGTCTGGTCCTTTGTTTCGACTACACTCTCTTTGACGTCGTGCACCAGCTCCTTGCCTTCGTCTACTGTTTCGTCTACCACTTTCTCGGCCCCTCTTACAGCATCGTCTACAGCGGTGACGGTCTTTTCCACCCCAGACTTGACGCCGTCAGTGACTGCCTCAGCTGCGTCCTTCACATCCGTGGCGACCTCAGCAGAGGCCGCTTTCACTTGGTCAGCCTTGTCTTCAATTTTCTGAGACAGGTCCGCCACTTCGGCAGTCACCGACTCGGAAGCGTCCTTGGCCGTTTCCTCCACTTTCTCGCTAACTGTGTCTACTGCCTCTTTGCCCTTGCCCATGAGTGATCCGAAGAAGCCACCGACAGCTTTCTTGGCATCCTTGACTTTACTCTTGCTCTTCTTACCTAGCTCGTCCTTTTCATGTTCGAGGCTGTCTTTAGCTGCTGTAAGCGCTTCGACGGTCTGCTCCTTTGTTTCGACTACACTCTCTTTGACGTCGTGCACCAGCTCCTTGCCTTCGTCTACTGTTTCGTCTACCACTTTCTCGGCCCCTCTTACAGCATCGTCTACAGCGGTGACGGTCTTTTCCACCCCAGACTTGACGCCGTCAGTGACTGCCTCAGCTGCGTCCTTCACATCCGTGGCGACCTCAGCAGAGGCCGCTTTCACTTGGTCAGCCTTGTCTTCAATTTTCTGAGACAGGTCCGCCACTTCGGCAGTCACCGACTCGGAAGCGTCCTTGGCCGTTTCCTCCACTTTCTCGCTAACTGTGTCTACTGCCTCTTTGCCCTTGCCCATGAGTGATCCAAAGAAGCCACCGACAGCTTTCTTGGCATCCTTGACTTTACTCTTGCTCTTCTTACCTAGCTCGTCCGTTTCATTTTCGAGGCTTTCTTTTGTTGAAACAAGTGATTTCTCTTTTTGTTTGTTCTTTTCAACTGCCTGCGTTTCGTCTTTAATGTACAAGTCTTTTTCATTTGCGAGGAATATTCGTGTTTGTTCAATGTGGTTTGTTTCGTCGTCTTTTGTCATCTTTTTTGCATCCAGTGGAGCTTTGTTGCTGTTTTCTGACATGGCTTTTTCATGCTTTGTTTCTGTCTCTCCCTGTACATCAGGGCCTTTTTGTTTTACTTCTGCATGTTTTTCTGCAAGTTTTTCGGTGTTTTTTTCTGCTTGTTGGTCTATATTAATTTGCGTCATTGTAATTTCTTTTTGGTTCATATCATTGGCTTCTTTGCCTTTGCTCAAGAGTGAACCGAAAAATCCACTACTGGTTTTTTTACTGTCTCTTACTTTTTCCTTTTCGTCCGTTTCGGCGTTTGAATGTTTTTGTTCTTGTTCTGTGTCAACTTTTTCGGAAGTCTTTGTCGCATGTTCTTCCTTTATGTAAGAAACTTTTTCGTTGTGTAGGAAATCATATGTGGTTTTTACGTGTTGAGATTCATGATTTGTGTCTGTTTCTGTCTTGCTTTTTTCTTTCATGTTTTCTTTCTCTTGGGCATTTTGTTGTGTAATTTGAAGTTTTTCATCATTTTCTGTACTTTTATGTATTGTGTTTTCCTCACTCTCTTTACTTTTACCCATAAGAGACCCGAAGAATCCAGTGACTGACTTTTTACCTTCCTTTACTTTAATTTTTGAGTGTACTGTACTTTCTATTCTTTCGCGATTCTCACCCGTACTTTCTGTTGCTATACGTCTGGTTTCCGGTGTTACAGTGTCTGTTTGCCTTGCTGCTGTTTGTTCGTGTTTTTCTGGAACGTATAGCTCCTGCTCTGTTTGAAGGAACTCTTTCGTCATTCTTATGTTTATTACGTTTTCAGCAATTGATTTGTGAGGATGTTGCTCTTGTGCCTGTTTTTTCAAGTCCTCTTTGGTTTCTTTAACTGTAATTGATTTTCCTTGTGTTTCGTCATGCTTTGTTTCCGCCTCGATGGTGATTGTGTCAATGCTTTGCTCTTTTTCTTCAGAGTCTTTGCTCTTTCCTCTCAGAGCCCCAAAGAAACTGATTTTTTTCCTATGTTCTTTCTCTTTTTTGTGCTTGCCATGATCTTTGTTCTTTTCCTCTGATTCAGTTTGTAGTGCTTTTGAGGTTTCTCCCGTTTTTTGTTGATCATCAACATCATCTGCGAACAATATTTCATCGCCACTGAGCTCGTACATCTGTGTCTCGTTTTTAAGGAATTCTTGTGTAATGTTTATGTGTTCTTGTGAAGTGTCTTTTGTTACTGGTGGAATGTTCGGTTTTGTATCTGTTTCTAAAATTTCCGAGGTAGACACCTCTTCTTTTATATCATTTTCGCGCTTCTTTTTCTTGGTCTTTTTGGGAGCGGAATGCTTTTGAGAGTCACTGCTTTCCTGTTCGGAATCTGAATCCCTAGAGCGGCCCATAAGAGACCCAAAGAAACCTCCTACGGCGCGTTTAGCTTCCTTGACCTTTCCTCTTATTTTGTGTCTCGCCTCTGGTGTAGACTCTTGTGAATCACCAGCTGGCATTTCTATATCTTTCTCTAATATTTCTTCGACTTCAATTATAATTTGTTCGTCCGTTTTGTCAGTTATTTCCTTTTGGAGAATTTCTGCTGCTTTAAGCATTTCTTTCTTAACTTTTTGGTCTTTTACGTCCTTTTCTCTCTTTAATTCTATGTTTGCTTGCGCCAGCGCAGACCCAGTTTTACCAACTGAAACTAACCCACCTACTGTAAGTCCTCTTTCGGCGTCAAGTAAACTTTGCGTGGCCGCCCTTGCCGACATTTCCAGCTCAATGGACTTTCCAAGTATTTTTTTATCTAAATTTGTCTCATCTACAATCTTTAATTGTTTTTGTGCCTCGTCTATAGGGCTTATTACATCAAATGAATCCCCCTTTAAACTTTTTATTGCGCTTTCAGCATTTGCAATACTATCTTGTACCTCCTTTTGTGCTCTATCAACTTTTTCAGCTGCAGTCGCTGTGTCACGAGCAAGTTTATCTAACTTTTCATCAAACTTACTTGCGATATCCTGATCTGCAGTTACTTTAAGGTCTGGCATTACAGACAAAATGTTTTTGTGTATCTCTTTGTCCCCCGAACCTTTTATGACATCATTCACTTTGTCTTTTTCACCTTTAACTAAATGAACATACGTCTTTCCTCTACTTTCTGAAGTATCTTTTACTGTGATCGAAGCGGCGTCAACAGCCATCGACTGACCTACGGCCACTCCAACAATAAGAGCGGAACGGAGCTCACTTTCTATGACCCTTATTTCATCAGCTAGATCAACCCCCTTCTCCGTACCTGCATCAACTTTTTCTTTGCTCACTGCCTCAAGCGATTCCAAGACTGGATCTACATCTGGTGTAGATTCAGATGGAGTGCCAGTGCCAACATTTGCACTCAGAACCGTGGGTTCATCAGGAGATGAACTTGGTCTAGTATCAACATCTACGTCCTCTGCTGCGCCGCCTTTTGAAGACGGCGAGTCAGAGGCTTGTTGGCTGCTCACTTCTGGTATCAACGACATGCCCGTTGCTCTTGCTATAGCTAAATTGAGTGTTCCTAAGTCTGCCCCCTCAGGTGTTGGAGTCAAGTCTGGTTTCAACTGGCGGACCTCTTGCTTTATCTGTCTCGTGCATTCAGCAACTTCAGACATTAAATCTGATACATCTCTTTCGGTTACGACATGATCTGAACCTTTTTGTAAGCTACGTGGTCTGGGGTCACCTGGGTCTTTTTTGACTACTCCTACATCATGGGATTCATCAACAATAGGGGCATCCTTAAAACTAGGACCAACTGTGTCACGGTGAGTGCTGGCTTCACTCTTGACCTCTAGCACAGATAAAGTGGCTGAGCTTTCGGTGCTGGCAGAGTCTTCTTCAACTTGTGCGCTTGGTGACAATACTTCAGGTGAGCCCTCTGGTGCGAGGCGGTCCACAGAAGGAGAGACTTCACTTACAGGTACCTTCTTCTCGTCTCTTGTTTCCATTACTCTGTCGTCCAAGGACTTCTGAATTCTCTCAAGGCTTTCCTTTGCAGACGCAAGTTTTGTTTCGAGATCAGGCGGCGTTTCTAATGGGAGCTTTAAATCTTCTTGAGCACCAATAGAAATTGTTACAGACGAAGTCTCCGTTGCGTCTAAGGTCTGTTGGATTCGCTGCATAGTTTCTTGGGCCGCCAGCAGTGAGTCTTTTACTTCAGTTGGTGATTTGTGAACAGAAGAGGGTGCTTCAGGATGCGACACCTGAAATGTTTCCTTTTGTTTCTTCTCAGATCCCGAAGACTCGGAAATACCCCTGCTAACAGTTTCTCGAAGCTTGTCCATGGCATCCACAGCTGTTGCTAAATTTTGTTCGACTGAAGAAGATTCGGTTTTTATCTCTTGTTTCGTGGTGCCTACCTGGCTAAGCTCGTGGGTTGTTTTATCAATTGATATTGTCACTGAGCTTGTAAGAACGTCCTCCTTTCGTAGGTCTTCACGAACAGTTTGGACGGTTACAATTTTCGTACGTTCTCTTTGTGCTTCGATTTTGGTTACTTCAACAGAAGACTCCTCTTTGCTGGAGAAAGCTATTTCTTTTGTAATTGTGGCTCCCGTAACAGTTTGGGATGGTTTCTTGACCTCGCCCTGACCATGGGCCACCTCTGCAGGCGCGGAAGGGTACACATGATCAAGTCGAGCAAGAACTTCTTCAGCTTCCCTTACTTCCACGGGACTTGCTGCTTGAGAAGTTAGCTGGAGGCTCAAATCTCTTGGGGGACTGTCTTTGCTGCTGGAGCGCCGCGCATGCTTCGGTGTGCCCAAGCTGTCTTCAATTTCTTCAACTATTTTGAACACGCCAGGGTGCGAGCTCAGGTTTTCTTCGTCTGAATCATCATCGGCTACCCGTTTCACATCTTCATTTTCCATGGACTCGGAGAAAACTTTTTGTAATTCTTTTACCTTAGGGCCTAACTGCTTTGGGGGACTCAAGTCTTTGCTGGCTGACGTTGCCTCATCTGCACCAATGTTAATAACAAGCTCACTCTTGAATGTTTTTGCTTGAGGATCAACATCCTGGTCATAGGCTCCACCTGCCCTGTCAACATCACGAACGTACTCTGATGCTGTTCCAATCGACTCCGACAAATTGCCAATGTAACTATCTGATTCAAGAGGTATGGGGGCCGAGGCCGATAGAGAGCTTAGCTGCTTGAGTGATTCGTCGTCCGAACCAATCGGGCTCACCCCAGCATCTTTCGTGTCGATTGAGTCTGTGTAAACGGACGCTTCTGAAGTTGGAATCTCTATGGGTGACAAAGCAACAGAGCTGGACTCTATTTGGTAGTCATGAGGACTTGTACCCATTTCAGCAAAGCTAACCAGAGTCACCTCCTCGTCGTAGAATTTCATGTCTGTAACAGGCAGGCCGATGTCATCAGGTTGTATGGGACTCAGTCCAGCATCCGTCAGTTCTGACTCCTCCGCCTCTTCGTCACGGTCTACTCGACCCCGCGCTGGCTGTAGAGCCGGGCTGGTCTCCGTCGTGCCTCGGGTCAAGCTAATTCCAGTGTCAGTGATGAGATGCGACGCGCTCTCGTCCGTGCCGGGACTGTCCACAGAAGCCACGATGGCGTCTCCTTGGTCATACCGGTAGACGCTCTCCTCCCCGCTGAACAAGACCGTCTCTTCCCTCTTGCGGTCCTTCTTGGATGGCAGGATGAAGATGCCGCTGCTCTCGGGGCTGGACTGATCCTTGTAGGCGGCCTTGGTGCGCTGTGCGGGGGCCCTGCGCACGGTCGTCTCGGTCTCCTCGGTGACGTCGGCGTCGCACGGGGCGGACGTCGAGGTAGACTCCCTCCTGGTGACGCTGATGTGGGATTCGGACCGGATGGAGATCTCCACGTCTTCATTGCCGTACAGCGTGACCCTGCTCTCTGAGGAGGCACTGGCGTCGCGCGTGCGCACCTTCTTGTGCCCAATAACGAGCTCCAGGGTGGGCGGCGTGTGCGCCACTCTGCTGACCGGGCTGGTGGACCGCGAGGTGTGCTTCTTGGCGTCGCTGGTGCTGGCCTCGTCGTCGTCACCCACACCGCCCGTCAGCCGGTCCACGTCCTTGCGGTGCTCGGCGCGCTTCTCGTCTACGGCGCCCTTCTCTTCTTCGGGGGACGTGGGCGACTTGAACTCGGCGCCCAGGGCTCGCATCTTGTCCATCTTGTCCTCACGCGCGGAGATGTCACGCTTCTCCGCGGCAAGCAGCGGCGGCGCGGACGGTCTGTGCGGCGTTCTGGCCGCCTCCTCCTCGTCGCTCTCATCAGGGATGGCGATGAAGCCGAGCCTAGTGCCGACAGGAGGCGTTTCCAACAGGAACTGCTCCTGGAAGCTGTCTGCGTCCAGGTCCTCATCCTCTTGGGGCGATGAGACGCCAGCCGCCACTGCAGCGTGCAACCAACACACAGGACAGGTTACAGGTCCGTTCGCTTCCATGCGCTCCAGAAAACACTCTCTCAATTCCAGTTGTGTCCGGGAGAGTGGGGCAGGCGTGAAGGAGGGGGGACTGGTGAGAACAGACAGCAGCCAAGAAAAACAAGCCAGCAACTTTCCATCCATTGCAAGAAAAAGCCAGAAAAGGTTCACTACTGAGCATATTTATCTTCTCCCAGTGACCACAGTTCCCTTCTCTACGCTAGTCCAATAGCGCGGCAAGGACGTTCCTCTCACCATCACAGTCTCTAGGGCACCCCCGTCCCGCGTCGAGAAACGTCCCTACAAAGTGACCCCAGACCACGGTATCATGCATCAAAAAGCAAGTGAGCGCCAGCTCTTCGGCATGCAAGTCTCTACTGACCTGAGGAAGCCTTAGTTCGCACACTTTATGCCTCTATTGACGCGAGAGAAGCATCATCAGGCAGAAAGTTCACTAAAAAAATGAGTGAAAAATTATTGCCACATGGCGTCACAAAGTCCTCAATGAGGGAAGCCGATCCGCGGTGAGCAGACGTCTTCACCCACTGCCTTCTTCACATTTTCCAATCAGCCGAGAAAGCAACGAGTTTGCCTCGAGATTTGAAAGAATCCATCACCAATATATTCCACGATTGAAATTCAGTTTCTCAAAGAGTGTTCCCGCTTGAGCCGTTTTCCACCCCGCTAACCAGCCAACTACTGACTGCCTAGAGGAGCTCAACCATGGTCAAATCCGAACTCATATTGAAACTGGTCTCAGTGAGATGAACAATAAAATATTCTTCAGGTCTATAAAACTAGATAGTCGTGCTTGCCTCCACCGTATGACCTAAGTAGCGCAAGCCTTGCCTTCGTACGAGTGAATTCGCGCCCTTAAGTGTCCTTAAATTAGTTGAGTGCAATCAGTTCTTTGATCGACAGAGTCTGCCCCGAGTTCCCCGTGTGCAAAGCGACAAAACTTTAAGTGAAATGATGTGTTGATGAGTGTGTTCAGAATACAGATGGGCAATGTGTGGCGGATCCTCTTGAGATGCTGTGATAAACGTATACACAATGGATCGAAACCAATAATTTTTTTGTTCAGCATGGAGTTGAGCACAAGGTTCACACTACGCATATAACGAATCTACTTGGTTGCCAGCAGGGCACATGCATTACGGTGCGCGCGTGGCAGCGTGAACACGAAGAACGATGTGCAGCAAGTGAGTGATTCAACTTGGCTACCGCATTTGGAGTTTCCACCAGGTAACTCGCCTTTGTTTACAGAAATCAGACTTTCTTTTGCAAAAAGACATTGTATGGGCCCGTATTAATTAAACAGTCGTTAGGAAATCGAGGGGGTAAACACTTCAAGAAGCCGTGTACAGACTACTCGGTATTACAATGTATTACGGTGGTATTACGCGTGTATTATGGCATTAAAATGCTAAATTTTGCCACATTTGGCCCTAAAATGGTATTACAAATACGTGTATTACGCGTAATACGCAGCTTTTTTGTACATGGCATTACGAAAGTGTTTACCCCCTCGTAGGAAATTGATTCGAAAAGAACCGGTCCGTGCAGGGCAGGAGCGCTTCAGGGCAATGCAACGCCCTGACAGGTAGGCAAAGAGCGACGCATCCCGCCTCGAAACCGAGTCATGCTCTCGGTGAGACAACAAGTCTCACGAGGAGTGTTCACGGCTACAGGTTTAAACGGAAGTGCACGCCGAGTTTGAAGTTGCGGAAAGTTCTGTCTGAGTATTTTAGTTTGGTTGGTTAGAGTTTTAAATTGCTGCATTCATCATTTTCGTAAAACTAAACTTTTTACACTACAGCAAAGAAAAAGAAACAAAGCGGAGGTACACTGCACTCACCTTTGAATAAAATTAAAATAAATCATTACTCTGTAGTACATGCTTGCCCTACGTTATGCGAAATAAATAAAATTGGTAATGGTGACTGGGTTAGGGGGTAATGGGGGCGCGGGGTGCGCAATTCAGTTCAAGGAAATTTGTCAATAGCAAAGTGTCTTCCGATATCTGCTGCACAGGTCAATAATAGCAGATTCGGCGAACAATATTCCAGCCATGATTACGACTAACTATTATTTTCGAAAAAATACGGTCTTCTTAGAATACGACAAATACAAAGATATCATTAGTATTCATTGTAAGTTAACATAATTAATTTTAGAACAGCGGGTGGAATAATATTTTGTCCTTTCCGTGAAGCAGGTACAGAAAAAACTTGCTATTGTTGAATTTTTATCAGTGGGACTTGGGCCGGGGTCTCTCACACACACACTTGCATTCACACTCAATAAGTCAGTTTAGTTCATTAAGTAAACCAATATAAATAAGCTGCTTATCAACATTCAACAAACACAATTTTCGGTCCACCTAAATATATCAAGAGTTATTATTTCATAAATTACCAGAGTAGTTAATCATGACAAGATAAAAATCAAACATTAAGTCTACAAACCAATATTCTTATTAAAGGTTAAAATAAAAGGTCTACACACCATGCGTGGTTGCGTGAGGTCAGCGCCGACAGCCAACGAGCAGGCAGTGGGAATGCAGAACAAAACAATTGGCAGCTTGCAGGGAGCGCAGCAGTTGTCACCGGTGTCTACTCAAGCAGTTTCGCATTTGGAAAAGTTACAGAGAAAAATGTAATTTGGTGGTACTACCATGCCTCGAAAAAAAAAACCGTGGTTTGTAGAGGATGGGTAGAACGATTGGCAAGGAGCGAGCGTATACCGGTGCAGACAGGGAACCCCAGACAAATTTTATTAGTGGCGTGGTTGAATCAAACACAAGCAGAACCAGTGGCACGAATGACACTGAGTCCTCTGCGCGCCTCGATTCATACCACTCAGTTTGTTTTGGACTTCAATCGGACTTTCCTCGCTCTGATTCTCTGACTGACTTGAGAAATGCACGGGGCAAGGCGGACCCCGGCCGCCTTGGGACTCCGTGATACTGTCCCGTCGAACGGGGCAGCGTCCGGGATTGCCTACCCAGCCTCCGTAAGGGGCTGACGCCTGGTGCGAAGGCAGTCTCGGCTGCAGCCTCATCGGCGTGACAGCACGCGGGCGGGCGTGCCAAAATCCTCCCGACAGACTGAGTCAGACGAACAACCCGGTAATTATTCACGGTCATGGCACGTAGTTCACACACACCCGAAAATTGAAAATGGAAAATTTCGTCTAACCAACGTCATGGGGCACTAACTGCTTGAAAGTAAAAAGAGTGAAGACCAAACAGGTGCCGATGAGGTACCGGAACTGTGACGACGTTCAAGTGTCTGTGTCGGGCAAACCGTTCTCCAAACGAAACGGACGAAACTCACATTGCGAATGAAGCAAAGCCGCTGCAAACACACACAGCCATGGGCCCACTAAGTTGATTGACATCTTGGATTGGCGTTCATGTTGGCGGGTTAGCACTTGTCACGCGCACTAAGTAAGGACACTACGTCATGCAGGGACCGCCTCGGCTCGCACTGCTGGAAGACTGGCTCACTAGGCCCGGCCGGGCGGCAGCGGCCGACAGGCTTCCGCCTGCATGCGCCCCTGCGTACCCATCCGAACAAGCCTAGGTGTAAGAGCCGCCTGGTAGCCACGCCTGTCGCGTGGTTACACTGTTTCGTTTACCGTTTCTGGGTCGCTATGCTAATTCTGTTAAGGAAGACCCACGGTGTGTCTGAGGGACAAGTACCCCCTCCCTCCGAGCACCACCCTCGCCCTTTGTTGCACCAGCTGTTGGTCCCGCCCCCTCTTCCAGTTCACAGACTGATCCGACCTGTTATGACACTTTATCTGTAGTATACATTGGCTTGCATGATTTATCATGTTAAATAATACAGGTTTAGTTTTCTTTTAATATATTAGCCAAAAAGTGTCTAGACACTTCCTCTCCAGGTGATGTCTGGGTCTGCAGGTTCAGTCTTAAGCAGCTTGTAAGCTTTATGTGACGTTTCCAGCTTATTGACTGTTGTATCGCGACGAACCTGTGTGTTATTAAATGTTTTTCCAGGTCAGGAAGAGTTTTGCATCAAAATTTTGTTAAATTTCTTTAGGTGCTGCCAATGCAACTTCTCTGTGTGAATTATTACAACAAACAATTTTTAAATATGCGGCATTTTTTTTTCTGGACAGAGAGCCTCAGTGAATAAAGCAACGCATCAACCACAAATTGAAAAAAAAGAAAGAAACAAACAAAAAAACCACAGGAATTTTCCTTGGGCGTACAATTTTCTTTTTGCCTCTATGAGATTGAAAGCCCTAGCACTGTAACTGCTTCGGACGACAGAACACGTACCCCAAACTTGTGAAGCGGTGCTGGTTGGCGGTCTGTGGACTGCTAGAACACTGTCACCGCGCTACCAAGAACTTGTTGCCACTCGGCCTCTACATCTGCGGGTAGCAAATGCTTTCCACAAACTGACAAGGACAGGAACTCAGTCGAGTAAGCCCGGGAACTGTTGGCTCGGCACGCACTGTTTCTGCCCCCACGAGGTGTGGGAGGGGGCGTTCGGTCCGCAGGTGGGGAGGGGGAGGGTGGTGGCACGGGGGTATTAGGAAGACCTAATACCATTACCTAGGTCGGGGAGAACCCACAAGTGCAGAAGGTGCCCTAGACCAGGTGACTCAACATAATCATGCGGGAAGGCAAAGGAAGGGGAGCAAGTTTGTTGTCTGTACTTGCCATGGTTTGGGGCTGTTTTAAACATTTTTTGTCACCAATGGAATGTGTGTGTGGTGCTTGGGACGAGGGACAGTTTACACTACTGAGGCAGCATTCATATTGAGAAGAGCAGAAAAAAAAACGTTCAATGCCATGCTGGTTAGTGTTGGGGATGAACATCATTATAAAAAACAGTGGGATAACCAAATCTTGCAAACATAACAAAAAAGAAAATATTTATTGGGTGTTTATACTGTACAATATTATCTCTGAACAAACATTCAGTCAAAAGGGATTGGACCCTAGCGCTTTCATAAATTAGTTATTTTCTTTGAGAAAACAAAACAAAAAGACTTCAAAATACTACTAGACCTTAAACAAAATGCATGAAAGGAAAGTAAGCAGAGAATTTGGTTTGGTTCAGTTTGACTGTTATAAATAATGTTAAAAAACTAAAATAAATAGGGAAGAAATTACAACATAAAATCACCTTAAATTTAAATAAGTTCATATGGAATGGGAAATTTCAGTTTTACTGAACTTGATTTTCCTCTAAATCTCTAAATAAAATTGATTTAACTTAGGAATTACAAAGGGAGAAATCATAACAAAGCACAACAAAATAAAATGGAATAGCTTCTCAGAAAAATGCCTTAACTTCAAGCTGTACTTGATTGAGAAACAAAAGAGGTATAAAAATAATGCCCTTGACAATCGGATTATTTAACAATTTTTTTGCTTGGGCACTTAGCTAGCTGTACAAGCCACATAAAATTTACCGAAATACTTGTTAAGATATTTTACTGAGAAGATACCGCATAGATTTATAATTAGATAAACACAATTTTTGTTTTCAAAGAGTATGTCAAGAAATCAGTCAATACTATCTGGGTGAAATTAATATCTAATAGATCTCTTAACAGCCACTGAAAACTTAGTTTTTTTTCTTTAGCTTTTGGTTAGAACTGTGCTGCTTGCACTAAAATTGCTAGTCTAACCATGCTCTACATTCTACAATCAGTCCACTATCTCAAAACAAAGCCAGTGGAGAAATGACAACAGCTGGTCACTTGGCGGCACAAATAAGCAGAAGCAGGTGACAAGCGGGTTGGTGGTTGCTGACCAGCACGGTCATGCTGAAGTTTGTCCGCTAGTTGTCGCTCACGTCCTACCTTGAGGGCCAGGATGCTGTTCTGAAGTAATAGTGGTTGTTGTTGATGAAACCTTGGTTTCCTGCCAATTGGATTCATCTGAAACAGACCAAATGCATTGCCATTTAGTATTGAAACCAATAGTTACACTGAAATACCGATTTGGCAGGGGGAAAGCCAGTTTATAATTTAAGTTAGAAGGGACTCGTCTCCTCAATGAAAATTGACAAACAAACCTGCATTATTATGGAATTCGGCAGGACTAGGAGGAGGTGTTTGTACCAGACCTGGAGTCAGCAACTCTGCAAATAACATACTCTATGTCTACAAACTTTACTGGGGCGACAACAACAGAGCTTCCCATTGGAACTGTTCAGATATAATATTCTTATTCATGCGTGGAATTTTTAAACCTAAGGGAAATATTAAACCATAAAGGCGAGTAAAATAGGACCTACCCTGAACTCCAGTTGGCTCTGTGATGTTCAGTCTCTCAAGACCTTCGCTGACTCCTTGGAAAAGTTGCGAGTCTCGTCTCTGCTGCTGCTCATCCATCGATGTTTGTGATAGTCTCTTCTCAATTTCTTCAGTTCGTTCCCTGACTGACTTCCTCTTCTCCGCAACTTCTTTTTCCTCTGCTATGTATTTTCTTTCTTCATTATCATCTTGTTCCCCGTGGCGCTTTTCAATGTGTTTTATTTCTTCTATTCTCTCTGCAAACAAAATTTAAAATGACAGATGGAACACAAGCATAACTTGGATTAAAACTGTAGTAAGTGGGAAGTGAGTCTCACCTATTGAAGGAACTTGCTTTTCAACCAATTCCTCTACAGATTCTGAGTCCTACAAGTGGAAAACAAAGAGATTTTTAAAAGATGTACTTGGAAAATCAATAAGTTTGCTGTGCCACACCAATATCCTTACCCTACTGACCTTCATGATGTCTTGCTCATCATAGGGCCCTCCAGCCTCAAGACTTAAGTTTCGCCGCAAGGAAGTCTCCCTTGAGACATCTCTACTAACACCTAATTCTTCTCGAAGGTTATCAAAACCTGATTGGTCTAGACCTAAATGACTGGAGGTCAAATTCATCTCTTGGTCATCACAACTAATCATACAACGATGAATTATGTCATCACGGCCAAGTCGCTGTAAAGCTTGTTGGAGCTCCACACCTGCCAAATTAAAAATAAAATATTGTCAGAGCTCAAACAAACGAAAGTTGATGAAATCTGTGAGAAGAGTTAAGCAATACAAGTTATTTACCGGAAGCCTTATTTCCTAGTTTCTGAAGCCACAATTTCAGCATGGCCATTGCATGTTGTGGTGCAGCAGCAGCAGGATGGTCACTTTTTATTCTCTCCACCTGTGACCGCGTAAGGCCAAGTTCCACTGCTAATGATTCCCAATCCGACCCTAAAGTGTTACTAATATCGGACAACCTTAATTCTGGCCTAGCTGGTGCTGCAGAGCCTGTAACCAATATTCGATTGAAACCCAACCTAAAGAACCATGCAAGCGAAACATGAATTATGAGATACATGGTATTGCAGAACCCACCATTAGTATAAGTAGTGAAGGAGTAGGATTGCTTTTGAGGTGTAGATTCAGCAGTACTCGATTCTGGGATGATGTCATCAGGAAGAACAATGTTGAGAACACAAACAGGTTGTTGTGGAGGATCACCTTTTTGGACCTAACATAGAAGTCAAGAATGTAAGATACAAACTTTTTTGATAACAATCAAGTTTTACGCAACACCTTGAGCCTGTTGTTCCTTACCTTCGCCTCCTTCATGAAGAGAATCCTCCCAACAGGATCAGCATGGGGATCTTTGACCCTTGTGGTAAACGCAAGCCTATTTTCACGGAAACCACGGAAACCAAGTTGCAGCTGATCACCAGATTTTGTCACAGGAACAAGGTTACCAGCAAATTCCACAAATTGTCCTTTGCCCTCAAGAACCTGTCATGAAAAAATTTATTTTAAATTTCAGACCAACAAAATCTTAAGAATAGATCACAAGGCAAGTCACACATGCACAGTTGACCACACAAAAACCATACCTCCACGTCTCTGCTTTTTGCAACTTCAGTGAAGTGTTCTTGATGTTCAAGAGTTTTATCCTCCTTATCATCAGTCATACAGAAAACTCTCAGACGAGCTTCAAGAAAATCAACTCTTTTGGCAAATACCACAAACCTAAATTCACAAGGAAAAGTTAATTTTATCTGCTAATTTTAGAGCAATGGTTTGTGATTGTTGGAGATGGCCCATGTTAACTTACTTAGCAAGGAATGGTACATGTATAGCTTCCTTGTAAAGTTCCGTTGCCATTTTTGTTGCCTCTGATATATTACGGCAATCCATGAGCCAGAATCTTGCAGATACAGTTGTCGTAAATGAAACACAGTCATTCACAAAAGTTAGTGGGGTCGATCCTGTGACATCCTCCCACTGGGCTCTAGTTGTCCCTCCTGGGAGAGTAAAGAAAAAGAAAATGGAAACATAAGTCATCATATTCTTTTCAATGGAGACACTCAACATCAATTATAGAAAGAGCAAAGTGGCCCATGCCTGATGAGACTTTGAAATTTTAAACCGAGGAGCCATTTACATGGTAAGGTAAGGTAAACCATTTCAGTTCATCAAAACACAACTGCCTTATACTAGATATGCTTAGAGAACTCCTGCAGAGGAAAAATTAATACTTGCAAAACTATAATTACTCTAGTATCTTGGGTGCAACAATGTACAAAGTGTTGAGTGAGTAGTACGGTCAGTAAGTTGATACTCAAGTGCTAACAGAACATAATGCGATCTAAGGACTCTAGAAATGGTAACAAATGGACAAAGCTTAAATAATTGTGAAAAGCATTAAGGAGACACATCGCACGCTGAAACTACTGAGACTAATTTGAATTTTGGTTGCAATGGCTTAATTGTCAGTCACCAGTTTCAGGCAATGAAGACAAATTAGTGCAATATAAAGACATTCATAAATGATTTTTAAAAAGCTGCATGACTCCAAATAATCAAAAACTCCTTTCCCTTGTTTTAATCTGATGAGTAAAGGCTATTTTACTATGCTTACTATGCTCACTATGCTCTAGTGCAAGCATAGTAAAGTAGAAGCAGAAGCTGTCAAAACGGCAAGCAGACAAGTGATTCAAATGCTTTTCTAATCAAGCAAGTTTCAGAAAAGACCCACTTTGGGGGCTACTAGGCCTATTCTCTATACTGACTCAGGAACAAGTCAGTTGCAGAAGTGACTTATTCATTAAAAGGAAATAAAAGCTGAGATCGTTTTGATGTCGGGATAACACCAAGCCCCAGAGTTTAGAAAGAAGCATCAGAAGGAATTGGCAGTGTCTAGATTAGAAAATAAAGTACAGAAATCACAAGGTACTGTATAGCTTTTGACAAAAACAGAACTTAAACCAAACATAAGTTGAAATGTGCAATAATCTGGTGCACCTCATTTTAGTGCCCAGACTGTGAAACAAAATGGAAGCATGAGACATGCTTAATAAAATGGGCAATGTAACAAATTTTTCCCATCCAAGTAACACAAAGCAAAATGTGTGTATCATAAATTTAACTCAAAGAAGTTTGTCATCTCTCACAAAAACCTGTGAGAAGAGTTGACAATGCAACTCACACATGAAAAAGAAATGACATAACTATTATCAAGACAGAAAACTAGATTTCAGCCATTCAATGTACTGAAATTACACAAATTAGTCAAAGAGTTAGGTATGAACCAAGGACACACTGTCTGGTTCCAATGGAAAAGGTGTGGAAGAGCAACATTAATACCATGACTGAAGTTGATGAATATGAATGATTCAAAGTAATACAAGGGATATTTTTAAGTCATTGCCAAAACATAAAAATACATAAAAGAAAACACTTGCAGAAGTGTGATAGCGCTTCCTTTTTAAGGAAAGAGTGATAACTGTTGGTTGGTAAAAATTCAAGACAAAAGAAAGGAATATTTTCTAGAATTAAACAATAGGAAAACAAAAATATTTGTGACTAGTTTCATTGGGCCTTTACCTTTAAATCCTTTAAGGGATCTTTTCCGAAACAGGCCTGCCCATGCGTGCAGCGTTGCGCCAGAAGTGAGTACTCGTTAGTATAGGGAAACATTGCACCAGAGCAACAAGAAGAGGAAATTGGGAGAAAAAAAACAAGGGACTATGCATTAGGATTAGGAGAGGCCAAAGAGAGTAAAAAGTAAATTTAGGGCAGCATTACAGAAACTGTTAAAAGAGATTACCTATAGTATAACAGAAAAAACTGATTTGCAGCAGAGATATACCGAGGTCATTCACCAAAGAAACATTATTTTGAAATTTTAAAAAATATGATGATTCACTAAAACAAACTGCATTGGCCCTTCTCAAGCTGTGCTTTGTAACATCCATATGTTTACTGACTATTACGTAGTATCATATCATGGAAGTTTACACCTGCCTCTAATTTGCTGATCATACTGCCCCCAAAAAAACGCAATGTAAGGGTAAGTAACAGGGCATTTCAAAAAGAACAAAAATCAGCATTCAAGAAAAAAATGCTAAAATCAGGTTACAACTTGTAAATATTGAAAGTACAGACTGTCTTTCCCTTCCTGTATACGATGTGTGATTGTATGTTTTTAAAAGAGTGAGACTGTTAGTTAACATTAGTGATCTCCATCGGACTTAGAGACTATTTAACTTTTAACTGTTGTTTCAGGGAAAAACGCCAAGAAAATTTTAGAAATTTTGTTAGCAAAAGAAGTAGCTTATGTACATTGAATGGCTGTCTGAACTCAGGTACTCACTGGAGCAAACGGAGAGTTCTAGAACACAACTGCAAAGCTTAACAGCTAACATCATTCAAGTAAAAACATAAAATGACAATAAAATCTAATATTTAGACGCGCAACAGTCTAAGGTCATTTTCCGTGCACAACTGACTGTGGCTACTCTGCTATATACAGACCATATTATTTTTAATTGTTGAAGCACTTGATGCTCATAGATGCAGACCATTCTTTTGGTATGTTCCAATTTTTTAACAATGGCTTCATGCATGCAAGTATTACCCAGTGGTAAAACCCCAGACATAAAGTTCAAACATCAGCTGTGTAAATCTTGTAAGTGCTGTACCAGCACACTAATTTGGGCTTCTCTGTCTAAATGCACTACGTACATGTGAAGTGAACTGCATGTGCTGTAGATCAAATTCTTTTTACAGCAAAAGCAATCACTTAGCAGTTAAGTGCTAAGAAAAATTAGGGAGTACAATTATTAGTGCTAATCTAGAGACTGGTTTTAAGAGAGAAAAACATTCCTAGTAAGCATATGCATTCTCTAGAACTTTCAATAAATAATTTATTTTGAAATGTCAGTTTTTTCACTTCAAGCGTATCATTTGAGACATTTTACTGATTTTTGATCACTTCTTTTGTAAAATTTAAGAATATTGCTGAGAAAAGGCGCTTCAAAACGTAGGAAGCATTAAAGAGATGTAAGTACAGTCAGAAAATGGTAAAGAAGAGTAGGCATGACATTGCTAATAGACATGCATGCAGCATGGTAGCCACAAGTCAAGGTAATGCAAACCTAACACAATGTACACTCATCATTGCTGTACCTTTTATACACAATTGTTCCATCCCATTCCCCCTATGATATTTATTAATGTGTGTTTTTTCATTCTTTCGTTGAACACATTGAAATGCCCACACACACAAATTACTTTCACACTGGTCCGTGCTTCTGCTGAATGTAGTTGAGCAACTGACTACTGACACTTTTACTACATGTACACATCACTCTAAACATTTGTCTACAATATCATACTACATGTCGATTGGCAAGTGTTACTATCAACATGCATTTCCAAAACAAAACAAAAAAGTATGTAGGCTTTAATAATTATTTAACCCATTCAAATTCTTTGAAATATATTGAACTGATCAATGGTTTGCAAGCAGCAAAAAAGGCAATGTGTACTTGGAAAACCAAAATATTATCAATCTGGTACTGATATGGATCTGCAAATTTGGTCTGATAGAAAAACCTCTGTATCAAAATCTTATCATGTCCCTGAGCAATTATTTTAAACAGAGATCCTTTGGATAGTACACATTCACATACCATGCATTTCAACCAGTACTTTTCTAAATGTAGATTCAATAGTTTTGATTAGCATCAAAAAATTTTGGATGTCATTCCGAACAATCTACAAGCCTATATAAACTGTGATAGACAAGAAGAAGAATAATTGGCTGTGAAAACACATTAAGTGTGCATTCAAATAATGCCATGTGGTATGTGTGTATGATCACATTTCAGGTACAACAAGACAAATTAACACCATTGTTCAAAATGTTACTATCATGGCCCACACTAGAATATGCAATAGTCACCACAAAACAGCACATGAGTGAGCAAACAGAACTTAACTTACCTGTTATGCTACACAGCAACCGTAAAGTAGGTGCATCGCCTGAGTATTGATTGATCATTCCTTTGTTGGCAGCTTGGGGGACGGGTATTGTCAACGTGATAGGTTTATGGAATTTCCGCCGCCTCGGTTCTACCGTGACAATGGGAGAAACTGCCACACGATTTCCAAGAAGTTTTGCCACCAAGTCTGCAGCAATGGGCTGGGCCTAGATTGCAAAAGACAAACAACAAACAAAAAAAATTGTACAAAAACAAGCAAAGCAAAAATCAAGTCTACAGGTTCGTGCAACAATGTCTTAGTCCAAACAGGACAATAACACACCCATCTGCAGAAGTACAATTTAAAGGATAAATCTAAAAAAATCAGTACTTGATCCATGACCCAAAGTGATCTACAATATTATGCATTGCATCAAGTAATCCTATTCTTCGAGGCGGGAGGAGAGGGAGGGGCAAGACTGGCTTCAGTCCAGCAAGCTTACAAACACACCAAAAAAATAAAAATAAACTCTCAGAGCGTTCTTTTTGCAGTAATACTTCTGTGAAGGTTCCTTGCTAACACAATGATCACAATACTGTAAGTTATGTAAGGTTTTGCAAAAGGATTTACAAGAAACAATAAGGGTACTCCTGGTGCCTTTCAAGTAAATGTATGTGTAAAGGAACAAAACAAAAATGACCATGATATTATCACTACAGGATTTCTTACATTCAATCATGACGCAAGACTGTATACGCAGCAACTGCATCATCTTTGATGGGATGATCAGCAATAACTGGGAGAACGATGTTCAAACTTGGAAGCATGAATTAAAACTGTACTAATGTTACAAATGCATCTAAAAGCGCTTGAACTATTTTTATAAATTTGCAGAACAGAAGTTGAAGCAAAAAACTACTTGGAAAATAAAAATGAATGAAAGAGCAAGAAGAAAAGATTTGAGGAGGAGGGAGTGAAATTTCAACATGTACTCACCTAGTGTTTCATCTAAGTTTGACTTTAATAGTTCCAGACGTAGGGCTATGTCATTTCTTGATTTTACAAGGCAAGAAATGTTGTGTAAGGTTTTGCTCTTTTGTGATCAGTTAAAACGAGTACATGTTTTATGAGGGAAAAATTATAGCAAACACATATTGATTCAATCCATCAAAATTTCATACACATGAAAAGAGTAGTGTTTGGCTTTGTAACTAAGATAAACTGAAAATGTTTAAAAGCTACCTTAATGTACTTTTTTCTTCTTCTTTTGAAAATAAAATTGGTTTGTTTGGAAGTGTTTTTTTTTTTTTTTGTTTTTTTCTGAAATAGAATAAGGTGAAGAAGGGGGTAAAGCAACCAACAGCATACGATAAGCAGGGCTCGAAAGTATATCGCACACACAAAGCCAGTGCAAAGCCAAATCAAGTGACAATGTTGAGCCACAAGCAAGGCGCCCAATAAAATTAGTTAAATTTTAAAGAGTACTGTTAGAGTGCCAAATGAGAAACAAAAAACCTAAAGCAGGCAGGAATTCCAAACATTGGTTTAGACATAATAAAATGCAAAACCTTAAGAAAGTCTAGAAAATAACATGAAAATACTACATTTCTATGGATTAAAACATAGTTTCCAAACAGTAATTAGGAATTCCTTGAAGACTGCCCGAGAAAATGAAAATACCATGCTACTTTTCGAACCATGCTATGGCATGCTCTTGGAACACATAAGGTTCATTGAGACTGTTTGTAACAACCAACACCAACAATTGCATATCAGACGCATTTTATTTTTTTTCTTGGAAGATAAACATGAATTGTTTATCAAATTTAACTAATTTCATTGGGCACACAAGTTAACATGGTAGTACAGAAGCATGTTATTAAAGCAAGGTGCGAAGGGAAGTGTCTACAGAAGGGGTAGAAGGTAAAAGTGCAATCTGCAATCTGTGACATGAAATAACCATCACCCATCAGGTCCACAACCACAACACAGGAAGAAGGAAACACAACATGAAAGGAACAAGTCACCTTCTGCACAGGAACAATCATAGCTAATTCTGGAGTGAGAATTCACTTGGTCACTCATTGAAAGGAAATTTATTCAAACCACAAGAGGCATGTAAAGTAAATGCCATACCACGAACCAGAAAAAAAAATCTGAATTTCCATACTTAATTTGAGGTAGACAATGAAATATTTGGCTTCAGTATCAGACAAGTACTTTACCCTGTGAATGAATATACTTAGTATAATCTCAGCTCGTTTTTTTTTTTTTTTTGTTTTTTTTTTTAATTTCTAGTTACCACCAGCAATTTTAAAATATGCCATTTTACAGCTTTGGATCCTGATGGAAAAATATCATACCTCCAATTTCATATAATATCAATACTAAAGAGGAGTTTGTGCTATGCAGAAAACTGACTTACTAACCTGCACTTGACACACAGACCATTAATTATGTAAAAGTACATAGCAACTTTACATACATGTACTCAATGAAGGGACACCTTTGATTTTAGTTTGAACTAACACAAGAGGGTATAGCACAGGAACTATAAGTTACAATACAGTTAATAATAAATAAGTCAATAAGTACAGTAAGGAGAAGAAAAAACGTTTGATTAAAACAAAATGATTTGTGACTAGAATAAGTTGATCATGAAAGTCTCAATCAAGTGGAACTTTACTTCGATCATCATACAGAAGAGTTGATGACCCAGAGAACAGGAAGGATGACTAGATTTTTTGTACCCTTAGAATGAGGAACTAAATAAGGTAAACTGGAGGATGTGGAGATCAATTGTTCTGGATCAATAACTAACAATAGTGGTATAGGTATCAGCAAGAAACCTTCACCCTATGTCTTCATGGTTATATGTTACTTCAGTATACATCAAAATCTAATTGAAACACAGCAAGTTTCTAAATGGATAGTTAAAAATTGTGACGCTGTCAAAGGTCTTGGCACATGCCTCAGAAATAGAGAGGCAAATTAAGTTCTGTGCAACAGCAATATCAAGTAGATATCTATCTTTACAACAACATTTTTAAGCAGTATGATAATCTGCAAAACATTTGTGTTGTGTCCCAAACCAGCACTCAAATGTTGCAGGCAGCTTAGATAGGTAAGACAAGTGCAATTCATTCCATAGTTTTATGAGTTTTCCAGCCACCATTTACCAAACCAGAGAAAATCGCTTCTTTTTTGGGATGTGGTTAACTGTAATCTTTTTAAGCATAGTGGTAGATGTAATACCTTTGCGAGGCTTAAATAAATTTACCTGAAGGCCAACTTTTATCTTCTTAGTCAGAGCACCTTGAGGGAAAACTGCCTGTACTTGAGGTACCACTGATGATGAAACCATTCCACCTTCCGGTCCGATTGCATGAACCTCTTGACGAACTCGGGATACAACAGCAAAGTACTGAGGGAAGTCAGTTGTCAGGATGCGAGTCAGACGACCTGAGTCGCAAACTTCAAGCTGACTGAGGTCTGGAAGCACAAGAAAGACACACAAATAAGTAAAAATCTAAATTTTCAATAAAGAATAGATTTTGCAAGTGGGCAAAGAAAAAAGCGGACGCAAAACATAATTAACTGGGGATAAGGATGGAATGGGAAAGAAAAAAGCGCTAACTGCGCAGTGCACCTCACCATTTCGCTCACCATCTTTCTCAAAGCTCTCATTGAGGACATCATGAACAGCATCTTCGCTTGCTTCAACAGTGTGCTCCCTCCATGTCTCACCGTTATCCGACCTAAGGATAACAATCTCCCTTTCTCGGCCGCGAAGGGAGCCGAAGTGAGGCACTTCGATAATCACCGGCCTACATCAACAAAAACAAAGGCATCCAGTCAACAACAACAACAACAACAACAACAACAACAACAACAACAACAACAACAACAACAAAAAGAACTGAGGAAACCTTTCAACATGAAGAAAACTTGGCTTACCCCAAAAATTTGGCACCAACGGGACCCAGTTCAAGAATACGGCTCGCCAAAGCCTCTCCCTCCATGAGAGGAGGAGGGTGGCTCAGTTTGTCCCTCTTCAGGTAGCGGCACGTCACACGCAGAGGTTGAGGGGCTTTACGTGGAGGAACAATGACTCGCACTCCACTGTGCCGGCATCCTCTCATAGCTCCACCTCTTGCATCCACCAGGAAACTCACCAGGAAGCTGATAAATAAAAGGGATGAAAATGAGTACAAAGAGTCATATAATTGTGATGAGGAGGAAGTCCTGGAAATCTCACTACAGAACTCTTAGCTCATAAATAAATAAATACAGAACTAGTACATGCAACAGCATGTCATAAAATGCAACTACTGTATGTATCAGTTTGAAACAGTATTGCAATAACAATATGTGCAAACAAACAATGTACATTTTTAGTTAAACTGGACTGAATTCTGAACTGAAGCAAACTGAAATCTTTCAGATGCACAAAAAGATCAAAGTTCAAAGCGCAACCAAAATGCATAGAAAAAAGGCATGCTGCATGAAATAATAATTGTAAGACATTGTAAAGAAAACAGTGTTACTGTACAAAGGCTAAAATCAAACTTGTTCATTTAAAAATAAAAAAAAAGGGCTGTCTAGAAAAAAAAATCTTGAAAGAAAAATCTGTTTATCTAAAACAGCAGACCACAAGCTACAATTTGCATCTCAAATGACTTACTTCTTCCACTTGAGCTTTCTGTTTGATCCAAATGTGGTAAGAAAAGAAAAACAAGAGAAAGTTTACAGGTTAGATGGTCTTGTTAAAGAGCCTCACAATATCAAAAACTAGAAAGCATTTGTGAATAGCTTCGCCCATTAGTTCATAGGATGGGTATTAAAATGCTAGAAAGAGACATTGCTCCATTTTCTTTCATTAGAGACACAATAATTTCGTTTGATAAAACGTTTGAGAGTAAGTGAAGCTGTATAATTGGATTCACTTTGTTAGATTGTCAAAAGAAAGTCTATGAAAGAGATACCCACCCTACGTTGACAGGATGGCGAGAAATGTCCACATTGTCTGATGCATAGTTCAGCTGGGCAGTGTAGACCTCCTTCACATGTTGAGGACTCACTGAAAAACATAAAAGAAACAGCAGTGAGAAAACAATGTCATAGAACACCATTAAACTCAAGGATCATACTGTCAAACATACCAAGATCCCTATTAGAATCATGGCGATCGTCTTGAGTAACATCAATTGGAAGAGAATCGTCACCCAAACTCTTCATTTCATCCACAGTCAGGTAGTGGTATGGTTGCTCATTTAGGAGTGTGTCTTCCCCTGTACAGAGAAAAAAAATTATGCCACACAAGGCAACAATGAAATATTCAACTCCAGCCAAAAAACAAAACAATAAAATAAAAACAAAACCACGTTTAAAAATGGGCCTTGGGACCGGTTTGTTTCCCTAACAGTTTTCGGTTGTACTTGGAATTATTAATTCTGACCAAACATTATAAAGATAAAGGCTAAATCAAATTCTCAAGTAGGAAAGTGCTAATGTTAAACATATGTCTCAGATGGCAACCTGTGTAGTTTGTCATGCCATGCAACCTTTGGCAACTTACATGGACAATTAATCATACATTTTGTTCAGTATTATGTGCTACATGAACATGCACATGGGATACGTAGATACTGTAAAGTACTGTAGTGAAAATTTCTTAATTAATGAAGAGGTAACAGTGGAAACCTGTACACTAAAAGATGATAGAGGGAGGAAAATTTAATGATTGAATCTGTGCAATGTGCATGCAAGCATATACATGAAGTGAAAAAGAAGCAGAGCACAAGGGAGTGACAGAGAATTTTTACAGAATTTACATATTCCTTTTGAATATAACTGAAGATAGGAGTGTATGTTACTGCAGTTCTGTAACTTAGAACTCCATGACATGGGAACGAATCTTATTCTTGTTATGCATTAAAATAAACATTGCTTGAGCGTACTGTTAGAGCCAGGCCTCACAATGTGCATTTCTAACAAACTGGTAATGTTAGTGAAGAAATGATTTCAATGCTGTTAAAAAAAGCTTAATATTCTTCTATACAGAAAATAATCTACGTAATAAATGCTTTTTGTCAATTTGTACAAAGACACTTCTTGAAAAGCAAGTCTTAAGAGCATGGGAAGCAAAATGGATCCAATAAGTGTGCAGTTGGGAAAGGGGAGATGACTTACGGTTGAGCAGAGATTGCCCTTCATAATACGGCAAGTAGACATGCTGAGCGTGCGTGGGTTTTCCGAAGTACATCCCAGTGCACTCGAGGTCTTGGTCCCCTTAAATCACACCGAGATTCTTAAAATTCTTATCTCGGTCAAAAATTGCACAAACCCACAATGCCCACAAAGGTGAAAGTGAAAGTGCTTCACAGCTCATTCAGTTAAATAGTGACTAAAGGTATATAAATGGATTAATAAAAGTGAGTTGTATTAACATTTTTACAAGACCACAGACTTTAAGAAATACCCATTTATAGGCAACCCACAGTTAATTATGAACCTCATCAAGGTACATGTTGAACAAAAGTGAATCAGTTATCTACAGTGAGTGCTTGAAGTGAATCGAAGTATACACACAAGTTGTATAACTGTGACATTGGATTTTAATACCATTGCATTTGCGCTAAATAAATGAAAATCCAAATTTTGAGATTTGTTTAAAATTGGACTGAAAAATATAGCAGAACGAAACAAAAATAATGGAGTTGCATGGAAGAAAAGGGAAATATACCAAGAAGAAAACCAGCTGAAGCATAACTAAAAAAACAAAAAATCTGTGCTTGCAGAAACACAAACACACACATCAACAAACCAAATAAAATGGATGAGAAATGAGAATTCATAGAATGAAATGAGTATGGTGATGAAATAACTGTGACAAAGACAAGACAAAAAGCATAGCAGAAAATACTTGTGAAGTGTTCTTGGTAGACCAGGTGGAGGGAAACTTTGATTGCTTTAGGCCCATGAAAACATTGCAAGGCAAGTAACTTTCGGGTGGGCTCCACTCACACCATCAGTCAATGAGACACACATAATGGAACATAGAGTCCAAATTATGTAATTTTGCAAACAGGATAGACGAGGTCAAAAAACAATGGGAAACTTATAAGGACAGTTTTTGATAAACACAGAAAAGTAAACATAATAACCAGCTTTTTTAAAAAAAATCAAACAAATAAGCAGACAATTATGAAAGAATTTCAACTTCACAAGAGACTACATAAAAAGCTTGTCCAGATTTGATCAATTTATTATTATTTCTGTACCAGACAGAATTGTGTATACTTCAAATTTAAAGAATTTACTTTGTTCTTTCACTTTCTACAAACCCAACATAAATCACACAACTGGATTAGATTTAATTTTTGAGGAGTGAGTGGAGCCTAAACGAAAGAACAATATACTGAGAGACACCTACCTCCTTCCTCCTCTGAGTCTGACATAAAGACTTCCTGCATCGTCTCCGGGGCCACAACTCTATACTTCTCCTCAATGGTAGTCGTGGTAGTCGTTGTGATGGTAGTGACTTCCGTTACAACCTTCAGCGTCTCCACTACACTGATGTACCCAAGTTTCTGTGCGATCGATAGAGCCGTCTGCCCTTGCTGTTAAATCAATTAAAATCATAAATAACAATATCAAAACTTTAGAACCAATCAAGAAGAAAGATTACATTTGGATTATATATTTTTTATTGTGAGTGAATTTTACCTTTGTAGTAACGTTTGGCTGGGCTCCACTGTTGAGCAGAGTGCTAACGACCCCAGAGTGGCCCTGTTGCGCTGCTTGGTGGAGCGGAGTGTAGCCAACACTGGTCACAGCGCTGGTATCTGCACCATGTTGCAAGAGGAATCGCACCATGTTAACCTGCCCGAAGTGACTTGCAACGTGCAGAGGTGTGTAGCCAGCCTGCAAATTAATATCACATTAATAAAAGTTCTGGGCAGAGAACAGATGATAGTTATAGTACAGAGCATACCTTGGTCGTGGAATCAACATTAGCACCACTCTTCACAAGGATCTGAGCCACATTAACTCTATCTTCTTGTGCACATAAGTGAAGAGGAGTAAGACCATTCTGAACAGAAAACAAAGACAAGTTTCTAAATCCAGTTTGCAAAGAGTCCAAATAAATTTTGAAACCAACACAAAACTGTGCATACCTTTGCTTGGTGGTTCGTATCACCTTGGTGTTCGATAAGAAGTGTTGACATATCAGTGTGACCTTCCTGAGCACTTAAATGCAATGGAGTAAAACCCGCCCGAGATTCTGCATTTGCCTTAGCCCCATATTCTAGTAAAGTGGTTGCAATATCCATCTGATTTTTTCTAGCAGCAATATGCAAAGGAGTATGTCCATTTTTGGCAGTGGCATGAGGAGAGGCACCTTTGTCTAACAACAACATGGCCACAAGTTGGTGGTCATAGTGGCTTGCAACATGAAGTGGGGTAACTCCATTCTAGAATACACACAAAAAGGTTCGGTTAGAAGAAATGGTATGTTAGCAAAAGGAATTCCATGAAAAATCGGCAGCAGAGATCCTCCTGACCTTGCCCTGGGAGTCAACAGGAGCATCCTTCTGCAGCAACAATTTGGCGACTTTAATGTTGCCATACTTTGCGGCAAGGTGCAAGGGAGTGCAGCCCTTGTTGGTTGTGGCAGTAAGCGATGCACCATTTTCCATAAGGACACCGGCAACCTGCACCAGAATTTTTTTTTGTTTTTTTCCAGATCTACAATTTTTAACTATGGTATCAAATTCTTTTAATCTTTCTTATAAGGGCAAGCTGATGGAAAAAATGTTTTAAAAAACAGGAAATTTTACGTCAGTTTGTGTCACAAAATGAAACAAAGTAGAATCTGCTTCAGTAAACTCTAATTCATTGAAAAAGATATGCTTTCCACAACTATGAGACCAAGTACAAGAAATGGCTGGCAAAGGAGAGGTGTATTTGGAGAAGCAACAAAGGATTGCATGCATAGAGTAAAAATTAGTGCAACCATGAAAGAGAGAGAGCAGACGGTATAGGAAGTGCAATAGCTACTATTACAATGAGGGAAAATAACAAGCTCAAAATGCAGGACACTACATTTTTAACCAAAAAAAGGTGAAAGCAGTGCTAATACATGAGGTGATGGTTACTTTCAGTTTGAGCCACTTCATGGTACCTGCTTCAACAGACTTTCCCCAGGTGAAAATCATAATTCGAATGTGACTAAAAACTATTTATTTCAACAATGACAATAACAAAGCCAAATAAATAAATAAATAAATAAATAAATAAATAACATAGCACAAGAAATGAAAGATGATCCAGGCATGCAAGTAGAAAGTGATTTCTAAACCTCCCATCCTATTTCTTTGTTGGACAAATAAGCTAACAACAATTACATCTACTCTCAGCAATTTGAAATGAACAAACAAACAAAGAAATATTCCAAAGTGAAAAAAAGAAAAGACAGTGACGAATAAACAAATAAAATCTGACACCTAATCTACTGGTTCTACAAATGCATAAACCAACACCAAAGTACATGAACAGTAAAGGATGGAAGACACCAACTGATTAATAGTGAAATAACCAAAATTTGTACAAGATCTAAGCATGCAGGCAAGTATTGAGCTTTTCAGATATGTCAGTAAAAATAAATGAATGTATTATGAGTTTCATACTAAAAAAGTGAACATGCAGATTCTACTAAGGTCACTTGTAATCACATTTACACTCAGTACCTAGCCACCATCTTTCAAAAATGATGGCATGAGGAAGGGTGGTCACGGCCCTTACAACAGTCTTGAATTTAACCATAGCTAACACATAAAATTTTAGACTAAAATAAAACTTTTGAATTGAGCAAGTGAATGACTAGCACAGTACAACCAAACAGTTTTCCCAAACAGATGAAAGCTTGGAAAAATAACTACTTGGTATTAAACACCTTTGATGGAACCACCACGAAGAAAATCAAATAAAATATTCCTGACGTCTGGTCCAAAATCTATCCATCAGATACATTGTATCAACATGGTCCATGATACGGCGGCCTAAAAGGAACCTTACCTCATCTTGTCCTTCCTTAGCTGCAATATGCAGGGCAGTGTAGAGGTCTTTGGTAGTTGAGTCTACAGCAGCACCGTGTTGTAAGAGAAGCATAACAATGTCAACGTTGCCCAAACGAGAGGCAATGTGAAGAGGAGTTTGCTGTTCCTATAGTAGTTGAGAAAAATCAAAACAAAACAAACATTAGCAAGGTGGCAAAATTAGATGCAGATTTAAAATGAAGGAAAATGCTTCAAGGCGCTTACTCTTGCTCTGGCATCAACTTGTGCCCCATTTCGTAACAAGATGCGGATGATATCTGTCTGATTGGCACGCGCTGCGAGGTGGAGGGGCGTCTCCCCACGAACAGTAGGAACATCAGGGTTTGCTTCATTTTGCAGGAGATAGATTACTATGTTCATGCAACCCATGAAGCTTGCGACATGAAGAGGAGTCAAGCCAGACTATAGGAAAGGAAAGAAGAAAAAATTAGATACAAGAGATTCCCCACAACAAGTTTTTTTTTTTTTTTACAAAAATAATTACTAACCTCTGTGGTGGCTTCAATTGAGGCACCATGCTTTAGGAGTAGCTCAACAACCTTTATTCTATTTTTCTTGCAGGCTATATGAAGAGGAGTGAAGCCATTAAGAGCTCGTGCATTGGGGTCAGCTTTGCGATCGAGGAGCAGCTTAGCCACCCGCACATGTCCACAGTGAGCTGCTACATGAAGTGCCGTCAAATAGTCAACAGTGATCTCATCAACTGGGGCACGGTGGTAGAGGAGAATTCTAGCAGCGTCTACATGGTCTCCCTGAGCAGCCATATGGAGAGGAGCTAGACCATTCTGCAAGAATCAAATCCAAAAACAACAGTGATGCAACCTGTACATCTAAAGATAAATGAACCTCACTGAGAACCAGATAGTAAAACCATACCTTTGTCTTACAACTAATTGGAGCGCCTCTTTCCAACATCATGTCGACAACCTGCTCATGACCAGACCTCGCGGCGCAATGCAGAGGAGTAAGACCATCCCGAGTTTTGGCTTCTATGTGTGCTCCCCTCTCCAACAGTAACGCAACAAGGTTGCTCTTCCCCCATTTTGCCGCAACGTGCAAGGGGCTTATATTGTGCTGCAAGAAATAAGATGCAGATGAGATACGCTTGCATATGGGAGGCGGAGCCAGAGAGGTGTAAAGTTATGGCAACACACCTTGGCAGAATAATTGACATCTGCTCCTTTACTTAGAAGCAGATTAGCGATAGCTTCATTGCCATAATGCGCTGCAATGTGCAATGGAGTGAAGCCACTTTTGGAGGTAACATCTGGGTTGTGCTCATTCTGAAAATGAAACAAAGAAAAATATCCAGATTAGTTAACATGTATTGTGAATAAAACACCAGCATTGGAAGAAAAGGAACCCACCTGAAGTAACAGAGCTGCAGCTTTGCAGTCATCTTTCTTGGCAGCAATATGCAACGCAGGAAGCCGCACCTTCCCACGTGTATCGTTTTCTAAGAGGACAGCAACTACCTTATCGTGCCCTTGTTGCATGGCAACAGCCAATGGAGTAAACCCATCCTGGAACAAAACCATTTCACACGTTCAGCTTTTTGGTTCACAGGCATGTGGTGTAGAATGAGCAGAAGGCAGCATCTTCCATCTTACCTCAGTTGCGAGGCTTTGGTTTGCCCCATTAGCAAGCAAGAACTTGACGACATTGTCATGGTTCTCTTGTGCAGCCATATACAGCGGTGTGAATCCATTTTGACTTTGAACGTTGACGGCTGCACCATGCTGGACCAGCAGTCGCACTACCTCCTCTTGGCCCGCTGAAACACAACAACCATCATGAGACTGAGGTTCAACGATCGGGGTGGGTTACCTAGAAGAAAACAGTTCCATGTATTTTATATTACCTAGGGAGGCAATGTGAAGTGCTGTGTTTCCCTTCTTGGTGGAGGCGTCAACGGTGGCTCCTCTAGAAAGTAGCTCTGTGACTACGTGAGTGTGGCCCTCCTTGGAGGCTAAGTGTAAGGCATTCAACCCATTCTGTAACGAGAAAGAGAGAATTCCGTTATACACACGACAATGGCTCTAGTAAACAGGTGCATGTATAAGAGGTTATGTCTCGAAATTTTTCCAAAATGACGAATTTCAATAAGCCCACAAACAATTTGTTAACCTTGCACCCCGTTCAAATATTAACCCAAGAACTATCGGCCTAACTTCACTCGCGTGTCAGAAAGTCCCAGACCAGACTCAACGAGAGGTAAAGGAAGGAGATTCAATGAAATGATTGTGCGTCAACGACTACGTCTTCTGCTTCAACCGAGCGTCGGGCGAGCGCCTGAAGCTTACGCAGCCCGACACACACGTCTGTCAAATGGGTCACCGAGCCGCCAGGCGTCGCACAGAGGGCCAGGAGACAGCTGAAGACGGTCAAAATCCCGGACGGGTTTTCAGTTTCAGAGTCGCTAAATGGAACTCAAACCGAACGTGTGACCCCACCAAAGGATTGCTCTCCGAGCGAGGAATCCATTGGTGGGGTCACGCGTTCAGTTCGAGTCCTATTTAGCGATAGCGGAGCTCAAAACGCGTCTAGAATTTTGGCCGCCAGTGCCGGTCTTCAAGCCCACTGTGCCCCGGTTCGACCACCTCCCCATCCGCGCTTTTCCCTCCCACCGGACTTCGTTTCTGACACTTACGGCGTTGGCGGTGTTGATGTCGACGTCGGACTTGAGGTGTTCGAGGACTTTGTCGAGGTTGCCGGCTCGGGCTGCGCGCAGGAACGCCGTGTTCCCGTCGGACTGCAACAGAGAGAGGCAAATCGTGAGACAAGGCCGGAAGCGGCGAAACAAGAAGAGAGACGGTGCATAGTAGGCCAGAAGACCGGTGGAGGCGATCAGCATCCCGGACGGGTTTTGAGCTCCAGAGTCGCTAAATGGGACTTAGCACCGAACGTGCGACGCCACCAATGGATTCCTCGTTCGGGGCCATTTAGCGACTGTGGAGCTCAAAACACGTCCAGAGTCTTGGCCGCCTGCGCCGGTCTTCTGGCCCACTGTGCGGCGAAAGTCACATTCATCAGGCTATCAGGAAACGGGAACGGGAAGGGATCGGCGAGCGGGATGCGGCGCTCCGGCACCCAATGCCATCCCCATCCCCTACAGGCCAGCACGCTGAGTAAGTACGTCAGCGCCGGGACGGTCGGGGCGGGGCCGCGGGGGGCGGGGCGGGGCGGGGCGGGCAGGGCGAGCGCCAGGACCAACAGGGCGTGTCCACGGCGAGGGTAGGGGCGGCGCGGGGGCGGGCAATATCGACCCGCTGGAAGGGGCCGACCCGGCTGCAGACGGCTCTCTCTCTCGCACTCGCGCGCCGTCCCGTGTGGGTGCGAGCGAGACAGGCCGACGTCAAGGGTGTGCGGCGGCGCCGCGTCGCCAGCCTACGCCGCCGCACACCCCGCCGCGGCCGCCACCTCGCCGTCGAGCCGTCACTCCTCGCTGCCTTCGCCTAGGCCGTCCAGGGTCCAGGCAGGGCGCCGCACAGTGGGCCGGAGGACCGGCGGAGGCGGTCGAAATCGAGGACAGGTTTTGAGCTCCAGAGTCGCTAGATGGGACTCGAACCCAGCGTGTGACCCCACCGATGAATTGCTCTCCGAACGAGGAATCCATTGGTGGGGTCACACGCTCGGTTCGAGTCCCATCATTAGCGACTCTGGAGCTCAACAACGCGTCCAGAGTTTCGGCCGCCTGCGCCGGTCTTCTGGCCCACTGTGGGCATGGCGCCGGCCGCCGCACCGCACACGGAAGGGCGGCGGAAAGGGCCACTAAGGGCTGACGGGCATTTGACCTGATTCCGGCCAGACGCGCCAGACACGGTGACTCCGACGAGTGACACAGCGAAGGACACCAACACCACGGCGATGGTCAGCTCGCCCTGCGGGACGCCGAGATCCATCACCCTCCCTCAGGGCCACCCTTAGAGGCAGCCCACCAGCCCTGCCACCCCAGCAGCCCGGAGTTTGGCGATAATCGTTAATCCGAGGCTCCCCGCCACGCGTCAGCCTATCGGGCCGTGTGTTGGACCAGCTGCGCAGCGCGAGGCCCGAGATTGGCGAAAACACAGTGGATCAGAAGACAGTCGAGGCGGCCAAAATCCTGGACGCGTTCTGAGCTCCCGAGTCGCTAAATGGGACTCGAATCGAACGTGTGACCCCATCAATGGATTTCTCGTTCGGAGAGCAATCCATTGGTGGGGTCACACGTTCAGTTCGAGTCCTATTTAGTGACTCTGGAGCTCAAGGCGCGTCCAGAATTTGGGCCGTCTTCTGACCCACTGTGCGCCGCTGCGCCGCCGCTAGCCGCCGCCGGGGCTCGAAGCCGGGCCCGAACGCTCCGCAGCCCGAAGCCATAGCGGTAGGCCCAGCACTTTACATCCGCCACTGTACTACGGTACCTGAAAGGGCAGGCAGAGGGCGGGGACGCTTCGGGCATGGCAGGTGTGCATGCCAGGATGCGATGACGAGGCGGGGCGGGGCGGGGCGGGGCGGGGCGGGGCGGGGCGGGGCGGGGCGGGGCGGGGTGCGGTGGTCGATGCGCGGTGCCACCGCGGGGCACGCCGCCGTCAGGCACGCCCCCGTCGACGAGCACCGCGCCGCTGTCACCGCGTCGTGGCGCGCGCCGACGGCCCCAATCATGCCAAGCCTCTTTTCGAATTTCCCGCCAAAATGGAGAGACTCGCGCGGGGAAGTCCGCGCTCCGTCCAAGGCCGCGACGCTGGTCGTTTTTTCCCGCCAAGGTGACGTGACGTGCGCGGCGATGGGTGTTATTACGGCAGGGTGCGCCGCCGTGGAGAGCCAGGTGCCCCTAGAGAGGCTGGAGATGCTGGACCGAGAGCACAAGGCGACCTGGGCACGGAGGGTGCCACTAGAGAGCAGTTGTGCCACTGGGGCCAGCGGAGCATGGGGGGTGCTCCTTGAGAGATTCGGTCGAAGCTTCTCAACAGAGGCCTCTCTAGCGGTGCCAGCCCGCCTCTCTAAATCTCTAATTACGGCCCAATCAAGCACACCACAGCGCCAGCCCCTCTTTGGGCCGGAACCAATCATTTCCATCCAAGGGCTGCCGGTCTTCCGCTTCTTTTGCCGCGGCGATAACGAACGCGCCCAGCGCACCGCACAGTGGGCCAGAAGAGCGCGTTTTGAGCTCCAGGGTCACCGAATGCGACTCGAACCGAACGTGTGACTCCACCAATGGACTTCTCGTTCGGAGAGCAATCCATTGGTCACACGTTCGGTTCGAGTCCCATTAGCGACTACAGCGCAAGACCCGTCCTGGATTATGACCGCCTCCACCGGGTCTTCTGGCCCCGCACTGTGCGGCGGTCTGTATTTGGTCATTTTCGGTCGCTTTGCGTGACTGTACACACACCCATGCGGGAGGCGCGGTGGCGAGCGTGACGGCCGTGTAGGCGATGCTGGGTAATTTAGGCCATCGCTGCGCTTGAGAAAAAAAATACGGGGCAGCCGTGTGAAGCATCGGTCGCATCGGGGCACACGGAGTCCTTCCAATCCACCATTCGCTCCGTAATTTTTCCCGCCGTTTCTCTTGACAGTGTAGTCAACCGACGGAAATTCGTCAACCACTTAACTCTCCGCGGCTCCCGGCCACAAACTGAAATGAATGGCTGCGCGGAGCGCGCGCGCGTGATTGAGGGAAAGGGGGAACAAAACGGACTAAACACAACAAAAACAATTAAAAAAAGGCAAGAATATCGGAAAGGAATTCCTGTGGGAGGACGGCATCAAGCCCACGCCGCTGTGCAGCAGCACAATTGGTCGATCACCGAGTCCAGGAAACCGTGAGCAGCGAGACAGGCCGACACGCCCAAGGAGGCCGAGATCGTGATGACGGCAGCAAGCTGACGGCCAAGACGTCCATGACAGCCGTGCCGAAAAGCGACAGTTTAAATTTGGCGGAAAAAAGCAGCCGGCGGCCAAACCTCTACCCGCGTTTTGAGCTCCAGAGCCGCTAAATGGGACTCGAACCGACCGTGTGACCCCACCAACGGATTGCTCTTCGGACGAGGAATCCATTGGTGGCGTCACTCGTTTGGTTCGAGTCCTGTTTAGCGACTCTGGAGCTCAAAAATGCGTCCAGCGTTTTGGCCGCCTGCGCCGGTCTTCTGGCCCACTGTGCGACAGGCCCTGATGGAAGTGAGTGGCTGGCTCCAGCTGCGTCCCAATGGATGCGTTGTCAGCAGCACTGCCGCCGCCGCCGTTATCAATTTGGTCAATTAAAGAGTTCGGCAGCGACGGCTCCATGAACGCAACGTTGTTGTTATTGTTGCTGTCGGCCGGATGTCGGATAGCGATCAAAGGGCGCGGCCAGGGTGGGAACGCGAGGGAGGAGATTCGCGCTGCCTTTGTGCAAAGACAGCAACACGTTTATTTCTTTATTATTTTTATTTGTTTTTTGAAAAAATAAACTTGGATTTTTTACGTGGATTTCCTTTGGCGTGCCCATCAAGATCAGGATCGGCCGGGAACCATCATAGAGCCCTCGCTGCTCAAGGCCGTCGACTCAGTCTGTGGCTTTATATGCATAAAAACTTCGCGCGGTGCCCCAAAAAGGCACGGGGAGATTGAGAAAGTTGGCGGGCGTGTGCACAGTGGGCCAGGAGACGGCGCAGGCGGCCAAAACTCTAGACGCTTTTTAAGCTCGGGAGTCGCTAAATGGGACTCGAACCGAACGTGTGACCTCCACTGATGGATTCCTCGTTCGGAGCGCAATCCATCGGTGGTGTCACACGTTCGGTTTGAGTCCTTTTTAGCGACTCAGGAGCTCAAAACGTGTCTGGAGTTTCGGCCGCCGGCGCGCGGTCTACTGGCCCACTGCGCTGCGGGGCGTAAGCAGGTTCGTGTAAGTCGCTATAATATTTCTTTTATCTTTTTTACGATTTTTTTTTCTTCGCAGCAGGCAAATGGCTCCGCAGGGCGGCGTCAGTGGCCCTGCGGCCCTGCCTTGCCTTGCCCCCGCGGACTGCGAGGCCGCTATAGTGGCTCCCGTTACTGACTGAGAAACCCGACGCGGTTCCGGAATCGGCAGGTTCCCGGTGATTCCCTGCAGAGCGGCGGGAACACAGTGTGAACGGCAGACACCGGCCGGCCGGCACTCTCCTGACCACTGACCGAGCCGAAGGTCGGAACGGCTCTGATGTCACCGTCCGCGCGTCCGCCCGATAGTGTCCGTCCGTCCGCCTGCCCACATGTGCAACGCGCGCTTCTCTCTCTCTCTCTCTCTCTCTCTCTCTCTCTCTCTCTCTCTCTCTCTCTCTCTCTCTCTCTCTCTCTCTGGTTCTAATTCCAAAACATAGAACAGAATATTTCAGTAAATCTGTATCAGTCTCATCTGCTAGAGCATGGAACTGCTTTAATGGATCTAAATACCTCCACTATAGTACCCCTACAACTCTAAAGAAAGTTGTAAAAAATATACTATTGAAACGCTACTTATACTAACTCTGCTAATCTCTTGTTACTTCGTTGTTAATTTACTACTTTATCGGCTGTTTGTTATCTCTTCTAGTGTATCTCTAAAAATTGTGATATTTACTCTGTAATTTTGTAAATCTGAGAGCGGGCAAGGTTTCAATGGGACGACAAGTCCTCTTACTTTGCCCTAATAAAAACCTATTCTATTCTATTCTATTCTATTCTCTCTCTCTCTCTCTCTCTCTCTCTCTCTCTCTCTCTCTCTCTCTCTCTCGCACACACACACACACACACACACACACACACACACACACACACACGGCGCTGCACTTTATGGATCGCGATGTGATCGTTTGCCTCCCCCTTCCTCGCCGAGCGTGACAGAGGGGAGCCGGGGAAGGACACACAGGCCGGGATTCCGAGCGGAAACCCTCCAAGAAAACGCGCGCGGCCTTTTTGGTGCGGACTGTACTGACCGACTGTATACCGACTGACTGTACCGACTGACTGTACCGCGCTGCTGCGCGGCGCACAGTGCGTGGACTCAATTCACAGTCATCACATGCACTGGCGGCACACATGGCGGGTACAGTCCCAGCCGGCAGCAGTGAGTCACTCTTCCATTGGATGGTCCAGAGTCCAGCGCACAGTGGGCTAGAAGACCGGCGCACGAGGCCAAAACTCCAGACGCGTTTTGAGCTCCGGAGTCGCTAAATGGGACTCGAACCGAACGTGTGACCCCACCAATGGATTGCTCTCCGAACGACGATTCCATTGATGGGGTCATACGCTCGATTCGAGTCCTGATAAGCGACTCTGGAGCTGAAAACCCGTCAGATATTTTGACCGCCTCCACAGTCCTTCTGGCCCACTGTGCGGCGCGCGATACAGTCCCTCCCTGAGCCTGGAAGTCGTGAATCAGTCCGGCTCCACGGACCACATAAGGACCCGATTGGACGGACATGGACAACTCACCGCCCTCTACGTACGTCCTCGGCCATCCCACTGTGCCGGCACGGCCTGCTGTGCCTGCTATCGCCCCATTGTCCAGTGTGGGTGTGCTCCATTAAAGCTCTGGCCCGCCACGGCAACGCCACGGGCACGGTCACTTTGAATCTTTTCAATTAAAAGGGCTCCTTTCTGTGCGCTGGGCGGTCGCGCGCGCGGCGTGGGGGGCGTGGGCGATGGGCCCTCGACGCTCGTGAATGAACACGTTTTGAACATCGAACACGTCGCAGCGGAATAACTTAAGTAGGCTGGAGTGCTTTAAGGTTAGGCGTGAGGTTAGGTGAGGTTAGGTGCCGTTTCCACGCATCAATCATTTCTGGTCCAGTTAGCTCCTCATGCCTATACGGTAGCTTTTTTTACAAAGCCGCGTAGCCGGTGGCATAGACTCGCAATTAGCGCTCTGATTTACGAGGCAGATTGCACCTCTGTCTGTCTGTCTGTCTGTCCGTCTGTCTGTCTGACTGCCTGGATGCAAGGAGAGGAGACCGAGACCACCACCATCGGAACTCATCGTGCCCCTGTCTAGAGGAGGGAGGAAATTGGAGGACGAGACACGGTAGCCATTTCCTCGTCGGAAGAAAACGAAGTGTCTCCGGAAATTATGCCCGAAGCGTGCATTTCGGGCTTGACATTTCTACTACACCCGAAGGAGGGACGACGGGGCACGTCACGGTGTGGCGTGCGCCGCCCGCCCGTGTACGCACAGTGGGCCGGAAGACCGGTGGAGGCGGTCAAAATCCCGGACGGGTTTCGAGCTCCAGAGTCGCTGAATGGGACTCGTACCGAACGTGTGACTCCACCAATGGATTGCGCTCCGAACGAGGAGTCCATCAGTAGGGGGCACACGTTCGGTTCGAGACTCATTTTGGTGACTCCGGAGCATAACGCGTCCAGAATTTTGGCCGTCTGCGACGGTCTTCTGGCCCACTGTGCGGTCTCGGAGTCAGAGCATTACCTCCCGGATCCGGCGCGCGCGCAGCTCACGGAAAAACGACGGTGAGTTCGGCGCGGGTTGAGCGGGAGTCGAACCCGGGACGCGCCTGCTCGTCAGCAGGGCAGTGCAAGGTCAGGACATGGTCAGGATGGCGCGGGCGACTTTCGCTTTCGGATCGATGACGCCGTTACATCACCAAGGCGGCGGAGGGGGAGACATGGTCACACCCCGCGCGGCTGTGTGTGTGTGTGTGTGTATGTATGTGAGTGAGTGAGTGTGTGTGTGAGGGTGGACACGCACCACTTGCCACGCACACTCACAAACACACGCACACACACGCGCCACTGACACTGAGTCACCACAACACGCGCCAAAAGGGGAGATATACGCGGCCATAACAACAACATCGCCAAAAATACACGCACGCGGCCGGCCGCGTCTGGGCCGAGCTTAGGGCCGAGTCCAGGACCCTAGAGGAGCCCTTCTAGGGCGCGACAAGGGGGGGGGGGCAGCGACATCCTCACGCCCCGCCAGGCATTATTTCCTGGAAGCCGTGAACGCCCTGCCGGTGGTGACAGGACTCGCCGGGGCTGGGGCGCAGTGGGCTAGAAGACCGGCGCAGGCGGCCCGTAAACTCTTTACAGACGCGTTTTGAGCTCCAGAGTCGCTAAACAGGACGCGAACCGAACGTGTGACCCCACCGATGGATTCCTCGTTCGGAGAGCAGTCCATTGGTGGGGTCACACGTTCGGTTCGAGTCCCATTTAGCGACCTTGGAGCTCAAAGACTCGTCCGGGATTTTGACCGCCTCCACCATCGGTCTTCTGGCCCACTGTGGGGGGGCGGCCAGCACTACGTCGGCGCACTCCAGAGGGAGTACAGCAGCGAGTTGGAATCGATACCGACCGAGCGGCCCGAGGGAGCCAAGCCGCGGCGCGAGGGCCGTGGAGAGCCCACTCCAGGGCCTGGAGTGCCCACTGTAGGTCAACACGGACGCCAGGTGCGGATCCAGGGTATTGAGGGGGGAGTATCGCCCCTTATGGATAGTTGGCAGAGTCGCAACTTTTATGCTGCATCCCCCCCCCTCCACCTCCTCTCTGGATCCGCCCTTGCCGCCACCGGGCAGCGGTCCCACGCCCCGCACTGTAACGAGCGCACCGACGTGCCGCATCTATTTCATTTGCGCGGAAAGCCGTTTTTACGTTTGCCGCAATGGCCTGCGCGCACGCCACACTACAAGCGGCGGGCTGTAGGTCGGCGTCGCACAGTGTACAGTCAACGCGACAAGTAGCAGCATGCCACCGCACACTGGGCGGTGGAGGCGGTCCAAATCCCGGACGCGTTTTGAGCTCCACAGTCGCTTAATGGGACTCGAACCGAACGTGTGACCCCACCACTGGATTGCTCTCCGGACGAGGAATCCATTGGTAGGATCACACGTTCGGTTCTAGTCTCATTTGGCGACTCTGGAGCTCAAAACGCGTCTAGAGTTTTGGCCGCCTGCTGCGCCGGTCTTCCGGCCCACTGTACAGCGGCACACGGCACACGACGACGTTCGCGGAACGCCGGCGCGCATGAGCGAAGCGGGGCTCGCCGGGAATCTTGGCGCCCGAACGACCAGCCAGTCAGAAAGCGGCATTGTTCCCGAGTAAAACTGCAAAGCGCTCTCGGTATTCGAACCCGGGCCCGCCGCGTGCCGGATAGTTAGTTTCCCCTTGTTACCGTGTTGGGGTGGGTGGCCCGGCAGGCAGACAAATAAGTAAGACAGACAGACAGACACGCAGACAGACAGGTCCTGGCAGTTTGATTCGGAGTCCCACGCGGCCATCGTCGCACTCTTTGATTTGGGTCCGCTGAAACCCAAGGAGTGCGCTGGGTTCGCCAAGGCCGCCCGCCCGCCCGGGCAGTGACGAAATTCTCTCTCAGCTACGACCGGCTGCCGCCGCGGCTGACTTGTTACATTTCGTAGCGCTAGAGTTGCCCACTGCCCCAGGCCGGCGTGGCCTTGGCTGGTTTAGCACACGGCTGCAGTGCGGGGCTCCGCGGCGGCCGGGCGGACCCCCTATACACGGCGGCGGGTGCCACGCGAGCCCTGCGAGGGCCCGCGCTTTACAGCCCGGCATTTCAATGTCGACCGGCAGATATGGCGGCTACACTGTACGAACGGGATCCTCGCAGGTGGGTGGGCTTCGCTGAGACTATACTTCGTCAACACTTCGCCGAGGTGCTTCGTCGAGGTGCTTCGTCGAGGCTCGGCCGGTTCGACTCACCTGAAAAGGCAGAGACAGGCATTAGTTACCACGGCCAGGAAGCGATAGGCCCCGCCACAACCCGCCCCGCCCGCCACGCCACAGTGGGCCAGAGGACCAGCGCAGGAGGCCAAAATGCTGGACGCGTTTTGAGCTCCAAGGTCGCTACATGGGACTGAACGGGACGTGTCACCCCACCCACGGATTCCTCGTTCGGAGCGCAATCCATGGGTGGGGTCACACGTTCGGTTCGAGTCCCCTTTAGCGACTCGGGGCTCAAAACGCGTCCGGGGTGTCGACCGCCTCCACCGGTCTTCTGGCCCACTGAGCCGCGCGCTACGCCCACCGGGGAAGAGGCCCGCGCGCGCGAACTTCGCCGTCCGCCGCCGTGCCTCGAGCGTAAAGAAAACACATCCACGTCTGTTTGCCCACTGTGCTCCCCACCTGAGTCACCCAGCCAGTCACAGCAAGAACAGCTGACTGGCTGGCGGCACGCTGATAAGGTCACTGAGTCCCCCTCGCCCACAGTGGGCCAGCAGACCAGCGCAGGCGGCCAAAACTATAGACGCGTTTTGAGCTCCAGAGTCGCTAAATGGGACTCGAACCGAACGTGTGACCCCACCAATGGATTCCTCGTTCGGAGAGCCATCCATTGGTGGGGTCAAACGTTCGAGTCCCATTTAGCGACTCTAAAGCTCAAAACGCGTCCGGGATTTCGACCGCCAGCGCCGGTCTTCTGGCCCACTGTGAAGCGAAGCGGCGGAGCGCGGACCTCGCGAACCTCGACGCGGACAGCTCCAGGAGTCGAGGGAGCTAGGGAGGATGAGTCATCGAGTCTCGCACCAGACACGGCCGCTATAGAGAGGAGGGGAGGCGAACGGGCCATGATTGCCAGCCCGAAATGGAATTTTTAATGTGGGAAATTTGGTAGTAGTAAAGAAGAAAGGCTCGTATTTAAAAAAATAAAGAACAGGGGATACACACTAAAAAGTCTACGAAGCATGGCTTCGTAATACGAAGAAAACGAAGGCTTTGTAAAATCTACGAAGAAATGCTTCGAATTATGAAGCAAAATCCTTCGCAACACGAAGTATTCCTGCATATCACGAAGCAGTTCTACGAAGCCTCACGTAACTACGGAGCAAATTCTTCGTAGACTTTTTTGAGTGTACAATGCGATTTTTACACTAAACGGTAAATAAGGTAATATTTGGTCGTGCGAAAAAAAAATAAGCCTTGTGAGAACACGGGACAGAGAGAGGGGAGGGGCAGGGAGGAAAAGGATGTGCGAACCGGCGCGCCGTACCGGCTGGCCGGTGACGTCATCCACACACTTGCCAGGGCGTTCGGGGCGGAGCCGTCGTCATGCGACGCTTCGGGTCCGCCATGCAAAGCACCGAGGACCCCGAGAGCGGTCGCCGCGTCCCGCAGGACGGCGAGAGAGGCACGCTGCACAGTGGGCCAGAAGACCGGCGCAGGCGGCCAAAACTCCAGACGCGTTTATAGCTCCAGAGTCGCTAAATGGGACTCGAACCGAACGTGTGACCCCACCAATGGATTGCTCTCCGAACGAGGAATCCATCGGTGGGGTCACCACGTTTGGTTCGCGTCTCATTTAGCGACTCTGGAGCTCAAAACGCGTCTAGAGTTCTGGCCGCCTGCGCGGCCGTCTAGCCCACTGTGTGCTGCAGCATTAGCGCGTCATACAACACTGTAAGCCGCTCTTCCTGTGGGGCCCGCAAGGCCGGCGGATTCTAGTCGAAAGAGAGAGAGAGAGAGAGAGAGAGAGAGAGAGAGAGAGAGAGAGAGAGAGAGAGAGAGAGAGAGAGAGAGAGAGAGAGAGAGAGAGAGAGAGAGAGAAGGAGAGACGCGAATAAAGAGCTCGTTATCCGCAGCCGCCTCATTCCGAAAGGATGTCGCTCTGTCTTCGTCGCACTCAGGGACAAGGGCGCGAGAGAGACAGAGCGAACTGTGCGGCGGCGTGCGTCATATCCAGGTCAGGTTCCGGTTCCCTTTAAAAGACTCGGATAAATTAGGGGTAGGGAACGGGGTCAGGCTGGCCACCCTAAACGAGGCCGGCCTCGCTAGGCGTGGTCGCGGGGCACCAGGGGCACCTAGGGGTGAGTACGCCGGCGACCTTCACATTCAAATGGGGAGGGGAGGGGGCACGGCTGGGGCCCGCGGCTATAAAGTTACAGAACAAGGCCGCGGGCGGCACGGGCCGCGCTGCGTACACATGTCCCTGTCCTGCGCGGAAAGCAGTTTCGCCGGCCGCCTACATAGAGGCCCTGTCGCAGAGTGGGCCAGACGACCAGACGACCGCGAGGCGGTCAAAATCCCGGGCGGATTTTGAGCTCCAGGGTCGCTAAATGGGACTCGAACCGAACGTGTGACCCCCACCAATGGATTCCTCGTGCGAAGAGCAATCCTTTTGCGTGGTCACACGTTCGTAACGAGTCCTGTTTAGCGACTCTGGAGCTCAAGACGCGTCTGAGTTTTTTCCGCCTGCACCGGTCATCTGGCCCACTGTGCGTCAGGCAAGCCATCAGCAGCAAGTGAGTCAGCGGCGACGCGGCGATGGCGGCGCAATCATGGCGATCTTGCAGGACACGCGGCTGGACCAGTCAAGACGTCGCTCTGTACAAAGTCATGAATGGCGCTCGAATGGGACGCGCTCAAAATCCCAGACGCGTTTTTTGAGCTGCAGAGTCGCTGAATGGGACTCGAACCGAACGTGTGACCCCACCAATGGATTCCCCTTTGCACGAGGAGTCCAACGGTAGGGTCACACATGCGATTCGAGAGATATTTACGGATCGGGAAATCGAGACAAGCCTTGGAGTCCGCGCCTTTGTCGTCGGTTTCGAGAGCACGCCGCGGCGCGGTGGCGGCGGTGGCCCGCCTGTAACGAGCGACACTTGGCACCGCGTCCTCGGCGGCGCCGCGTTGCGTGAGCGCCGCGGCCTTGGGGCGGCCTTGGGGGCGCGGGGCGGCAGTGGGGGCCGCGCGGGGCGGCAGTGGGGCCTCGCGGGGCGGCACGGCACGTCCGGCCGCAGCCTCCAGCTTGTAATGACCCGAGTGTACACTGTACACCGCACAGTGGGTCAGAAGACCGTCGAGGCGGCCAAAATCCCGGACTCGTTTTGAGCTCCAGAGTCGCTAAGTGGGACTCGAATCGAACAAGCGACCCCACTAATGAATTGCTCTCCGAACGAGGAATCCATTGGTGGGGTCACACGTTCGGATCGAGTCCCATTTAGCGACTTTTGGGATTTTGAGCGCGTCCCATTCGAGCCCACCGTGCACCGCACACACCGCCAAAGTAAGACGGAGACAAGTCCACGAGTCCATGGAGGCCGCGCAGACTGCCGCCAGGCCCGGGGCGTGGGAAGTCGAAATTTCGTCGACTTTTTCGACGGTTTTCGGCCGCAATTCTCCCCATCACAATTGCCTGTTTCCTTTCTATCGTCGTTCTGATTGGCTCCAGCGCGCCCCGCTGGGTGGCTGCGGCCCTGCGGTGCCCTGCGCTGCCCTGCGGCCCACGGCCCCCAGACGCCCGGAAATTCGATCGAGGTGCTGCTGCTGGCCGCGCTGCGACTTGGCGCCCCGAATAGGCGGACAGGAACGACAGGGAGGAACGAGGAACGACGAGAGGAACGACGACAGGAACGACAACGAGAGGAACGACGGATAGGGGAATGACAGAGAAACGACAAGATGAAAGGACAGAGAGGAACGACAGAGAAGAACGACAGGAACGACAGAGGGAAGACAGAGAGGAACTAAAGAGAGGAGCTAAAGAGAGAGAGAGAGAGAGAGAGAGAGAGAGAGAGAGAGAGAGAGAGAGAGAGAGAGAGAGAGAGAGAGAGAGAGAGAGAGAGAGAGAGAGAGAGAGGAACGACAGAGGAACGAAAGAGTGCGAGAGAGGCGCCGCTCCCTCCCTGCTCACTGAGGCGATAACCACGAGCGTGGCCACGGCGGCGTTGCAGTCATTATGGCCCCATCACGGTCTGGGGCCCTTCGCTCGCTCACTCGGCCCTGCCGGGGAAGCCAGTGGGCCGGACCAGGGGCCGGCGGAGTAGTCAAACAAAGGCAGTTTCGGCTGCCTGTTCCTCCTAAACGCGGTGAGAGCTGGACACTAAACGCGCTAAACAAACTCGCGCCCTTTTCACTTCCATTTGCCGGTTTGCTTGTCCTTTGCACCGCGGTCGTCACACTCGCCGCGTTCGAGAGATTCGACACTGAAATCGCATTTTTTGCGGTTCCAGCTGCCGGGGGGCCGCCGGCGCCGAGGAGGCCGGCCAGCGGGGCATTTCGGCCGAGAAAAGTACGGTGCAGCAAGTGCACACTGCAGAAAAAAAAGGGACATTTTTACCGTTAATTTATTGCCAGAACTTTCCGTGATTTGAGGCACAGGATTTTCCGTGATTTCAGAACCAGGCTTTTTCCGTTGTTTGAAACCCAGAAATCTCCGTACTTTGCACAGGGCGCCTGCCGGTCTGTCTGTATGTCTGCCCGTCCGTCCGTCTGCCCCGAATCGACGCCATATTCCACCGCATCCCGCAGGACCTTCAAGTAGGCCAGGACGCAGTGCGGCTCTGGAGGCGAGGAATTGGGGCGAGAGAGAGAGAGAGAGAGAGAGAGAGGGGGGTGTTTCTGAAAGGGGGGAGAAAGAGGGAGAAAGAGAGAGAGAGAGAGAGAGAGAGAGAGAGAGAGAGAGTGAGGCCGACGGTGTCCGTTCTACTCTTTGCTTGCTACTACAGTATAAAGCGGTCGTGTGTCTCAGAGGGTCAAAGGGTACTCATTTTTTTTTTATTTTTTTTTTGCAACCCAGAGGGGAGGAGCGCGATACACTGGCATTCCGACACACCGGCTCGCTCCCCTACACCGCTCAAACCAGCCGGCCAGCGGGTCGACCTTGCCGAGGCAACCCCCAGGTGGAGTCAGACACATCGGGGTGGAGCTGCCGCGCAAACCAGACCGCTGCACAGTGGGCCAGAAGACCGGACGCGTGTTGAGCTCCACAGTCGCTAAATGAGACTCGAACCGAACGTGTGACCCCACCAATGGATTCCTCGCTGGGAGAGCGCCATTGGTAGGGTCGCACGTTCGGTTCGAGTCCCCTTTAGCGACTCTGGAGCTCTAAACGCGTCTAGAATTTTGGCCTCCTGCGCCGGTCTTCTGGCCCACTGTGCTTCGCTTCCTTCGCTCAGTCCACCGCGGGCCGCGAATCAATAGAGGGGTCCCGGCGGTGTCGCCGCCAGGGGGTTGGAGGGAGGCGTGTCTGACGTCATTTTCAGCAGTGACTACGTCCGCGTGTCTGTCTGCCTGTCTAGCTGTCTGTTCGTCGCGGAGATTGCCATGGGGGAGCGCAGCATCCATAAATTGGATTAACACGTTTTCAGGAAGAAATTCGTCTCCCTGTCGAGCGCACCCCTTGGCGAGGCTAGCCACGCCCCGCCCACTGTGTTGTTTCTCGGCGTGGGAACAGCGGCTGTCGGGAGGAAACCCCATCGGACCCGATGGTCGCGGTGGTCGAATGTCAGTCCGGTCCGACCACCACCTGATCGGCCGGGCAAGGCTAGGCAAGCCCCGTGGGGAAGGCTGCGGCCGGGACTCGAACCCGCGACCGCGACGACGCACAGTGGGCCAGAAGACCGGCGCAGGCGGCCAAAATTCTGGACGCGTTTTGAGCTCCAGAGTCGCTGAATGGACCTCGAACCGAACGTGTGACCCCACCAATGGATTGCTCTCCGAACGAGGAATCCATTGATGGGGTCACACGGTCGATTCTAGTCCCATTCAGCGACTCTGGAGCTCAAAACGCGTCCGGGATTTCGACCGCCTGCGCCGGTCTTCCGGCCCACTGTGCGACGCCCGCCAGGGGAGCCGCTAGCGGCACCCTCCCCAACGGGACCGCCTGCGGAGACGACTCGAGTCCTTGCACCGGAACTTTTTTGTCTCGCGGTCGTCGGCGAGGAGGCGCCTGCAGACTCAGATTCCGAGAGGCCTTTTCGCCAGTCCGTCTCCCTCGCACCCGACCGGGACGCCCCGTGAGTGCGAGAGAGACAGAGCGACGACGGCGCTGAGTCCGCCTGCAGCGAGCCGTTAACTGCATCGTGGAAAAAGCGGCGGTGTTCCCTGGAGCTGCAGTCGACGCGCAAAGAAAAAAAAAAGGAAGAAAAAACATAACATTTTTTAATCTTGTTTACAGTGAAAGCAGAGGGGCGCGACAAATTAGACACTCTGCTCGCGTTCTAACTGTCGCGCTTCCCATCCACTTTTACGATGTGGGAGTCGCGGCAGCGCAGTGTCGCGGCGGCGCACAGTGGGCCAGAAGACCGTCGTTGAGGCTGCCAAAGTTCTAGACGCGTTTTGAGCTCCAGAGTCGCTAAATGGGACTCGAACCGCCCGTGTGACCCCATCAATAGATTTCTCGTTCGGAGAGCAATCCATTAGTGGGGTCACACGGTCGATTCCAGTCCTATTTAGCGACTTGGGAGCTCAAACCTCGTCTGGAATTTTAGCCGCCTCAACGGTCTTCTGACCCACTGTGCGGCAGCGAGGACGCGAAGCCATTAGAAGATGCAGGCGGGAGGGAGGGGCATGTAGACGCCCACACCCACGAGCACGCACACAGTGCGCTTCCTTGTGAGTCACGCTGTCCCCGGTTCGAATCCCCCCGCCGCCGAGCGCACCGCCGCGCTCCCAGCTGAGCACACAGCTGGCGCGCACCTAGGGGCCTTAGGGCCGCCGGACGCAAACACCGCGAGCGAGAGAGACAGAGACAGCGGGCTGGTCCTCCCTCTGCGGAGGCTGTCTGTCTCTCTCGCACAGCCTCGGGCCGCCGCACAGTGGGCCAGAAAACCGGCCCAGGTGGCCAAAATTCTAGACACTTTTGAGCTCCACAGTCGCTAAATAGGACCCGAACTGAACGTGTGACCCCATCAATAGATTCCTCGTTCGGAGAGCAATCCATTGGTGGGCTCACACGTTCGGTTCGAGTGCCATTCAGCGACTCTGGAGCGCAAAACCCGTCCGGGATTTTGACCGCCTCTACCGGTCTTCTTCTGGCCCACTGTGCGCCGCTCGGGTGCGAAAGAGACGGCTAGAGAAGAGAGGTGGTTAGCGTCGTTAGCGCGTATCACAATCCGGCGTGTGCCAGCAGCAGCAGGCCCATCCCGAGCACAGCTTTCGTCGCGCTGCCTCTCTCGCACAGTGGGCCAGAGGACCAACGCTGACGTCCAAAACTCTCGACACGTTTTATAATCCGAACGTGTGACCCCACCAATGGATTCCTCGGTCGGAGAGCAATCCATTGATAGGGTCACACGTTCGGTTCGAGTCCCATTCAGCGACTCTGGAGCTCAAAACGCGTCTATAGAGTTTCGGCCGGCAGCGCCTGTCTTCTGGCCCACTGTGCGACGCCGTCCGGGACCACAGGCAGAGAGGGCGGGCGGTGCCCGGCATTACGTACACGGCAAACTTTGACGTAGTGCGAACTGGCCGTGCGACGACGTGCGTCATCATGGCGACCGGGGGGTTATCTCGATAGTGCACACCACGACGGCACTATCTGCGCCCCGGACACCGAGTGACCCAATTACGGACACGCGGAGGGCGGCCGCGGCTCGCGTCGCGAGGCGCAGTCGGCAGGTGCGCGCCGCTCGCCGTCCGAAAAGGTCACCCCTATCGATTTCGGGCCCGCCGCGTTCTGTCTGCGCCCCGCCGCGCCGCGCCAGCCCCACGGCACGGAGCCCCGCGGCGGGCTGCTCGCTCGGGCCGCTCCGCACGGTGGGGCGGAGGCGGTCAAAATCCCCGCCGACGCGTTTTGAGCTCCAGAGTCGCTGAATGGGACTCGAACCGAACGTGTGACCCCACCAATGGATTGCTCTCCGAACGAGGAATCCACCGGTGGGGTCGCACTTTCGGTTCCGGTCCTGTTTGGCGACTCTGGGGCTCAAAACGCGTCTCTAGACTTTTGGCCGCCAGCGCCGGTGGCCCACTGTGCTCCGGAGCGACCAGGAAAACGGCAGCAGCACCGAGGGAGGACCAGCACAGAGCAGCGAGGACCCATTTGTTTCCCACTTCCTGCCGGCGACCGATTTAGACCTTGTTTTCGGAGGAGGCACGACACCGAGGCGCCTCGCCTAGGCCTTCCCTTCGCGTCCGGTATGTGTGCGTGTGTGTGTGTGTGTGTTTGTGTGTGTGTGTGTGTGAGAGAGAGAGAGAGAGAGAGAGAGAGAGAGAGAGAGAGAGAGAGAGAGAGAGAGAGAGAGAGAGAGAGAGAGAGAGAGAGAGAGAGAGAGAGGCGAGTCTAGGCTCGTCCAGCTGGAAGGGCTGGAGCTGGAAGTTCCGGGTGGTGTTCCAGGCCGCCCTGCCGCCCCGCACGCCCAGCACGCACGGTATCGAACGCGGCGCCCCTCCCCTACAACCAGCCACCCCTCGCGGCTCGGCACGGCGGCACCCTCCCCGCTCCCCGCTCCAGGGCGCTTCCAGGCACTTTCAGGAAGAAAGCCCTTCAGGTGTCCAGGGCTGCGTTCTCCAGGCGCGCTCCTGGGCCGACGTTTGGGCACCGCCGTCCACTCCTCGCCTTCCCCGCCCCGCCCCGCCCCGCCCCGCCCCCGCCGCCCCACGCCCCCTGCCGCCACAGGTCCAGGGTGCCTGGCTGCCTGGAAATCCCTGCAGCCCGTCGCCGCACCGCGGCACTGCGGCCGGCAGGGCCGAGGGCCGGCCAGCGCACAGTGGGCCAGACGATGTGGGCAGGTGAGACGGGCGTAGGCGGGGCGGAAGGTGGGAGGGGGAGGGGGGGCTTCCAAGTGCAGCGAAGCGGCCCCTAGCCCGCTCCGGAACGGTGTGCTCCACGGTGTGCTCCAGGCACTCACCTGGGTGACGGGCGCTTCCGTAACCATGGCGACGGCCGTGCCTCCGCCCGGTCACAGCGGCCACTCGCGGTAAGGTCGACACTCGAAACAAACGTCACTCCAGTGTCATCCTGACGGCGGTACGTCGCCGAGAATCTCGCGCGTCTGTCGGTGAACTGCTGCTCCGCCGAGCTCCGGACGCACACTGAGCGCGAGCGGTGGTAGTTGAGGCGACCGCCGTCACGGAGCAGCACTGCGCACCCGAACCGAACGAGTCCTGCGCCGAGCCGAGCGCCGGGGAGCGCAGCCGCGCCGCGCGGAGCCGAGCCGAGCGCACTGCAGTGCGGTCCGGCCGTCCTCGATGCGGCGCTCGGCTCCGCTTCGGCGCCGCCCGAGCGTGGCCGCCCCTCGGCTGGCTGGCCGCCGGAGCGGCGGGCGCGGCGGACGCGGCGGACGCGGCGGACGCGGCGGACGCACGGACACCGGCAGGCGCTGCCAACACGCGCGCACCAAACTCTCCAGCCGCGGAACGCCGCCCGGCGCCTGGAGTATCTCCAGCGACCAGGCGAGAGGCTCGCGGTGGCGCACAGCGGGCCTGAAGACCAACACTCCAGACGCGTTTTGAGCTCCAGGGTCGCTAAATGGGACTCGAACCGAACGTTTGATCCCATCAATGGACTCCTCGTTCGGAGAGCAATCGATTGGTGGGGCCACACGTTCGGTTCGAGTCCCATTTAGCGACTCTGGAGCTCAAAACGCGTCCTGGATTTTGACCGCCTCCGCCGGTCGTCTGGCCCACTGTGCGGTGGCGGTCTGCCGGCCACGCGGAAGTGGACTGCGTGGACGCACGAGACCCCGTCGACGACGCGGAGACTGTGGGTGACCCGGTGGGGCGAGGGCCGGCAGAGGGGGCAGTCCAGGGGCTTCCCGACCTTGACCACCACCGCCACCTGCACACGCGCGCGGCGGCGTGGCTGCGTGTCTGTCCAAATAAAAAGCCGGCCGGGCGGGAACGCTTGAGGCGCACGCGCTAAGCCCTCAGGCCCCACAGAGGTTCCGCTCAAGTACAGGGGCTTAGGATGCGTCAACGTGGGCCCAGGCGGCTGCAGAGGGCCTTGTTTGACCTGCGTGCCTGCTGCGGCCTGCGTGGAGTGCCTGTCGTGTCGGGCACTCTCTCTCTCTCTCTCTCTCTCTCTCTCTCTCTCTCTCTCTCTCTCTCTCTCTCTCTCTCTCTCTCTCTCTCTCTCTCTCTCTCTCAAGCAACTGCTGGAAGCAGGCAACATTCGGCCAGGACCGACGGAGGCGGGTAAAATCCCGGACGCGTTTGGAGTTTCAGAGCCGCTACGAACAACACAAGCTGAAAGCCGCTCCGATCAGCGCCTGGCCGCTCTGCCTAGCCCCCTGCCGCCCGGCCTGCCACCCTTTGGCTGGCTTCACCCTTAACTTTACCTGTTTGCCCTTGGTTGCCCCAGCAACGCCTCCACAACGCGTCTCCCCTGCGTATACTCCCATGACAACGTAATGACCCTGTCTTTGTGAGGCGCGCCGGCGTGCCTCATCTACAGCGTGCAAAGTCTGTGCCGATATTTAATGCACCCACCCACACTGGCAGAATTCAAGATGCAGTAACGGTGGGTCTTACGAGCGTCGCGCGTCGGACAACAGAGAAAAGAAGTCGAGCTTTGAAGTCGATCTAACGATCTGTATCTAACAATGCTACCGCCCACTTGTCACCCAGAAAAATGATTTCTTGAATCAAGTAAAATAATTTTCTTGATTGAAAATACTTGATTCAAGCTAAACTGAGTGTCAGATCACTGCTAATAGGCTTTGCATTCATTCACCTCTATGAAGAATATTTCTACTTCACTCAAAGCAGAACTTTACTTAGGCGCAGTAATGCAAAAAATAACTTGCATCAAGTAAATTTTACTTGATTCAAGAACACATTTTTATCGGTGTTCCGTTTCAGAGATGCGATGTACGGGGCGTGACAAGTAGACTCCTCTACGGCCACTGTTCGCAGAGTTGGCAAGGACTGTTCAATTCCACCTCTCGGGGGCCACTCTATATCGCATCGACTGTCTGGAGTCCTTGGACGTGACTCCCGCACTGCCCCAGATTCGGCTTCTTGCGCCCCAGCAGCCCCGGCAGCAGCTCCGGCAGCAGCTCCGGCAGCAGCCCCGGCAGCAGCCCCGGCAGCAGCTCCGGCACCCCTATCCCCCGCCGCGCCTGCCTGACTCACACGACCCGCTTGTGATGGAGTGCGGACCGATCGGCACCGGCCCACAGGGTACGCAGGACTGCTGCACAGTGGGCCAGAAGACCGGCGTAGGCGGCCAAAACTCTAGACGCGTTTTGAGTCGCTAAACAGGACTTAGACCGAACGTGTGACGTCACCAATAGGCTCCTCGTTGGGAGAGCACTCCATTGGTGGGGTCGGTTCGAGTCCCACTTAGCGACTCTGGAGATCAAAACGCGCCCGAGATTTTGACCAGCGCCTCCACCGGTTTCCTGGCCCACTGTGCAGTGTGCTGTGCCGCGTTGGGGTCGTTCTCCAAGGTCACCTTCCAGTGGGGTTTCCTGGTGGGATCTGCAAGCTCCCCCGCCTGACTTGGCTGTTCCACGGTTGTATCCGGAGCGCGCCCCTGTCAGGGCGTGGCAGGCGCAGCGGGGTTGGAGGCGAGTGACGTCATCCGCCAGTAAACAGACAGACAGACAGACAGACAGACACACACACACACACACACACACGCACAACGCAAAAAAGTAGCGCAGAAGCCCCGCACCGCGCGCATCCGCATTCTAAGTCGAGAAGAGGGCGGGGGGTGTTTGCGCGGACTTTAAAAGGATGTTCCGCAGAGAGAGAGAGAGAGAGAGAGAGAGAGAGAGAGAGAGAGAGAGAGAGAGAGAGAGAGAGAGAGAGAGAGAGAGAGAGAGAGAGAGAGAGAGAGAGAGAGAGAGAGAGAGAGAGAGAGAGAGAGAGAGAGAGAGAGAGAGAGAGAGAGAGAGAGAGAGAGGCGCTGGAAAGCAAACTTGTCTGTTTTTGGGCCGGCACCAGGACGGCCAACTTCTGGCCGCGCACCCGCTCGCACGCCATCCACCACCCGGCGGCCCGGATTCTGTTGCTTCCTTCGTGCCACAGTTGCATACCGCTCGTTCCGTGTAACTACGGCGTTACACGCTGCTGGCGGGGCGGGGCGGGGTGGGTTGGGGCTGGGCGGGGTGGGTTGGGGCGGGGCAGGCGACCGGTATTGAGCGGGTTGCTTTGTACCCTTTCCCGCCGCACCCCGCACCCCATACCGCCCTGCTACAGAAAAGGCCAGTCTGAAAAACCGATCGCAGGGAGCCGGCGACGCGCACAACCTTGTCACGCTCGTTTTGTTCGAGAGGAGGGAGTTTTTGTGCTCCAGTGTCGCTAAATGGGACTCGAATCGAACGTGTGACCCCACCAATGAATTGCTCTCCGAACGAGGAATCCATTGGTGGGGTCACACGTTTGGTTTGAGTCCCATCTAGAGACTCTGGAGGTTAAAATACGTCTAGAGTTTTGGCCGCATGCGCGGTCTTCTAGTCCACTGCGCGGAGGGTACGCCCGAGCGGACTTTCTGACTGAAGACCCTTGGAAGCCTTGAAATGGACACACTCTCCACGAGAATGTCACAGGGTTCAAACCGCAGGGTGGGACTGATAGTGTGATAGGGCCTCTGTGAATCTGCGTTTCAAAGGCAGCGCCTGGAACCGCATGGTGTAGCCTGGAGGGGCACCTGGAGCCAAGACAAACTCCAGCCACAGCAAGGCCCACTCGCCGCGCCGCCTTGCGCCCAGAACCGAACGTCAAACGGTTGTGATGAATAAAACATACTAAACGCCAAAGGGATTTATTTGCATGGCGCACAGGTGCGGCCTGGAACGGCTTTTAGCTGACATGGAGCAGGGCGGTGACGGGATTCGAACCCAGGACCTGCCCGGCGCACAATGGGCCAGAAGACCGGCGCCGGCGGCCTAAACTCTAGACGCGTTTTGAGCGCCAGTGTCTCTCAATGGGACTCGAAACAAACGTGTGATCCCACTTGTCGATTGCTCTCCGAACGAGGAATTCATTGTTAGGGCCACAGTTCGATTTGAATCCCATAAAGCGACTCTGGAGCTCAAAGCCCGTCCGGGATTTTGACCGCCTCCACCGGTCTCCTGGCCCACTGTGCGCCGGGCGGTGAAGTGCGGGGAAGTCCTCTGGCCTGCAAATGCCAGTGGCCTGACATTTGCCAGGGAGGGAAAGGGGGCGGGGCGTTTACAGCCCCTTGTCCTTTGGTTGAGGCTCCCCTCCACCGCACAGTGGGTCAGAAGACCGTTGAGGCGGCCGAAATCCCAGACGCATTGTGAGCTCCAGAGTCGCTAAATGGAACTCAAACCGAACGTGTGACCCCACCAATGGATTGCTATCCGAACGAGGAGTCCATTGGTGGGGCTACGCGCTCGATTCGAGTCCCATTCAGCGACTCTGGAGCTCAAAACACGTCTAGAAGTTTTGGCAAGCTAAACGGTCTTCCGACCCGCTGTGCACCGTTTGGCCGTCAGGTGGCCGAACTTGAAGCTTGTCCGCGCGGCCCTCCGCGGCCCCCGGGGTTCGCGTGGGCACACTGTACGTGTTGTGTTGACTGGGTCGCGACTCGTGGTGGAAGGGAGGGAGGTGGCAGTCTATACATATCCCGGCGGGCCGGTCCGCAAACGACGACTAGACAAGCCGTCCGCGTCGACCGGTCGCGCCACCCCCTAAACCCCGAAAGCCCCAAACCTCGAAACCAAAACGCGGCCGACGTAACTCCGACGGAATTCGGTCGCCAGCAGCAAGGGTCTTGAGAAATACCAGGGGGCGTCTTTTCGTGCCGCCCACCCTGTGCGTCGTTTGACACAACCGGGGGATCAAGACTAGGATACGGAACACAGTGGGCCGGAAGACCGGTAGAGGCTCACCGAACGAGGAATCCATTGGTGAGGTCACACGTTCGGTTCGCGTCCCATTTAGCGACTCTGGAGCTCAAAACGCGTCCGGCATTTTGACCGCCCCCACCGGTCTTCTCGCCCGCTGTGCGGGGGGGTCAAGATGGCGGTCCGTGCGAATGAGGGTTCCTTACTACTGGGACGGCGACACTCACCCCGAGGCTGGACAGGGAGGGGAACTTCTTCTTGAACATGGCGAGGCTTGCGGTTCGCACTCGGCAGGCTCCAGCAGTCAGGGATGCTGGACAGGACACACCATCACGCAAAGCAAACACACACACGCACACACACACACGCACGCAAGCCGCTCGCCCGGACGCGACCGCGCTTCAAATTAATCACGCTCCGCACGCAACAGCTCGCACGCCCTGCGCACGCGTGCCGGTCAGCGCCCAAGTGCCGCGGCCCCGCCTAGGCTGCGTGGCTTCGGCTCACCACTCGGCTCGCCGCGCGCTCGGCAGTCAGCCTCGGCGTCGCGGGGAAGGCCTGCAGGGAGATGAGGGACTAAAAATACGGAACCCCACAAGCCCCCGCGCCCCCACCACATAGTACAACGGCGGCGCCGCGACGCCCGCTCTCGCCTAACCTGGCTGAGGAAAGCACGGAAATCCTGCAGGATTACCTATCGGGTGTTCATTCGGAAGCTCCGGCCGGAACAAGGAAAACAAGATCGACTGATATTGCCGGCGGCATCCAGTGGTTAGCCTTACGCGACACAATGATTGTAATTTTGTCAAACTAAAGGCCGGTGACTCAACACTATATTCTGCCCGACCATCCAAATTACACCAAAATCCACAAAAACATTTGAAATTTACTGAAATTTATCACAATTTAACGAAATTTTTTTCAAAATTCAGTAGTTGTAGCACCAAATTTATCGAAATTCATCCGAAATTTAGGGGAATTTGCATTAGTTTCCCCTTGCCATTTTTTGCGCCAATAATTTTTATTTTTGCGTATTTATTGTTATTTTTTTCCATTTGTGGTGTGGGGTTGGTTACTCTGCACACTCGAGCCGTCGGTGCTCCCCGCGACAAGAGTCCCGGACCCATTGAGCACTGGACGGCGAGCTCGATCGCCATTGTCCAGAATAAAAGAGAGGCACCGAAGCGCACAACGGAGACGGAAAGGAAAGAATATCGCAGAATCCGTGCGCCGGGCGGAGATGTTTCAAGGGCATCCTCCAAACCGCGAGGCGGGGCACAGTGGGGCATAAGACCAGTGCCGGCGGCCAAAACTCTAGAAGCGTTTTGAGCTCCAGAGTCGCCAAAAGGGACTCGAACCGAGCGTATGACCCCACCAATGGATTGCTCTCCGAACGAGGAATCCATTAGTGGGGTCACACGTTCGGTTCGAGTCCCATTTAGTGACTCTTGTCTTCTGGCCCACTGGGCGGGGCGGCGCTCAGTAATATTGTAAACACGTGGGGGCCTGGAGAATCTAACGCACCGCTGTAACCTGGCCTAACCGATTGGGGGGATTTTCTTTTCGAAGGGACTGACACACTCGTACGCACACGCGTGCGCACTCACGCAAGCACACACGCAGGGACTCGGTTCCCGGCGACGCTAGGAGGCGGTGGTGGTGCCCCTGCGCGCGGCCAGAGCACTGACGGGGTGCTGCAGAGTCGGCAGGGCGGGGCGGCCGGCCGGCCACGGCAATGCCGACCGCGGGAGTATTTTGGTCCCTGTCTCCCTCATCCGGCAGCCACGCCGTGGGGAGAACAAGGATGGCGTCACCGACATCTCCGCCTTCCGGCACAGCGTGGCCGCGGTCGTAAAGGCGCTGATTTCAAACCGCTGGAACCTTGGTTCGACACCCGGTAATGATTTAATTTTTCCTTCCGTTTCCCCAGCGCAATTTTTTTTTAATTTTTCATCAACGATTCAGTGAAAATTTCCTGAAAGCACTCTTATGATGAGGGCAACTCTCGCTATGGCCTCGGGAGCGGAAGCAAAGGAGGCCAAGAAGAATGCCCCCTGCATGACGGGAATAGATGGCCACCGCTGACGACGGCATCCCTGGACTGGCGCTCACGCTCTACACGACGCACAGTGGGCCAGGAGACCTGGCGCAGGCGGACGCAACTCTAGACGCGTTTTGAGCTCCAGAGTCGCTAAACTGGACTCGGATCGGGCATGCGACCCACCCAACCGATTCCTCGCTTGGAGGGCAATCCATTGGTGGGTTCACACGTTCGGTTTGAGTCCCGTTTAGCGACTCTGGAGCTCAAAACGCGTTTAGAGTTTTGTCCGCCTGCCCCTTGTCTTCTGGCCCACTGTGCGACGCGCAGGGAAGGCCGCGGGGCGCAGAGGCGCAAGCTAAAAATAAAATCCAAATGGAATACGGGATCGCGTCCAGCACATCAAGAGGTGCTCGGCGTGTCTGGGGGGCGGCTGCTGCTGCGGCGCCGGCGCACAGTGGGCCAGAAGAATGTTAAGGCGGCCAAAATTCTAGACGGGTTTTGAGCTCTATAGGCGCTAAATGGGGCTCGAATCGAACGTGTGACCCCACCAACGGATTGCTCTTCAACCGAGGAATCCATTGATGGGGTCACTCGTTCGATTCGAGTCCCATTCAGCGACTCTCCAGCTCAAAAAGCGTCTTGTACTGGCCCACTGTGCCCGGTGAGCTCAAGCAGGCCGCGGGCATTGCCGCCATCGGGGCGAATAACGTGGACGAACACGAACGCTCGACCTGCTTCGACCTCGTTCTCCTCCATCTCTGGAATGACTCGCCGAATGTAACGGACCGGGGAGGGGGGAGGGAGTTAGGCAGGGGGCTTGCATGGCGGCGTCAGTCAGGCCGTGGGTCGTTCTTCCCCAAGGACAGGGCAAATGATGAGGGGTGGGGTTGCGGCCCGGAGGAGTTCCAGACTTCCAGCAACTAGCATCGCTCCCTGGAGCCGGCGCCATTCCAGCGCGCTCCAGCAGGTAACGTCCAAAGTCCGAAGCAGTGTCGTAATTTGCATGGCGGGCCAGGTGTTGCGCGGCGTACAGTGCACAGTGGGCCGGAATACCGGTGGAGGCGGTCAAAATCCCGGACGGGTTTTGAGCTCCGGAGTCGCTAAGTGGGACTTGAACCGGAACATGTGACCCGATGTGACCCCACCAATGGATGGCTCTTTGAACGAGGAATCCGTTGGTGGGGTCACACGCTCGGTTCGAGTCCCATTTAGCGACTCTGGAGCTCAAAACGCGTCTAGAGTTTGTCCGGCCCACTGTGCGAGCCGGCGGCGGGCGCCGTGGAGGTAGGCCAGCCCGTTCGCAGCGCCGCGGCCCTGCTGCCTACCGCGCCGGGCTGTCCGTCCCTCCCTCCAGAATCGCACTGCCTCTCCTCCGCTTCCCGCGCCTTGAGCTCCAGGGTCGCTAAATGGGACTCGAACCGAACGTGTGACCCCACCAATGGATTCCTCGTTCGGAGAGCAATCCATTGGTGGGGTCACACGTTCCGTTCGAGTCCCATTTAGCGACTCTGGAGCAGCTGTCCCTCCCTCCAGAATCACAGCGCCTGCCCTCCGCTCCCCGCGCTAGCGCCGGTTGGCTGCATTGTCCCGGCAAGGTCGCCGGGGTGCTTGGCGTGGTGCTTGCCCTGCTCCAGGGCGTGGCGGCGCGCGGCGCGTGGCCCGGCCAAGCCTGGCCAAAGCCTGGCGCCGCCGCGCTGCCCCATATAAGGCCTGGTGGCGCCGGCGGGGCGGCCGTCGCGGAGGGTAGTTACTTTCCTCGAGTATTTCCCCTAATTCCCTGCGAGCCCGCCAAGGCCGCGGGATTCGTGAGTCCGTCTGGTACAGTGGACCTGAAGACCGGAGCAGGCGGCCAAAACTCGAGACGCGCGTCTTGTGCTCCAGAGTCGCTAAACGGGACTCAAACCGAACGTGTGACCCCACCAATGGATTCCTTGTTCGAAGTGCAATCCATTGGTGGGGCCGCACGTTCGGTTCGAGTCCCGTTTAGCGACTCTGGTGCTCAAAACGTCCAGAGTTTTTGCCGCCAGCGCCGGTCGTCTGGCCCACTGTGCAGAGCCGCTGAAGGCGTTCAAGGGCGCGGTGGCGGTGCGGGGCCTGGCCTGCCGCCTCGCATCAAACGTATCGGGCCAAGGTTGACGTTCGGCGGGCAGGGCTGCCACAACCACGCGAGAATAAGGAGCACGCAGACACTTTGATGGAAATTTCAGAGTGTCACGCACGCACGTGCAACGGCAGCGCGCAGTGTTGCCACATAAACAAGGTAAAATTCCGATACCATGCAAAGGTGTCGACAGGGTGACACTCAAACAATGTGCAAATTTTGAGGAATTTTTATGGGTTTTTTTAACGTGGCAACACTGGCTGTGCGCCCTTTAGTTAGTGACTTCCATTCGCACCGAATTGAGGGTCGTTCTTTTTTACAGTGTACAAAACAGCCGTTGCAATGCGCCTTTCCCAGGTCAGGTTAGGTTACGCCAGGTTAGGTTTGGTCAGGATAGGTTACGTCAGGTTAGGTTGGCAGCGGCATGGCAGCCGACAAGCGAAAGCCTTTGTCGGCCAGCCAGGCTAAGTCAATAAGCCGCTGTGTTCCGGTGGATGGAAATAGCCCGCGGCGGTTTCCTCCAAGGACAACGCGGAACCGGCAAGGCCGGCAGGCAAGGCCACCGCCCCACAGTGAGCCAGGAGACCGGTGGAGCCGGTCGAAATCCCGGACGCGTTTTGCGCTCCAGAGTCGCTAAATGGGACTCGAACGTGTGACCCCAACAAAATGAATTGCTGTCAGAGCAATAAAGTCATTGGAGGGATCACACGTGCGATTCGAGTCCCATGTAGCGACTCCCGTCTTTGGCCGCCTGCGCCGGTCTTCTGGGGCCCACTGTGCACTGCCCGCAAGCCTTTGCATGCGCCGCTCCAATTGGCGGCCGATTCGCGGTTCGCGACCAAGGCGGTGCTTGACTCCTCGCGCCGGATTGCAATCCGTCTTCTTATCTGCTCCGTCCCGCCCTTTTACGGGAACGGGCGTGGAAACGATTCGGAGCGACTATCACTATCCTGCCTTGGCCCACAGTGGGCCAGAAGACCGCGCAGGCGATAAAAACTCCAGACGCGTTTTGAGCTCCAGAGTCGCTAAATGGAACTCGAACCGAACGTGTGACCCCACCAATGGATTGCTCTCCGAACGAGGAATCCAGTGGTGGGGGTCACACGTTCGATTCGAGTCCTGACAAGCGACTCTGGGGATTAAAACGCGTTTGGAGTTGCAGCCGCCTGCGCCGGTCTTCTGGCCCACTGTGTGACGTCGGGCAGGGTGAGTGTTCCGCCGAGTGCTCGCGGCCGGGGGTTCGGCGGGAAGGTGTGAGGGTTTGGTGCAGGGCAAGGTGTAGGATGGGGTCGGCAGGTGAGGTCGACCGGTGGGTCGGGAGTCGAGCACCATGGGGAAGGTCTGGAGAACGGGGCTGGGCGGGGCAGCCTGGGGGAAGGGTCGGCCGGTGCCTGGCCTGCCGGGGTGGGGTAGGGCGGGAGTGGGGGTGGGGGGCGAGAAATGGCTTTTCGTGCGAGTGGAAGAGAGCGCGGGGCGGGGGGCTGGAAGAGGTGCGGGGGAGGGAGACACGCGGTGTTTGCAGACACGGGGCGCTGGCTGATGGGGAGGCATGCCAGCAGTCGCAGTAAAACTGATGAGGAAAAAGGGTTTACAGTAAGGGGTAGCGACCCAGCCAGGGTGCCATGCGTTGTAATCGTGTGCAGAAGTATGCCGAGTTCCAGAGAGGATTATAGTTTTCTCTTGTTGTTGTTTTTTTTTTACAGATAAAAGGATAAAGGAAACGCATGCAAAACCAGGAGGCAAAATGAGTGCACAGAAGCATTCGTTGCAACCACTAAAACATACTTTGTTTTGTGTATTTCCCAGCGTTCAACTGTTTAATCAGAACCAAAAAGTGCAAATCATATAAAAACAGCAAACATTCCAATAAAAAAAAACGTATACAAAAGGACGAGCCAAAATCAACCATAAAATACAAGACACAGAAAACAAAAGTAAAATAAAGGAGTATACACGCTGAGAGGCGGTGGAACGAAAGACAGTGCGAGGTGGCGGTGCTGAGCATGGACAGGTGCTCAGGGCGCACGCAGGCGTCGGCGGCCTGCAGGCGCTAGATGCAGGGACCCGACCCGGCCGGCCAGGCAGCGCCAGGCAGCACAGCAACGCGCGTCCGAACGGCGCAGTCCGATCAAGAGCGAAACGGACTCGGCGAGGAAGACAGGCCGCGCGCCGCCTTGGGTTAGGGTGCAGCAGCGCAGCGGCGCAGCGGCCTGCAGTGGCGTGCCGGGTAGGGGTGCCACCTGCTCACCTTCTGCTGCTCCACGGCGCGCTCCGGCGCGGGCGCGCTGCGGCCGGCCGACTGTTGTTGTTGCTGCTGCAGCTGTTGTTGTTGCTGCTGCTGCTTGAGTTGCGCCGCGCGCTCCTCCTTCTTGTGGTGGTCCTTGTCGTGGTGGCGGTGTGGGGCGTGTGATGGTGGGTGTCGGGTCATGTCGTTGAGGGGCAGCATGGGCACGAACTGCGCCATGGTGGTGGTGCTGGCGCGCGGGCGCCGCGCTCGCAAAGGTGCCGGGGGTCCCGGAGGGCCCGGCCGCGACGCGGACCCGGGACGAGGTCGCCGTCAAGGGTGTGACGGTGGTCGCAGCGCCGGCAGAGCCGCACGGCACCAGCAGGCTCGGCGGCCTCGGGGCGTCTGCAGGCGCGGCGCGCGGCGCGGGCGGGGCGCCGCCAGGACGGCAGCACGCTATGCTGCCTGCAGGGCGGGGCGGTCCAGCCGCCAGACAGAGACAGCGATGCTCCTCTCCGCCGCGGTGCGCTGCTACGCTGCGGAGAGGGAAGGAAAATCCATACGGACCCCATCCCTCTCCCTCCGCTGGATCGCGCCGTCCGCGCGGCCTGCAGGGGGACGGGCGGGGGTGGGGCGCCAGGGCCGCCCGGTGCACAGTGGGTCAGAAGACCGTTGAGGCGGCCAAAATTCCGGACACGTTTTGAGCTCCAGAGTCGCTAAATAGGACTCAAATCGAACGTGTGACCCCACCAATGGATTGCTCTCCAAACGAGGAATCCATTTGTGGAGCCACACGTTCGATTCGAGTCCCAATTAGCTACTCTGAAGCTCAAAACGCGTCTAGAATTTCGGCTGACTCAACGATCTTCTGACCCACTGTGCGGTGGTGGCGCAGGGCGCACGCAACGCGCGCGCAGAAACAACCCCCTCCCCCTAGGTCCATCCTACCCCCTCCCCTCCCCCTTCCAGACAAAGGCACAAAGGCGTAGCCTGCTGAGGGCACGTCGCGGATGCGCCTGCGGTTGTGGTTTGCGTTCCGCACTGAACAAGGCCATCAAGTGAAAGACGGCTGACGACCAAAGACAAATGTTTCTATGACACCTGCAAAGAGGGCGTGGGTCCGTGCGGCCAAACTCGTGTCGAACACGCAGCTAGCCGTGTGCGTGGTGCGCATTGAGGGCAATTTGCGGAGGCCACTTTCCCTTTCTAGGTTATCGCTGCGTCCGCATCACAGTGGGCCCGGCAGCAATAGCCAGCAGGGTAGGCAAGCCTTGGACAAGCGTGTGCAACGCGTGGCCTACCCGCGCGCCGCACGGCGCTCCGCCCAGCCCTCGCTGGAGTCTCTCTCTCTCCTCTCTCCATCCCTCACTATCTGAAAGGAGAGCGGGAATTCAAGAGCTCAAGAGCAACACGATGACCGACAAGCTAAATTTTTATTCATCTAAATTTTATGAAACAGAATACCAAAATTTTAATATCTTTTCCTCTTTGATGACTCAAAAAAGCTAGACATGATAAAACAATTGACAAGGAAGAAGTGGGATTCAAGGAGAAACGTCACTATCACAAGTTATTTGAGCTACTGTCAAGACAACACTGACTGAAGCATTTACTTCACAAGATGTTTAACAGTCTTAGGAAATAGGAACATATATAATCCCTATTTAGTCACAGCACGTTAGAAAGAATCATACTTTGCCAACAGAACAATTTTGAGAAATCTAGTCAAAATACATTTCCAGACTTCAGATGTTAAAATAACAACACCCCCTAAATCCAGACACTGCAGGGTTTTATTACAGTTAAACGGTGATTACACAAATTATGAATAATGAAAATGGTACCAATACCTTGTAAGACATAAATTTTGTTACTGGTTTCCTAGGCTACATGAAATGTACCAGTACACATGAGTTCAATTTGCTAACAGTACATTCAATATGGTCATCATAGAAGTGGGTCTCTACACAAACTATCATTTACAGCAGTCATAATACTGATCACCATATAACAATAAAAATTTTCTCTTGGAAGGAATTAAAAATTTATGCATTGTGACACTATTTAAAAAAGTTAATGGCATTTAGTTAACATTCACCAAAAATACAAAGTGAGCTTTACAGCTGCCTAAGATTCCTCACAACAATGGTACCCCCACATATTAAATACATAGTTATCACATGAAGAAAGATGCTTTGTTTTTCTTCAACAATAAAAACAAACACAAAATTAAATCATGACTACATAAGCAAGATACAATACGCAATAAGTTAACAATGCCTGAAGCAGTTCAAGCACAACCATTCTCGTCTTAAGTCCAGGATGAAAAGCTTTGAAAATGTTTTGTGTGAACAAAGGCTTTGCACGAATGATTGTTCTGCTACAAAGATAAAGCAAGATTTAAAAAAAAATTTAAAAAATTGAAAATTGCAAGTGTCTTGGCATAATACTCAATAAATGCACTAATCAACTTGCATAGGCTGTCATTTCAATAATAAAAGCAATGATGAATGTGGAATGCTGAAAGGCTGCAGGCATAAAAAGCTCATTGGAGAAAGTTAACATCACAATTAAAAATCACCAATTCCATACAATAAGAGAGAGCATGACCCGTTTTACAAATTACAATTTAAGTTATTATTTGGTCATATAGCACTACACTTAACAGTTTTAATCAACAAGTATAAGAGCAGCTCTCAGCCACAGGAGACAAAAGAATTTCATTAATAATTATTTTGAAACTCACCAGGAGTAACAACCAAATTCAACCTAAAATTCTAATTAAAATAATTTAGCATTAATCATCATCCTCATCATCATTAAGGTCCTTTAAATTATTTCGAATGTGGTACCCCTGGCCGTTATCACTACTGGAGTCAACTACCCTTGAAACTCCCCTTCTTGGAACTATAGAGTTGGAGGGTCGGGAGCTCTGTACTTCTTGGTTGACTTTCCCTGAAAAGAAATACAACAACATGAAAATAGGCCTGAACTTAGAACGCATGTCTGTCCAAAGCTAAAAAAGCCTCAGATCAATCACGCAAAATTGCAGATTTTTACTATTGGGAGCACTGTAGTTGTTATAAAAGCATGAATAAAACACCAAGACCATTAGAGTATAATAAGGAACGGAAAAATACACACGTGAAAAATTAAGTTTTCCTGCCTTCTGCTTAGGGATAGCCCCAGTGGCTGACGTTGGCCGAGAGTCACTGTCGTCGCTCCATTCACTTGCTCTGAAAAGGACGGACACACATTCTTTACAGTTACTTAAGTGTTGCAGCCGAGTAGCTGCTAACGCCGATCAGTCTAGGTACTTACACAGTGAAGTTGCCACGTAAGTCATTGTAGGAATTTGATATATTATTCTTGCCTCGAGAACCTGAAATTTCCATGTTTGACCATTAGTAGATTATCATCAGCAGTTGGGCTGGAAGATCTAGAAATAATTTTTCCTACTGAAAGCTAAATCAAGGGCTACAGCATTGGTAACAACAACAACCTGAATCAAGCTTCATCTGTGGCGGGACCATTTCCGTGGCAACATGATCAGTTTGGTGGAGAGGTTTTTTCTTATCAAACATGCTGGATGACACTTTGCCTGAATGAAGTTCTTTTTTTACTTTGGTAGTGGTAGCAAAGGGATCTTGAGGTGCCCAGGTGTGAGCAACCTTTCGAGTGTCACTTGATGGCTTTTTTTGGTAAAATGCACTTAGGCTGATATCACCAGATTTCTTGAAAGGAGTGCTTAAGGTGGTTCCAGGGGTTTTGCTTAAAATGTAACTGGAGTCATGCCTTGAGCTCCCAGGAGCTTTGACACCCAATTTACTGGCACAAGACTCCTCCTTAAAGTCAGTTGGCAATTCCAGGGATTGAATTGGTTTAGATACTTTTGATACAAATTCTTCATCTAATGGGTCGGTCTGACAATCTACTTCATGTTGTTGTGGGGGACTTTGAGGTGTTCTCAGGAAATGAGGATAAATGCGTTCCCCTTTCACTAAAAAACATATTTCAAGTAAAAGCCAGTGTACTGAGCCTCTACATAAGCAAAATTCAGGGACAATTTAACTAAAGTAAAAGGTGGCTCATGGTAAAGAAAGAGGGGGAAAAAATAAAACAACATAAAAAAACAACTTACTAGAACTATTGGGTTGATCCGAGTCCACAAATGTGTTGTAGTTGCATTCATCAAATTTACGGAGGCGTAAAGTTTCAAGCGTCTCCTTTGATTTTCCCGATGGAACGTCCTACAACAAAATCAAAGCAAATAAACAACACTCATCCAGTTGGAAAAATAATCAAATTATTTCCATTTACAGGCAATACCTGTGACTCAGACCAAACAGGTGCAGCTTCAGAAATGTTTTTAGGATTATATTCACATACATCCTGAAAAAGAAAATAATTAAGAATTAAACCTCTGATCAAGTTAAAAACCAAATTATTGCGAGAAAAGCAACCTAACACACCTGATGCTCAAGAAGTAAACTTGGAGGATACCCATCCTCACAAAATTCACATGGTAAAAAATAAACACCATCTTCTTCTAAATCAGTTTTTAAAGATGTTTCACTTCCTTCGTCGATTGCGTTTCGACGCATGTCAACATTACATTCACCAATGTCGTTTCTTTGCCTGTCAACATTCACCTTCCCAGTATTTCTTCTTGTGTCACGCATGTCAAATGACCCAGCGTTTTCTTGATTATCCCTGATATCTTCCCACACCTCATTCATCCTTTCCAAACTGCTTCTCAACAACCCTCCATCAACTTGATTCAGAAGAGACAAGTTCTTCATCATGCTTGAGTCATTTTGACTTTTCTTTGGCCTACCAAAACTCGCAATGTCCATTCTGCAACCAGTCTGCAAAGAAATAAAATACAACCGGTCATGAAACCATTAAACCTCTCTGGTAAAATTATTGTCTGAGATCTGGACACTTACTTGATGCAAAATCAACTGGTTTACAGGAATCATCGCCTCACAAAACTCACACGGTAGAGCAACCAAATCTGATGTATCATCCAGAACGTCATGGAGTGGTGGTGGTGATTTTGAAACATATCTTTGAGGTTCCCCAGATACTGGATATGCTACACCAGGATAATGGGTAGTTGAACTAACAGCATTTTGCTTCTTCAAAAGATTGGCAAACAAGCTGTGCATGTCATCTACATCATCATCATCATCAATAAATTTTCCAGAATTGAGCTGAGGCTTCGAGTTGTTGTTTGATTTAGTCGGTCTAGAGACACTCGGGAGGTCGTTTTTAATCCAGGTAGCAGTTGGACCTGGCTCTGGACAGATAATACAATTTTAAATGATGTTAAAAAAATTAGATAATACTGCCAACAATGCTTAAGAAGTAGAGGAAAATTATCTCACCATCATCAAGTTTCAAGAAACCATGATTAGAATCAATGTGCAGTTGCTCGTATTTCAGCATAACATACTCTCCACAGTCCTCACACTTTTTAGTGCGGCTTCCACAATAGTCTTCATGATGACTAATTTCGCTAGCTGGCATTTCCAATTCGCAGTATAGACAGCCCTGCTGACGGGCTCGGCATACTGTTTTCTATGGAAAACACATCAAAGATAAGATTCAATGCTTATCAGTCATACAGATGACATTGTAAATAATCATGACATAGGAAAGTGAGTAACTACCTCAATTGGGTCGCAAACCTACCTTATGAGTTTCCAATTGAGGCCTCTCAACAGACATGTGACATTCAGGACAATTGACTTTAGAGTGAAACTCAAAGTCATGTTCCTCCAAACCCGAACGGGGCACAGCTTCACCACATTTGTCACATTTCTTCAAATTGCGTTGACAGTGAAGGCTGTGTGTTACATAATTGCTAGCTGCGATTGGGCGTTGACTGAAAATGCAGAACATTAACAGGGTAAGTGTAATTATTACGTAGGTAATTAAGAAAGGGGAATACCCTGATCATGCAAGGAAATGCAGTCGAACAGTCCATAACCAATATGGCAGTCTGGAAGCTGAACAGGTGGAACTAAGATTTCAAACCAGATCAATGCCCCACAGGACAAGCTGGCAATTTAAAACAGAACGAATGAGTTACATTCAATCTGTAACTACGATTACTAAGTTAAAAACCCACCAATTGGAACATAGAGTGGTTGCTTCTTCCATGATCACCAGAGACTGCCGGACAGTGCGGGAGAACTGAACAGGACGGTTCAACCGAGCTGCAGTCACTAAGCAACGGAAAACGCTACGTTGTGATGACTGAGACCCGAACTATCACAGAACGCTACAAGTCAGGATCACATTCATCACCGATCAAGCACAGCACTTGCGCCCGTTGGACCTACAATTGACAAGAAGAGGTGGAAAAGAAAAACAAACCGAGCCTTTGCGAAAAAGAATTCGCAAACGTAAACTCAGTACAGTCTCGCAAAGTGTCTAGGATTCCGGTATCTTGTACAAAAGTATATGTTCTGAAAATGTTTCATTCGATAAAAACAGAGATTTCATTCTAAAAAGTAAGGTGTTTATCCCTGCATCGCGAAATTCCTATCTAACAGTGAGACCGGTTTCCGACCAGTCACACTGCGAGTGGTGGACAGCACCCAAGTGGGTGGAAGCTGATCTGCAAATGGCGACAACCGTCGTTCATTTGGACTAGAAGAGCGGTTTGCAGGATCCTTTTTCGGCAGTGTTGGTGAAATTACTCATCACACAATTGTTGCACTGTTTTGTCGAGTGAGTGCCCGTTTGCCTGGCGTTGCGTTGAATTCGTTTGTCTTCCCGAAGGGGCCCGTAGTGTCGGCCGAGGAGTCCTTTGGGGGGTGGGCCTCCGTGTAGATCCAGCGCCAAGTCGCTCATTCATCGAATTCATTCAATCAAACGCCCCCGGGCCTTATTTCGCTGACATTCGCCCCCCGTCAGTGGACTTTCATTCATCCCCCCTGGACTGCGGCAGCCAGGCCACCGTGTTGGGGAGAGCGAGGTTGCACGCTAAATTGTCAACGTATGAGCAACCGATGTGACGTGCGTCGGCCGGGGCGGTGGGCTGTCTGTCAAGTGGTCGGCCCAGCTCGGTCTGTCAATTTTGAGAGCCTAGGGAGGGCCGCCTTGACAGGCACGCTGGTGGGCGAGTCTGTTTTGCTCGTTGGCTGGCTAGTGGCACCGTCGTCGGAGCCCTGTCAGGACCGTCCCTCCACTCCCGTTCCTGTTGCTTGACCAGTGCAGGACCCCGTTTTTCCCGGTCTGCTCCTCTTCCTTTGCTCTCCCGGTGTTTGCCTCGTTTGTCTTGTTCCTGACGAAATTGCCCATTCACGCCACTTCGCGTTCGCAGAGGTGATTTTCTCGAGTCTCTGCCGTTGTGGTGCATGTGTCTGCCGTCAGCATAACCTCAATCTGTCAAAGTCAAAAAATCAATAATGTCAGCCCATTACATTTTTTTTGCCTTGCCTCCACTTTGGCACCACCAAGTTATTTTTGTTGAGTGATATCACACACTAACTCATCAATTTTATGTTAACTTTTGATTCACCATTTTTATAAATCCAAATTTTACCCAACAAAAATAATTTTGCAATTATTTTGTTTCAATTTTCTTTTTTGCATTTGTCGACATGCAATCTCGGCCTTATTTTTTTTTAAGAAGTTCAAATCCTTTTGGTTTTTTCTACTTTCTTTCTTATCTACTTTTATCTGTTATCTGTTAGACAGAGATCCTTTAAAATAAATTTGGGAAAAATTTATTCACCCATCCCCAATGGTGTATTCTACTCTGTTACCTCAAGGTGACATCATGCATCACTGGTCTGGCCATTCTGAACTGTTGTTATTTTTAGTGAGGGCTAGTTTTGACCTAACTATGTCCTTCAATTGTTGAGCACCTCACTAAGATCATGAATCATTGGAACCAGCTGTAATTTGTCATATAATACTTATTAGAGAACAGCTTTGCCATGTGATGCGGGTTTCCTCACCTTAGTGGTAACTGATAGCTTATCTGTGTGGGTGTTTCATGATTTCTTATCAAGAATGACAAGTCTTAGCCTCAAATTCTGTATCTAGAGTAATGTTTTCATGTTATGTGACTACGGTATATGAGTGACTTGAATTTCTTGTTCTTGTTTCAGGTCAAATAAAGGGCAACCATGCCTGCGGTCCGTGGGGATGGTATGCGAGGCTTGTCTGTCTTCATTTCAGACATTCGCAACTGTAAGTTCATATTTTTTTTCCTACAGCCAGTTCTGTATATTGTGACTTCATGTTGATATTTATGAGTCTTTTGATTTTAGGTAAGAGTAAAGAATCAGAAATTAAAAGAATAAATAAGGAACTAGCCAATATAAGAAGTAAATTCAAAGGCGATCGAACGCTAGATGGGTATCAGAAAAAGAAATATGTGTGCAAACTTCTTTTCATCTTCCTTCTTGGACATGATATTGACTTTGGTCATATGGAGGCTGTCAACCTGCTGTCTTCTAACAAGTATTCAGAGAAACAAATTGTAAGTTGTCCTGTTCTTTTTAAATTTTTTAAATTTTTCTTAAAGTGCCTGTCTTTTTGTAATTTTTTTAACGTAATGTCTCTCATTGGTCCTTTTTTATCCTCCAGGGTTATCTCTTCATATCTGTGTTGGTCAACACGAATAGTGATTTAATCAAGCTTATCATTCAAAGTATCAAGAACGATTTGCAGTCGCGCAATCCAACTCACTTGAACCTAGCTATGCAATGTATTGCCAACATTGGCAGCAAGGAAATGGCCGAGGCCTTTGGCTATGATATTCCCAAGCTTCTTGTATCAGGGTAAGCACCGCTGATATCTTTACCCATTTCACTTCTTCGTTTGGCATTGTTACTAATTTGTCATTTTTTAATTATTAGGGACACTATGGATGTTGTGAAGCAATCTGCTGCCCTGTGTCTTCTTCGATTATTCCGTACTTCTCAAGAAATGATTCCGAGTGGTGAATGGACTTCCCGCATCATCCATCTCCTCAATGATCAACACATGGGGGTGGTGACAGCTGCGACATCGCTTATTGATGCCTTAGTGAAGAAGAATCCTGATGAGTACAAGGGTTGCATCAGTCTTGCTGTATCTAGACTTAGTAGGGTATGTTGGGTTCGATTTTGTTGCTGTGTTTGTGTTAAGTCTATTTTTTAATTGTTAACTTAAAAAAAAATTCTTTTCAGATTGTTACTGCTAGTTACACAGATCTTCAAGATTACACTTACTACTTTGTTCCTGCACCATGGCTGTCTGTCAAGTTGTTAAGGTTATTGCAGAATTATTCACCCCCAGGTACACGAATTGTAATTTAAATAACTTTTCTTTTGTTGCATTGCTCTGGGCTAATGGTTTGATTGATTTCGTTCCCAGATGACCCAGGTGTTCGTGGCCGACTAAATGAATGTCTAGAAACTATCCTGAATAAAGCTCAGGAAGCGCCAAAGTCAAAGAAGGTTCAGCACTCCAATGCCAAAAACGCTGTTCTGTTTGAAGCTATCAGTTTAATTATTCACAATGACAGGTGATCACCATTACTTTCACCTTTGCAAGATTTAATTGTATTTAGGGGTGTTTAATTGTTCTTGGTTTGCCTTTGTAGTGAACCCAATCTTCTTGTACGGGCGTGCAACCAACTGGGACAATTCCTATCCAACCGGGAAACTAACCTCAGATATCTTGCATTAGAATCGATGTGTTTACTCGCCACTTCCGAATTTTCTCATGAAGCTGTGAAGAAGCACCAAGAAGTTGTCATCCTCTCCATGAAGGTTGGCTTTTTTTTTTTTGTCTTATTGTGTGTGTGTAAGTCTGTTCTATTTGTGTATCAATTAACATTTCATTTCCAATTGGTAGATGGAAAAAGATGTATCAGTTCGACAACAAGCTGTTGATCTCCTATATGCTATGTGTGATAAGAGTAATGCCGAAGAAATTGTTCAAGAAATGCTCAACTATCTTGAAACAGCTGATTACTCCATCAGAGAGGAAATGGTATTGTATCCCGTTTCCATTCTTTTGAAGTATAAATGAATGGTTCTAGCTTCTTCTCCTTAGAAAATAATTACGTTCACCCTTTTTTTTTGTATTGTAGGTTTTGAAAGTGGCAATCTTAGCTGAAAAGTATGCTACTGATTACACATGGTATGTGGATGTAATATTGAATCTAATCAGAATAGCCGGTGATTATGTATCTGAAGAAGTCTGGTACAGAGTCATTCAAATCGTCATCAATCGGGACGATGTACAAGGATATGCTGCTAAGACTGTGTTCGAGGTAAGGCTCTTGATTCAAGTGCTAGGTTTCTCTTTACAACAATTTTGGTTTTCATTTTTTAAAATTACGATTTCAGGCTCTTCAAGCTCCTGCTTGTCACGAGAACATGGTGAAAGTGGGCGGCTATATTTTAGGTGAATTTGGTAACCTCATTGCGGGCGACCAGCGGTCTTCACCTCTTGTACAGTTCCAGTTGCTACATTCCAAGGTATTTTACTTACTCTCTTTTCTTTTATTTTAGTCCTGTTCATTTTTGCCGCATGTTGCGTAAAGTATCTAATAACTCTGTTTCTTCAACGTTGTTTTAGTATCATCTTTGCTCTCCAATGACCAGGGCTCTATTGCTTTCAACTTACGTGAAATTTGTCAATCTATTCCCTGAGATAAAACACAACATTCAAGAGGTATTTAAGCAACACAGCAACCTGCGAAGTGCAGATGCTGAGCTACAGCAAAGAGCCTCAGAATACCTACAACTTAGTGTCATTGCTTCCACAGATGTTCTAGTGAGTAATACAGATTAAGCGCAAGTGTTTTTTCTGAAGGTCCCAGTTAGTACTTACTATCCTTACGCTTTCAGGCCACAGTGTTGGAAGAAATGCCTGCTTTCCCTGAACGTGAATCATCCATTCTTGCCGTACTGAAAAAGAAGAAGCCTGGCAGAGTTCCTGAAAACGAAATCCGTGAGGGCCGTAGCCCCAATCCAGCCCTGGCTTCCAACCACAACGACTCTATTGTTTCACACGCCAAGCCATCTGCTGTATCAGCCAATGCCTCTGCCGATCTTCTCGGTCTGTCCACCCCTCCAGCAAACCAACCAAATGCCCCGAGCAACACTGGCATGCTTGTTGACGTGTTGGGTGACATGTATGGTGGGCAGGGTGGGCAAGCACAGCAGAATAGCAGCTTTACTCCCGCTCAATCCTACAATCCCAAAAAGTATGTTGTCAAGAGAGATGATTGGGTCAACCTCAAATTATTCCAATAATTGTGTTCCTTGCTTTCCTCAGGTTTGTTTGCAAGAACAATGGAGTTCTCTTTGAAAATGACCTTGTTCAAATTGGTGTCAAGTCGGAATTCAGACAAAATTTGGGCAGGATAGCTCTCTTCCATGGCAATAAGACGCCATTCCCTCTAGTGGTAAGTTTTTTTTGTATGACCGTCGGTGCATATTTTATTTCTTTATCTTAATTTTCACTTATCATTATTTCCAGAATTATGAAACCACTATTTCAAGTCCAGGTGATCTGGCAAGCAAATTGGTCATTCAGATGAAGCCCATGGACTCTGTTCTTGAGGCTGGTGCCCAGAAATTGCAAGTGTTGAATGGGGAGTGTGTCGAAGATTACATTGGTAATTTAATCAGTACTTTTCAGTATTAAGTTAAGGTGTTGTGGTTTCTGTTACTGAAATGTTACCTTATTGTTTTCTCTCTTCTTCTAGATGCACCTAGTATGAACATATCTTTTATTTATAACAATGTTCCTCAGAAGATTACTATCAAGCTTCCTTTAACCATCAATAAGTTCTTTGAGCCAACAGAAATGAATGGAGAGTCATTCTTTGCTCGCTGGAAAAATTTGGGAGGGTGAGTTACACCTCTCTACCACTCTGCTTTACTGAGTGCTCATAGACCTGTCCCCTAATGGTTTAGTGTGGCTTTTGTTGCAGTGACAAGCAGCGTGCTCAGAAAATCTTCAAAGCCTCTCCACCTATGGACCTAGCATCAGCGAGAACCAAGGTGATGGGCTTCGGTATGCAATTGTTGGATGGAATAGACCCCAACCCTGACAACTTCGTCTGTGCTGGAATCATCCATGCCCGAGCAGCTCAGATTGGTTGTCTCCTTCGCCTTGAACCCAACAAGCAAGCTCAGGTGACTGTCTTTCAGTTTTCTTTCAAATCAGTACCTTCCTAGAAATAATAACAGAAAATAATTATATCCCTATAAACATTTCAGATGTATCGTCTTACTGTGCGGTCTAGCAAGGAGACAGTATCGCAAGAAATATGTGACCTCCTTGCTGACCAATTTGAGTGAGTTGCTGTGTCGGAGTTTTCTGTGCTGCAGAAGCCCTTCATCCCATTCTTTTGATGTTGCCATTTATTTTTCAACATTGTCATGAATAGGATAGATATGTCAACAGTGTCTTCTTACTGTATAATTTTTAAAGTCAGTTTGTTATTAATGAATTTTGGATAGAAGAACCATTGTCTCATTGTTCTTTGTGTTGATTTTCATGTATACTTGGAATTTTATGTTTCCAAAGTTGATGTCCCCTCTTTGATATTATTCCTCATTAGTGTTGAATCCAAGTGTCATGGTTTGCATGAAAACAGAAGTTTGTATGTTGATGTTGTTGTTGTTAAAGTTGTAATGAATTTTAAGCTATCCGTACTACAGAATTGTCTTAATCCTGAGTTTTTCCTTTGTATTGTTTTTTTAAACTGATATTTTTCATTAAATACAATGTATTTCTGTAACTGAGCTTTATTTGTGCAAGATTTCTTTACAAGACTGGATTGAAATTCTGCCAAGAACATTTCTGGTCACTACTGAGGCACAAACTGTTGTATGTGGATATTTGGAACCAAAGGCCCAGCAATATTTGCTTTACCAAGATAAATTTGTCTTCATGGTTATCATAAATCTAATTTTCATTTATTTTGGGGAGGGGGGGAACTTCTTCAAGTGAAAAGAAAATGAAGTAGGATTTTCACTTAATTTGATTAATATGTATAAAGATTTATGTATACATAATATCTATATATAATTGTATATCAATTTGAACCAATTATTCAGGAAGTATTTGCCTTGCGCAGTCATAGCTCTGTAGCATTGTGCCTTTTTTGGGGTGTGTCGCAGTGTGTCACTTGCAGTGTGTAGTAGTTGGCATGTTGTGCTGTATATACTGTTGTTGTTTGACTCAGTCATCTTAAAGAGTATGCCGTCATTCTGTTATCATCCCTTTACTCCTCTTAATGGACTACTCTTCTCAGTTCATTTCGCTTAGTCTCGTAAACCTTGTTTTGTGGGTATTCTTTCAAACACATTTTGTTTGTTTTGCTCAGTTATCTTTGTAATCTTAGCAGACTTTTTAAGTGCTCTTATGTGACGATGAATACATCATCTATAGTGTGTATAGCTATTGTATTTAGACTAGTCTTTATTATTTTAAAGGGAAAACAGCCCTTGCCTTTATTTTTTTTGTTTTATATATTTTTGTCCTTTAAATTTGATCTTTGTAATTCTGATCATGTTAGATAAGTAGGTGAATCTCCAACCCCAGTGAGTTTTAGAAGTAGCTTGGAATTTTCAACATCATCTATTGAGATGCCCTCTGTGTGTGTTTTTTTTTTTTTTTTTTGTTTTGTTTTTTTAGAGGTATAAGGCACACAATTGAAACATGGTGGGCTTACCCATCAGCCTGAGATTTCCTGTTCAAGTCTCTTATTGATTTTGTTTTGAGTCTTTCCTGTCTTTAAAGCAGATATACCATAGATTTGATGTGCACTGTTTTGTGGTTCTTCTAATCTTAGAGTGGCAGCACTACATCTCTTCGTGGCTTGTTCTGCCACTTAATAAATCCAGTAGAGGCAAAGTTCATTATCATGTCATGTAACCATATGAAGGCAATAAGTGTGTAAACTATCCATTTCATGTGTATGTGACTCATTTTCTGCCTTGTGCTCTGTTGCAGCTTAACGTGAAGATTGTGTGGCTGTTGCGCTTGCTTTTCACTGACATGAAATGTATTTGCTTTGAATCAAAGCATTTTTATGTTTTAAAGAGGATCAGCATGCTATACCTTTGTCACCATTCATTGTTGGTTCTTTAGCTCTCGGGCAATTTGGGAATGTATTGGTTTGTAAATGTATTTGAATTCAGACCTGTTAATGTTTGAATTGATAAAATAAAAAATGTGTATCAAAGTTATAAATATATATATATATGTACTGTTAATATTGTGTTATTTCATGATAGAATGTACAGAGCAGCAATGACAATAATTTTTGTTTCTAGTTCAAAACATCTATGCACGCTTTTAGTTGTGTATAAGAAACTGGTGTTGCATGCTTCTGAAACCTAAATCAGCCTCTCCAAATTGGGGAGATCAATGTTATCTTAGGGGATAATTCAACTTTTCTAGCTCAATATTCCAGCAGTATTAGACAAAGGAGATTTGCGTTGTTGTTTCCGGACATTAGCCTTCGAGAGCTCTGCATTTATTCTGTGCGCATGGCAGTTGTGGTTTGCATTTGTTCCTTTGCTGCGAATTTGAAGTTCATATTCATAATTTTTACAGGGTACCTAGTTAATTTAGATCAGATCATTCAATAGGAATCTATGTTCTGGTGACACTCATTTTATTTTATTTTCATATCTAAATGACATTTCTCATTCACTCCAGAGTCATTTTGGTGGGGTCCCTGTGGGGTTATGATACTTCATTAACTTTGCTGTTTTGGAAAGCTTGATTGTAACTATGTAAACATACCATTGATATGCACAAGGAATTCTCCGTTTCAGGAAGCAGTATTTTGGAAATGTGCATCAAATGCATCATGATGGGAGCTCCTCTGTTGGTCTTGGAATTGTTTCCTATGGGCTGTGCAATCTTTCATTTCAGTGTGGCTATGGCCAACAAAGCTATGTGAAAATGATTAAAAAGAGTCTAGTTTACTTTGTAAGTGTAAATTTTAAAAGTAAAATATTCATACATTCCGCTATAATAATTTTTAATTTTGTTAAAATGACCTTTGAGAGATACATCAATTTGAATGAGTCATGTTCTAAATAGCTAACTGTACTCATCAGTCAAGATCTTACAAAACTGTATGTTTAGATTTATCTCGCCATTGTTAATTGTGATTTGTTTTCCTCTATTCTTATGAAAATTGTGCAATATGAGCCTTGAAGCATTACAAAATTTGTTGATCCTTTATCTGTTTTTCGACTTGAGAACAAGCATGGATGTAGTATGTTGATAACACTGAGCAAGCCTATAATTTTTTCAGGTTGTATGCCTCCTAGTAGAATGAATTTTAAAACAATTGTGTTTGTAATCCAGCTATTTGAGGTTCTTTGGTATGATAGTGATGTATTCTTACGAAGTATAAATTTGGATTTATGATACATTAAATATGGTACGGAAGTTGGAGGAGTATCAGAGCTAAATGGATGGCCACTTTGCATATCCTGTGTATAAGCATCTTATGTCATGTACCAAATTTTGCTTATACGAGTTGATGGAGTAGGCTTGTCTCTGCAATGGAAACTTTGGGTCTGTTGCAAAATATTTTCTGCTTTGCATGCCGCTTTAATCCAGGTATCAAGAAGGAATCATGTGTAACTGTGAAATCACATAAATCAACTTGTAACCTGAATAATTGTAATTATTTTATTTGTCTATTCTGAGAACAGCACAGTATTACCACATAAAATGAAATCAATGAGTACAGTCCAGGGGAGAAGGGTTGGTTTTAGAGATGCCTGGCTCATTGAGCATTAGTAACTGTACAAGGTCTTAAGCGTCTATGGCCTAACTTTTTACATATTTACAAAACTAAGACAACTAATAGAGAGTACCAACTTTGCTGCTCATAACACACCCAAAAAAAAAATTAACAAAATTACAGTCACCGGCTGTTTGCGCCACACCGCGGGTTCTGAATAACCGTTTTTTTTTTGTTGTTTTTTTTTTTTAAAGAAAATTTCAAGGAAGTAAATGTCCAAGTGCTGTGGCTGTCAGGACCCAGGGAATCCCAGGTACCAAGTATTACACAAGGAAAAACTTTGCACACACATCTGGGGATCAAATATTGGAAATGTGGCGATTAGCCAATGTCGGAATGCGAGTGCCCTAGAAGGTTTGTCCTACGACCATACGAGCTCTCGACCGAAAGAGCTGGAGTAAGTGAAAAGAAACATGCGATAGAACCCTCCAAGACCTTGATTCGGACGGAGACGAAGATGCAAGAAGGAAGAAGAGTGACGAATTGCGTTAAGAACCCGCAGCCGCGCGTTGAGATCGGGGGAAGGCCCCAGCGGCCAGAATGCTGCGGGTGCCGGTCTTATCCTAGATTCAAATTTAAATTCGTATTCGTATTCGCAGCGTGCCGACTGCCGAGTGAGGAGCGGGACGCTCAGACTAGATTCGTTTCACAGTGTCACAGCAACGCGCCGAGAGCGCCGCGCCGAGGCTCCTATCTGCCGTTGTCGTCCGTCTTCTTGGGGATCGCTGACGGCGGCCGCGCTGCAGCGGGGAAAGTTTTAAGTTATTCGAGGCTGGATTGATGGCGAGAGGGAGACTGCACAGTGGGCGAGAAGACCGGCGCAGGCGGCCAAAACTCTGGACGCATTTGGAGCTCCAGTCGCTGAATGGGATACTCGAACCGAACGAGTGACCCCACCAATGGATTCCTCGTTGGGAGGGCAATCCACTGGTGGGGTCACACGTTCGGTTCGAGTCCCATTTAGCGACTCTGGAGCTCAACACGCGTCTAGAGTTTTGGCCGCCCCCGCTGGTCTTCTGGCTGTTCCACTGTGGACTGGGGCGCCACTCACTCGGGCAGGACCCCGGGGTGAGGGTGATGTCGTCCACGGCGAAGCCCCCGTTGACGGCCTGCCCCTCCAGCAGCAGCGTGAAGTCCTGGCCCAGGTCCAGCGGCACCTGGGCGGGCATCCACACGGGGTGCGCCGTGTCCATGCCGGCGGACTGCAGCTCCCACAGCTGCAGCACACAGTGGGCAAGGCGGTCAGAATCCCGGACGCGTTTTGCACTCCAGAGTCGCTAAATGGGTCTCGAACCGAACGTGTGACCCCACCAATGGATTCCTCGATCGGAGAACAATCCATTGGCGGGGGTACACTTTCGGTTCGAGTCCCGTTTAGCGACTCTGGCGCTCTAAACTTGTCCGCGGCCAGCGCGCTCCACACTGGTGCTCACCTTGTCCAGCGTCAGCTCCCCGCTGGAGTTGTCCGCCTTGACGACGCGGAGCTCGGCCGAGTCGCCCACGCCGAAGGCGGCGTACCAGAACGTGAGGCACTGCAGGGGCTCCTCGGTGGACGCCTGGATGAGCGGGGACACCAGCCGCGCCGTGTCCTTGGAGCCCTTCTTGCTGGCGGCGAACAGGTCGAAGAAGATGTAGCCCTCCGGCGCGCCGAACGTCTTGTCCGGCAGGCTGGACGGCCGGCGCGCCAGCGACGCCAGCCGCCAGGACGCCGGTGAGATGCCGTTCGTCTCGTTGGACCAGTTGCACGTGTCGCGCTCGAAGTGGCACTCGGCCTGGCGGACCGCGGCCGCGGCGGGCACGGCTGCGAGCAGAGGACGCCGTCAGACAGAGCACACCGTCAGACAGGGGACGTGCGCGCGGGAGCAAGGACAGACGAAAACTCACTAGTGCACTGGCTGGGGAAGATGGCGATGTCATCGATGCCAATGATGCCGTTGGCTCTGCTTGAGCCCCAGCTGCCTTCAAACGTGAGCTGCGACAAAAAGACGGGGCGATCAGACGGACAGACAGGCAGACAGACAGGTCTTTGGGAGTGGCGGCCTTGCACTGACCGTGATGTCGCGGGTGTCGGTGATGGCCACCTGGGCGTACTTCCAGTCGGGGCCCTGGTTGTTGTACAGGCGGAACACGGTCTGGGCGGGGGTCCCCACCGCCGCCTCGCCCAGCCCGCGCACCAGCACCGCCAGCGAGCCGAGGCTGGGGCCCGCCGTGTCCACGAAGGGCTCGTTCATGATGTACCTGCGGCCAGCAAGCGGGTGTTCACCAGGCTGTAACGCACAGCGGGCCAGAAGACCGGTGGAGGCGGTCAAGGACGCGTTTGGAGCTCGAAGAGTCGCTGAATGGGACTCGAATCGAACGTGTGACCCAGTGTGACCCACCAATGGATTGCTCTGCGAAAGAGGAATCCATTGGTTGGGTCACACGCTCAGTTCGTGTCCTGCTTAGCGACTCTGGAGCTCAGTACGCGTCTAGAGCCTTGGCCGCCTGCGCCGGTCTTCTGGCCCACTGTGTCACGGTGTGCTCGGCAAGGTGGCCGACAAGGTGAGGCTGGCTTACCAGAACGACAGGCAGCGCGCTTGGGAGGAGCCGTTTATCTTCTCGGATGTGAGCCACGCCCTGCTGCCGGGCCGCTGTACGCTCGAACGCTCCAGCGTCATGAGCGAGCCTGCGGACAAAAGGGGCGCACCGTCACACAGCGCCGGGAAAAGCGCAAAAAAAAAAAAAAAGCGATCGGCGGCGCCGGGATTCGAACCCTTGTCCGAAGCGACGGTGTGGTCCCGCAGCTGGGACCGCTGGCCCGCGCCGGACGCGCGCTCCCAGTCCATGTCGTCACGGCGCTCGCGGGGCGCCACGTTCACCCAGCCGCACTCGTCCACCTCGAACGTGCAGTCCACGCGCGAGGACGCCGCCACCTGCGGCGCGGCTGCGGCACAATCCAAAACATCAAATAAACAACTAATTTTTCCAGAGTAGAATTCGTGAGTGGCGCCGCACTCACTCGGGCAGCTGCCGGTGGAGAGGGACACGTCGTCGACGGCGATGTCGCCGAGGCTGTTGCGCCCGACGCGGCCGACCAGCACAATCTGAAAGTGCAAACAACACCGCGAAAAAATTAACGTACGACTAAAAATTAATGAAAAATTAATGAAAAATTAATGAAAAACTAATGAAAAACTAATGAAAAACTGATGAAAAATTAATGAAAAACTAATGAAAAATTAATGAAAAATTGATGAAAAACTAATGAAAAATTAATGAAAAACTAAGGAAAAACTAATGAAAAATTAATGAAAAACTAATGAAAAATTAATGAAAAATTGATGAAAAACTAATGAAAAATTAATGAAAAACTAATGAAAAACTAATGAAAAAATTAAACCTTTTCTAACGAAGACGAAACTACATTTGTGGAGTATGGAACCTACCCTGAACGGGTTCGCGGACGACACGGTGACCTGCGCCTGGTACCACGCGTTGCCCGACTCCCCGGACAGCGTCCACAAGACCTGCTCGTGGCCCTCCTCGCGCGTGTCGGTGAGCTGCACGCTCAGGGTGCCCACGCCGTTGCCGTACATGTGCGTCCAGAAGCGCAGGCACAGTGGGCTGTCCACCGGTGTGGGCTCCAGCTCGGCGCTGGACAGGCGCGCCATGTCTCCGGGTCGGCGCGGGAAGCTGGCGGCAGAGGGAGGCGTCTCACAGTGGGCCAGACGCGTTTTGAGCTCCAGAGTCGCTGAATGGGACTCGAACCAGACGTGTGACCCCACCAATGGAATGCTCTCCGAACGAGGAATCCATTGGTGGGGTCACACGATCAGTTCGAGTCCCATTCAGCAACTCTAAACGCGTCTTGAGGTCGGGCCGCCTGCAGGCCCACTGTGCAGCGGCCGCCAAGGAGCGCCCGTCAAGACGAGGGTGGGCCGGCCCGCCACGCAGGAGCGCCTCCGGCCGGCCTACGCTGCAGGCGGCCTGCAGCGCAGCGCTGTTGCTGTTGTTATTGCTATTGCTGTTCATATTGCTATTGCTATTTCTATTGCCATTTCTATTGTTATTGCTTTTGCTATTTACGGCTTACCTGGAGTCGATGTACGCGTAGCCGCCCTGCAGCCCGCCGTACGCGAAGGAGGACCTGTCGGTGGCGGGCCCCGTGGACGGGTTCCTGGAGCCCCGGCCCAGCGTCCAGTCGAAGTCATCGTCCTCGTCGTTGACCCAGCCGCACAGGCCGCCCTCGAAGGTGCAGTGGCCGCGGCACTCGGAGCCCGCCTTGAGCGCGATGTCGTCGACGGCGACGTGGCCGCGGAACTTGCGCCGCGGATCGCTCGCCTCGCGCGCCAGGCCCTCGAACACCACCTGCGGCAACGGAGGGGCGGTCATCTCGTGTTTCCGCGGGTCCAGCGCACAGGAGGCCGGAATGGGGATGGCACCGGTATTTTATTGGTCGGTATTTAACGGTTTTAAACCCGGTATTAAACCGTGATTTCTGAATTTCTTGGTATTTTACTGTTTTATACCCGAATGTTTCAGTATTTTATTCGGTTTCTGGGTTTATTCGGTACTGGTTCTCTGTGGTCCCCATAAGGATCTCATGTAAACTGGCACGGAAAACATGTACGGAACCTCCGTGGTTGGCAAGGCACGGACGGTCCAGGTAAAGAAATCGACCAGACATTTTTCGTGTAATTTCTGATCTTTTTTCTTCTTCTATAAGTGTGTACCTGGTGCTCCGTGTTGAAGGTGTACAGCACGGCGGCGGGCAGCCACTGCTTGCCCGTCGAGTCCCTGGCGGCCCACAGCTCGCGCTCCGCGCCCACGGGGCCGCCGTCCAGCCTGGCGGGACGCAGCAACACCCGCAGCCCGGCCGCGCTCAGGCCGTCGATGGCGTAGCTGAACGTGAGGCACTTGCCCTCCGCGCCCGTCGTCTCCAGTGGCGCGCTCTCCAGGCTCGCCGACGAAGGCACGCGCACGTCCGCGCTGCCCAGCAGCGACGTCTCGAAGAAGGCGTACCCACCTGCACAGCACTGCTTTACAGCGGCCATTCTCGCTGCTCATGTGCAACCAGGGGTCCGTGACTTAACAAATACTAGCCGGGGGAAGGCCTTCGGCCTTGATGAAGACCTGGCTTTTTTTGCAGATGCAAATGCATGTTGGCCTATGGAGCTATCAAGCTATAAAGCTTGGCCTATGGAGCTTGGCCTATGGAGCTTGGCCTATGGAGCTGGGCCTATGCATACTGTACCAAGTCAAGACCTTCGTGAAGAACCTAGTCACATCATTTTTTCTCTCACCGTTTTCGAGATGTGCTCGAAAATGTGCAAAATATTGTTTGTTAAGTTACGGAACCCTGACTGCGTGGCGTGCAAGCGATGCACAAGTGGCTCGGCGTCGCCAGGCACTCACCCTTGTCAGTGCTCTCGCCGCCGCCCGCGTCCTTGGGCGGCCCCCCTATCCAGTTGGAGAGCGTGCCCGCGCCGCCCTCCCAGCGCGGGGTGTGGCCCTGCCCCGGGGTAGCGTTGCGCGTCGACCAGTCGCACAGCGTGATGTCCACGTCGGCGCCGAAGTCGCAGATCTCTGCGGACCAGTGCAAGCTTACAGGGCACGATGCGTGAGAGAGAAGACCGGGAGGCGGACAAAAATTCCGGATGCGTTTTGAGATCCAGAGTCGCTAGATGGGACTATGGGACACGAATCGAACGTGTGACCCCACCAATGGATTCCTCGTTTGGAGAGCAATCCATTGGTGGGGTCACACGTTCGATTCGAGTCCCATTTAGCGACTGTACAGCTCAAAACGCGTCTACAATTTTGGCCGCCTCAACGGTCTTCTGACCCACTGTGCAGTGTGTGTCTTCTATGTGTTACACATATGACGGCTGATTCAGCTTGTATGGTTTCGTCGCTCTGTCTCTCTCGCACCCCATAGCGAGACGCCCCATGAGTGCGAGAGAGACAGAGCGGCGAGGTACGGCTCGGCATGCAAACGAGGCGGTGACTCACCCGCCACCTCCTGCCGCTTCGACCGGAACTGCAAAACGAAACGAGACCAACAATGCTCAGTACGGTGTAATATATAAAAAGCTGCGACGGTCGCGTGACGCTGTGACGCCCGTCGGAGTCCTGGCGCTGTGTTCAAGGGCACACTTCAAGGACTCTAGACGGCACGGTGGGCCAGAAGACCGGCGAAGGCGGCCAAAACTCTGGACGCGTTTTGAGCTTCAGAATCCATTAGTGGGGTCACCCGTTCGGTTCGGATCCCATTTAGCGACTCTGGAGCTCAAAACGCGTCCGGGATTGTCACCGCCTCAACGGTCTTCTGGCCCACTGTGCGGCGCGGCGCGCCTGGGAGTCCTGGCGCTGCTGTGTCCAGGGACACAGTTCTCTCGATGGTGTTACTCACGGAGTCGTCGAAGGCGGCGGGGCTGGGCGTCGCCACATTGGCCTTGGCGGCCCTCGCGGCCCCCGCCTTCACGGCCCCCGCGCCCCCCACGGTGGGCAGGGCCAGGTCGGCGGCGGGCAGCGCCACGGCCAGCACGGCCGCGGCCAGGCACCACCTGCAGCAGCGATCAAACAACAGCGGCATTTCGTTATTTCATTTGCATCCCTGAGCCGCACGGTCGGCCAGGAGACCGGCGGAGGCGGCCAACACTCGAGACGCGTTTCGAGCTCCACAGTCGCTGTGGGACTCAAAGCGAACGTGTGACCCCGCCGATGGATTCCTCGTTCGGAGAGCAATCCATTGGAGGGGTCACACGTTCTGTTCGAGTCCCATTTACCGACTCTGGAGCTCAAAACGCGTCTGGGACTGTGACCGCCTCCACCGGTCTTCTGGCCCACTGTGCCGCGTTCGCCGGCTCTGCCTTCCGAAGGCGAGCCGCGCGCACGGCGCATCCGGCCCGCGGTTCTATTTGCACGCCGCTCCGCTCTGGCCGCTGGCACTCAGCCGCGCCAACTTGACCTTCTCGGCCTTCTCGGTCTCCTCGAGGCGGGGCGGGTGGCGCGGCGGAGCGAGAGAGACGGAGCATCATTAGCATAGCACTCCAGCATGCAAAACCACCGCGGCGTCACGGCACCCCCGGCACGGGGAGAGGGTGCACAGTGGGCCAGAAGACCAACTCTAGACGCGTTTTGAGCTCCAGGGTCGGTAAATGGGACTCGAACCCGATCGTGTGACCCCACCAATGGATTCCTCGTTCGGAGAGCAATCCATCGGTCGGGTCACATGTTCGCTTTGAGTTCCATTTAGCGACTCTGGAGCTCAACGGGATTTCGTCCGCCTTCTCCGGTCCTCTGGCCCACTGTGAGGTGAGAGGGTGGAGAGTGGTGGGGGTGGGGGTGGTGAAAGCGCGCCAAAATGGCCCAATGGCCTGGCTTCGGCGACGGCACTCCACTGGCAGCCTATCGGCGCTTCGAATCGGCCGGCCTGCCTGACTGGCGGTGAGTGAGGTCCCGACGGGTCGGCGGGGCCCTCATTATCGAAATGAGCACAAGGACGCGCCCCGTCGCGCCGCGCCGTCTCCCTCGCACCGCCGCGCCGCGCCGCCGAAGCACCGTGAGTGCGAGAGAGACGGAGCATTGTTGCTGGCGTGCCGCACCGCGCTATCACACGTAGAGAGTCAGTGCTTGCGGCGCGGTGCTCGCGGCCACCTCGATCGAAGCGGTGGCCGGCCGGCCGCGGGGTGGCACCGTCGCCCGGTCACCGTCTCTCTCTCTCTCTCTCTCTCTCTCTCTCTCTCTCTCTCTCTCTCTCTCTCACACACACACACACACAGAGAAAAAAAAGTTTTAGATGCGGGTGGGATTCGAACCCAGCGCCGCCGTGGCGGTAGGTAGGTCAAAGCACGGCGGGGGGCCGGGAAGTAGCGGTACAATGGCGAGCACATCAAATGTGTCAACCGTCACACGGAGAGCGAAACGGGAAAGGGAAGGGGGGGGGGAGGGGAAGTCCCACCAGCGTGCGCGAAGCGTTTGTCACCGAAAAGCGCGGCTAAAAAGTCCACCGCTCTTACGACAATTACAGTGGCGTCTCTGCACTACACGACAAAGTGGACCCGACTGGAGTGGCTGTGGATGCGGTGAATAGCCTGACGCCGTGTCACAGTGGGCCATAGAAGACCGGCGTGGCCGGTCAAAATTCCGGACGCGTTTTGAGCTCCAGAGTCGCTACATGGGACCCGAGCCGAACGTGTGACCCCACCAATGGATTGCTGCCCGAACGGGGAATCCATTGGTAGGGTCACACGTTCGGTTCGAGTCCCATGTAGCGACTCTGGAGCTCACAACGCGTCTTGAGGCCCGCTGTGCGTGCTGGTCCTGCCTCGCGGACCGGCCCCGGAAGCGTGGCGGCGAGGGGAAGCACCGCGACCAATCGACGAATCGGCAGCGCGCCGCGCGAGCGGAGTGTGGCGCAGGGTTGACAACCTCGCCATGCAAAGCACGAAAAACAACACGAAGAGCGCGGGACAAAAACTAGCACGGTCATGGCGGGACGAAAAAGTATAGTGGACACCCGGCACAGAGGGACGGAGTGCTGTCCATTGGTGGGGTCACGCGTTCGTTCGGTTCGCGTCCCATGTAGCGACTCTGGAGCTCAAAACGCGTTCGGGATTTTGCCCGCCTCACCGGTCTTCTGGCACACCATGTCATGTTCGGGGCGTGAAGCCGGGTCACCAGCGCTGCCAGAAGCTGAGTTTCTTCCGGCGCCAGGCGTCCCGGAGAGAAACCCCTTGCTTCTAGTTGCGGGAGGTTTGCTGAACGCGACGAACCAGGGTTCCAACTCCGGTGGAGTTTTTTCAAGTTTTTTTTTTTATATTAACGCTCCTTTTAGTTTGTTTGGGTCTAACCCCAGAGAGTAGCTCCGCAGGGTAGTAAACAGAGCCTGAGGCTCGGACACACGTGTCGGCACGTGCCATGTCGAGTCGGGTGAACGCGGTTCTAGGACCCGCGGCATTTCTAAGCGGCACTGCCTGCTCGGCGGGGCGGCGGCGGGCGGTGGTGCAGGTGGTTCGGTGCCGTACCTGGCGGTGGGTGTATCCATGTCTGTCGCGGTCCTGGCGGTGTCCCCGTGGCGGTGTCCACGCGCCGCAGTGCACTGGAGTCCAACTGGCCGACCTGCCCACGCTGGAGTGAGTGGTGGAGTGAGTGGTGGAGTCCGGCAGGCCAGCGCTGGCCACTGCAGGGCCAGGCCGGCCGCCCCCTCCACTGCCGCCAGGCCCTACGTGCCCTAGGTGCCCTACGCTACCCCACGCAGCCCCCTGGCGGTATTAGTTAGTCAATGGGCACCCCGCCTGGCCAGCCCCGGCCACAGGCAACCCCACCGCAAAGGGCCTGCGTCAAAGTCTCTCGACCCCGGCCTTTCCGTGACGATCACTCACAACGGAATGGGAACGGCCGCACCGCGTCGAACACCGCGCGCTCGCCAAGGTGGTCAAAATCGCAAAGGAAGGAATTAGGGCTTATTCGCTTACACACTAAATCCTTATTTGTGCATAGTTATGAACGATTTTGCACATGCGTGAGGTTCTGCTTAATATTATGCATAACAACGTCTAATGTATACGTAGTTATGAATAAATTATGCATAACAACGTATAATATTATGCATTCAAACGCATGTGCAAAATCGTGCATAACTGTGGACAAAAAAGTATATAAGGATTGAGTGTGTAAAGCAATCTCTACAGGGAAATTCAATGAAACTGAAATGAAAGTCAATCAAAGAGTTTTAACAGGATCGAAAAATAAAAATAGCTTCCGGTCATCGGGCCGTGACACTTTTAGCCCCCGTTCGCACCCCTTGTTCATTCCAGCTCACTGGTCGCGATTTGTTCCTTCTGCCCCCTCCCCTCCTCTCTCCTCCCCCTCCCCTCCCCCCCCTCTCCACCCGAGGGTGGCGTCCGAGACCCACCCCCCTGCGCGCTCCGCACAGTGGGTCAGAAGACCGTTGAGGCGGCCGAAACTCTAGGCGCGTTTTGAGCTCCAGAGTGGCTGTATGGGACTCGAATCAAACGGGTGACCCCACCGTTGAAGAGCAATCCATTGGTGGGGTCACTCGTTCGATTCGAGTCCCATTCAGCGACTCTGGAGCTCGAAACGCGTCTAGAGTTTGGGCCGCCTCAACGGTCGTCTGACCCACTGTGCTCCGGTGAGTGTGCCGGAGCGACGGAGACCGGAAGGTCCGGTTCCGGTGCCCCGGACGCGGCCGGGCCGGCGCGGCCAGTGTTTGGCCGCGGCGTCGCCTGGCAACGCGGCGGGCCGCGTCGGGCTGCCGGCCGCCGGGCTGGTCCACTCGGTACGGTTCAATGCACCCGCGGCTCGCCGACGCACAGTGGGCCAGAAGACCGGCGCTGGCCGAGAGTCTAGACGCACTTTGAGCTCCAGAGTCGCTAAATGGGGCTTAAGCCGACCGTGTGACCCCACCAATGGATTGCTCGTTCGGAGCGAGTAGTCCATGGATGGGGTCACACGGTCGGATCGAGCCCCATGTAGCGACTCTGGAGATCAAAACGCGTGTAGAGTTTTGGCCTGCGCCGGTCTTCCGGCCCACTGTGCGCCCCCGCCCCGTCCCGCACCGCCCCCGCGCCGCCCCGCGCCGTCCCGCGCCGTACGCGAAGCGCGCGCACACGCCCAGTGGCACAGTGAGTAACACACACAGCGACACACACACACACACACACACACACACACACACACACACACACACACACACACACACACACACACAGACATTCGCGTGAAGCAGGTCGTCCACACTCCGCATGCTCGTTAAGTGGCGCCGCTCATTGCGCAAGCCGTGTAATGGCTTGTCAAAAAAATCAAATAAAAAATCTGCAACGGGGAGGAAGGGGAAGGGGGGGGGGAAGTCCCAGTGGCGCTTAGGCCCGGCCCCCAATGCGCAGCACGTACATGCACGGCGTCGCTGATTAGGCCTTAGGGGCGGGCCCTCGAGGCGACGCCGTCGAAGATAACGGGGCTGCGTCCGAGACCTCGCCGTCGGCGCACAGTGGGCCAGGCCAGAAGACCGGTAGAGGCGGTGTTCAGAGTCGCTATGTGGGACTCGAACCGAACGTGTGACCCCACCAATGGATTGCTCTCCGAACGAGGAATCGATTGGTGGGGCCACACGTTCGGTGCGAGTCCCACGCAGGGGACTCAGGGAGCTCAAAACGCGGCTGGAGTTTTGGCCGCCTCCGCCGGTCTTCCGGCCCACTGTGCGACGGTGACGCCGCGACGCGCCCCGGACGCGACCGCCAAGACAAGGCGACGGGCGCGGTGCCAGGTGCAGTGTCAGTAGTAGTGTCGCTAGTAGTGTAGACGTCAGGCCGACAACGGGGCGGACCGAGCGCGACGCCGAAGCCTGACAGTGTATACGCCGGCTGCGTCTGGCTGTCCTCGGCAAGGCCCTCGGCCTAGACGACCTGGACACCAACACCTTGCCGTCGGCCGCCTTGCCGTCGGACACCTTCATCGGCCACCTGCCCGTCGGGTCTCCGGACCCACCCGAGCTACGCCCGACCATGACCATGGGGAAGCACAAGCATCCCGCCAAGCATCATCATATGCCTACACGTAGGTGTGCGGCCGCCGCACGGTGGGCCAGAGGACCGGCTCAGGCTGCCAAAACTCTAGACGCGGTTTGAGCTCCAGAGTCGCTGAACAGGACTCGAACCGAACGTGTGACCCCAACAATATGGATTCCTCGTTTGGAGAGCGATCCATTGGTGGGGGTCAAACCTTCGGTTTGAGGCCCAGGGAGCGACTCTGGAGCTCAAAACCCGTCCTGAGTTTTGACCGCCTCCAGGCCCACCGTGCGCAGGCCGCCGAAGAAACAGAGTTTGCACGGCTATAGCTACCCGTCCACCGCAAGGACGCCGCCGAGGGCATCAACCCCGCGGTTGTCACGCGAGCATACGCGCACCCTCAAACAGCAGCAACCAGCCCAAACAGGACCTCACCCCGCCCCGCCTCACCGCTGGAACGCCCGGAACCAGCACATCTTGATAAGAGCGCCACTTTGGGACGCTCGACAGCTCACTGTGTGTCGATTTCATTACTCTGTCTCTCTCGCACTGATGGGGCGCTACGCGTGCAGGTGTGCGAGGGAGAGAGAGAGAGCGACGAAGTGTGAAGTGTTGGCTGGTTGGACACCGGGAAGGGGGAAGGTGTGCGTCAGCCCCGAGGGGGTTAAAATCCCGGACGCCTTTTGAGCTCCAGAGTCGCTAAATGGGACTCGAACCGAACGTGTGACCCCACCAATGGATTGCTCTCCGCATGAGGAATCCATTGGTGGGGTCACACGCTCGGTTCGAACGCGTCCAGAGTTTCGGCCGCCGGCGCCGCCACCGGTCCTCCCTCCGGCCCACTGTGCGCGGCGGCGGCGGCGCTGCGCTGGACATTCCCTCCTCTCAGTCCGTCAGGTTGGCAGCGGTCCAGCACTGATTACCCCGCGAGGGATGACGCGGATTATGCAAAGACGCGGCAGGCACGGCGAGCCGGGACGCCGCCTCGCACGGCAACGGCATTTGCATGCGCGGCTCGGTACCGGTGCAGTGCAGCCGGGGCCCATAGGACCGAATCGGGTTGGCAGCACTGGCCCGACCGACACACACAGACACAAGGCAGAGAGAAGGTCGTCTGCACTGCATCTGCATTACCGTACTGAGAAATCGTCAACTTTGAGAGGAGAAGAATGCACTCGCTATTTACATTTTGTGTAGAGAAATAAGTAAGGAATTTTAGCACTCTTTGTTAAGTTTTCCTGGGCGAAGCAACACGCGGCGGTCGCGTGTTTTCTCGTTTATGACTTGCAGACATTTTATTTTTACGGCGGATCTTTATACCCGATATGGTCATGTACTGCAAACAAGTCTCTTTTCTGGGTTAATGGGTTTCATTTGGTGTGGCGTTGTGGTACAGGACGAAATACATTGTAATGCAATTTATTGGATTATATGTTGTGAACCATGCAATTAGAACGTAAAGATCCACACAAATGTCGCGTTTGACAGAGTCGCCTAGCCTAACCTTGTCAACATTCGTAGGTTATATTTAGCTGTTGATCATTCACCATGAACCACTAGTCCAGGTATAATAGTGGTCACTTTTAGTGTATTTTCTCACTTATCATACTAAATCGCAGATCCATTTAAAATTGTCTGAAGTACATCACAGCCACTTCTTATCGACTGTCATTAATGTAGAAATTATTATAAAAAGTGCAATGTTGAACGAACAGGTGTTAAACTGACAAATTTGATGCTTTGCAGCAAAAATAGCTGTCTTGGTGCGATAAACGTCAGCTTAGTCTTTGGAGGAGAGGCAGGGTGTTATTGGTTCCCTTTTAAAAAATTTAAAAACACAACCATGGAGGGTTCGTACTGTTATACATAATTGTTGTGCAGTGTGATCACCAACTTACACGTGTGCATTGATTCTCCTCTGCTTTCATATCAGCTGAATAGTAAAGCTTTCATATGTGTGCACAATCCTGACCACACTACGATTGGCGTTGTTTCAAATGTCCTCTCTGTTATATCCTTGCTAAATTTTACATGCCAAGCTCACAACTCTCGATGTACAGATTTACCCAAGTTATTCATTTATTTAATTCTACTATGCTGTAATTAAAATTGTTTGAGTTCATTTATCCTCCTATCTTGTATCTTAAACCTACAGATACTTTAATCTTTAATTTTATTTTGGTACAAGCACTTTGCTCTATTCCTAAACATTGCATGTTTTAACATCACCTTATTTGAGACATAGAAGCTAGTTAGCCATATTTTACATCTTTATTATTTTATTTTTCTAATTTTGTTTTGGCTTTTGCTCCAGGAACCCATCACCGGTCTCTAAATGTGGGTTCTATAAGAAGGACAAGCACCATGGGGGATATGAGTTCTGCCAGTTTCCTCCACATCGGGGACATTGTGTCCCTCTATGCGGAGGGCAGCGTGTCAGGCTTCCTTAGCACCTTAGGGTAAGCATTTAGCATATAACCCATCTCCAATTTTGGTGAAAAAAAAATATCCAGTTCCATCATATTTTTCTTTGCATTTCAGCCTGGTTGATGACCGGAGTGTTGTATGTCCTGAAGCTGGGGACTTGTCAAACCCCCCACAGAAATTCAGAGGTATTGTTTGTAAAATTAATTGATTAAAATTAATTGATTTCTAACTTTATCAGTAATTTTTAATCTCTTGTCTCTTTGACAGACTGCCTCTTCAAAATATGTCCTATGAACCGATATTCTGCTCAAAAACAATTCTGGAAAGCTGCAAAGCAAACTGGCAGTTCTTCAACAGATGCTGTACTTCTCAAAAGATTGCATGTAAGGCGTCTTTGAAACTCCTTTAAATTGAGGATGATGTTGATCTAGTTTGCAAACAAAATTATTTTTATTTTGAACCCTTTACAGCATGCCGCTGAGATTGAAAAGAAGCAAAATGAGTCTGAGAATAGAAAGTTGCTGGGAAACATAGTTCAGTATGGAAGTGTAATTCAGGTCTGGTCTCCCACTACTACAGTTTTTCAATTTTCCTTGTAATTTTTTTTTTATTTAAAGTGTAATAATTTTTGTCTCAGATACTACATTTGAAATCTAACAAGTTCTTGACGGTCAACAAGCGACTACCGGCACTTCTAGAGAAAAATGCGATGCGCGTGTACTTAGATGCAAACGGGAATGAGGGTTCCTGGTTTTACATTCTTCCTTTTTACAAATTACGAACCACAGGTGACAATGTTGTAGTAGGAGATAAGGTTTGTTGTGTTTTTTCAAAACTCATTTTCTGACTTCTTTTGTTTGTGGTTCTGTTTCTAACAAATCTTTTTCTCAAGGTTATTTTGACCCCAGTTAACGCTGGGCAGCAAGTGCTTCATGTCGCCGCTAACTTTGAGCTGCCGGACAATCCTGGCTGCAAAGAGGTGAATGTCGTCAACTCCAGCACCTCCTGGAAAGTGAACCTGTTCATGGAGAACAGGGAGAACCAGGAGGAGATTCTGAAAGGCGGTGACGTTGTGAGACTTTTCCATGCGGAGCAAGAGAAGTTTCTGACCATGGACGAGTACAAGAAAATGCAGCATGTCTTTTTGAGGACAACTTCTCGGTCGTCAGCCACTGCTGCCACCAGTAGTAAAGCCCTCTGGGAAGTAGAGGTGTGTTGTTTGCTGTTAAATTAATTTTATCTGACTTGTTTGAATTTATTATTACTGTTGGTATGAAACCACCAGCCCAACTACAATACTTTATGTAATTATAGGTTGTGCAACATGATCCTTGCCGAGGAGGTGCTGGGCATTGGAATTGCCTTTTCCGCTTCAAACATCTTGCAACTGGTCAATACCTTGCTGCTGAGATTGATGAGGATGATACTACTGACCAGATGAGATCACATCTAAGAGGTGAACTTAAAAAATTTCTTACCCAAGTTTTTCATGTTCTTTAGTGAATCCCTGTTAAAATTCTGATATTTATTACAGGTACAGCAGGCAATTGTCAAGTTTATCATTTAGTGTCTGTACCACATTCGGTCGAAATAGCATCTTTGTTTGAACTGGATCCTACCACTCTCACTAGGGGTGATTCTCTTGTTCCACAATCATCATATGTGAGACTTCATCATCTGTGCACTAATACTTGGGTTCACAGTACTTCAATTCCCATTGATAAAGATGAGGAGAAGCCGGTCATGTCTAAGGTATGAATTTAATAAGAGAATGAAATTTACTACATAGTTTGTTTGTTGTTTTGAGCCTTGATATTAACTAAACATTTTGCAGGTCGGTTGTGCCCAGGTGAAAGAGGATAAAGAAGCTTTTGCTTTAATATCGGTGTCACCAACTGAAGTAAGAGATTTGGACTTTGCAAATGATGCTTGCAAAGTTCTTGCTTCTATGTCGACTAAACTTGAGTCTGGGACCATAACTCCCAATGAAAGAAGGTAGATTTTTTGAATTGACCAAAGTTTGGTAAAGTTTATGTTTGATCTCTGCCTATGGCTTTTCTTTTCCCCTCCCAGAGCTGCGACCTGCCTTCTCCAGGACATTGTCTATTTTCTTGCTGGCCTTGAAAATGACCAAAACAAGTCAGAGGCATTGGATCTCACAGTTTCAAATTTAAGTAGAGACCGACAGAAGCTTCTGCGAGAGCAATACATTTTAAAACAATTATTCAAAATACTTCAAGCTCCATTCTTAGAATCACAAGGCAAAGGCCCGTTCCTGAAGATTGAAGATTTAAATGATGCCCGCCATGCCTCGTACAAATACATGTTCCGCCTGTGTTACCGTATTTTAAGGCTCAGTCAACAGGCTTACAGAAAGAATCAGGTATGGCTGTAGAAAACCTATTATCAATTTTATTTCTTACTTCTGTCACATAATAATGTTCTAATTTCCTCCTCTTATTTTTGGTGGGTTTTAGGAATACATTGCCAAACATTTTGCTTTCATGCAAAAGCAAATTGGTTATGACATTCTTGCTGAGGATACAATTACAGCCCTGCTGCATAACAATCGTAAACTCCTTGAAAAACACATTACTGCGGCAGAAATTGAAACCTTTGTGAATCTTGTGCGGAAAAATATGCCCTCTTGGCAATCACGATTTTTGGATTATTTGTCTGATTTGTGCATTTCAAACAAAAAAGCAATTGCTGTCACACAAGAACTTATTTGTAAAAGTGTTTTCAGTGAGAAAAATGAAGATATTCTTATTGAAACAAGGTACTTCTACTTCCAGCATAAAATTGCTTGTATAAATTGCTGGCCTGTACCAATTATATATAATAAATAAATGTCCTTGTCATTTCAGAATGATGAAGACTTTGGAAGTTGAGGAAAGGGATGATGAAAGTAATGATTATGCACCACTTGTGGAGCATGAGGATGTTGTCTTGTTCTGGAACAATCGCCAGGTATGCCATTATCTAATTTTTATTGAAGCTTTAATTGTGCTTGAGCAAATAACAACAATAACACAATTATTTTGCCCTTAGAACTCGATGTCTGTGGTGGAGCTATCTCAGAAAGCAAAAGAAGGAATCCCCCAGGAAATGGCACTGTTGGAGTACTATCGACATCAGCTAAATCTCTTTTCAAACATGTGCCTCAACAGGCAGTATCTTGCACTTAATAATCTATCTCAGAATCTCGATATCGACCTCATTCTCAAGTATGGATACATTACTTGTCTTCTGCATTAATTAGTTACTGTAAATTATGTTATTTAAATTTTAATGTTTTTCATGTTAGGTGCATGGCTGATGATGATAATGTGCCTTTTGAGTTAAGAGCATCTTTCTGCCGTCTTATGTTGCATCTACATGTGGACCGTGACCCTCAAGAGCCTGTTACACCAGTGAAATATGCTCGACTATGGCCAGAAATTTCATCCAAAATGACTATTCATGAGTAAGCACCTTGCCAAATTTGTAAATAAGTGTCCCACTCGAGAATCTGTTTTCTTGTAACAATGATTTTGTTTCAGTTATGATTGCAACAAAACAAGAGATCCTAACAAAGAAGCAGTGCGTCAGCGTTTTGCCTCAACCATGAAATTTGTAGAAAATTATTTGACTAACATTGTTGGCAAAGTAGGAAGCTTTTCTGACAATTCACAGAACAAGCTTACGTATGAGGTTTGTCTCAAATTTTGTGAGTCCTGCTTGGAAGGACCTATCCTCAGCTGTCATTGTATCGTCTTATAATTTTTAATTTTTTTTTACAGGTTGTCAAATTAGCTAGAGAGCTGATTTACTTTGGCTTTTATAGTTTCAGCGATTTACTGAGCCTTACCAAAATGCTTCTGAATATTCTTGACTGTGTATCAGAGACTGACTTTTTTTCTGGAAAATTACCAGCTGAGGAAATAAACTGTAAGTATATTTTCCTTTCTCCGTCACCCTGTTGTATAGTATCACAACTCTTAACCTCTTGAACCATTTTCATCTCAAACTGATTCGTTTTTGAAGCTCAAATTTTGTTGTTGACTGTAAATTATTAACTGGTTAGGTCTACTCATGTCAGTTGCAATGTAAAATAGCGCCTTTCTCTAAACTAATCAATTTTTGACTGTACTTGCTTGATGCAAGCAGCTGATGAACAGAGTGGAATTGAAGAGGATGTAAATGAAAGGATCATCGAACAGGCAAAATCATTAAAAAATCATAAACCTTGTAAGTCTGTGTTGTCATCAGTAAGCACGTGCATAGTTAGTTGCAGCAGGAGTACTCCTCATCTTCTGTTGATGTATTTTGATGGATGGTTATTTAGTCGATGGTATGAAGATCTGCAATACATTTATTCATGTTCACTTGTTTTTGTACCTCTATCTTGCCTGCTACGTACAGTTGCACTTGCTTGTAGACCAGAACATGTGGCTCATAGTACTTGGTGCTTTCCAGCTATTGTGTCATCACTCTTTATGTTTGCATGATCCACAACATGTAGACTTTTCTACTATTTATACCAACTTTATGCAAGCAAGATTTTAAGATACTTCCTTTCTTGTCTTTCCTTTTTTTTTTTTTCTTTGCTGAATGTTGTATGCATTAAACTTTTTTATTTCAGAGAAACATTTTATTTTTTTAGGATTAATTGTCTAGTTGTTCTGTAGTGTTGTGTCATGTGATATTATTCAGAATTTGTGGGTACTCAAGTCTAATGTTAATTTTGCTTGTCACATTCTAGCTGAAGGTGGTGTATTGCGTTCAATTGGTGATATGGGAGCCGTTATGACAAGTTTGACACTGGGAACGAGTGGGCTGGAAAGAAGCAGCAGTGTTCAGAACAAGAGCAGCCAAATGAAAAAAGAGTATCCTCTTGTAATGGATACCAAACTGAAGATAATTGAAATATTACAGGTACAGCAAGTCTTCAAAACTTAACTTTAATTTCCGCAGTAACTGTATGATCATACTCACTTGTTTTATTTTGTCTAGTTTATCTTAGATGTTAGGCTTGACTATAAAATCAGTTGCCTCCTATCTATATTCAAGCATGAAAATGAAAAGGAGAAAAACTCTGGAGATGCCCTAGACCTAGAATTGATAGGAACTCAGGCAGAAAGTATCTTTGGGAGCAGGTTAGTCCACCATAGGTCGCTTTTGTGCCAGTGTATCCTGTATCTTGGGCTACAATGTTCGTTTCCACTTATTTTTCCAGTGCTGATTGTGCTGAGCTTGACTTGGATGGTCAAGGGGGTCGCACATTCTTGCGTGTTCTTCTACATTTATCCATGCATGATTATCCTCCTTTGGTGTCTGGAGCATTGCATTTACTGTTTAGACACTTCAGTCAAAGACAGGAAGTCTTGCAAGCCTTCAAACAGGTATCTTGTTTTGGTTCTTACACACTTATCAAGTAAATCAATTTCCTTTGCAATTTCTTTAATGTTTGGTATTTTGTCCTCTAGGTTCAACTGCTTGTATCAGATAGTGATGTTGAATCTTATAAACAAATCAAAGCAGACCTGGACACTCTGAGGCAGTCTGTTGAGAAATCTGAACTTTGGGTTTACAAATCAAAGAGTGTCGATGAATTGGGCAACAAAAAGGGGGCCGAGGATGAAGAGGACCAAGAGCGACAGGAACGCAGCACACCTGCTCCTCCACTTGGGACTGAAAGCAAGCAAGGCTCGCTGTTAGAGCTGGATGTGGGTCCTCCGCTGCACGAGGAGCAGGCCCAGGAGTATAAGAAAATCAGAGATGTACGTTAGATCAGAACTCACACTAGCTTTGTTGTAGGTTTGAGCAATTAAAGCAAAGTGATAATTTCTTTCTCCACTTTGTCCCTTTAGATTTTGATCAGAATGAATAAACTATGTGTAGCCACTGACAAACCTCGGAAACATGAACAGCGACTTCTCCGTAATGTGCATGTTCACACTGTGGTGTTGGATATGCTGCAGATTCCATACGATCAAAAAGAGGATACTCGTATGAACCTTTTGATGGGCCTCGCTCATGAGTTCCTCCAAAACTTTTGTCTTGGCAACCATCAAAATCAAGTATTATTACACAAGCAGCTCGATCTGTTTTTGAATCCAGGGGTGAGTTTTATACTAGTAAAAATATGATAAGCTGAGCACTTGCTTTATTGTTTTCATCTTCTCCTTTTCTTTCTTCTCTTTAAACAGATTCAAGATGCTCAGACTGTGTGTAGTATTTTCCAAGACAATCCAACTCTTTGTAGTGAAGTGAGTGAAAAGGTGATCCAACATTTTGTCCATTGTATTGAAACTCATGGTCGGCATGTCCAGTACCTTAAGTTTCTGCAAACGATTGTCAAGGCGGACAATCAATTCATTCGCCGCTGTCAAGAAATGGTCATGCAAGAACTCATAAATGCAGGAGAAGATGTTCTTGTGTTTTACAATGACAAAGCTTCCTTCAACTCATTTGTTGAGATGATGCGTTCTGGCAGGCATCGTATGGATGAGAGTAGTCCCTTAAAGTAAGCTGCGTTGAGTAATAATTTTTTTACTCCTTTCCCCTGTGTGCTAAATTTACATAGTTTTGAATCATTGTTAATTTTTAAGGTATCATGTTGAGCTTGTGAAACTATTGGCTTGTTGCACGATGGGGAAGAATGTGAACACAGAAATTAAGTGCCATAGTATGCTGCCCTTGGATGGTATTGTGGATATGGTATCCCATGATGATTGCATTCCAGAGGTAAGTATCAATAGTTCTTTTCTTTGTTTCTGCAATAATGTTAAGTATGCATTATTATTTTTCGTTTGGTATTTTCCTTTCAGGTGAAGGAGGCTTACATTAACTTCTTAAACCACTGTTACATTGACACAGAGGTCGAAATGAAAGAGATTTATACTTCTCATCATATGTGGAGCTTGTTTGAGAGAAGCTTCCCCATTGATCTGGCAACTGTTGCAAATCACACTGCTGACAGGAAACACGCTGATCGTGCTCTTGAAAGTTATGTGTGCAACAGTGTAATGAATGTCATCACCACATTTTTCAACAGTCCATTTTCGGATCAGTGCACTACTGTGCAGGCACGCCAACCAATCTTTGTTAAGCTTCTCCAGTCTGCTTATCGAGTTTCACAGTGTTCATGGCTTGATCCTACCCAGAGAATTCAAGTCGAAAATTGTATTCGTACTTTATCTGAAGTCGGTAGGTCACACTTATACATTGAAGTTGAGTGGATAAGAAGTTGCTGTGTCTGCTATGAAGTTGTTTTTCTATCTTTTAGCAAAAAATCGGACCATTGCCATACCATCTGATTTGGAAAGTCAAGTGATGGCGATGTTCAACAAGCCTGCTCAATTAATTCGACAAAACACAAAGAGGATGCTCCCATTGAAGCCAAAAATGGAAAGATCTCAATCTCAGGTCAGTTGTTGACGAGATGTCGTGCTCTACCAAGATGTTCTCATTTGAGTATCCGTAGCCAACTTATCTGTTTCTTACTTTAGCTGATCAAATTAGATCGCAACATCATTGAAGGCCTTCAAGATATCGTCTCTCTTCTTGAGGACCAACTCAAACCTTTGGTCCAGTCAGAATTATCTCTCCTAGTTGATATCTTGTATCGACCCGAACTTCTTTTTCCTCAAGGGTCTGAAGCTCGCAAGGGCTGTGAAAGTGGAGGTTTTATTCGGAAGTAAGTGAATGCAATTGCAATCAGTCGATCACATCCCAAATACTTCTTTGCTTCTGTTTGTTTAACACATGATTTTATCTTTTAGGCTTATTAAACACACTGAAGAACTGCTGGAGGAAAAAGAAGAGAAACTATGTGTTAAAGTTCTCCGAACACTCCGTGAGATGATGTCCATCGACTCTGATTATGGGGAAAAGGTACATAAAAATTTCCCACATCTCCTATCTGTTTGACCCATATTTGTTACTATGTATGGCACATGATAATTAACTTTGTAGACATCGTGATTGTTGTAATATTTTATTTATATAGGTCTGTGCTCATTTGTGTTTAGGTATTAAGTAAATGTCCTGTATCATGTTTCTATCATCTGTCCGCTTTATGTGGTCAATGTCTGCTGAATGTTGTGTCATGTCCACTTGCACTCAAGCTTTGTCTAAAACACAAAATTCAGTGTTGTTTATTATTCTTTTCCAAGGTGATAGTAACAAGCATTCTTTACGTGTTGTTGCTGCTCAAAGGAAGAACCTCTGGTTCTAGGGATTGAACAGTCACGGGTATGGTTTTGGCCGTTTGGAAGTTTGTTGGTTTTGACCCCTCCCATATTTTAGACCTTTGAAATTCTTCCACCTTATCCACAGGTTGATGCTTTGCCACCTTGCTCCCCTTACTATTGTGTGGTGTTCCTGTGTGTGTGATTCCTGCTCTATAAATGTCTCAAGCTGTAGCCACTCCTTGCCTATCTATCTACTCTGTTTGTCTTGATTTCTTGTTACTGTTTGTGTGTGTTTATTGAAGGGGGAAAAAAAAAAAAAAGGCCAGTTGTAGTTGTGGAAACAAAGTTCTGCTTTGTCTTTCTTTTTCTCTTCTTTCTGAGCTACGCCAGCATGAATTTTTTATCCATTCTCACACATTAAGATTTCATGGGAAGCCCATGGATCAGATTACAATCCCTCTAGATGTATCTTTTAACATTTTGTGGTGTGCTAGCTAATGGTGTTAATATACCTTAACTCCTAGCTCCAGAGAACTTTTGGTCTTTTCGAGATTTTAATGCTATGTTTTATAATTTATTCAGGGCGATCAGCTGAGACAACTTCTGTTAACAAGGTACTTCGACAACTGCCAAACTCAGCGGCAAGAAAATCTAGATTCCTCCGTGCCCAGGAATCTTCCACAAGTGATGCATGGTCCTGGAGGTTAGTCATTTCTTGAGCATAAAGTTCACTTGTATTACCCTTCTATTAATTTCCAAGTACGGTAACTAATTTTATTTATTCATACAGCAAAGGTGCTGAGTCGGGCAGGATGCACTTTACATGAAGTGCAGTGCCATCTGGACCGTGAAGGCGCATCTGATCTTGTTGTGGAGTTAGTGATCAAATCTGTTCACTCCCCTTCCATCTTTGGCGAGGCGGTGGAGCTGGGCATTGCACTTCTTGAAGGTGGAAATCCTGTCATCCAGAAAAGCATGTATAGTAAGCTGTTAGGAGGAGACCTGAGCCAAGCCTTCTTTAAGGTACATTCCACCCAATATGTTTGGTCAACTATATTGCTATCACAATGCTCAGTAAAACAACTCAAACTTCTGTTCTAGGTTTTCCATGATAAAATGCGAGATGCTCAACAAGAAATCAAATCTACTGTAACTGTCAACACATCAGACATTGCAGCCAAAGCTCACGAAGATAAGGACCAAGGGAAGGAACAGGAGAAGATTTCCAAGAAACGAGGTGGTGAGTGCCTGTTCTTTGTTCAAGTTTATTCAAAGACTGTTTTGAAACTGAGTACTTTTTGACCATGTTTGAACTATTTTTCTTTATAATTTCTAGCCAAAAGTAATGGGATAGTAATTTCTGAGGAGCTGAATGAAGAGTTGAATCAGGCAGCAGTAGCAACCACTCAAGCTTATGCTAATGCAAGGAACGCTTCTGCAGGTACAATAGATTTGACACAAGTTGTATCCATGTCTGCATCGATGTTTGTTTTGAAACTCATTGTTCGTTTTTGCAGCAGATGACCCAAGTTTAGCCACTGGAGGTGCTCACAGCTCAGCCTTGGAGGATATGATAGCTGAGAAGGAACGTTACAGAGATCAGGAGGATCCCAACCGTCTCTCAAGTAAAGTGTTGGTGATGCAACCTATCCTCCGTTTCCTGCAACTTCTGTGTGAGAACCACAACCGGGATCTTCAGGTAAGGCTCTCTTTTTACCTTTTTCTCTATACCCTTTTACTGGTATAAATTGGCTAAAATATTTTTAATTTTTTTTTTTCAGAATTTGTTACGAAATCAAAACAATAAAACCAATTACAACCTCGTATCCGAAACACTTATGTTCTTGGATTGTATTTGTGGATCGACCACTGGTGGCTTGGGACTCCTTGGACTGTATATCAACGAAAATAATGTGGCTTTGATTAATCAAACACTTGAGACTTTAACAGAGTACTGCCAAGTAAGTTATATCAGCCAAAATTAATTAATACATTGACAAAAAAATTATTAGTGATGAGTTATAAGTCTCATTATTTTTTCAGGGCCCTTGTCATGATAACCAAAACTGCATTGCCACTCATGAATCAAATGGGTTAGACATCATTACAGCATTAATCTTGAATGATATAAATCCACTAGGGAAGACCCGTATGGATCTCGTGCTGGAGCTGAAGAACAATGCTTCCAAATTGTTACTTGCCATAATGGAGAGTCGGGGTGATTCTGAAAATGCTGAACGTATTTTGTACAACATGAACCCGAAACAACTAGTTGATGTTGCATGTAGGGCTTTCCATCAGGAAGCTCTAGATGATGATGATGATGACAACGATGATTCATCCACAGGGGACGAACAGGGCGTATCCCCAAAAGAGGTCAGTAAACCTGCAACTATAGTCTCTTAGCGTAATGTTTGAATATAGTTTAAGGGTGATTGTGTTCTGTCGTCTGTAGGTGGGTCACAACATCTACATCCTTTGTCACCAACTTGCTCAGCACAACAAAGACCTTGCTGCTATGTTGAAACCCTCTGTGTCCAATATTGATGCTAAAGTTAATCAAGCGTTGGAGTATTATGCATCGCATACAGCGCAAATTGAAGTAATTATTTTTTTTTACCCTGTAAAGTGGGGCTGTTCAAGAACACACTATGAAACTTTTGTGGCTTTCCTTTTTTTTTTAGATTGTTCGTCATGATAGAACCTTGGAACAAATTGTCTTCCCTATACCAGAAATGTGTGAGTACCTTACGGAGGAAACAAAATTAAAGGTTTTGCACACAGCTGAGAGAGATGACCAGGGCTCAAAAGTCTCTGACTTTTTTGAGCGTACTGAAGACATGCTTCACGAAATGCAGTGGCAGAAAAAGTTACGAGGTTAGTTCAATGATTCCCTTGTCTCAGTCATGTAGAAAATAATGCAGACCGCTTCATCTCTTATTTTTTCTCCTCTGATACACAGGACAGCAAGCTTTATTTTGGGTCGGCAGTTACATGTCTATGTGGAGTAACATTGTCTTTTATTGCACTGTTGTCATCAATTTCATAATAGCTGCTTATCATCCCTTCCAAAACACTGTCGATGGTAAGATGGTGAAATGTGCATTTCAGTCTCATCCTATTCTTTGAAGTGCCAATGAATTAATGAACTTGTTTTTCTAGGCCTTGGATCAAGTTTGTCTGGAGTTATTTGGGCGCTTATAATGGCCTCTGGAGCATTGGTCATGTGGGTTCCTCGTAAATCTGGAATGATAACGTTAGTTGGCTCTGTTACATTTAAACTCATATACTTCATGGGACCTGAAAGCACTTTAACAATGTTAGGAATGCTGACTGTAAGTATTATTTCACTAAGCCAACTGATATGATTTGTGTCTTATCGTCTTTCTGACTAAGTTTTTACCTCATTCAAACACATTTGTAGGTGGGGTTAAAAACGGTACATCTAGTGAGCATCATGTTCAATCAAGGCACATTGACAAAAACTTATGAGCAAATAATGACTGATACACAACTTCTGTATCACATTGCGTATCTTCTTCTGTGTGGTCTTGGTCTTGTCATGCATCCATTCTTCTTTTCTGTGTTGGTACGGTATATGGAGGGTTATTTGACTACAAACTATTATTTTACTCATTTTGATTCTTTTATTAATACATGGCTTTTATATGTTCAGCTCCTCGATGTTGTTTACCGGGAAGACACCCTCATTAATGTTATCCGGTCCGTTACAAGAAATGGGCGATCCATTGTATTGACTGCTGTGTTGGCCCTCATCCTGGTGTATATGTTTTCCATTATTGGATACATGTTCTTTAGGGATGATTTCCTCATTGGGGTTGATTCGGAGCTTGGTTGTAAGTTTACGATTCAAGCAAGTTGGGTGATTGTTTGAACTGGTTTGAATTTTGTTTAATCATTTCTCTTCTCCTAGCTGACGCTGATAACAGCACTGCTGAGGAAGAGGTCAAGGAACGTGCTTGTGATTCTATGGCCATGTGTATTATAACAACGTTAAACCAGGGTCTGAGAAATGGAGGTGGTATTGGTGACATATTACGAGCTCCCAGTAGCAAGGTATGGTCCTCAAGCTCCCATTTATTCATGTATTTTTATTTCTTAAAAAAGGTTTCTCTCTCTATTAATTTTTTTTTCTTTTTGCAGGAACCTCTCTTTTTTGCTAGAGTTGTGTACGACCTTTTGTTCTTCTTCATTGTTATCATTATTGTGTTAAATTTAATTTTTGGTGTAATCATTGATACATTTGCCGACCTCAGAAGCGAAAAGCAACAAAAAGAATTAATCCTAAAGAACACATGTTTTATTTGTGGTAAGTGTTCTCTCCTTTCTTGTTAAACAGTATATCTTCCTAGTTGTGTCCTTTATTTATTTTCATGTGTTTGTTTCAGGTTTGAACAGATCTGCATTTGACAACAAAACTGTCAGTTTCGAGGAGCACATGAAGTGTGAGCACAACATGTGGCACTACCTCTATTTCATTGTTCTTGTGAAAGTGAAGGATCCCACTGAGTTCACTGGTCCTGAAAGCTATGTGTATGCCATGGTCAAGGTATGCTTACTTTCTATCACAAGAACAGTTCCATGTGAAACGCTTATTGATAGCTTGTTTTTATCAGACATTGATTGATTATTTCTTTTGTAGGATCGCAACTTAGACTGGTTCCCCAGACTGCGTGCCATGTCATTGGCTGCTGATGAAAGCGAAGGGGAGCAGATGGAGTTGCGCAGTCTGCAAGCTCAATTGGAAATTACGCAGAGCCTCGTACAACATTTGTCACAACAATTGACTGAGTTGAGAGATCAGGTATGTTGTTGCACTTTTTACTTTTTTGTTTGGAGCTTTTACTCATCTGGTCACAATTAACGCCATTATTATTATCATTATTATTATTATTATTATTATTATTACAGATGACAGAGCAGCGGAAACAGAAGCAACGTATTGGTCTCCTCAATTCCACTACAGCTTACCTGCACCAGATGTAAACCATAATCAGATGGTCATTCAGTCATAATCTTCAGAGCTTGCAGCACAGAACTTAAGAAATTCAGCAAATAGATGAATTGATTGTTAATATTTTACTTACTTTATTACCTTGATTACCTTGATTGGTTTTTAGGCAGAATGAATTAACTGTTGTAATTGCATCCATTCCATAATGTAGAATCTACTTTGCTCTTGATGCACGGAGGGAAAAAGCGCTAGTGGTAGTAGCTGGCCAAATCACAGCAAAATATATGTCATGGTTCAATCATGAACATAATTAATAAAATATTAATTGGCGTTACAAAAATAAACTAGTCACAAGGGATTGACGCATACTTGAAGTTACATTTGCAATGCTAAGCTCAACTTGCCATCACAGGGTCTGTTGCTGTTGGCTGTGAGTTGGGGCACAGCATTTACAAACTCAATGTTTACTGTTTTCAATTTGCTGTGGCAATATAGGCTCGCGTCAAAATAATAACACTTAGCTGCTGTGCCAAGTTGTCAGTTAGTTCTTATGTTATTTGTAAACAGAGTAAATATTTTTGCCCCTGTCCTTGTCCCTGTATGAGAATGTTTAAACGTTATCTTGCCTTTTAAGAAGGGTGCCCTGAAGCACTCCTTGCCCCAAAACACAACCCTTTACCTCTCATTAGTCATTCTCTTTCTCACCGTCTGAACTTTATATCTACTCTATTTTAATTACTTTGTATAGTTTTGTTGACTCTCTATTCTGTTATATCAGTACCCCAGATGATTGGTACATATCGTTTTGTGATAAATCTCATTTATCTTGTACCTTCTTTTAATGTTTCCCATTAATGATTGATATTTTTGCGAGCACAAAGGCATGTTAATGATGTTAGGAATAAAAATCCAATTACAGTGGTCCTTTGTTGTTTCCCTTGTTGTGACCGGCCTTTAACCTGAAGCCCAATTGTACCTTTTGGTTGAGGGCTTTCCATTCTATGTTCTGTTTTACTTTGTTGTTTCTGAAAGATTACGAATTTGTTTATAGTTATGTTTGAGTTGTGGAAGTGATTCATAGTCTAGATAGTAATAAGGGTATCTTCTCGTATTGTTTCTAGTTGTCATGAGCTTGCCAATAGAGAAAGAAAGGGCAAGTTTTTTTCTGTTTCTTTTGAAAACAAACAAAACAATCCACAGCAATGGTTGGTTAGTGTACCTGTCAGAAATCCATATAGTTTCAAGATGAAGTGCCAAATAATGTTTCCCAACTGACATGTATAAGCTATTACTGGCACGTTTTTATAGGAAACCATACGCTTTAGAGTGTAATTCTGATCTGAATTGTACTATTTTAGAGGTTAATTCTAAATGCAGTAGTGTTAAATCTTGGCAGAGCCATGCATTTATATTCGTTTTTTGTGTGCACAATCCATTGATTAGCATAACAGTTCAATTATTTTTTTGAGCATTGGAGAAACTATTTATCATTGTGGTAACTACTATTTTGCAAGACAATGATGAAATATCCAGAATGCATCTTTCTCACTTGAGATGAGTGTTCGTTTTTACCTACTCTTAGATTTTTGAATTTTTGTTCAATAACAAAGCATTTTATTTTCATGAAGTCTTTGTACCATATTTATAAATATATATATGTATATGTTCGTTGTTGTTCATAATGGACTTTTATCTTTGAAGCCCTACCATTTAAATCCTGTTACACATAGATTGCGTTCTTTTTATTATGACATAAATCTGTAATTGTGTTGAACCTGTTGGCAACTGAATAAATCCTATAACTTTGTTCATTACATTGTCTCATTTACATACCCGGATAGATAGAGAGAGAGAGAGAGAGAGAGAGAGAGAGAGAGAGAGAGAGAGAGAGAGAGAGAGAGAGAGAGAGAGAGAGAGAGAGAGAGAGAGAGAGAGAGAGAGAGAGAGAGAGAGAGAGAGAGAGAGAGAGAGAGAGAGAGAGAGAGAGAGAGAGAGGGCCGCATCATTTGTGGTCCAGCCACACAGTGGGCCAGAAGACCGGCGCAGGCGGCCAAAACTCTAGACGCGTTTTGGGCTCCAGACCAGAGTCACTAAACGGGACTCGAAGCGAACGTGTGACACCACCATTGGAGCCATCCATTAATCCAAGCGGAGAGCGCCTGGAGGTGCCGCAACACTGCACATGTGGTGCTCGGGTGTGCCGCGGGCTGCCTACCCCCCGCATCACAGGCGCTACTTGCACTAAACTTGCGCCTCAGAGGCCGGTCCACTGGAGCTGGCCAGCGCCAAGGCGAATAAATTTAAAAAAAATGGAACTCTACACCCCCTCCCCAGTCTTAATGGGGAGGCCTCCTGCTTTACTTCGGTGTTCGGGATGGGAACCGGTGCTATCAGGTAACTGGGGTTAATCCGATCCAGCGACTTCGATATCGTACGCCGGGGGACCCAGTAGGACCCGAGCCGCCGACACGGCTCAAACATGGGCAGAGTAGAGTAAGGCAGAGACGATAGAGAGACAGAGAAAGAAAGAAAGAGAGAGAGAGAGAGTAGTTTTGGGAGCTTTTGTTTGCGCAGGGTGGTCGGTACCCAAAGTGGTACCCCCGCTGTCCGGCGCTCCCAGACCCGAACATGCAGTCAGTGGGCCAGCTTCAAAGGACTTATCAACTCCATCCGACGAATGGGAATTTGGTAAAAATAATAAATAAAAAATGGAACCCTACGACCCTCTCCCTCCCGCAATGGGGTTCGAGCCGCCTGCTTAACTTCGGTGTTCGGATGGGAACCGGTGTATCCAGGCTTTAACTGCTACCGCATAGTTCAGCTTCTGTAGGACCGCTATTGCCTTCCACACATGAAGGACCGCCGATGAAGGCAGCCGGCGATCGTAGGGTTGAAGAGAGAGGACAGAGAGACAGAGAGTTAAAGAGAGAGACAGAGAGTAGTTTTGGGAGCTTTTGTTTGCGCAGGCTGGTCGGTACCCAAATGGTACACCCGCTGTCCGGCGCTCCCAGACCCGAACATGCAGTCAGTGGGCCAGCTTCAAAGGACTTATCAACTCCATCCGACGAATCGGAATGGACCCACTCGCGACCAATTTCGAGTGGCTGGCTCGATCGGGGATCGAACCAGTGCCGAGGCCAATCCGCCGAAGCGGACTGCTTTTTAGACACCCGGGTGTAATGGCCTGGATTGAGCCTAGACCACTACACCACCCTGACTTGCACGTCTGCCGAGTGTTGGACGACGGGTTTGAGTCGCAGTGGGAGGAAGCCACTCGAAAAATGAAAGGAGATATCGGGATTCGATCCCCGGATTGTACGGTCGGGGATCGACGCCTCTCCACTCTCAGCCACCACGGCTCATGTCCGACGCCGATTGAAGCGGGCTCTTGACTTGACAATGAGCAGCGGTCAGAGAAAAAAGTTGTGAAGTAATAAGATTTGATCCGCCGATCCTTATACCGGGACCGACGCGTCTACACATCCAGCCACCACGGCACATGATGGTGCACGCGCATTGCTGTGGGTTTGAAGCACACTGGCGGAAAGAGTGAAAAATAATAAACATTTTTTTAACATACTTTGCGCTGGCATCGTTTTGGCGGGAAACCCGATTCGCAACGCGGCCTCCCCCGTCCTGTCCTTCCCTGACGCGGTGGCGCGGCGGCGCGGTGGCCCTCGCGCTGACAAATGCCGTGTCGCGATGTGTATTGCTCAAGCTCACCCTTCCCCAACACGTTCCGCCCTGCCCCCACCCCCCCTCCCCCCACCCCCGGAGGGGCGGAGCGAGTCGCGGCGGTGGCGTTTCCAGCAGACTCCAGTTGCCGCTGGAGCGCCGGGCCGGCAAGTCGCAGAGGAAGGCACGCCGCGGGGCGAGCACCGAACCGCCGAGCGAAAACACGCGGCGCCGCGACCCGCGTCCGGGACTTGTTGAGGGCGCCGCGGGCGTGCGCGCGGAGCGGCCGTGCTGCGAGGCGGATTACCAGTGGCGGTCGCGGACCCGCCGTCCAGGACAGAGGGAAGGCCGCGCAGGCTGCCAGCTCGGCCGGCCGGCGGGGTGCTCGGCGTGCCGCCGTGCCGCGCGGCGTGGCAGCGTAAGTACTGCAGCTTATTCATCCCGCTGCACAGTGGGCCAGACGACCGGCGCAGGCGGCCAAAGGTCTTGACGCGTTTTGAGCTCCAGAGTCGCTGAGTGGGACTCGAACCGAACGTGTGACCCCACCAATGGATTCCTCCACCCAAATATCGCTTTCTTTGAAACAACACATCTTGCGTTGATATTGCTTTGAAGCAAAAATTCGTTTAAATGGAAGAAACATCTTTGATCCAACACAAAATGTTTTGATACGAAGAAAATAATTACTTTGTTTCAACATTATTTGTGTTAGGTTGAGGATATTTCTTAAATTTAAAGAAATTTTCGCTTCAACGCTACATCAACGCAAGATGTGATATTTCAAAGAAAGCAATTTTCGGGTGTCGGTCGGAAAGCAATCCACTGGTGGGTTCTCACCTTCGGTTCGAGTCCCCCTTGGAGCTGAAAACCCGGCCGGGAGTTTGACCGGCCCACTGTGCGCTGCAGGCCGGCAGAGACAGGCAGTGGTTTTACAGCCCCAGGGCGGCGCGCCGGCACGTCCGGGGCACACAGGAAGAGCAGCCACTGGTTTAGCAGCGCGGCAACGCGGAGGGTGTCGTCACCTCCAGGCTGGAACGCCGAGTGCCTTAACACCTTCACGCCGGTACGAGAACCATGTTCGTCGGCTGAAGGTTAGGTTAGGCTTCGGCGCGAAGGTGTGACGCTGGAGTGTTGACCACGCTGGTGACAGCGTCGTGGCACTGCCCGATTCCTCCTCGACGAACGACGCCACAGGCGTGGGTTCGAAACCCGCTAGACGCTTTTTTTTTCTCCTTGAATGTCGCGCGGGATTTCGCCGTCGACACGCCACCGTAGCGGCCTGCGTTTTTGCCCCTCGACGTCGGCGATGTCGAAACTCGGGGACGAGGACGCCGTCGAGGACGCTGTCCAGGGTTGCTGGACAGCCATAAATCAGAGGGCCTTGAGGCAGGCCGCTGGCGGGGCTTTGCAGTGGCCGTCGCGGACAGCCACACAGTGGGCCAGAAGACCGGCGCAGGCGGACAAAACTCTAGACGCGTTTTGAGCTCCTGAGTCGCTACATGGAACTCGAACCGAACGTGTGACCCCACCAATAGATTGCTCTCCGAACGAGGAATCCATTGGTGGGGTCACAATCGATTGGGGGTCCTGTTTAGCGACTCTGGCTGGTCCTCAAAATGCGTCTAGAGTTTTCGCCGCCTGCGCCGGTCTTCTGGCCCACTGTGCGCCGCCGCCAGTCGCTCTGTCTCTCTCGCACCCCCGAGGGCCGCCCCATGGGTGCGTCTCAGTGCGACTGAGACGCAGCGCACACCGGACCACAGGCCGACCGCTCTCGCTGTATGATTTGTCGGACTGCCCCTTTGTCTTGCAAGTTCGAGGCCTTCAGGAATCATTTCGCCATTTCGCGCTGGCTGGGCCGCTCGCTGCTCGGCCGAGCCGGGCGACCTCGTTAGCCTAGGAAGCGGAAAAAAGGAATAAACAGAAAATCGGGCGTGGGGATTTGAACCCCGTCCGGACGATCTACCGCCAAACGCAGCGCCTACATTTTTATTAAAAAACATTAAAAAAAATAAAAAAATAACCTTGTTGCCGACATGTAGGGGGAACTCCAAATCTCAAATTCTCTCGCCTGGAATAATGCCTCGACTGGCAGTGTGCGCAGCGAGCCGCCAGGCTTTCGGTTCTTTCAGCGCGAGTTTTGGCCGCCTGCGCCGGTCTTCTGGCCCACTGCGCGTCGGTGCCTACAGGGCTTTCAGCGCCAGTCTTCGGACGCTCATAAAGCACTCGGTGCAGCTCCGTGTCTAATCCCGCGTGCAGGGTCTAGCCGGTCTGGCTGGCTTGGTTCGGCCCTGATTTTGGGGCGCCCGGCTGAGTTAAGCGGCACGTACACACACATACACACACACGCACACACACGCACACACACACACACATACACACACGCTCACACACACGAGAAACAATCAGCTAATCGCAGACACTGAGCCGGGTTCTCTTTGGGCTACTCAGCACCGCTGCACAGTGGGCCAAAAGACCGGCGCAGGCGGCCAAAACTCTAGACGCGTTTTGAGCTCCAGAGTCGCTAAATGGGCCTCGAACCGCACGAGTGACCCCGCCAATGGGTTCCTCGATCGGAGAGCAATGCCGCCTGTGCCGGTCTTCTGGCCCACCGTGCGCGAGTATCGTGTTGATAGTTCTCCCGCGCGTTTTTCATATTCCACGCGCGACAAGGGACGAGGCTGTCCGCCATAAATCGACCAAAATCGACCACCATTTCAATGATAACGGCAGCGTCGCAATCTAGCGCGCACACTCACACCGCAATTCTTTTTTCTCCCCGTCTCTTCTTCTTTATTGTTGTTCTTGTTGTTTTAATTTCGTTTTCCAATCGCGGCTTGTTGATGGCTCGCGCCGCTATCTTGGCTGTTGGCGGTGTCAGCGTGGAGTGAGTGCGTCAGCGACTGTCAGCCTATGAGAAATTCACCGCGCGGCGCGCGCTGTAGCCACGGCAAATTTTATGAGGGAACATCGGGTCACGGACGCACAAGGTCGACACAAGGTGTACGTCCGTCACGGCCAAAATTCTAGACGCGTTTTGAGATCCAGAGTCGCTAAATGAGACTCGAACTGACGTATGACCCTACCAATGGGTTCCTCGTTCGAAGAGCAATCCTTTGGTGGGGTCATACGCTCGGTTCGAGTCCTATTCAGCGACTCTGGAGCTCAAAACGCGTCTAGAGTTTCGGCCGCCTGCACCGGTCTTCGGGCCCACTGTGCGCTGTTGATGTAGTCGGTCGACTGAGACACTCAGGATTGCCTACCTGAAGTCGGTGGGTTCGGTTTGGTTGGGTGAGGTTAGGGTGTGCGGCCCACCCTCTTTCTTTCAGTAGCCCACCACCACAGCAAGCACCCCACCACCACTGCCCGTGACAAATGGTCAGCAGGCCGTTGTTTGCCATTCCGGGCCAGGCCTCCGGCAAGGCCTCCGGGCCTCCGGGCTTCCAGGCTTCTGGGCCACCTGACTTTCTGCAGCTGAAGCCTCGGCGCCGCCGTTACTCCAAGCGGCGCCGCTCCTTAAATGTTTTTGCGATAAAAAGATCAGCGATACCGTGCCGGTCCGTAGCCGGTCGCTGGGCTGCCTGCCTGCCCTGGCTGGATGCCCTATGGCTGGCTGCTCTGGCTGGCCGGCTGCTCCGCCACTGGAAATTGGTTCTGGAATGGATGATGCCGCTAAAGCGGGCCGGGAGCGCAAGGAGCAAGAACAGGAAGAAAGCACGGCAATCGCCGGCCCGCCCTGCACCGCGCCCGGCCAGTGAGATTCGAGTGCCCCGCGCGCTTTTCGTCCCGATAGTGCAGAGAGGGCCAGTGGAGGCGGTCAAAATTCCAGACGCGTTTTGAGCTCGAGAGTCGCTGAATGGGACTCGAACCGAACGTGTGACCCCACCAATGGATTGCTCTCCGACCGAGGAATCCATTGGTGGGGTCACACGTTCGGTTCAAGTACCATTTAGTACCGACTCTGCGGCTCAAAACCCAGCCGTGATTTTGGGGCACTCTCGCGGCGGCCTCGGATCCACGCCCACCGCCCACCTCGCCGCGGGCCAGCCCGAATTTATCCCTTCATCTTTAGAAGTGTTGTTTGTGGCCGTTGGATTTGGGGCAGCGGCGTAGCCGTGACCACAGCACGACCAAAAACTTGGCTGTCGCGACAACGTTGCGGCGTTGCGGTCGACGCGGCTACGCCACCGCCGCGCCACCTGCCCTGACTCTCTCTCTCTCTCTCTCTCTCTCTCTCTCTCTCTCTCTCTCTCTCTCTCTCTCTCTCTCTCTGTGTGTGTGTGTGTGTATGTGTCGGTACCCCTCCCTCAAAGACCCGATTATGCAAACCAGGACACTAGTCTCCTGGATCTCGAGGAGGGGGATTCAAATGGAAGTGTGTTTCCCTCCTTAAGTCGCAGTCCGGCCGCCAGAGGGCGCGCGCCGCCGCCACAGTTAAGTGATGGGAAATTACAAGAGTCGTTCGTTCATTTCGGCGGGAGTTTTTGACAGGGCGGTGCGAGGGGGGGGGGGGCTGGCAGGCAGAGCGGTGGCAAATGGAGTGAACCCCGGTGGAAACGTGGAAACACAACAGCAGCGCGGCGCCCGTTTCCCCGAGACCAGTTTTTGCCCCCTCCCCCTCCACCTTCCCCTCCCCTCCACCTTCCCCTCCCCTCCACCTTCCCCTCCCCTCCACCTTCCCCTCCCCTCGCAGCTTTTTGAGGCGATCTGGTGCGACGCGTGGCCTTACACCGTAATGGATCCGTTTGGTGGGATTATCCACTCTCTGATCCTCGCAGCAATTTGTAGCGCGGGTCTGGGCCGCGCGGCCTATAGCGGCGGTTAAGGCTGGCGTCATTAAATAGGGCTCCAGTCGGACACTCCACGGCGCACCGTGGGCCAGAAGACCGGCGCAGGAGGACAAAATTCTAGACGCGTTTTGAGCTCCACGTCGCTAAATGGGACTCGAACCGAACGTGTGACCCCCACCAATCGATTGCTCTCCGAACGAGGAATCCACTGGTAGGGTCACACGTTCCGATTCGATTCCCCTTCAGCGACTTTGGAGCTAAAAACGCGTCTAGAATTTTGGCCGCCTCAACGGTCTTCTGACCCACTATGCGATGGCGCCAACGGATAGCCCTTTGGACGAGGAAAACAGGACAGCCACGTGATTGATTCGAGGAAGAGTGGAGCGCTGAAACCTGTGAGACATCTCCTCGAGTCTTTCCTCAATTCACCACAAATCAAAGGGTTGGCGCGTTTATTCCACTCGAGGCCCGCCTAGAATAACGCAAAGCCCGCGTCGCTCCCAGGTTAGGTTAGGTTAGAATAACGCAAAGCCCGCGTCGCTCCGAGGTTAGGTTAGGTTAGAATAACGCAAAGCCCGCGTCGCTCCGAGGTTAGGTTAGGTTAGAATAACGCAAAGCCCGCGTCGCTCCGAGGTTAGGTTAGGTTAGAATAACGCAAAGCCCGCGTCGCTCCGAGGTTAGGTTAGGTTAGAATAACGCAAAGCCCGCGTCGCTCCGAGGTTAGGTTAGGTTAGAATAACGCAAAGCCCGCGTCGCTCCGAGGTTAGGTTAGGTTAGAATAACGCAAAGCCCGCGTCGCTCCGAGGTTAGGTTAGGTTAGAATAACGCAAAGCCCGCGTCGCTCCGAGGTTAGGTTAGGTTAGAATAACGCAAAGCCCGCGTCGCTCCGAGGTTAGGTTAGGTTAGAATAACGCAAAGCCCGCGTCGCTCCGAGGTTAGGTTAGGTTAGAATAACGCAAAGCCCGCGTCGCTCCGAGGTTAGGTTAGGTTAGAATAACGCAAAGCCCGCGTCGCTCCGAGGTTAGGTTAGGTTAGAATAACGCAAAGCCCGCGTCGCTCCGAAGTTGCCCACGCCCCTGCACTTTGGGGGTAGGCGTGAGGCGGCCTACTGTGCGCGGGTCGGAGGGCAAGAACAGCGTGCCCGGGTCGAGGGACGGCTCGCCCAGGGAAAAGGGTATCGGAGGTTAGGGTCCGGGAGGGGGCTGGGGTAGGAGGGGGAGGGGGGAAAGGCTCGCCTGCGGAATATATGCTAATTTCATTTCAATAGCGTCGCTCGCTGTGTGTGCGCAGCCGCGCAGCGTGCGTTGCCAATTTGTGGCAGGGCGGGGCAGGGCAGGGCGGGGCAGGGCGAGGTGGGGCGGGGCGGGGTGGGGTGTGGTGGGGCGGGCTGGGGCGGCCGGCGATGGAGTAGTCTCGCCTTTCCTTGGCGACGTCCTCATTAATCTGGGTGCCAGATGGAGCCAGCTTGTCGCCGGTCCCAAGTGCCTCTGTCTGTGTGTGTTGGCGCGCGCGCGCGCGCGCATGCATGTATGTATGTGTGTGCGTCTTTTTGTCAATAGTTGTCTTCGCCGGTCCCGCAGAACACACGGAAGTCGGGCGTGCCAGTGACGTGTTTGGAAAGTCAAACTGAAGTAAAGGTTCCTTTCCGGGCCACTGCTGGGGGAACGATCGCGCGCGGGGCGCAAGTCGGTCAGTCCGAGGTCCGAAACGCCGAGGTCCCCGGGTCCCCGCCGCACAGTGGGCCAGAAGACCGGCGCAGGCGGCCGAAACTCTAGACGCGTTATGAGCTGCAGAGTCGCTAAACAGGAGTTGATTCCTCGTTCGGAGAGTAACGAGTAATCCATTGGTGGGTTTTGGTGGGTTCATCACGTTCGGTTCGAGTCCCATTTAGTGACTCTGGAGCAGAAAACGCGTCTTGAGTTTTGGCCGCCTGCGCCGGTCGTCTGGCCCACTGTGCGGTCGGGGCCGGCGTCTTTCTCTGTCTCTCTCCCGGGCACACAATGACCACAGTGATTCGGGCCCTTTGTTAGGGCAGCCTGTCGTCGATATGTGTGTGAAGCCCCCGCCCGCCTGGAGCCCGCTAGGGCCGCCTAGGACGGGACGTGGACCGACGTGGAACCCTCTGGCCGCCCTGGGCCCCACCTCGGCCCGCCTTGGGGCCCGCCTTGGGGCCCGCCTTGGGGCTCTGTGGGGCTCTAGGGTCCGCCCTGCGTTATTAGGTCTATCGGATTAGCTCTGCAAAACTTGTGTGCGACAAGGGACTGGTGACAATGATAAGATAGAGTATTATATCGTGTTGGAAGCCCCCATCGCCGCGCCCCACCCGGCCCCGCCCCGCCCCGCCCCGCCTCGCCTCACCCCGCCCTCACGGCGCCAAACTTGCCGGCAGCAGGGGCCACCCCCTGCCCAATGGATGTCGTTTCCGATGAAAAGACGCCGAGTGGCGATCGGGCATTCCATCTTCACTATCGTGTCGGCTTCACACACGCCAAAAAAAATACGACAATTAGACGATTGAATCGCACTAAGACAACTAAAAAACCCTCAAAATTTTAGAACATATCTGGGGTGTTGAACCCCGAAACTTACGGCTGAAAACCAACGTCCCTACGTGTTCGGCCACGGGTTGCGCTATCTGAAACGGCGTTTACAATCGCCCGCCTGCCAGCGGGACGTGCATGCCATCTTTTCCAGCGCGGCTGCACCCCGTTTAGGGGGGGGGGGGGAAGTGTGAGTGCAGCGCTCCGTGTGGGTGTGGCGGTGGTAGCGACGGCGGTCTCGGCGGGGCCGCGCGGTGCACTGGCTGGCTGCGCGGGCTGGCCGCTGCGCTGGCTGGCTGACTGGCTGCCCGGCGGGCGGGCCACGCTTGTGCTGTGCGGTCGAGCGCGAAGCATTGCCTGCCATCAATTTACTCAGGAGAGTGATATTTTTATCAGCGCGGCCCTGGCTAACGCTACCTGAAAGCTCCCCGCGGCCCGCCGCCTTGCCGAGAGAGAGAGAGAGAGAGAGAGAGAGAGAGAGAGAGAGAGAGAGAGAGAGAGAGGGGGGAGAGACGCGGGGTTCTGCAGTCGGCATCAAGTCCTTCTTATTTATGCTTAGTGGATTTCCAAGCCCATCGCAAAGAGAGCCTAAAACAAAGAGAGCGAAGGGAAGGTCAGAAGAAAATAAATCAGTGAAAAGTCCGGAATCTTTGTGGCGGCATCGGGTTCTTTTCTCTTCTTCTACTGTTTTTTTTTTTTTTTTTGGGTCTTTGACTTACCGTCTTCTTCCCTCCCGCTGCCATCTGCTCTCCTTGTCGGCGAGGAGGTAGCAGCACAGCGCACAATGCCAGATTGATTCCGACTCGGCGGCCGATAACTCGACCTCCTGACACATTTAGCGATATCCGGCGATATCCCTCCGTCTCTCCTCCTTTCATCGGCTCGCCCATGCCTCCCCTTTGTGAAGGCGGTGACGGCCCGCGGCCTGACAGGCACACAGGGAGGTTGGCTTAGGTTAGCACAGTGGGCCAGAAGACCGCCGCTTGAGGCCAAAACTCGAGACGCCTTTTGAGCTCCAGAGTCGCTGAGCAGGACTCGAACCGAACGTGTTACCCCACCGATGGATTCCTCGTTCGGAGAGCAATCTATTGGTGGCGTCACACGTCCGGTTCGAGTCCCATTTAGCGACTCTACAGCTCGAAACGCGTCCGGGATTTTTACCGCCTCCGCCGGACTGACCCAATGTGGCTAGGTTGGGTTGTAAGGATGTGTTACCGCTGACGCTTGATGAAAAACTTACCAAGTATTTTCTTCGCAAGCTCATGTATGCTCAAAATACTTTGAACTGACACGCTACAGTTCTTTGAAAGGCCTTAAACAGTTTGTAAGCGCTTCAGAGCGTTAAATCAGCGTCTAATGACGTCATTCTAGAGTCTAAACGAACCGAACTTTTACGACTAAACCCGCCCGCTAGTGAAGAGGTTATGTCGACATCGTTTCGACCTTTCTGTCCGCTTCCGACGCGAGGCGCGCAATTAAGGGCGAAGCGCTGGGCGCATCTGCCTCGCAAATGCCGGCCTGGCCCACTGTGCCTGTGTGCCTGGCCCACTGTGCCTGGCCTACTGTGCCTGGCCTACTGAGCCTGGCCCACTGTGACTGGGCCGCGGGGCCCTTGAGCCGGCCGGGGCCCAGCAGCGAGGGTCGAAGGGCGGAGGGCGAAAATGCTAATTGATTTGGCGTGATTGTTGGCGGCTGCAATTATCGGAGTAAATAAAGGGGCGGACTGTTTGTTTCTCACGGTGTGACTGCGGCTGGGAAACGGATGGCAAGGCCGCATTAAAAAAAAGTCTGCTCAAACAAATATATGTAATTTAACACCAGAAAAATAACTTTTATTAGAAACGTTTTTTTAAACAAAAAATAAGACACCGTACTGAAGTTTACCACCAGAAAAAATACTTTTAAAAAAAGACTACAAATGTTTTTTTAAACAGAAAATATGACTCACTGTTGCGGGAGTCGATCCCAGGCCTCTACTCACGCGGCCACGGAGACTCACTTGTAACTAGACCGTTTAAAGAGGAACAAGCCCCTCGATGCGGAGTCTCCTCTTCAGCATCCATCCTCTTCCGCGACAAGCAGCAAGCGTACTGTATGCTGCAAAAAGAAAAAAGAAGCCTCGTTCTTTCGTCTCTGTCGCGCTCGTGGGGCGTCCCACAGTGGGCCAGCAGACCTGTGGAGGCGGTCAAATTCCCGGACGGGTTTTGAGCTCCATAGTCGCTTAATGGAACTCGAACCGACAGTGAGACACCACCGATGGATTGCTCACCGAACGAGGAATTTATTGGTTGGGTCACACGTTCGGTTCGAGTCCCATTCAGCGACTCTAGAGCTCAAAACGCGTCTAGAGTTTCGTCCGCCGGCGCCGTTCCTCTGGCCCACTGTGCGTGGGGGCGCGACAGAGAGCACGCTGCGCTCGGCTGCACTCGTCGTTTGAGACGCCACCGGCTGCGCGTTGCTGCTCGCCTTGCCGCCATGCCCTTCAGGGCGACATAAAGGACGCGCGTCAGGTGTGGCGGGAAACGCTTTTGACGCACGGCGAAGTATGAATGGAGAAGGTGCGCGACGAACCGGCGCGCTCTCCTGCCACTGTGACTTGGGTTCAAATCTCGGCTCTGCTCTTTTCTTCTTCTTCCTCCCTGCTTTTCTTTTTTTCTTGTTTTTTCTCTTTTCCTTTTTTTCTTTTTAGTTCTTCCTTTTTTTTCTTTTTTTGGTGGTGCACATGTTTTAGAGAAACGACACCTGGCTTGGCAAAAAATACCTACTTTTGATTTTGAAAGGATGGCTTGAACCCAAGGCAATCCGGCCCGGACGAAGCACCCTGACCTACACGGCCGCGGCCAGCAGGCAGGAGGCAGGCGGGGCTAGCGCTGGCCGCCGCCACCTGGCGCTGCCGCAACCGCCCCACACGACACCACCGGTGGCGTCATCCCGAAGACATGATTTATTTGGTCCACAAGGCGGACACAAGGCCGGGGTTGCCGAAAACGAGAGCGCTTGTACACGGAATGGAAAAACGCGTCTAAAATGCAAATTTGACGACGCGTGCGCAGCGCGCCGCGGCAGAAGCTTTTCCCATCAATATGGCGCCGTGGCTGTGACGGCCGCGATAGAGCACACGCACATACGCACACACACACACAAGCACACACACTCACACACGCGCACACTAACGCGCCATCATTGCCGAAAGTGCTCTTATATTTACACGAAAAGTTTCTCCTCTTGAAACTTGCCGCCTTCTTGTAAGGAGAGAGCGAGAGAGAGAAAGAGAGAGAGAGATGGAGAGAGAGAGATAGAGAGAGAGAGAGAGAGAGAGAGAGAGAGAGAGAGAGAGAGAGAGAGAGAGAGAGAGCGGAAGGGGCGGGCTCCTTGATAAAAATTACATCCACACAACGCGTGGCGAACCTGCCTCTAAGTTGCCGTAAATCCATTCGGGGAGCAGCAACCGACTTGTGGCCCGGGAGATTCGGGCATCCCGACGTCGTGCCATAGACAAATGAATACCGGTCTTTGGATTTGAAAATAATGGAAGCGGGGATGCACTATGACAACAAAAAACCTGAGGGAAATTCACACAGGGCATGAGGGTATTTGAGAAGGGAAAATTATAAGACACTTACAAAAAAAAAAAAAAAGGAAAAAAAAAGGGAAACTTAGTGAAGGCACTGAGACTTGAACCCTCGTACGTGTGGTTTATTGCGCGGCGCGTTACCGACTGCGCCACTCCTGGCGCCTGCGGATGACAGGGTAGGCAGTCCCGCCACGCAGCTCTAAGTCCGGACTGCCCGCGCTCCAGGCGCGCCGTCTCGGTGCCCGAGCACACAGTGGGCCGGCCAGAGGACCTGCGCAGGCGGCCAAAATTCTAGACGCGTTTTGAGCTCCAGAGTCGCTAAGTGGGACTCGATCCGAACGTGTGACCCCACCAATGGATTGTTCGGTTCGAGTCCCATTTAGCGACTCTGGAGCACAGAACAGGTCTAGAGTTCTTGGCCGCCTGTGCCGGTGGTAGTCTGGCCCACTGCGGAGCAGCTCCAGAAGGCCTCCTCCGAGTCCAAGTGCCGCCCCGTGTCACGTCGAGTACCTCGGCGCCGGGCGAGGCGGGCGAGCCAAGCAACTTGGCGCCGACATTGGGTTCCTGTCGCCGCCGCGCCGCGGAAGCGTCGTTAAGTGCGGCGGGCGGCGGCGGCACTACTTGTTTTCGTTTCATCCCGCTTCGACAGGCAGTATCGCCGCGAGGGCGCGAAGCGGAGAGAGAGAGAGAGAGAGAGAGAGAGAGAGAGAGAGAGAGAGAGAGAGAGAGAGAGAGAGAGAGAGAGAGAGAGAGAGAGAGAGAGAGAGAGAGAGAGAGAGAGAGAGAGAGAGAGAGAGAGAGCGACCTTGGCGGCGGCGCTCTTCTTTCGGTCCAAGCCACACGCCTTCTACTCGGTCTAACCTAACCTTGAATGCGTTCCGGCTTCCTTGGAGGGCAAGCCGGCTGGCTCTCGGCGGTCCGGCCAACAGGCGCCCCGGGCTGCTGCCTGCTCGGGCTGGCCGCCCCGGGATGGGCCATGCTATCAGTGCTTGGTATCGCCCCGCTGCCGAAAAGAGCCGCGATACAAAGACTTTAATCTGCGCGCCTGCAGCGAGTAGCCACGCCCCCCGGTGCTCTCTGACCCACGCGCCTTGGCCGAGGGGGCGGGACGGTAACCTATCGGGGCGCAGGTGCCGGGTTCGACTCCCGCCACTATTTTCCCGCACCGCGTTATTTTTCGGTGTGGGTTTTGAGCCTGTAAGGGCTGCAGCTAGCGTGTTCCCGCGGTCGCAACCCCTCCCGGGACCACGGAGGGGGGCGGGGGAGGGGAAGGGCAGCGGGAGCGGAGGGGAGGGGGAGGCCTGGGTAGTGTCGGGCAGCCCAGGGCCGCCCTGCTGCTGAAGAAGGAGCCCATTAGCTGCGACTCCTAAAGTGTTTGCCCAGGGCCATCAATGAAGGAGGTGGAATACTGTTGTCAAACCCCTCCCACCCCTCCCCCTCCCCCACAATGAAGAAGGCTATTCAGTGAAGAAAGCAGCGGCCTCAACTGTTCTTTTCGCTTTTGAACGGCCCTCTGCTTATTCCTTCCTTCTTAACTGAAATTTCCCTTTTTCCCTTTCATTGTCCCTCCGCAATTTTCGCTCATCCTTTGATTGGTCATGTTCGGGCGGTAAGCCCACTAAGCCCGGCCGAGGTGGCCCCTAAACAAGAGTAATAACAGGCGGGCTCTCTGATTGCCGGGGGCCCTTAATGACAAGCCAAAGACATAGGGACCGGGAAGAAACCCGAAAGAAAGCCGAAAGAAATCCTTCGGCCGTGCAAACTGTAAACACTCGAGCCTCTTTCTTGCGTGGGGCCGTGCCGGCCGCGGGTTTGGACCAGAGTGGCCCCAGTGGGACCGTCGGAATAGCCAAGGCTTATAAACGACGCCCGTTAGACGCAAAAAAATAAATAAAAACTTTAAAAAATCAACAATATTTTTAGAAAATAAAAATCGACAATATTTGACTTTATTAAAAGTTTTTTTGGTGACCATTGATGCTTGAAAACGGAGATTTTTCGCCGTTTTACGTCGAGTTGACGTTGTTTTTCGGCCCTGATTCCGACGTGTCCCACTGGGTACGCACCACCCCCGGGCTGCCAGTGTACCCGCTGGCCCATCAGACTTTTCTTTACCCCTGTTCTAAAAAGGAGAGAGAGAGAGAGAGAGAGAGAGAGAGAGAGAGAGAGAGAGAGAGAGAGAGAGAGAGAGAGAGAGAGAGAGAGAGAGAGAGAGAGAGAGAGAGAGAGAGAGAGAGAGAGAGAGAGAGAGAGAGAGAGAGAGAGAGAGAGAGCCTACGTGGACGCGCGCGCAATAAAAGGCCACAGTTTACCTTCTGCGTTTTTCCGCGCTGTTTTTTTCTTTCTTTGGCTGCTGGTTTGTCCTCGTCATCGGGCAACAGCGGCGAAAATCTGCAAGTGAGCCGTGCAGTGTGCGACTGCGTGCGAGACGGACTGGCTTTTGACGTGACGCGGCCCGCGAAGCCGAGTCAAGCGGAGGGGGTCGTGACTTCGGGCAACTTCGGGCCTCGGGCGAGCGTGCGAGGGGCTTGCCGAAGATTTTTAGCAAAATTTATTATTGCTCAGGCCACTCTACAGCACAGCCAGAAGGACGCCGCGGGCGGTCGAAACTCTAGACACGTTATGAGCTTCAGAATCGCTACTTGCAACTCGAACCGACTGTGTGACCCCACCAACGGATTCCTCCGTTCGGAGAGCAATCCATTGGTAGGGTCACACGTTCGGGTCGAGTCCTGTTTAGCGACCCCGGAGCTCAAAACGCGTGTAGAGTTATGTCCGCCTGCGCCGGTCTTCTGGCCCACTGCGCTACGCACCGCCACCACCAGGAGAGCTGTCTGCATGGCTGGCTGCCTGGCTGGGACGGCACCCGCTTTGATCCTTGAGGTGGCCGTGTGCAGTGCATACAGCTAGGCCCCGAGCAGGCTGTCCCCGCTGCAGCAGTGCAATGGTGTGCCGGACGCCTCAGTGTTGCAGTGCACTCGGCTGTTGGCGCCTTGGCCGAGGGGCTCTGCCGAGGGGGAAACGACTGAGAAATTTAGCATACATCGGATAGGGATTACCCTGGATAACCCACGGATTACCTCCGGATAACATCGAAAAATTTCCCGGATTACCATTGGATTACGCCGGATAACCCCGGATTACCTCAGAATTTCTCCGGATTACCACCGGATTACTTCGAAATTTCTGGTTATCCGGATTACGGATTACCAATTTGCTGTACACCGGATAACCGAAGTCGTTTAGCTCAGGAGTGCACACAGGATAACTGATTACCAGTGATTACCTAAAAAAATACTTTAAAAAAGTCTATAATTTTGGCCAGCCAAGAGCATTTTTGGCCTATTTACATCGAAATACCCGCCAAAATCTGATAAAAACAGCGAAAATAGTCAGTTTTGGCGTGTGATTACCAATGATTACTGGATGAAGTGTACACACGATTACCAGAGTGGTGGACCCCTCGTCGCACCCACATTGTGGTCCCCACAGCCGCCGTACACAGGCCCACTGTGGCGGCGGGGACACCAGGGGCGGCCGATCGGCCGTGGCGAACAAGGGCGGCGAGGACGACGTAAAAGACCACCAACAACACGAGCAAAAGACGAAAAGAAAAACAATGGCGGCTCTAAAACACGAGGAAAAACGGCCGGCTGCAGCGCGGTGCTGGCCTTTTGCCCTCTCGCGTTGAGCAGCCACCTGCTGGCTGGCAGTGCGGGCAAACAGGGCCGGCGCATCGGACGAGAAAAAGGGAGTCGCCGGGACCGGGAGTCGAACCGCGGAACCCGGCGTCGCGGCGAGAAACGGCCAGTGTACAGTGGGTCAGAAAACCGGTAGGGAGAGGCGGCCAAATTCTAGACGTGTTTTGAGCTCCAGAGTCGTTAAATGGCACTCGAAGCGAACGTGAGACCCCACCAATGGATTCCACGTTAGAAGAGCAAACCATTTGTGGCGTCACATGTTCGGTTCGAGTCCCCTTTAGCGACTCTGGAGCTCAAAACGCGTATCAAATTTTGACCGCCTCCACCGGTCGTCTGGCCCACTGTGCGAGGTACGCGTGGGAGCCGCGCGCGAGATATCGGAAACTCTCAGCCAATATTTGTCCCGAACAAACTCGGCGGACCAGTCGGACAGTGGCTGCCCAGGTGCCGACGATTCCGCGGCGGGGACGCCAGCGGTGTCAACGCGAAAAATAATTGGCTTTGAACCCGAACCCGTGCAAAGTTTCCGACAACACGCCCAGGGAACACTCATTCGTTTTTAATCATTTTAATCATTTGTCGAAAATGACGACGGTAAGGGAGGCCGGCTTCGCCGCTCCGATTCAACATGATAACAACACAATCCTGGCCGGCCTGGCGGGTGTGGTTTCGGCCTCCATTACCCCAGGAAGTCCATTAGGGTGGTCGGATGCAGCTCTCTCTCCGTCTCTCTCTCTCTCTCTCTCTCTCTCTCTCTCTCTCTCTCTCTCTCTCTCTCTCTCTCTCTCTCTCTCTCGTCTACACACGAGCACTCTTTCTTTTTCTGTGCCGGGTCTGGTACGTTAAGCAAAGCACTGGAATATTCAGAGCATAACAATACAATTTTATATTCACACTCGGTATCTCCGCCCCCTCTCTTCCGATCGCAAGCGAGCCTCGCTTTTTTTTAGAAGTCGATTAAAAATGAAAATGGACCCGGGAAGCTTTTGGGTACTTAGCCAGCGAATGAAGCCTCGTTACATTCCCCACGGCCTGTCACCACCCCTCGTCAGAGAGACTTAATGCCAGTCTTACGGCTCGGGGTATTGACAGGGGCTGTTTTTGTATCGCAGTGACAGCGCGGCGGCAATGCGCCATTCCAAGATCATTATATGGGAAACGCCCCGCCCCACAGTGGGCTAGAGGACCGATTTCTGGACGCGTTTTGAGCCCCAGAGTCACTGAATGGGACTCGAATCGAACGGGAGACCCCACCAATGGATTCCTCGCTCGGAGAGCAATCCATTCTCGAATCCATTGGTGGGGTCACAAGGTTCGATCCGAGTCTCATTTAGCGACTCTGAAGCTCAAAACGCTTCCAGAATTTGGGCCGCCTCAACGGTCTTCTGACCCGCTGGGCGCCCCGCCCAACGCATGCAGCCCATTGAAAACTGAAGCATGGACACGGGATAAACAATGACCAAACAAGGAGGCGTGGCCGCGAGGCACTAATCACGTTAAACACGATGCCGCCCGTATCCCCCCCCCCTCTCTCTCTTTTCTTTTTCGACGGTCGACTAGAATTCCAAAGGGACGCTCCCACACTCTCACACACACTCTGGCACACTGCAGAGGTACAGCATGGAATAAGCTCGTCGCGAGGCTTGGCGCAATCCGGCACAGTGGGCCAGAAGACCGGTTTCTGGACGCGTTGTGAGCTCCAGAGTCACTAAATGGGACTCGAATGGAACGTGATACCTCACCAATGGATTCCCCGTTTGGCGAGCAAGCCATTGGTGGGGTCACACGTTCTGTTCGAGTACCGTTTAGCGACTCTGGAGCTCAAAACGCGTCCGGGATTTTGACCGCCTCCACCGGTCTCTTGGCCCACTGTGCGACCTCGGCGGTCTTGTTGGTGGCCTTCCGGTGGCCTTGATGTGCGCTTCAAGAGGGTTAAATAGTGTTTCTTTTTTTTTGTTTTTTTTTTCCGTTTTTGGTCAGTGACTCATTTGTCCAAGGTCGGCGAGGAAGGACCGCCACCGCCAGGCCGTGCTTGACGGCGGCGTGCTGTGCTGCGGCGGGGAGATTGCGTCCTCCTAGTTGCTCTCGTTCACCTCGGCCGGCCGGAAGGAAGGAACAACACACAAGTGTCCACCCGGACGCGGCGACGCGATGAGGGCTTTCTCACCGTGTGTGTGTGTGTGTGTGTGTGAGGTGAGAGAGAGAGAGAGAGAGAGAGAGAGAGAGAGAGAGAGAGAGAGAGAGAGAGAGAGAGAGAGAGAGAGAGAGAGAGAGAGAGAGAGAGAGAGAGAGAGAGAGAGAGAGAGAAAGAAAGAAAGGGGGAGGGAGAGGGAGGGAGAGAGAGAGAGACAGACAGAGACAGAGAGAGCGCTTGTGTGAGTGCGTGTCGCAGAGGCGGACGCGACGCTACCAACGTGATGTAACAAAAATACCAGGATCGCTTCTGCCTGGGGCCATGGCGGCGGCATGGGCATCCCCCCCCTCCCCTCCCCTTCTCGCCATATCTGCGGCGGCCGACAGATCCGTCTGGGTTCGGGTCCTGATCCTCCAGACCCAGGCCGCCGTCTCCGTCTAGCTCGGAGCGAAAACGAAACAGGAAAAAAAGAAAACAACTTTTTTTTTTGTCGGTGCGGATGGAAGTCTCTATGGCTATCGTCGTTTTGCCGATGGAGTATTTATCAATCACACTATCAGAAACGGAACGTGTTCGACAGCAGGTACACGGTTCGCGACCGCCCAGGCCTCGTGGTTTTTGTTCTTGGCGCCGGGGCTGGCAGACCGGTCTTCGACAGTCATGTTCGTGGTTCAACTCCACCCATCGCCGCTGTACTTTTATACGGCAAAAAGACCGGGATGCCGGCGACACACAGTGGGCCAGAAGACCGGCAAAGGTGGACAAAACTCAAGGCGCGTTTAGAGCTCTCTCACCGGACTTCTGGACCACTGTGCGACATAAACCACCTCGGTCGTTGTGAGGCGCTCGGCGCTCCAATTACCACGCCGCGGATTTATCCTATTTATTTTGTTTCTGTGTTGGCATCCCTGCGACAATCACTTGGCTATACCGCCGCGCCCGTTCGTTCATTTGCTCCGTGATTGCAATTATTTTTGCCTTTCTTTCCGACAATGAGCCCGCTATACCGCCCCGCCGCACCCCACCCCGCCCTCCCCACCCCGCCCCGCCACGCCTCGCCGAAACAAGCGGAGCGCTGCGTCCCCGATCGTGTTGTCCGTTCCAGCTCCAGCCCGGCCTCTAACAATTCGAGCCGTCGCGCACAGTGGGTCAGAAGACCGGTGTAGGCGGTCAAAATACCGGACGTGTTTTGAGCTTCAGAGTCGCTATTATGAGACTCGAACCGAACGTGTCACCCCACCAATGGATTGCTCTCCGAACGAGGAATCCATTGGTAGGGAAACACGCTCGGTTGGAGTCCTGTTTAGCGACTCTGGAGCTAAAAACGCGTCTAGAGTTTTGGCCGCCCACGTCGGTCTTCTGGCCCACTGTGCCGAGTCGGGAGCAGAGTAGGCGGCTGATATCCCGCCCCGCCCCGCCCCGCCACCCAGCGTCCCGTGTCCACAGTCTGCAGTCTGACAACAACGGGGCGATGCCTCAGCGACCGCCAAACGAGCAGGGAGAGAAAAAAGAAAAAGAAAAAAAAGGGGGGCGAACCAGCGCGGCAATTCTGGATGTAAAATTGGAGCAATAACGTATTGACACTTGCGCGGGTATGTGTGTGTCTGTGTGCGGGACTATCGTGTGTGTGTGTGTGTGTGTGTGTGTGTGTGTTTACGTGTTTGTTTATGTGTCGTGTTTGTTTGTGTCCGTTTGGCCGACAAGACGGCCTACCCCACCACTCTGCCGGCAATTACCCCCCGCCCCACCCCACCCCGCCCTGCCCCGCCCCGCCCCTTGCTGGTTGATGGGCTTTTGTCGCCAGCCTTTACGACGACGGCGCGAGTGACAGTGGACAAGGCCCGCAGGTGTGTCGGCGTGCAGCAGGTCTAGCGCTCTCACGGCCGGGGTGGATGGAGTGGGCCTTTATTGGGTGTCACGCCTGGTGACGACACAGTGACGTCACAGTGACATGTCACGGCAGTAAAGCCTCTACTTCCGGTCCCTGCCTCTCTTTTGATAGCCTCCTTCCGGTGCAGTCTTTTACCCACCTCACTGTACCAATGCACAGTGGGCCAGAGGACCGGCGCAGATTTGCTTAAACTCTAGACGCGTTTTGAGCTTCACACAGTAAACGTCATGGGACATTTTTTGGTCTATGAATGATGCAATTTAAAGCACATTAGTCGGTGACACAAGATCGCGTCCACCGGGTGCTTCAAATTGTCCGATGAAATAGCAAATTTCAACGGGCATCGGACAATTTGCATAATCTGGAGGACACAAAATTGTATCTCCGACGGATGTGCTTAAAAAGTGCATCATTCATGCATGGGACGAACAAAGTCCCACGACATTAAGAGTGCAGAGTCACAGCGACTCTGCGAAGAGTCGAGAGAGAGAGAGAGAGAGAGAGAGAGAGAGAGAGAGAGAGAGAGAGAGAGAGAGAGAGAGAGAGAGAGAGAGAGAGAAAGAGAGAGGCACACTGTTCGGCCTGCAGTGCGGCGGCACGCGTCCCTCTGGGCTCTCTTGATGTGCGCGATGTACGCCTTATTTACAGAGCCGGTGGCCGCACACACAGGACAGTCTCTCTATCTCTCTCTCTCTCTCTCTCTCTCTCTCTCTCTCTCTCTCTCTCTCTCTCTCTCTCTCTCTCTCTCTCTCTCTCTCTCTCTCTCACACACACACACACACACACGCGCGCAGCAAAGAGTGGCAAAGAGTCACTCTGCGAGCACACTGCTGGATTTCGCTTTCATCCCTCCCAGAGTCGCGCTTAACTGCGGCGTAGCTGGGATCCCTGTTTCCTCAGTCGCCAGAGAAGCTTCGCCCCCCTCCCCTCACCCTCCCTTCCCCTCCCCTCCTCTCCCCCTCTCCCTGAACTCATCCCGGCCCAACTAATGGCGTCCTCCCATTTTTTAACGATTTATTTTCGAGAAGGTTTTTTGGCGCGAAATGACAGTGGCCTGGTGTGGCGACAATGGGAGTCGTAACGAGCAGCGAGGATGCCGTTGTGGGGGACGCCGTCCAACAGTGGGCCGGAGGACCGCCGGTGGAGGCGGTCTACATCCCGGACGCGTTTTGAGCTCCAGAGTCGCTATAATGGACTCGGACCGAACGTGCGACCCCACCAATGGATTGCTCTTCGAACGAGGAATCCATTGGTGGGGTCGCACGTTCGGTTCGAGTCCTATTTAGCGACTCCGGAGCTCTAAACGCGCCTGCGCTAATCGTCTGGCCCACTGGGCGTCCGCGTGTAGCGCCTGTGGTCCGGCGGGTAGGCATCCCGCCGGCCACCAATGCGCCGCAGCCTCAGTGTTTGCCGCGCTGCCGGGCGCTCGCTGCAGGTCGCACAGTGGGCCAGTGGGCTAGTGCTCAGATGAGCACACTCCCAAGAGAGAGTACTCAGATGAGTACACTCTGATGAGAGTGTACTCAGATGAGTACACCCTGATGAGAGTGTACTCAGATGAGTACACACCTAAGCACGCCTGGCAGTATCAGCTGTAGGTGTGTACTCATCTGAGTACACTCTCGTGTGAGTGTGCTCATGAGTACACGCTCATAGGAGTGTACTCATGAGAACACGCTAAAGAGAGTGTACTGAGTACGCTGTTGTGTTTGCAGAGAGGGTGCTAATCTCGCAGCCGGTGACCGCTTTATAGGGGCACAGGGGCCGGCGGTGGGACGGCGGGGCGCCGACCAGGAAGGGATCGACTAGAGCCGACGCTAGAGCCCGGTCTGTCGCGGCGGCGCCGGGCTGGCTGGGGCCGGGTGGACCGCACAGTGGGCCAGAAGACCGGTGAAGCAGGTCACAATCCCGGTCGCGTTTTGAGCTCCAGAGTCGATGAATGGGAATCGAATGTGCGACCCCACTAATGGATTGCTCTCCGGACGAGGAATTTATTGGTGAGGTCACTCGTTCGGTTCGAGTCCCATTTAGCGACTCTGCAGCTGGAGTCGCGTCTGGAGCTTAGGCCGCCTGCGCCGGTCTTCTGGCCCACTGTGCGGCGGGCCGGGATCGGGGGCGGGGACAGGGGCTCCAAAGTTGATAATAAGAGTTGCCGAGTTGCGGTCGGAGCGGGTCGGGCCTCCGCTCCGCGTCCCGCGCAGCGTGAGCGCAGCGAAGACGGCGACAAGGAGGACGACGTCGTCGAGGACACCGTAGAGGACAACGTCGAGGACGTGGGGGAAACACCTTGAATTTTGGTGAACGTTTTCCTTGAAACACCGTGAAATAACGTTGAAATAGCGTTGGAAGTACGTTGAGATAACGTGATTTAACGTTAAATAACTTGAAATAACGTGAAATAACTTGAAATAACGTTAGAATAACAGGAAATAACGTTGAAATAACGTTTTAAGAACATTAAAATAACGTGAAATAATTTGAATTTGAAATAATGGTGTACAAATATTTTTTTTGAAGTTGTTTGCCCCTTGGTCGAGGACACGACGTCCGCGAGGACACCGTCGAGGACACCGTCGAGGACACCATCAAGGACACCGTCGAGGACGACCTCGAGCAGGGCGTAGAAGACAACACCCACGACGGCACACGACAGTTCAATCGCTTCCGGAATAATGCCATTCCCCGAATTTTCGATCCGCCCTGCTACAGCCTACTGCCAACTTTACTGTGGCGAAGCTGTCTCAACTTGGGGAAGGTCGTTAAGTTCGGAAGAGGCGGCGCGGACGGCGGTAGGAAAAAGGGGGGGGGAGGGGGCTGACGGTATAATCTGCAGCAGTCTTTGTCTCCGCCTTGTCAATGTGACTCGCCTTTGTTCGGCCGTCTATGCCAGTCTGTGTGCAATTAAACGATCCCGTCGTGGCCGCCGCATAGCGGGCCAGAAGACCAGCGCAGGCGGCCAAAATCCCGGACGCGTTTTGAGCTCCAGAGTCGCTGAACAGGACTCCAACTCAACGTGTGACCCCACCAATGGATTCCTCGTTCGGAGAGCAATCCATTGGTGCGGTCACAAGTTCAGTTCGAGCCCAATTTAGCGACCCTGGAGCTCAAAACGCAGCTAGAATTTTTGCCGATTGCGCCGGTCTTCTGGCCCACTGTGCCTTCACAGTGGTGAGAGGGAAAGGAAAGGCTTCGGGAGTGAATGAAAAAAAATAAATAAAAAAAACTCATGAAAGTGCTAAACTATTCTTTCGAACGGTAAAAAAAACAAAACAAATGTAAGCTTAATTTCAAACGGGTTGAACACGACTTGCCGTGTCAGCCAGCTGGAACAGGATGCTTGCAAGATGTTGAGAGGACGAAATTTGTCCGATGCAACCCCGGCAACTTTGTCCCACAGGACGCGTGCCGCGCCGCGCTGCCCCATAGCAGCGGTAACTTGCTTTTCGGAATCTCGGCGCGAGTTTGAAACTCTGCGAGCGCATACCGGAGGTGATGGCCGCAGCGGGGACTCGTCGTGTACCTCACTGCACCGCGGAGTGCGTCGTCGCACAGTGGGCCGGAAGACCGACGCGTCGTCGCACAGTGGGCCAGAAGACCACGGTGGAGGCGGTCAAAGGTCGGGACGCGTTTTGAGCTCCAGAGTCGCTGAATGGGACTCGAACCGAACGTATGTGACCCCACCAATGGATTGCTCTACGAAAGAGGAATCCACTGGTGGGATCACTCGTTCGGTTCGAGTCTCTATTCAGCGACTCTGGAGCTCAAAAACCAGCGCTGGTCTTTGGGCTGGTCTGTGCGCTGCGCGCAGTGCACGCATCGCTGTGCGAGGACACTCGATTTATGAAGCTCTCCCACAGGATGGAACACTGTTGGAGCGAGAGGGCCGCTTACGACACGCGCGCGCGCGCGCGTGTGTGTGTGTGTGTGTGAGAGAGAGAGAGAGAGAGAGAGAGAGAGAGAGAGAGAGAGAGAGAGAGAGAGAGAGAGAGAGAGAGAGAGAGAGAGAAAGAGAGAGAGAGAGAGAGAGAGAGAGAGAGAGAGAGAAAGAGAGAGAGAGAGATGGATAGAGAGAGAGAGAGAGAGAGAGAGAGAGAGAGAGAGAGAGAGAGAGAGAGAGAGAGAGAGAGAGAGAGAGAGAGAGAGAGAGGGAGGGAGGGAGGGAGAGACTGTCTGTGTACGACCAGCCATGAGCGAATTGATTCGAGCCTGGTCCTGTCATGACTGATAGCCCGACGACGGCCCCTACCCTAGAGCGAGGTCCCCAGGTCACCCCGTTCGAATTTCGCGCCCCCCCTCTCTCGCTGTGGTTGTTGCACCATCGCCGTCGTCCACTTGAAAAAATGAAATCGATTTCCGGTCCATGTTCGATACGGTGATGCATGTGTCGGTGGTTGCTGCGGTTCTGTGGCCAGGAGGGCGACCAATATTTCGTTTTCAACTCACACCTGTCCGAAAAAACAACATTTTTTTTTAATTGCCGGGAAATTTTGGATTTGATGACCCGAGTGCCGCCGCCACTCTGGACCACAACCACTACGCGTTTGACGATGGTTTAAAGCGGCCCCGGCGGAGAGCCGCTGATGAAAAATTTTAACGATGTGGCCGGGGATCGAACGCCTGTCCTCGCGGTTACGAAACGACGCTCCAACGCCCTCGGCCACGCCGGGGTCCGACGACTTGCGGGCGACGCGAGCACGCGCCACATGGGCCGGGCGGCAGGCTCGGCAGCAACGGCAGGCTGGAACACTCACGGGGTCGGGGTTGGAGGGGTGCACTGTGGGCCAGTAGACTGGCGCCGGCGGCCAATACTCCAGACGCGCCTTGAGCTCCAGAGTCGCTAAATGGGATTATACCGAACGTGTGACCCCCACCAATGGATTACTTGTTCGGAGAGCAATCTATTGGTTGGGTCACACGGTCGGTTCGAGTCCTGTTTAGCGACTGTGGAGCTCAACACGCGTCTCACCGTCTTCTGGCTCTGGCCCACTGTGGGGTGCGAGAGAGACAGAGCGAGTGAGGAATGGGCGACCTGCTTCGCGGTTCATTACATTAGGCAGGAAAGTTTCGGATGGCGACTTTAGGTGCGGCACTCACCCCTGAAGGCACCGCACCGAACGGCCACAGAGGGGAGGCCTCATTCAACTTTTCCTTTCCGCGCGCAGTCATTGACTTTCCCCTGTTTCCCAGGGCATCGGGACGCTTTCCCATTTCTCTCCGACGACGAATTCGGAACGCGTGGGGGGAAAATACGGCCGCCCCGTTCAGGCGTGGAAAACCCCGGAAAAAATAATAACACCAGCAGCGCAGTGAAATCGAAAGTGCGGTGAATTCACTACATTTGGCTGCGGTGAGACCTGAAGTGTGGTTACCTCATCCTACCCCACGTACAAATGTGGTAAGGATTACACCCCTTCAAAAGTGTGGCGAAAAAGCACATAATTTAGCCGTTACCTCGTGTAATGCGCGGTAAAGGCCACACTTTTCTGGGGGATAGGAGACTGACCACACATTTACCGTGGTACCACCACGATTTTGATGCGGCGTGGGCTGGCTGCTCGGGCTGGCTGCTCGCTGGCCTGGGCTGGCTGCTCGGGCTGGCTGCCCGCTGGCCTCCGCCACTGGTCCACCAGCGCCTCAAAGTCATTCCGTGTCCAAATGAAGCCATTCCGCGGCGGGGCTGGCCGGGGCACCGCGCCCCCTGTGGGTCTTTCGGGATCCGCCCCTTCCCACTGTGACCTTCCCCCCTCTGCCCCCCTCTCCCGCCACTTCTTTCCCATCGCCACTTTGTGATAGTCGCGGAGTCGGCCGCGGGTTTCATCAAGATGCCTGTCGGGCGAAAAACTCTACTGACGAGGCGGTGCGCAGTGGACCCGGCCAGAAGTTGGCGCGGCTCTCCTTGGAGGCGAACACCAAGCGAACACCCCGGCCTAGCGGCCCCACCCCGCCCCGCCCCGCCCCACCCCGCCCCACCCTTCTGGCCGGCGGGCTCGATCCCTGCTGCGCGCGGACGCGGTGTTCGACAAATCGCCGACCGCCGCACAGTGGGCCGGAAGACCGGTGGAGGCGGTCAACATCCCGGACGCGTTTTGAGCTCCAGAGTCGCTGAACAGGACTTCAACCCAACGTGTGACCCCACCAACGGATTGCTCTCCGAACGAGGAATCCGCTGGTGGGGTCACGCGTTCGGTTCGAGTCCCATTTAGCGACACTGGAGCTCAAAACGCGTCTGGAGTTTTCACCGACTGCGCCGGTCTACCGGCCCACCGTGCAGGCTCCATCCCCCGCGGCGCGCGCGGACGCGCGGTGTTCGACAAATTGTCGACCGCCGACCAGGCGCAGGGCGCAGGCGCGCGCAAAAAAAAAAAAAAAAAAAAAAAAGAGGGAGGCAAATTGGAGGCGATGCTGGCAGCGCTGGCCTGGTGTCGGCCGTCCGTCAACAAGTGACGCCGTGCTGTGGACTTGCTGGTGCAGCGAGGGGCGGGCAGGGAGGTGGGGGGAGGGGGGGGGGGCGCGTCGCCAGAGGCTTTGCAAGAGACTAATAGTGAGTCGAGCCTGGGAACCCCTGCTTTGGGCCAGAGTTCGCAACCCGGTGCCTCGCCCGCCGCTGCCTGCAAGGCTCATTCGGAACGGTCGCTATTCTGTCTCTCTCGCACCCCCTGCGGTCCGGCCCGGCAGTGCGAGAGAGACAGAGCGGCCCTCTCTGTCTGCGAAACCGCAAGCAGCCTAGCACTCCGCTGGTCACCTTCTAATTCCCTCAAAGGGCGGCCCGTCTTGGATCCGCCGCTCGGCCGGCCCGACAACAACTAAGACATTAGATGTTAGGCGCGCTCCCAAAACACAGTAGTTTTACAAAAAAAAAGAAAGACATCACACGTGATGTCTCGTGCAAATTTGTGGATAAAATTTAGTGTGTCCAACTTTGGGACAGAGCGGAATAAAATGACTCTGCTCAGGCTTTGGCTGTTTGCCTTGCTGCTCGAATTTAGTTTCCTCCCTTTTTTAGCCGTGTGCTTGTTTGTGGGCTTGCAAATGAGCACACACGAGACAAAAATCACTCGCGGTGTGCATTCGTCGCAACCGCGCCCACTGTGCTCCGCCACAATGCTGCATGCACACTGCGTTTGCGTGAGAGAGAGAGAGAGAGAGAGAGAGAGAGAGAGAGAGAGAGAGAGAGAGAGAGAGAGAGAGAGAGAGAGAGAGAGAGAGAGAGAGAGAGAGAGACGTGAATGGGGCCGCGTCGTGATTTGTCTCCGCGCTGTTCATGATAGCATAAAGGCCGCGTCATTAGGCTGCAGGGTGGGACAGTGGTTTCATAAGCCGTAATGTGGGCTCGCGGTGACCCCGCGGCCCTCGCGGACACTGCAAAAAAAATGAGAAAAATGACAGAAAAAAAAAAAGAAAAGGGATTGTAGGGACGACGCGCGGGAATGCTGCTGCTGGAGAAGACAAGCCGTCGAGGGGAATTATGTCGGGGACCCTCTTTGAGGTCCTCCGGGGCGCTTGTCCTCAAGGACCCGACGGCCGGTCCTCAGGGACACCGGCCGCTCAGGCACAGTGTTGCCACATATGGTACGCGAAAATCCTCGACGCGATGCACCCGTGTCGAAAGGATTGCCAATAGCCTGCTGGACAATTTCTCGAGAGCAAAGCTAAACACTGATTGAAAAAAAGACGGAAATTATACACGGAAAATGTCGGGTCAATTTTTTTACCTGTACCGTCCGTACCTTGCTAACCAGGTTCCGTACCAGTTTAGATGAGATCCTATGGGGACTACAGAGAACCAGTACGGAAGGTCTGTACCTTTTCTGTACCCCATTTTCCGTACATTGTCCGTACCAAATCATGGAATTTTTTGCAGTGAAATACTGGCTAGAAGGCGGGCTGAGGTTGGCAACCCTTTCGGCACCGGAGCGTCGTTGGAATTTTCGCGAAATGATGTGGCAACACTGTACGGACTGGCGGTCGGGTTTTAGTCGAGCCGTTAGTCCGGCCGGCGGAGAGGCGGTGTGTTTCCTTCTACCTTCAGCCGAAGGTGATGTACCGCGGCTTTCAAGGCTTTCAAGGCTCGGCTGCGCGGGGGAGAGATAGGCAACCCTGGGCGGGCTGAGTAGGGCGGGTAGGGCAGGAACGCACAGTGGGCCAAAAGACGGGCGCAGGCGGATCCAGTAGTCGCCTAACAGGACTCGAACCTAACGTGTGGCCCCGCAAACGGAATCCTCGTTCGGAGAGCATTGGCGGGGTCACACGTTCGGCTCGCGTCCCACGGAGCGACTCTGGAGCTAAAAACCCAGCCGGGCTTTAGACCGCCTCCAGCAGTCCTCCGGCCCACTGTGGTTGGGCCACGCTAAACGGAGCAGGCCGATACGCGGCGCGCAGCAGCGCAGCACGCCGCTGTGAAAGATCGACGCGCTCCGTCAGCGTCAGGGATATTTGCGTTGCCTCCGGCTCACCTTGGGGCCTCGGCCCGGCCAGGCCCGGCTCGGCTCGGCTCGGCCTGGACACGGGGCTCGGCTCGGCCCCGGCGACCCTTTGCTCGGCTCGGATAGCCGCCGCCACCACCAGCCATGACCCTGCCTGACCTAGCCACCGGGATTGGGGCAAAGCAGGCCAAGTGGACCGAGGCGCCATGATCTGGCTAGGTGGTTTTTTTTGAGGGGACGCTACAGGAGGCTCTCTAAATTTCTCTATCTCTCTTAGTCTGCAGTCTCTCTCTCTCTCTCTCTCTCTCTCTCTCTCTCTCTCACTATAATGACGCACAGCCGGACAACGACTTCATACGTCGAGCTTTAAACCACTTTCGGACGTCGGGCAGGTCCACGCCTTCTCCATGTACCGGTGTCAAGCTTCAATCTGGCTGCTAATAGCGCGCTCTCAGTCACACACGCACTAACGGGCGCCCCCCACCACTCTCTCTCTCTCTCTCTCTCTCTCTCTCTCTCTCTCTCTCTCTCTCTCTCTCTCTCTCTCTCTCTCTCCTATGCACACGCACACGGCGCCTGCAATTCACTCTTACGCAAACACATTACAGGCAAACTCGTGAAAGTAATGACCCATGTGTCACGCGCGTCTTTCCTTCTCCGTTCATTACGCCTCCTCCCTCCTCTTCTCCTTGTTGTTGTTGTTGTTGTTGTTGTTGTTCCGGCTGCAGACTAAAACAATCCGGCGCCGCGCATTTCACACACGCGATATTGAGAGTTACGTTATTTATGGAAGCGTCGGCCCTCGACTGCTGCTGTGTATGTTGAGGTGTGTGGCTCTTAGGCCCTGTCCACGGCAGACGCGCCCCCCCCACCCCTCTCCCTCCCCTTCCCCTCTCCCTCCCCCTCCCCGCCCCCCAGTCCTGTCCATAAACAAGCCAGGCGCCCGGAGGGACTGGCGCTGAAATGAATTGCATAGGAACAAGCACCCATTCCAGCAAATGGCCAGCTTCCGAGTCTGCGGCACCTTTGCGGCCAGCCCAGTGGGCCGGGCAGCGCGCGCTCCTCCAGCCACGCTCCAAGAAGCCACCCGCTGGAGCGCGGCCAGTGAGACCGCTGGAGGAGACAGGTGCACCGAGTTGGAGGGAGGCAAACTACCCCCTTCACCTCCCCGGTCGGCCCACTGTGCCCTTCGCGCCAAAATTATTGGTCAGGTCGCGAGATTTCGCTTCGTCTAAACGACCGGCAGATTATGCCGAGGCGGAAGGCTACACTTTCCGTCATAAATCAAGATACTGTAAAAAAAAATACACATAAAAATCTGAAAAAAATAAAAAAAATCAGTTTGTGAACCAGGTACCTTGAGGGTGAGGGATGACGCGCTAGCCCACGCGGCCACGGCGAGCGGCGGAGTGGATAGAGTGTATCGGTATCGGCTTGGCCTCAGACAGGCAGGGCAGGTCCCCGGGATGAGGTGTAATCTCGTTTCGTCCGTATTCCATTACGAGGGACTTATCCGCGCAGTATAGAGTGCGAGGCATTAGGGGGCTGTGGCTTGGGGCGAGGCGGGGCGGGGAGGGGCGGGGCGGGGCGGGGCGGGGCGGGGCGGGGCGGGGCGAGTCGGGGCGCGTGTGCCACGCCAGAAGGAAGGAAGGTAGCCGGAAGGGGAGCGTTTCCTCGACAGGAAAAGCACTTTAGCACTGCATTTGCATAATTTCCGAGATGCGTTTGCCACATCAACTTTTATGGCGGTGCAGTGCGTGCGGTGCGACCGCAGCGGCGGCGGGGAATTTAAAAATATTAGAGTGGAGTGCCTTCTGTCTCGAGGGAGGCGAACGCTATGGGGATTGCAGTGTGCTCCTTCTGGCGCCTCGCGCGTCGCCGGTCAAATGTTTACAACCACCGCCTCGAGCTCTGGACACACCCATTGCTCGATGACCAGTCCGCTCCGTACTTCAGGCCGTTCTTCATGGGAACGCCCGACCCCACCCCGCCCCGCCCCGCCCCGCCTGGAAACTAAGTTTACCAACAAGTCTCGATCAACGCAGTCTTTGGCACGACCAGGGGTCAACCCCCTCCCACACTTTTTTTGCACCATGTCCCCCGCCACTTTTTTTGGAACTTTTATTTGGGCATTTTATTTCTGAGCGAGTCGGGCTGCGTGCAGAGACTGCAGAAGCGAGGACTTGGAGGTCCCGACGCGCGAGTTCATGTCGATTCCACGATAATGAACTTAGGGCCATGAAAAGCAACTTGAATTCGTCAGGGGGACCTACCACCGCGTCCGTGTGAGCGCGAGTGTGTGTTGGTGTGAGAGTGAGAGAGAGAGAGAGAGAGAGAGAGAGAGAGAGAGAGAGAGAGAGAGAGAGAGAGAGAGAGAGAGAGAGAGAGAGAGAGAGAGCGAACGGCAGCCATGATAACAGGGGGGAGGGGGCAAAGTGTTTGATATGCGTCGGGCCAGCCGTGAGCGCCCTTGCTCTCCCTGGGTAGTGTCACTTCAGAGCGCCTCAAGTGAGTTGCCTGCTTCGCTGCGTGCCACTGCTGCTTGTTGCGAAGGCACACCGAAAAAAAAAAAGAAGAATTACGCGGGTAACCACACGGGAACTTTACATTAACACACACACACACAGAAAAAAAAAGGGGGAAAAAAATGACTTGGCCGGGACGCGAACGCGGGTATCCAAGTTGATCGTGGACGTCGTTACCATCTGCGCCACGGGGACTTCGTTAGCCTGTACAATACTGCCTGGCTGCGGTGCGCGTTTCCCACGCCACGTACCACACGTGACAATCTCCGCGGTGCGGCACTGTACTAAGAGGGGGAGAGGGGAGGGGAAGGGGGGGGATTCTTCTCCGTGTTCTGGGCTGCAGGGAAGACGGGTGAGCTTAGTCCGCCTTTTGGTGTATGCGCATTCGCCACCAAGTTAGTCAAAACGTCAGCGGTCGGCGCCTTTTGTTTTTGTTTTTTCGTACATACAACTGTTGGCTCGGTGTTGTTGTTGTTGTTGCTGGTGACCTTTCATATTTTTTTTTAAACGCGCGGCGTGGCGTCACGCCCGGACTCCTTACGATTGTTACGTTGAGGGAAGTCCGGGCGCGTGGTCGCTCTGCATTTAAATGAACCGAATTTCCTACCGAGTGTTATACAGCCTGGGCTTTTGTGTGTTCTTCCCTCCCCCACGCCCCAACCCCATCAAGCTTGGCACACGCCCCCTCCCCCGCCCTCCCACCTCCCCTTCCCACTGGACTAAGCTCTTTCTGTGATGGCTGGTAAAGGTCAAGCCAGTCAGCGATGGTTTTGAATATTAAGAGCCGGCGGCAGAATGGCGACCCAAATCACAGTGGACCCGACACAGCAGGGTCGCTCTGCTTGACCCGTCGCTTTTGAAATGACGCTAAAATGTGAAGCCTGCTCGCTCTCTTTGACTTGTGCCTCACCGTGTTGCCGTGTGTCTGTTGCAGGATCCTTGCCGCCCCCTTCCCTCCGGCTTAGCTGTGCTGCAGGTAGGTCGAGGCTGCGTTGTCTGTCTCTCTCGCGCACTGCCACGGAACGCCCGCGAGTGCGAGAGAGACAGGGCAACTGACCCGGAAGTTCAGGCCTTGCGTAATTGCCATATCGTCGTACCGTCGTAGCACAGTGGGCCAGACTACTGGCCAAAATTCGAGATGCGTTATGAGCTACGGAGTCGCTAAATGGGACTCAAACCGAACGTGTGACCCTATTAATGGATTGCTCTCCGAACGAGGAATCCACTGGTGGGGTCACACGTTCGGTTTGAGTCCCATTTAGCGACTCTGGAGCTCAAAACGCGTCTGGAGTTTTCACCGCCTGTGCCGGTCTTCCGGCCCACTGTGCGTAGTATAGTACCTGCTCGGAGTGAGTTCGTCCAGAAGTACAGTGTAGTACCGGCCGAGTCGGACCGGGGCCGCCAAGTCACTGCTAATTAATTGCGCAATTAATTCCCGCCAAAAACCTCGTCAGGGCGGCCTCGCTCTGTTCCCCCTTCCCTCTCTCTCTCTCTCTCTCTCTCTCTCTCTCTCTCTCTCTCTCTCTCTCTCTCTCTCTCTCTCTCTCTCTCTCTCAACCAAGACGCCCGGGGGCGTGCATGCAACAAACACTATCAGTGCGCCTGTTGCGGGGAGACAAATACGCAGTGTTTGCCTTTATCCGTGTGTGTGTGTGTGTGTGTGTGTGTGTGCGTGTGTTTGTATGTGTATGTGGACAAACTGATGATCTACTTTGCGTGTGTTTGCGTTGTGTGCGGGCTTTTAGGCAGCGATACCGTGCCCCCTGTCAACCGTCCGCGTGGCGCTGTGGCGCTCAACTACAGCCTCATCCAACTCCTTTCTTTGTTTCATTCTCTACCAACTTGTGATGAAAATTTAGCCCGGAATCAAGCTGCACTAAACGTTTGCTGTAGTCGTTTCAAGACGAAAGAGTGTGTGTGAGAGAGAGAGAGTTTAGTTTATAAATTGTTTTTGAGAGAGAGAGAGAGAGAGAGAGAGAGAGAGAGAGAGAGAGAGAGAGAGAGAGAGAGAGAGAGAGAGAGAGAGAGAGAGAGAGAGAGAGAGAGAGAGAGAGAGAGAGAGAGAGAGAGAGAGAGAGAGAGAGAGAGAGAGAGAGAGAGAGAGAGAGAGAGAGAGAAGGGTGCCAGGTGTGACGTGCCGCCCAACACCCCATGCGACACCCGATGCAGATGGGGCCCGGGGGTGCCTGGGGTCACAGGCGGGGCATGTAGGGAGCAACGGAACAACGGGTCTGGCGCAGTAGGGAGGGGGTTGGGGGGGAGGAGGGAGGGGGTTGGGGGGGGAGGAGGGAGGGGGTTGGGGGGAGGAGGGAGGGGGTTGGGGGGGAGGAGGGAGGGGGTTGGGGGGGAGGAGGGAGGGGCGGGTGTGTCACCGCTTTGAGTCGGGAGGCTGGCCGGACGAGCCGTGCCCAGGTTGCGTCTTGGATCCACGAGTCGAGCGTAGCGTGGCGTACACGACACTGGTACACCGCCAAGGTCCCAGCAGCGTCGGCCTCCACCTCAACAGACGCGTCCAGTGAACCAACGTCGTTCGTTCCACCTTTCTGGCAAACACTCACTGTGGTAGTTCAGTTCCTACCGCTAGTCGCTGGACGCTGACTCGGTGACTCCCAGTGTCTCTCGTGAGCCGCCGCCCGCCCGACTGAAGACTAGACTGAAGTCTCGGTGAGACTGTCTCGCCCTCACCCGCCCGCCGCCAACTGCCTACATAGCCAGGTGGCGCGGCGTTGCCAAATCGTGCGTGTACCCCAGCCAGTCCCGGCTCGTCTTGCCGGCTGGCCTGGCCGCCTCGGCTTCGGCGCTGCAACCACGCCACTCGTCCGGCCGAGCTGCTGCGCCAACAATGCCGAGGGAGGGGAGGGGGGAGGGAGTTGCGCGGCGTTACCAGATCGCGCGTGTCCCAGCTCGTCGGGCAAGGCAAGCGGCCGGACCCAGCGGCAGGACAGGGCAGACGCGACGCAGGCATTCATGCGAGGCGAGCAACGCCTCCACATCAATGTTCTTCTGACTCACTGCAAAGGCGCTTTTGCAGCCTGAGAAGTACTAGCTGGCTGACACGTTATCTACGCGATCTAAGCAATAAAGCCTTGCCTAATTTAAATACCAATGAAAACTAAGAGGTAAAATAAAGGCGTGACTGACAGGGGTTTGCTTGCTGCAAGCAGCATGAGAGCACGTTCTGTCGCCGCCAGCCTGGCGTCGGGGCACAGTGGGCCAGAAGACCGTCGAGGGCGACCGAAACTCGAGACGCGTATTGAGCTCCAGAGTCGCTAAATGGGACTCGAACCGAACGTGTGACCCCACCGATGGATTGCTCTCCGAACAAGGAATCCATGGCCGGGGTCACACGATTAGTTCGAGTCCCATTTAGCGACTCTGGGGCTCAAAACGCGTCTAGAGTTTTGGCCGCCAGCACCGGTCTTCTGGCCCACTGTGCGTCGGGGTGCTGCTCGCGGCTCGCGGCGAACAAGGTGCGTCTGTTAACGGGAAAGTTACACACGAAAGTCTGCGGATTTCCGCGGAGCGCGCGCAGCCGCCGTGCCCCAGCCGTGCCGGCGGTGTTTACTTGACTGATGGCTGAGCCAAAGTTGCACCAGCCCCACCTTCCCCCCCCTCGCGTCTCCCCCGGGAACCGCCCCTGCCTGCTGCGTCGTCTTGGTACCCCGTTGAGCACACATATACATCCACGTGTACTCTCTGACTCTCTCTCTTTCTCTTTCTCTCTCTCTCTCTCTCTCTCTCTCTCTCTCTCTCTCTCTCTCTCTCTCTCCCTCTCTCTCTCTCTCTCCCCCTCTCTCTCTCTCCCTCTCTCTCACCCTCTCTCTCTGTCTCTCTCTTTCCCTCTCTCTCTCTCTCCCTCTCTCCCTCCCTCTCCTTCTCCCTCTCTCCCTCCCTCATACTTTTTCACTCTTACACACACACACACCCCTACACTCACACACACACACAAACACATACACCTAAACGCACACTCGCAGCTATAGTTGTATTCCGCGGGGAAATATCGCCCCCAGTCGGCACGGCCTGCCAGAATCCATGGTCATCGGGACCAAACGTCAAAAAGTGAGGCAAGGCCGGTGGTTGAACGCACGACATGGTGGGTGGCGTGGGCGTGCGAGGTGGTGTGGCGCCGCAAGCAAGCTGAGGATGTAGGCGATTTTCCTAAAAATATTCTCCATTTTATTAAAAAATTCTGTCTGTATTTCGAGTCAAACGAGACAGTCATTTCCTCTCCGGAGTGCATTCTGAAAACCTAAACGCGCATGCCGTCTCCGGGGCTCCTCTCCAGTCGTCTTTCTCGCGAGATAATGCCATGTGCGCCCTGCAGAAAACAACAAAAATAACAACAAAAACAACAATACAAAGAAGAAGCCCCGGGCTTTCATTAAAAATTTGAATTCGGCGCGTCAAACCGGAGGCGGCGCGCTGTGCTCCCCGCCTTTTCGCTTTTTCCAGTGAGGTGGGTGCCGTCTGCTTTGTCCCACTTCGCTGTGCTTTGCAGCCCCATCTGCGCTCTCGCTTCCTCGCACAGTGGGCCAGAAGACCGGCAGGCGGCCGAGACTCTAGACGCGTTTTGAGCTCCAGAGTCGCTAAACATGGCTTGAACCGAACGGGTGACCCCACCAATGGATTGCCCTCCGAACGAGGATTCCATTGGTGGGGTCACACGTTCGACGCGAGTCCCATTTAGCGACGACTCTGGAGCTCAAAACGCGTCTGGTGTCTGGGCCGCCTGCCGGTCTTCTGGCCCACTGTGCCTGGTCCGCAATAAGACGCTCGGATGCGCGACTCTCTCTCTCTCTCTCTCTCTCTCTCTCTCTCTCTCTCTCTCTCTCTCTCTCTCTCTCTCTCTCTCTCTCTCTCTCTCTCTCGCCGGTTACGCCGCACTCTGTCTTCTCTATTTGACACCCGGGTATCGGAAATGCAAAGGCGGGCGGAAAACTTGTCCGTGTATTGAATAAGAACTTTGAGCGGCGGTGGCAGAGCAAGTGGCAGCTGCACCCGAGCGGACGGAGCGCCCTGCCCCGCCCCGCCTCGCCCCGCCCCGCCCCGCCCTAGCAACTGCCATGAGAAATGCATGCACCTCAACACCCGGCCCGCTGGCACCAGATACAGAGTTTTCTTCTTCTTTTTTGGGTCTCGTTTCAGTTCGGTTCGCACTTTTTTCCCTGGAGAAGGTTCCCTATTAGACGGCGCGGAGGTCAGCGACGCCAGCCGGCTCCGTTTTCTGAGTGCATATTTTTTTTTTGTTCATCTCTGTTAAAGCGCAATGGCCCTAGTCGGGGGTGACAAAAAAAATTTTAAAAAATTGTCGGTTTTTCTCCTGAACTTGCCTTTTTTCTGACCGGTCCATCTTTCACTCCGAGATTCTTTCTATGGCCACCTCTTGTCCTGCGCTCACTTATTATTCTCTTTCTCGCTCGCTCTCCACTCATAACTCATCTCGTGCCGGGACGAGAGAGAGAGAGAGAGAGAGAGAGAGAGAGAGAGAGAGAGAGAGAGAGAGAGAGAGAGAGAGAGAGAGAGAGAGAGAGAGAGAGAGAGAGAGAGAGAGAGGGAGAGGGAGCGGCCACCGTCCGTCAGCAGCCCCATTGTGTTTGACCTTCCGTGTGAGCTCGGACACCCAGACTCGAAAACATTTTATTTTTTTGACGCAAATTTATCGCTCTATTTTTCAGGACAGACCGCGACGCTGCCTTGATTAATTTTGTGTTCCTTTCTTCTGCTAGAAAGCAGTTGTTTTTTTCTGTTTTCTTTTGTTGCTTTTGTTTTCTTGTCTTTATTTTTTTGTTGCTTTTTTTGCCGCCTCTATTTATTACCGTTTTGCACCGTACGACTTCTTGTGTTCCTCGTATACCAGGAAATATATTTTTGTTGGGGGCAAAACGTGAACAGTTTTTAGGAGAGCAACCTGTAGAGAACGCGACGGCAGCGGGAAGTGAAGCAGGGCGAAAACGACTGCATTCTCGCGTAATGCTGCCACCCCGCCGCGCCCCGGTGACAGTAAGACGTCAAAATACTTTTAACGGTCTCGTTAAAAGCCCCGAGAGGTCGTTACCAGCCGCAAGTATAATGAGAGCGCCGAGCGGCATCAACACATTTAGACGCCGCGCACGGAATATTTTTGACTTTTTAATGGCAATTTTCGGCGCGTCCGGGCCAGGAATTCCTGATGCCGGGGCCCTCCTCAATAGGGACCTCCAAACCTTCAAACCTCCCAGGTCGTCGCACAGTGGGCCGGAAGACCGTCGGAAGAACGGTTCCATTTTTTATTTTTTTCACCCAATTTTTAAAAGAGTGGCGTATGTTTTGTTGTGAATAGGGCATGCCAAGGGGATCATTTTTCACCAGTAAACCAGCGGGCGAAAATGCCTCTGAACCGAGATACAAGGACAACGGTGTACCGAGGCGCTGGCGAGCGTTTTTAACTAAAACTAAATTTTAAAAATGGAACTCTACACCCCCTCCCCAGTCTTAATGGGGAGGCCTCCTGCTTTACTTCGGTGTTCGGGATGGGAACCGGTGCTATCAGGTAACTGGGGTTAATCCGATCCAGCGACTTCGATATCGTACGCCGGGGGACCCAGTAGGACCCGAGCCGCCGACACGGCCCAACATGGGCAGAGTAGAGTAAGGCAGAGACGATAGAGAGACAGAGAAAGAAAGAAAGAGAGAGAGTAGTTTTGGGAGCTTTTGTTTGCGCAGGCTGGTCGGTACCCAAATGGTACACCCGCTGTCCGGCGCTCCCAGACCCGAACATGCAGTCAGTGGGCCAGCTTCAAAGGACTTATCAACTCCATCCGACGAATCGGAATGGACCCACTCGCGACCAATCTCGAGTGGCTGGCTCGATCGGGGATCGAACCAGTGCCGAGGCCAATCCGCCGAAGCGGACTGCTTTTTAGACACCCGGGTGTAATGGCCTGGATTGAGCCTAGACCACTACACCACCCTGACTTGCACGTCTGCCGAGTGTTGGACGACGGGTTTGAGTCGCAGTGGGAGGAAGCCAGTCGAAAAATGAATGATAGTATTAGGATTCGATCCCCGAACCTTACTGCCGGGGTCGGACGCCTCTCCACTCTCAGCCACCACGGCTCATGTCCAACGCCGATTGAAGCGGGCTCTTGACGTGACAATGAGCAGCGGTCAGAGAAAAAAAGTTGTGAAGCATATAGACTTGAACCGCCGATCCTCGCCCCGGGAAACCGACGCGTCGACACCTCCAGCCCCCACTGTACATGTTTATCACCCCGCATTGCTGTGGCTTTAAGGCACACTGGGGACGGCAGTGAAAAATAATAAAATAAATTTAATATTTATTCGATCTATTCTAAAAACACTCGATTTTGTCTGTCCGACGACAAAATGACCGAATTATTTTTCGGACGAATTATCGTCGGTCAAACGACTGTAACTCTAAATTTCTGAAATTTTGAAAAAAAACCCTGCAATTTTATAAAATTTAAAAAATTTCTAAAAATTTTGAAAATTTTAAACAATTTTAAGAAATTTTGGAAAATGTGCACAAAAATTTTAAGTTGTTTCCCCCTCGCTCTCTCCCTCTTTCTTTTACTTTCTTACTGCCTTTGTGTGTGTGTGTGTGTGTGTGTGTGTGTGTGTGTGTGTGTGTGTGTATGTGTGTGTGTGTGTGGAGGGGGGGGGGGTGTCTGTGTGGACCACATTGTCTGGAGTGACGTTCCCCGCCCCCTTTGCGCGCGCACCGCTGCAGTACACAAGCAACTGCGCACGATCCGTCAACGCTTTTAGCGGCATACAAGTTGATCCGAGTATTTCTCCCCCTCCCCCCTTTTTTCCGCCCCTGCCCCTGGCCCTTGCAGAGAGAAAGCTTTCGTCGCGACACGTCGCGCGCGAGGGCCTGGAGGGGCGCGCGGGGAGCGCGGCACGGAGGCCTCCGTTTTGTACGTCTCGCTCCGCCTCCTGACTATGACTCGGGTTCGACTCCCGGTGGGTGCTCGGACTTTTTTTTTTTTAGGCACGAAGTAGCCTTATAGCCTCACCGGGGTTGGGTTTTTTTTTTTTTTATTTTTATTGTCAGTCTGGCCCCTTATGCAAATCCGAAATTTTCTATACGATTTTGATGAGATTTGGCAGAGTGGTAGAACTTTGTACCCTGATTTCAGTGGTGAAATGTGGTTGAAAAGTGTAGGGCCAATTTTGAGAAATTTTGAGTTGAAATCGCCGTTACCATGGCAAAACTCGACTCGTCAGCGAAAAACAGAGGGAGAGGGGGGAGCCGAGCCACCGGAAATGGAATCCGACCAATAGCAGCGCTCCTTTTCGCCTCTGTACAGCTTACACCAAAAACGCTCGCTCCCTTGAAAAAGCGCGTTCGAATCAAAATTGTCTTTTACTGCAGCTAGAAGAGCTCCAACAATGGTATAGACGTTGTTTTCGAACGTGGCCATTTGGATCGGCCGGTCGGTCGGTGATTGTTGGCCAGAGTGTCCCGCGCCGCTGCGCGCAGGCCCTGTTGTTTTCAGAAATACCAACCCTAATTGTTCTAAACTCTTTGAATCGGAGTGAAATAGGACATTAAACTGCGTGCCTGTGCAAATGCATTTGTGAAATAATTATCCCTAACGTAGTTTGAGTGTGACTATAAGTCCCTTTTCGAAAACAGTGGGCGTGTAGCTGCACCTTGTAGCGAGGTTTGATGGTACTTCTGAATCTAAGACGAAACGATCTGGACACGGGGGCTGTGCTTTTTTCTAACCTTAAAGCTGGGTGAACTGGACTATTTTACTGCACGTTTCTGTGAATAACTTGTCCTTCAGGTATTATGAGACTGTCTTAAATGTCTGTTTTTGACACAAATTGATACGCAGCTGGTCTTTACGTAAGTTTTAGTATTATTTATAATGGTCTGACAAACATAAACAGAACTACACACAACGCAGTCCTAGCCTTAGTTATCTTTGTTAAACCAGAACATAAATGAAAATTAACTTCGTGACTACCAGGATTTCGTGAAATCGTATTTTTTTTTTTTTTTTTTTTTTTTTTTTGGCAGTTGCCGGGAGTTCCCGCCTTGCACTTCTTGAACGCTGCTGCACCGCGGCCGTGAACGGCGGTGGATGAAAGTTTAAGCGGTGACGCTCGCGCCGCACAGTGGGCCGCACCGCTCGCCGGGGACGCATTCACTGCCGCGTCAAAGTACCCCTAAGCCGCGCAATTTCGAGCGCCGCGCCGCCGCTCGCGACAAGTGCGTATATAGTGCCGTGATGAAAAGTGAGAGGCCCCGACGAGGGCTTTTAATGAGTGCGAGGAGGAAGAATAGCGAAAAAAAGGGAGAGGGGTGGGGGAAATGTGTGACCTTGAACAAAATAATTCCAGCAAACTTGGACCATTTAGAGTGGCGGTCCTTGGGAGCGAGTTAGAGCACCCAGGGCTGCTGGCTGCTGCAGTTCTGGGTCAACGCGCCGCGCCGAGGGATGGCACGGCGGGAATATAATTACTCCGGCAATATTGCTTTTAAATTTAATTTCCACTGACACTTTCTTTTTTCAAGTTCTTCCAGAGAGAACTAAAAAAAAATCGTCTCTCTGTTGAGGTGGTATGTCTGATGCTGCAGGCCAGTGTGATAAGACCTGGACTAAATGCCCAATGTTTAAAACAAAAACAGTAAAATCACTCACTCCAAAAAAAATCTCACTTAACGAGTGGTTAAAAAAAAGGGCACGACTCGTTTTGACGCAAAAATTGCAATTTGGTGCTGCTGGCAAAAAGGAGAATCATTGCCAGCAGTCGCATGACGCACTTTGTGTTTGTGTGTAATGTGTGTGTGTGTGTGTGAGTGAGTGCGCGTGATATGGCGCAGCCCGGGAGGGCCACTCAGGAATGAGGTAAAGTTTCCGTTAGGCGACCTCCTCGAGTCCCATCCTGGCAATGGCGCTGGCCAGAGCAACAAGGACGGCAAGCAGCAACAGCAGGCGGGGCGGGGCGGGGCGGGGCGGGGTGGGGCGGGGCGGGGCGCTCTTGAGGAATGAGCACTGCTGCACGTCGGCCGAGGCAGAGGATGACTTCCGCGTGGCCTCGCTCCTACAGCCTCTGCTCAAAAAATGGTATTATTCTCATTATCGGTATGCTGTTGCCAGAAAGAGAGAAAGAGAGAAAGAGAGAGAGAGAGAGACAGAGAGAGAGAGAGAGAGAGAGAGAGAGAGAGAGAGAGAGAGAGAGAGAGAGAGAGAGAGAGAGAGAGAGAGAGAGAGAGAGAGAGAGAGAGAGAGAGAGAGAGAGAGAGAGAGACAGAGACAGAGACAGAGACAGACAGACAGACAGACAGACAGACAGAGACACAGAGAGCACGCACCGTTTGTTCGCGAGGCCACGCAGTAACCATGTGGACCTCCCTCCCCACCGCCCCCACACCTGCAGGAATCACTAATTAATACCAAGGCCGTGGCCCAGTGCTCGACCAGACACATCGCCCTGAAAGGGACAGATTTATGCCGCGCTCTCCCCCACAATCGGTTCGGCAAGTGGAAAGGAGGCGAGGGGAGGGGTGGGGGAAACGCACGGACGCGGCGGTGGTCTTTGGAGAGCATGCAACCCCAGTGCGAGTCAGTGGCATGAACAAAGAGATTTGCTGTTGCTCGTGCAGCCCCCGAACGCGAAGGTCTCTCTCTCTCTCTCTCTCTCTCTCTCTCTCTCTCTCTGGGTGCGTTGGGGCAGGTCCAGGGTCCGGGGGTCCGGGGTCAAGCCGAATCATCCTGCATGAGATTTATTGGCCCAGGGATGGAGAAACTTGATTTCAGCGGCTGCGGCTTGTTGCAGCTGGGCCCCAGCGGAAAACGAGAGAGAGAGAGAGAGAGAGAGAGAGAGAGAGAGAGAGAGAGAGAGAGAGAGAGAGAGAGAGAGACAGAGACAGAGCGTCGCCAACCGGGCTCTAGTCCCACGCGACACTCGCATTCAAACAGCCGACATGTGTGCAAACGAAATTCTGGTAGCCTCCGCGTCCCGGCTTCGAACCCACGTGACAGCGATGCGTTGGATTACCGTTTTTACCCGTCGTGATGGGTTTTCATTAGTGAGGCGTTCGCGAGCCCAGGGAGCCCCAATCCTAATGGACAAGCAGGACAAGCCGCCAACACTGATGCACATGCACGCGCTGCTGAGTGGTCATCCCAACTCACTCCCGCGCGCCATCGGGCACGTCACAGTGGGTCAGAAGATAGTTGATGCGTCCAAAATTCTAGTCGCGTTATGAGCTCCAGAGTCGCTAAATATAAGTCGAATCGAACCGAACGTGTGACCCCACCATTGGATTCCTCGTTCGGAGAGCAATCCATTGGTGGGGTCACACGTTCGATTCGAGCCCCATTTAGCGACTGTTGCTCAAAACACGTGTCCAATTTTGGCTTCCGAGCGACCGCAGCCAGGCAGAGGCGTAATAAAGTACTCAACAGTAGATTAAAATTGAAAAAACAAAAAAAAAAAAAAACAATCCGAAATTAGGTTTAAGGGTACAGGGGGAAGGCCATCCCGCTGCGCTCCGTTGTCTCTCGAGGCTGATGGTTGCCTACCCAGCAGGCGACTTTCAAGCCGCTCTTCAATGGACGTTGGCTTTAATAAGCCGTGAGTTTAAATCTCGCTTCTTTCACGTCGCCACTCTCTCTCTCTCTCTCTCTCTCTCTCTCTCTCTCTCTCTCTCTCTCTCTCTCTCTCTCTCTCTCTCTCTCTCTGTCTCTGTCTCTCTCTCTCTCTCTCTCTCTCTCTCTCTCTCTCTCTCTCTCTCCCCCTCTCTTTCTCTCTCCCCCTCCTCCTGCTCGCGACATCCTGCTCATTCTTTCAAAACCCCGCTGTGCCTGATGGACCGCGCCAGCGCGGCCGGGCAACTTTGTGCGGGAATTTGAAATAAAAGGCAAACTTGACTCTCGCCAGTTGTTTCATTTTATTCTTTTTTCTCCCCCTTCAACGTGTGAAAATGACGTTCGTAACCTACCTCTCCGGCCGGCCCAGCAACCGCGACACGCGCGAAATAATTTTAATAAAATGTTTCGGAAAGTGCGGTCTAGTACCCTGCCGGCGCCGCAGAGCCTCCTCTGTTTTTCAATTAAAACGGCCTTTGCCTTTGTTGCACCGTTGCGGAGCGGCGGCGCGGCGCACAGAGGGCCAAAAGACCGGCGGAGGCGGTCAACATCCCGGACGCGTTTTGAGCTCCAGAGTCGCTATATGGGACTCGAACCGAACGTGAGGCCCCACCAATAGATTGCTCTCCGAGCAAGGAATCCATTGCTAGCGGGACACACGTTCGGCTCGAGTCCTGTTCAGCAATGTGTAGCTCAAAACGCGTCTAGAGTTTTGGCCGCCTGCGCCACCACTCTTCTGGCCCACTGTGCGGCGCCGCTCATATAGGTCCTGGACGTCACCTCCCTCGCCTGCCCCGCCTGCTTTGACGGCGGCCGCGGCTCTCTTGCGCGCCGTGGTTGGAGTAATATTAATTAGACGAAAAGTGGCGCTTTGCGCGCCTCTACGTGTGTGTGTGTGTGTGTGTGTGTGTGTGTGTGTGTGTGTGCGTGCGTGCGCGTGTGCGCCTGGAATGTGCAACGAGGTCGCGCGGCGCAGCGTAGGCGGGCGGCGCGGTGGCGCCGTCCCGGTGGCCTCGCGGTTAGCGTGCCGGACTTGTAGCTGCCGGGTCTCGGGTTCGTACCCGGCCGGGGGTGCCTTGTTGTACATGGCACAAATTAGGCCTCGTGCGAAGTGGGACAATGTCCATCCATCCCGGCCATCCAGGACCATCCAACGGGGACCCTCCAACGGGGACCCAAGCGCCCCTCGCCTCGCCCACTGAGCCCCAACAACCCCGGGGCCAGCACTGACCCCCCCGAATTAGCGAGAAATAACATTAATGCATGCGGAAGCTCAACTTTTTAGTATTTTTTCAGAGCCCCGTAGAGGCTCTCCGAGTGGAATGGTTCCCCCGGGGGACAGACGGTCAGTTTGTCACTTGTGGGAGTGCAACGGATGACGCCCAGTTTAAAGAGTGTGTTTAAACAGGTGAGGTAGAGCACGCTAAAAACCTTACGAAGTATTCTGAGCATACATAATACAAACTAATTTACTTTGTTATACGAAGAAATAGTTCGTAAATTACGAACTATTTTCTTTGTAAGCTTACGTATGCTCAAAATACTTTGTTATATGAAGCTACTTTACTTCGTAAGGCTTAAATAGTTTGTAAGGTTTTCAGAGTGAGCGTCTGTGTTTGAACCGCCGAACGCATATTCGTGTTTGCTTTATTTGAGGGGTGATTTTCTTTTCCTCATGCATGCCGATCTCATCCCCGCCGCCTCGGCCACCAGGGCGCACAGTGGGCCAGAAGTCCGGTGAAGGCGGTCAAAATATAGGACGCGCTTTGGGCTCCTGAGTCGCTAAATGGAACTCGAACCGAACGTGTGACCCCACCAATGGATTCCTCGTTAGGAGCGAGCAATCCATAGGAGGTGGGGACACACGTTCGGTTCGAGTCCTATCAAGCGACTCTGGAGGTCAAAACGCGTCCAGAATTTCGGCCGCCTGCGCCAGTCTTCTGGCCCACTCTGGCGCGGTGACGTAGAAGCGGGCCTCCTTGGGCGTGTCCCGTAGCCTGAATGGCTCGGCCGGCCTGGAGGGATCATGTCGTGTCCAGGCCGTCCACCCAAGGGACATGCCGCGGCACAGTGGGCCAGAATCCCGGCCTCACGTCGTGGCCGACGGGGACTCTGTCCAGCCGAATCATCCCGTCGCACTCGATGGGCACGCCGAGAGTCTTTTCCGAATGGAGGGCCGCGCTTCAAAGCGGTACTCGGCGGTGGAGGGGTTCAGCGGTCGCCTGCTCTCTCGCACCCCTGCGCACAGTGGGCCAGAAGACCGGTGGAGGCGGTCAAAATCCCGGGCCGGTGTCGAGCTAAATGGGACTCGAACCGAACGTGTGACTCCGCCGATGGATTGCTCGCTCCGAACGAGGAATCCATTGGCGGGGTCACACGTTCAGTTCGAGTTCCCCGCGGAGCTCAAAACGCGTGTAGAGTTTTGGCCGCCGGCGCCGGTCTTCTGGCCCATTGTGAGTCAGGTTGGCCTTCACCGCCGCGCCACAGGCCATGGACCAGGGCTTGATGCCGGTCAGGGGGAGGGAGCGGGCGATTGAAAGGGGTGGTCCCAGCCTTGTATTATGCTACAACGCACGGAACATGGCCACGCCAGTCTAGCCTCCATTTCCCTGACGAACACAATTACTGCGCTTGGGCCGAGGCCTGGCCTGGCACAGTGGGCCAGAAGACCAAATCAGGCGGCCAAAATTCGAGACGCGTTTTGAGCCCCAGAGTCGCCGAATGAGACTCGAACAGAACGTGGGATCCCACCAATGGATTGCTCTTTGAACGAGGAATCCACTGGAGAGGTTACACGTTCGGTTCGAATCCCATTTTACCGACTCTGGAGCTCGAAACCCGTCCAGGACTCTGACCGCCTCCACCGGTCCTCTGGCCCACTGTGCCTGGCCTGGGCTGCCTAGGGCCACCCGCCACATTAACCCCTGTTTCTAATTTCACATCATGCAGTACTGCGGGCTCGTCCGTCAATACGACCTGCTGCCCGCCCTCCTCGACACTCTTTAACCCCACTGCGAGTTGACACGTGCCATGGCCGAGGCCGTACAGGTGTCAAACCCCATCAACGACGTCCAAGGTTCAAATACCCAGCACTTAATTTTTATATCACTAAGTTGCATGTTTTTTTTTTTCCTGATGAAATTTTGGCAACTAGGGGAGGTTTGTAAGCCAACAACGTAGAACAGCAGCGCCCCGCGGCGGCGAAAGATTTTCCAGAATTAAAACCACTGTTGTGGCGCACTGAATATGCACCGCGCGCGTGTTGGGTGTGTGTGTGTGACAGAGAGAGAGAGAGAGAGAGAGAGAGAGAGAGAGAGAGAGAGAGAGAGAGAGAGAGAGAGAGAGAGAGAGAGAGAGAGTGCGCATCGTTGGGTATATCTGCCACCTGCGGGCACGGAACGAAAGCAACTTGCAGGAAGGCAGGCGAGACCAGAGCGAGACGACACGCGAGAGGGTCGAATAATCATAGGAAGGGGAATTGAACATGCATTGGGATGCCATGCTGCGCGACGTGTGTTGACGCTGACACTCCACCCTCACAGTGGGCCAGAAGACCGGCGGAGGCGGTCAAAGCTCTAGACGCGTTTTGAGCTCCGGTCGCTAACAAAGCGCGACCGGGATGTCGCCCGCATTCACCGGTCTTCTGGCCCACTCTGTTCCTCCCGACCTGCGATTCGACCCTTATTGCAGTGCAGCGCAGCGCGAGTGAGTGAGAGGAAGCGACTTGGGCGGCGACTCAAGAGCGTCTGGGAAATGAGAAATTACTCCCGCCAAGCGAGACAACGTTCGAGACATCGGCTGGCGCGTTACGAGATACCAAAGCCCTTTCGATGTGCGCGCGGTACCAACCGCAAAGCAAAACAAAAACAAAAAAGGTTTTTTACGAAGGGTTTTACACTGTCAACAGCTGTGCAGCGAAAAAAAAAGGGAAAAAAAGCTATTGTTTGCCGATATTTGATGGCGCGTTCATAAGCCTAGAACACGGCAGCTCATAGTTACAGTGGCGGCACAACGTTATTGGACATTGCTAAAACGCCTCGCGTGCTGCCCGTGTTATGCATATCGTCACCACACCTGTCGGCACACACACACACACACACACACACACACACACACACACACACACACACACACACACACAATGACCGTGTGTGTCCCGTTGTTGATGGCGGCCTGAGCGTCCCTGCAGTCCTGCCTCCAGTACCATGAATTTCATGACGAGCACCGGCGTGCGGGTGGCTGGGCGTGCGGATGAAGCATCTCTCTCTCTCTCTCTCTCTCTCTCTCTCTCTCTCTCTCTCTCTCTCTCTCCCACAGCTGGGCCAGCGGCCACCGCACCAACTAGCCGACCCACCGCACAAACTGTCCTTCCTTGGTTGGAACTGAAGCCGGCTGCGAAATCCCTTCCTCGAATAAAAAGCTTCCTCCTTCTCTTCTCATTTTTTTTTTTCGTCGGCTGGTCACATTTGTTCTTTTTGCGCGCGCACAGCACGCGGGCTTTTTGAAATAGCTTGCCGAAATAAAGCGCCCCCTTCCCTTTCCCCTCCCCCCGCACAGTGGACCAGAGGACTGGTGAAGGCGGTCGAAATGAAGGACGCGTTTTGAGCTCCAGAGTCGCTCAATGGTACTCGAACCGACCGTGTGACCCCACCAATGGATTGCTCTCCGAACGAGGAATCCAATGGTGGGGTTACACGTTCGGATCGAGTCCCGTTTAGCGACTCTGGAGCTCAAAACGCGTCCAGAGATTTGGCCGCCTGCGCCCGTCTCCTGGCCCACTGTGCCCCGGCGGCGGCGGCCTTCGCGGCTCGCTGGGCCCATTCTTCTGCCCCGTTTAAAGAGGTCGGACTACAGCCGCCGTCTTTTGCGACGCACGCATTGTGGAGTTGATTTACCGCGCCTAGATTGTCGAGTCTTCCTCGCTGCAGGGTTGCCACATTCGATGAGAAAATAATTAATTGGAAAATCATAATTCGAAAAGTTTGCTGCTAGGGGAGGAGCATCAAGCCTTTCCGAGTTCCATCGCCGAATCGGAACTAAGTGAGTGCTGCGAGTGTGCCCGGGGGCCGCCGCACCGTGGGCCACGAGGACGTTGGGGGCGGTCAAAATCCCCATCGGGTTTTGAGCAAGGGGGCAACCACTTGGACACAAGATTTCTTAAGGGGAGAGATTTCGTCGGATTTTGCATGATTTCGACTGATTTTACGACCAAAATTTGCTTGTTTTTTGCCTTTTTGGGGGGGAAGATTTCCAATTTCCAGAGATTTCTGGCGCTTAAGAGGACACATGATTTCTTCAGTGGTTGCCCCCTCGGTTTTGAGCTCGAGCACGCTAAACTCGGTTTTGAGCTCCAGCACGCAGAAAACCTTACGAAGTATTTTGAGCATACATAATACAAACTAATTTTCTTTGTTATACGAAGAAATAGTTCGTAAGTTACGAACTAGTTTCTTTGTAAGCTTACGTATGCTCATTATACTTTGTTATATGAAGCTGCTTTACTTCGTAAGGCTTAAATAGTTTGTAAGGTTTTTAGAGTGAGAGTCGCTAAATGGGACTACTCGAACAGAACACACTGCAAGCCGAAGGGTCATCACTATCGTTACTCTTGATCACAGATTCTGCGAATAAATCAAACACCGGCTTTATATGCGAATACGCTGAATGGGACTCACCCCACTAGTGCTGACTTTGAAAGAGCGTACTTTGATCACTGTGATTAGAACGACCGAGAGGCAAGCAGGACACGAGGTAGAACTGCATCCAATAATACTGACACCGGAATCTTCCTGTTTCGGCGGAGCGGAGACAATATTGGCACGACGAAAATTGAAGTTGTCAACGTCCGCACCAGGATGCTCCAGGATGCTGAAGGTTGTCTGAAGGTCACTGGCGCCCAGGGTGCCGTCAAGCAGTGCAGTGCTAGGTCGGGAGAAGCAAAGTGGGCCAGAAAACCATGGAGGCGGACGAAACCCCGAACGCGTTTTGAGCTCCAGAGTCACTGAATGGGACTCGAACTGACCCCAACAATGGATTGCTCTCCGATTGGTGGGGTCACACATTCGGTTCGAGTTCCATTTAGCGACTCTGGGGCTCAAAACGCGTCTAGAGTTTTGGCCACCTGCGCCGGTCTTCTGGCCCACTGTGGGGCGGGCGGGGGCAGGCGGTCCCTTGCGATGCTTTGCTACTCGCGAGCGAGGCGGGCGGCAGCGGGGCCTCTGGGGGCGTGTTGCTGCGACACTGGCTTGCAGGACGCTGGAAGGGCCCCAAGGACCGACCGAAGGGCTGCATCAATTATTCCTTTGCTTAAGAGTGCGTGCGAGAGAGGAGGCCCGCGACAAATCTGCGGTACAAATCTGCCTTGGGGCCCCAGGAGGACGGGCCCTGCGCCCCGGGCCCTCGGGCGCCCTCGGCCCTGGACACGGCCCTGCTAATCAGATATTAGTCCTTGTCCTTCCAGGCGGGCCTTCCAGGGCCTTCCAGGGCCGGCCTCTGCTTTCAGGGGTCAGTGCCGCCGTGGCTGCGGCCGTGGAGGCCCTAGGGGAGGCCCTGGCGTCCTGGCGGAGCACAGTGGGCCAGAGGATACCGATTCGTATGAGCTCCAGAGTCGCTAAATGGGACTCGAACGGAACGTGTGACCCCATCAATGGATTGCTCGCTGAACGAGGAATCCATTTGGTGGGGTCCCACGTTCGGTTCGAATCCCTTATACCGACTCTGGAGCTCAAAACGCATCCGGGATTGTGACCGCCTCCACCGGTCTTCCGGCCCACTGTGCGGAGGTCCTGAAGGCGCGCACGGGAACGGTCCCTGATGCGCGTGGGAACAGGACGATAGTGCGGCGGAAAGGGTCCGCCGCCGGCCCCGTCGTGCATGGCGAACGGCGGCCCACGTGGAAGACCAGGGTTCGACTACCCGTGCAATATTTTTTTTTTTTTTTTTTTTTTTTTTTTTTGGTGTGTTGTCTTTTATTTTTTTTCCGGCAGCTGACGCATCGCGGCTTATTGTAGCGCTCACCGTCCATTATAGCCCCCTCCTTCCTTGAGTCCTGGAGACTGGAAGCCTGGCAGCGGGGAGGGTCCTGAGGGCTGGAGTCTGGAGGGCGGCGGCTTGGTGGCGGCGGCCGCCGGGGGAAAAATATGAGCCTCCAGTATCCTCGGGTCGGTGCGACACGTTAATCAGAACTCTACGCCCTGCCTCCCCCCCTCCGCACAGTGGGCCAGACGACCGGCGACGCGGCGAGAACTCTAGACGCGTTTCGAGCCCCAGAGTCGCTGAAAAGGACCCGAACCGAAGGTGTGACCCCACCAATGGATTGCTCACCGAACGAGGAATCCATTGGTGGGGTCACACGTTCGGTTCGAGTCACCATTTAGCAACTCTGGAGCTCAGACCGCGTTAAGAGTTTCAGCCGCCAGCGTCAGTCTTCTGACCCACTGTGCTCCCCCTGCCGCGGCCTACAATCAACACGCCGCCCCCATTTTCCGAACCACCTACCTCCGTCCGGAGCCCCACCCTCCCCTCATTACCCCGGTAGGCAACCCATCGGCCACGTTGTCTTTTTGTTCCGTGTCTCCCTTTTTTCCTCTCCTAACTCTGCCCGTTTCTTTCGTGCCGTCGTCCTCGCTGTGCAAATGTTTGGTGATCGTGGGTGTTGCTTCGCTGGTGCTTGCCGATCGGAGTGCTGGCTGCTGTTGGTGGTGGGCTTGGCCCTGTCGTCGGTCAGGGCGGCCCACAGTGGGCCAGAAGACCGGCGCAGGCGGCCGAAACTCTGGACGCGTTTTTTAGCTCCACAGCCTCGAAATGGGTTTCGAACCTAACGTGTGACCCTACCAATGGATTCCTCGTTCTGAGGGCAAGCCATTGATGGGGTCACACACGTTCCGCTCGTGTCCCATTTAGCGACACTGGAGCTCAAAACCCGTCCGGTATTTTGACCGCCACCACCCGTCCTCTGGCCCACTGTGCGGCCCAGGTGTGACGATGCCGGGGCGGTGTGAACCCAGCCGGGCCGGGCTTGGCAGCGGCTCTGCTAATCATATTAGAATACCTTGGCGCCGGCCGGCGTGGCACAGCGACAGTTATTTCGTTTTCAGTCGCGTTTATATTAACACGGCAGCCACGTTGGCCCCCCTGTCGCAGACGAGACCCCGGCGTCTGCACACCGTACGGCGTGGGTACTTGTCGAGAAACAGCTGTCTGGATTTCTAGCAGCGTACCGGGCTGGGGTTCAACACCCGACGATTGCCCCTTTTTTTCCGTCTCTAGGATTGGGTGTTGGCTGGGGTTCAACACCCGACGACCCCACATCTTTTTTCCGTCTCTAGATTTTGGTGGGCTGGGGTTCAACACCCGACGACTCCCCATTTTTCCCCCGACTCTCGGATTCGTCTTTTGAACTCGGCCACACTCACTTGCTGAGAATGCAGATTGAGTAGTGTCTGGTCCGGGCGATCCGGGTCAGACATCTGGGGCGGCGGGGGCTCCTTGCCGCCCCTCGGGGCCCACCCCCCTCGGGGCCCACCCCCCTCGGGGCCCACCCCCCTCGGGGCCCACCCCGGCCCACCCGATATCGGCCCCGTGTAGAGCTGCGGTTCATACGAGTGAAACTTTTGTGCCGCCAAATTGAGCCACTTGCTTCGTCGCGACACGTGAGCCCCTCCCCTTCCCCCCTCCCCCCTTCTCCCCCTTCCCCCTCCCCTGCCGCTTCGCGTGAGGCCTGATCTTGCCGGCGCCGGCCTCCCAACTTTTGCTCCGGGAATCTTTCCCCTTGTGATATGAATCCGTCCTGGAAGACGGGCCGGAGTTGAGTGAGAGCGCCTGCCTAGGGGTGTGGTAAGGGGCGTGCCAAGGGTGTGCCAAGGAGTTCGCCCAGGGTGTGCCAGAGGTGTTCCGCCCGCCAAGGATTACCCCCCCCCCCACCCCACCCCCACCTCCCGCGCACTTTGATGAACTACCCGAAATCACCATCAAGCGGAGCGACCAGCTGCTCATGTATATTCAGAGGCGAGTATGAAATATGCCGGAGCCTTTATTTCTGAGCGCGTCTGCCAACTGTTATCAGTTTTCTTAACACCCCGCGGTGGTCGCCTCGGCTGGCTGCACCAGGTGGCACCGCCACAGTAGCAGGGAGACAACCCCACGACGCACCACAGTGGGCCAGAAGACCGGTGGAGTCGGTCAAAATCCCGGACGGGTTCTGAGCTCCAGAGTCGCTTAACGGGACTCGAACCGAACGTGTGACCCCACCATTGGATTCCTCGTACGGAAAGCAGTCCATTGGTGGGGTCACACGTTCGATTCGAGTCCCATTCAGCGACTCTGGAGCTTAAAACGCGTCTCGAGTTCTATGGCCCACTGTGCACTGGTTGCCCACTTATGTGGCAACACTGATGGTTCCGGTCCCGCCTTATCACTCCGGCACTAAACTATCGCCGGGGCGGTGCGTCCCGCACGGAGGGGGAAGTCCGAGGGACGGGTCGTTTTTATCATGACACGCTGCCGCGAATACGAAATAGAGCAGCCGTGCCGCGTCGCGCACCTAAACTCGCCGAGGGAGGGAGAGAAAGAGCGGGGCCGAGCGGGGCTCCCCTGGGTGCATGCCGAGGTGCCTCTGCTGCTGTGTCGAGCCCCACGTCGAAGAAGAGAACGTTTTGACGAGCGCACGACGGAGTTTAAAAGACACGACACGCCAAAAGAAAAAGACATAAAAAAAAAAATTACTGAAAAAAAAAAAAACACTGCAGTTTTAACCTAACCTAACCCCGGTCCTTTTCGGCTAACCGAAATTCTTGCAGTCGACTGCACGCGTCTATTCATCTTCGCCTCAATGATTTATGCCGCTCGCCAGCCCATTCACGCCAAGCGCGCTAAATGCTGTTTTCAGCCCCTTTTTTTTTTTTTTTTGGGCTCCCCCACTTTTTTTTTACGTGCGCCGCGGGTCCACTCCTCCGGCGGCATTCAGCTCCGCAGCGCGGCGCGCATCTCCTTGGAACTCCGGGCGGAGCGGCTCCGGGCACAGTGGGCTCCGGCCGGCAACCCTTCGCTGAATGCTTTTCCGGGCCCAACAGCTTCCTTCACGCGACGCAGCGTGCGTTGGCACACTGGCACACTGGCACACGCAGCCCTACACTCGGCCCTCCCAGCGAGCCCTGTCCTGCGAGGGAATGCATGGCCCTGCACGTATATAATGCCCAGTGGGCCCGGCTCCGCCGGAGCCGATCCGCGTGCTCACACCTTGCGCACGTAATTTAGGACAGAAGACCTGAGCAGGCAGCTAAAACGCTCAACGCGTTTTGAGCTCCTGAGGCGCTAGACGGGACTCGAACCGTACGTGTGACCCCACCAATGGATTCCTCGTGCGGCGTGGAATCCATTGGTGGGGTCACACGTTCGGTTCGAGTCCCATTTAGCGACTCGGGAGCTCAAAACGCGTCTAGAGTTATGGCCGCCTACTCAGGTCTTCTGGCCGACTGTGGGTCGGGCTATTGCGGCGGCAGGATATGGGCAGCGGGGTCATGAAGCGACGCCGGCCCGCCTCGCCGGGCTGAAGGAAGACCCCCGCGTCTCAAAGGAGTCCTCAACAGTGGCCGGGGCGCACAGTGGGTCAGAAGACCGTCGTGGCGGCCAAAATCCCGGACTCGTTTTGAGCTCCAGAGTCGCTATATGGGACTCGAACCGAACGTGTGATCCCACCAATGGGTTCCTCGTGCGGACAGCAATCCATTAGTGGAGTCACACGTTCGACTCGAGTCCCATTCAGCGAGTGTGGAGCACAAAACGCGTCTAGAATTTTGGCCTCCTCAACGGTCTTCCGACCCACTGTGGGGCGGTCCGCGGTGCGGTGCGCGGCGGTCGCCTCCAGTGTCCCCGTGGGTCCTTTCTCGTCCCGGCCGCGGTCCGCGCCGTCAGGCCGTCACCGATGACCGCATACTGATTCGCCGGATGCGGGGAGCAAAGCTGAAAAATACTCAAAAAAGAAACGGCAAAAAAGTAAAAAAAGAAAAAAAAAATGCGATCAACTTGAATTACTTTTTACGATGTTTTCCTGTCCTTTTGCCCGTGCCCGTGTAGTGCTGCTGTCATGTCTGCGATGAAAGAAAAAGTCGAAATATTTTCTCTCTCTTGCTCTGCTCTTTTCGTCACGGTCTTGTTGTTGCTGTTTTTTTTTGCTGTGTGAACGGCACTGGAAAGTACGCTGCAGACCTGCTTACAGGCGATCCAGAATGGACGAGAGAGAGGATTGGAGGGAAAGGTGTGTGTGTGGGCGTTCGCGTGTGTGGGTGCGTGGGCCAGAGAGAGAGAGAGAGAGAGAGAGAGAGAGAGAGAGAGAGAGAGAGAGAGAGAGAGAGAGAGAGAGAGAGAGAGAGAGAGAGAGAGAGCCATGCCGCGGAGCCGCTGAGAGCACTGGAAGCTGAAGGAATGAGGTGAGGTCCCGCCTGGTTTTGGCCGGCACGGCGGGCACGGCTTGGCCAGGCGCGGCACGGCCTTACCCCGCACGGGGCCCCGGCCGGCCGAGGCCGTGGCCGGGGCAGCCCTGGCCGAGGCCCTGGCCCACGCGTAGGCCGCGGCTCAACGAGGACCTGAGGAGGATTTGCCCAGGCGGATGTGAGTGACGACGGAAAAAGGGACACACTGGGAAAGGGGTCCGAAACACTTTCTCCTTTCGTCGCGCCCTTTAGAAAATCAGGAAGACAAATTAAAAACAAAAAAAAAACTCCCCTCTAAGTCTTCTAAGCTAAAGCACTCCAATAAATAACTTTCTCGACCAAAGTTTTTGGTCAAAAAAAATAAATAAAAATAATTCGTTTGTTGATCAAAAAAAATTTGGACTGTGAAATATTTTTTTTTGTGTACAAAATATTTTATGGGGTTTCTAAAGGAAAAAATGTGTTAAAAAAGAATATTTGTGTGTGTATAAACATTTTTTTCGTGTGCATAAATTTTTTGGGGGGAGATAAAAAAAATCTGTCTTTCTAAAAGTCGGCCCGAAAGAAGCGAAAAGAAACATTGGTTCCGCTTGTTGCGCGATGCTCGCTTCATCTGCTCCGCGATTCTGGAAATGGCACGCAATGGCCGCCTGTCTACAGAGTACGCAGCAAAGCGCGGCAGTACGTCAGGACTTGCTCGAGGTGAGGACGCCGCATTGCTATGAAGACTATGAACTCCCAGGGTGGTGTCCGAGGCGTCGGCGTCTCTCAGCGCGCTCCAGCACAGTGGGCCAGAAGACCAGCGCAGGCGGCCGAAACTCTAGCCGCGTTCGAGCTCCAGGGTCGAATGGGACTCGAACCGAACGGGTGACCCCACCAATGGATTCCTCGTTCGGCGTTATTCGGTGCGCGGTCCCATTCAGCGACTCTGGAGCTCAAAACGCGTCCGGGATTTGAACCGCCTCCACCGGTTTTCTGGCCCACTGTGAGGCAGTGTGGACCCCACGCCCTCCAGCTTTTCCTCGGTCGCGGCCGACCCCCTCATACGTGCCAATCTCATGAATATTGAGTGTAAATGGGTCGTACCTCGGCTTTTATCATGTTTTCGCGGCCACTTTATGGCCCTGTAAAGCGAGCCAAGTTCATCGTGCACATAATGAAGCGATGCGCGCTATTCGCAGTCACCGAAGAGGCGCACCGGCGTGCGTATAATGAAACCGTTATTGGTAGCAGCGGCCATCAAACGCGCGGCGGAACCGGGATAGTTTTAAAAGTTGCGCGGCGCGGTGCGGGAGTGTCTCTCCCTCTCCGCGCACGCCTTCTGGCAAGCCTTCTGGCCTGCTGGAGAGAGCCGAATTGAAACTGTAGGCTCGTATTGGCGGAAGTTGGACTGTTTGTGCGGAGAGCGGGGACAGCGTATGAAAGATGAAGTTGAAAACTCGATAAAGGCAGAAAGTGCCCGGTTTGCATTCGGGAACGCAAACTAGGGAAACCCGCAAAGCCGCCGGCACCGCCACCGCCACCGGCTTTAATGCTTGGAATTGTTCTTTCTGCGCCTTGCTGCCGGCTCAATCATTATTTCGAACCTGCATGTCGGGAAATGGGACTTGAAACGAACGTTTGTCCCCACCAATGAATTCCTCGTGCGGAGAGCAATCCATTGGTGGGGTCACACGTTCGATTCGAGCCCCATTTAGCGGACTCTGAGACTCAAAACGCTTCCGGGATTTTGACCGCCTCCTCCGGTTTTCTGGCCCACTGTGCACCGATAACTTGAGGACGTCGACCTGACAACCTCACTTCCTCTTCCGGCGGCACGAACGTCCGGCGGCGTCCGCCTTCTTCATTCCAGCGCTCCTTCTGCGGCGCACAGTGGGCCAGAAGACTGACGCCGGTGGCCAAAATTATTGACGCGTTTTGAGCTCCAGAGTCGCAAAATGGGACTTGAACGGAACAGGTAACCCCACCAATGGACTGCTCTCCGAACGAGGAATCCATTGGTGGGGTCACACGTTCGGTTCGAGTCCCATTTAGCGACTCTGGAGCTCAAAACGCGTCTAGAGTTTTGGCCGCCTAAGCCGGTCTTCTAGCCAACTGTGCGGCGGCGGCCTCATTGTCCGCGAGCGGGGTCCGGGTCGGCAGCCGGAATGCGGGATTGGAGTGGCGGGGCTCTGTCCAGCGTCACGGCGGCAAGGCGGGACCCCAGTGGGACGACTGGACGGGGAAAGTGCCTACCGACCATTTTTTCCAGACGAATGCACAATTTCATCAATCCATCAATTTCACCCAAAACACTTTCTTTTTCACATGGCCTAAATCCATTTTCAAAAATGTAATGAAATAAAAATACAAATTTTTAAAGAGGCACTGGAAGGTATAACACGAAAATGTGCAAAAAGAATTAAAGTGTGGGCCATCCTGACCCCCGGCTTTCGATAGGGCTGGGCTGGCCGGTCGGGTCGAGAGATGCCGGGGCGATTCCTGTGTCGTAAAGCGTACCCCTGCCTGCGGCTGCGGGGCGGGGCGGGGCGGGGCGGGGCGGGGCGGGGCGGGCTCGGTGGTGTGCCGCGAGAGGTCGGGCGGGGCGCTCTGTCCGCTCCTTACACCCTCACGCGCCCTACCAGGCCCTATGCCCTCCGCGACTGCCCCAAACCTTAACCTGTGATTCCGACCGCGAAATACGATTCCCTCCCCGCCCCCCGCGGGCCCCCGCTTGCCCTTGTCGGAGACGATACCGCCTTCCCTTATTTTCATTTTACTGTCCTTTTCTTGGCCCTCTCCTTTATTTCGTCGACCGCTGCGCGCGCCAACCGGCCGCAGTCCTTTTGGCAGAGTTTTATGCATTCTAACGTTTTTCGTGGATTTGTTTTCCATTCATGAATCAAGGGTGGGGGGCCTCTCGCTCTGATGCTCGCCCGGGGGCCGAGGGGGTCTGGGGGCCCCAGTAGTCTTCTATCCACATCCAGTGCGGCCCCTAGGCCTGAGCGGCCTGGGCGGAGGGTCCGGATCGTCTCCGGAACGCCCCCCACCCCCGCACCACAGTGGGCCAGAAGACCGGTGGAGGCGGTCAAAACCCCGGACGCGTTTTGAGCTCCAGAGTCACTAAATGGGACTCGTACCGAGCGTGAACCGCACCAATGCATTCCTCTCCGAACGAGGAATCTATTAGTGTAATAAACACGTTCGGTTCGAGTCCTATTCAGCGACCCTGGAGCTTAAAACGCGTCTGGAGTTTTGGCTGCCTGCGCTGGTTTTCTGGCCCACTGTGAGCCCCCGACCCCTTCCACCCCCGGACGCGGCGGGAACTGTTGGTGGCGACGGAATGTGACCGCAAATTCCTGCCCGCATTGCGATGCCCACCACTTTTCCCGCCGCCCCTCTTTTGGGGATAAAACATAACTCTGCGATAATAACACCTTTACCCCCTCCACCGCCCCACCGCACAGTGGGCCAGAAGACTGGTGAAAAATCCTGAACGGGTGTTCAGCTTCAGAGTCGCTGAATGCGACTCGAACCGAACATGTGACCACACCAATGGACTCCTCGTTCGGAGAGCAGTCCATTGGTGGGTTCACACGTTTGGTTCAAGTCCCATTTAAGGACCCTGGAGCTCAAAACGCATGTAGAATTTTGAACGCCTCCACCGGTCTTCTGGCCCACTGTGCGCCGCTCGGCCGCCCCGCTCCGGCCGGGCGGCGGTGGTGATTCCGGCTGGGGTTTGCGGTGCTGCATGCAGCAGGGAAGTTTGACTTGGATTTATCTGGCAGTCCGCGGGGAGCTAGAATCGCCCCGCCGCACAGTGGGTCAGAAGACCGTTGTGGCGGCCACAATTCGAGACGCGTTTTGGGCTCCAGAGTCGCTAAATGGGGCTCGAATCGAACGTGTGACCCCACCAATGGATTGCTCTCTGAACGAGAAATCCATTGGTGGGGTCACACGTTCGGTTCGAGTCCCATTTACCGGCCCTGGAGCCCAAAACGCGTCTCCAATTGTGGCCGCCACAACGGTCTTCTGACCCACTCTGCGCCGTCTGCCTCGACAGTGACCACCACACTTGCGAAGAACGGCCAGGCCAACGCACAATGGGAATACGAGGCGCGTAAGCGGCGTCGACGGCCTGCTCGTCGGTAGCCAAGAAGGTCCCTGTGACCATAGGGGATTTTTATACTACTGCCCGCGTTCGACGGTGTTTTTTTAAAGTGTAGCCACCCGCGGCTGTGTGGAAAAAAACACACGTCCCGCAACTATGGGGGATCGTTACTACTGGCGTCGTCGACGGCGTCCTCGTCGACGGCGTCCTCCCCGTCCTCGCCGACGTGATGGCCTACTTCCGGCCGCGGCGTCCATCTTTGCCGCCGCCGCTGTCACGCGCTCTCGCGAGAGTCGCGGTAAAGTCGGCAAGGGCGGCGTAAAGTGAGAGTGAAAAATGCTGCAGTTTATTTATTTACGGGCGGCTGGAGGCCAAACTTTCGGCCTTTCCGGCACCGCGAGACCGTGAGAGCAAAGAGGAGCGGAGTCCTGAAATTTCATTTCCGCCTATCGTAATTAAAGCTGTGCTTTCGCAGCGGCCAGACGGCGGCACCTCCCAACGATTGCGCTGGAATTGATGATTTTTTTTTTGCCGTTTGTTTGCAGAGGACCGCCGTCGTGGACCTGCTGTGGCCTTAGGCGTAGTCGGACTGGTAAGTGGTGTCTAACTTCAACAGTTAAAATGAAAAAAGGAAAAAAAAAATCATTTACGGCAGTGGGAGTTGAACCCACTATGACATAATGCTTGGTCGCGCCGCAACCCCCTGCGCCACGAGTGACCATAGGGATTCGTATGTCAACCAGCTGGACTTGCGACAGTGTGGGGGTTTGATCGTCGTTCCGGGAGGCGAGTCCTGGAGGACGATGCCGTAAAACCGGCCGCGCTTGCGGAGTCTCTCTCTCTCTCTCTCTCTCTCTCTCTCTCTCTCTCTCTCTCTCTCTCTCTCTCTCTCTCTCTCTCTCTCTCTCTCTCTCTCTCCCCCCTCACGCTTATCTCCGGATAGGCAAGAAGGCGCTGGTTTTATTCCGGCCCTGCGTGTAATGGCCCTGTGGCGGCCGTCGGCTGCAGTCACCGACTACCATCGCCTTCCCGGCCTTGGTATAAATTGTCCTCGAGTTTCACCCCATGCCGAGTGGGCCACAACGAGAGACCTGTATGAGCCGCCCGTCCCCGCGCGGGACTCTATCTGAATCGATCTTGTGAGGGTCCCTCTGGATTGCCCTCGAAACGAGGAGTCCATTGGTGGGGTCATGTGCTTAATTCGGGCTCAATTTAAGGTCACGTGCTGTTTGCCGAAAATCGGCCTCGTCGGTGAGGAATGCGTGAGGCCGTTGTTTGCGTTGCAGTGTCTTGTATATTAAGCCCATGCCCGGCGGCGCTCGGCTGGCCCACTGTGCGCCGCTTTGAAGGGGCTGGCTGGCTGCGAGGGGCGGCGCGAAGGCCTCCGCGCATCGCGTCAGGCTGACTCTTGGACTTGATTCATTACGCCGTGAATGCGTACAAAAGGCTGCGCCGCGGGGCGTGCTGCAGGGAGCGGTGCGGCGCGGCGCACAGTGGGCCAGGGGACTGTCGCCGGCGGCTGAAACTCTAGACGCGCGTTTTGAGCTCCAGAGTCGCTAGATGGGACTCGAACCGAACGTGTGACAGCCAACAATGGATTCCTCGTTCGTAGAGCTATCCATTGGTGGGGTCACACGTTCGGTTGGAGTCCCATTTAGCGACTATGGAGCTCAAAGCGCGTCTCGAGTCTTCTGGCCCACTGTGCGCGGCGCGGCGTGGCGTGGCAGGGTCTTAATCTCGACGTGCTTCCCGCCGTGCCGCTCCGGGCGGCATCGGCGTCGACGACATGCTGATCGACACGCCTGCGTGATGAAGCAGCTTGAGGGCACAGTGGGAGAGACCCATTGTCTGCCACCTCATGGCACCCCTCCAATCACGGGTCGGGCCGTATTGTTTCATGCGCTGTGTTGCTCAGCTACCGCTCCCCTTCGTCCTTTGCTCCTTGATCCCTCTCTCGCAGTGGGTCGGACGACCGGTGGAGGCGGTCAAAATAGCGGACGGGTCCTGGGCTCCAGAGTCGCTAAATGGGACGCGAACCGCACGTGTAACCCCACCAATGGATTGCTCTCCGAACGAGGAATCCATTGGCGGGGCCACACGTTCGGTTCGAGTCCCATTTAGCGACTTTGGAGCCCAAAACGCGTCTAGAGTCTCGGCCGCCTGCCCCGGTCTTCTAGCCCATCGTACTCTTGCCTGTCGACTTTCATAAGATGCGCCTAATGGCCACCAACTTGTGATCTCCTTTATCAAGGAAGCAGGCACGGCGGCGCCGGGGAAAACTCCCGCACCCGGAAAGCTCCTCGACCGGAAAAGTTCCCGAACCGGAAAATTTCTCAAGTGCTATGGATTCTTGAGACGGAAATCTCTCTAACCGCCTCTCAAAATTTTGAAATGCCAATCAACAAAATACAAAAAAAAAAAAAAAACAAAAAAAAAAACACTCCTTGATCTTTTTTCACCAATTTTTTTTACCATTATAAAAATTTGTTTCAAAAATATGTTAAAAAAAAACCCTTTTTCTTTATAATAGTAGAAAATTTATTTTGTTATAATCAGAATTGTTATTTACTCAGAACTTCGGAGTGCCGGAGCTGTGAAAATCATGGACCTTTCCTGGCTGGACAAAGAGTAAATTGAATATCGTGTCGTCGCCGTGCTCGGAGGGTTATCGGCCGTCGTTTCGGCCGGCGCACTCTAAGACGTCCCCCGAGATTGGCCCGGCCAAAAAAAAAGGTCTTAATGGCTCCGATATTTTATATATTTCTCTCTCTCTCTCTCTCTCTCTCTCTCTCTCTCTCTCTCTCTCTCTCTCTCTCTCTCTCTCTCTCTCTCTCTCTCTCTCTCTCTCTCTCTCTCTCTCTCTCTCTCTCTCTCTCTCTCTCTCGAAATAGAGGGAGCGGGCACGGCCGGTCTCGTCATCAAACCGTGATGTGCAAAACGGTGGAAAATTGACTGATCGTCGAATGCGGCCCACTGTGCGGCGGCGTATCCACTTGGTGGGCGAGGAGGCATTCACTCGGAGGCGTGCAAATTGTTAAGCGACACAGGGAGAAGGCTAAGCTTGTTGTTGCAGTTTCGTGGCCGAGTCGGCTAAGTGATCGAATTCCGCCAGGTGACCTTATGGGTTCGCTTCCGCCAACTTTTTCCTTCTTATTTTGCGATGCAATTTTAACGCCTTGTTTTATTCATGGTGGTGCGGGGTGTCTGCGTGGGGGCCTCGGGGACGCGGTGTGCCGCGCGGCGTGACACAAATGCCTGTCGGAACCCACACGCGGTCGGGTGCGATGCCAGATGCCTCGCTAATACGGTGGCTCAGACGGTTAGGCGATGGGCTCCGAAACCGGATGCGTGGGTTCAACACTCAGAAACGCTTATTTTTTTTCCGCTCAGCGATGTTATATTTGACGGATAGGTGCTTGCTAACAGGGTAGCTGTAGCGGTTAGATGGTGTCCTTCGAATCGAGAGACGTGGGATCAACACCCGGCGGCGCTCTTTTTTTTTTTTTTTTTGTTTTTTCTTTTTTTTTTTTTTTTTTTTTTTTTTTTTTTTTTTTAACCGGCCACGTCATACTCGACGGATAGGTGGAGCCACATGTGTACCGAGGCGCGTCCTCGCCTCACCCACTCGGACGCTGGAGCCACTCCGTCTCCGATGCGATTTCCGTATACAATCCACTCAGTGCAGCTGGGCCCCCCGGACCTTGCGGTAAATGTCCCGGAAGAAGATTGTGGACTTGTTGTCCCATGAAACTCGGACCTCCGCTGCTGGCTCCGGCCGGCGGGCTCCGGTGCCTCCGTCGTCGAGGCAATCGGCGCCATTCGCAGGGCGCCCGACGACGCGTGGCGGATATAGTGGGGGGCGTGCTCCGTTAAGGAGCCAGCGGCCAGCTGGACGCCAGAAAAAATAATTTCAACCCAACAAAAAAAAAAATTATACATAAAATAGGGGGTATCGGTATTTGAATCCGCGTCGTGACAATGCTAGGCCATATGCAGAGAAAAAACCACCCCAACAATAAACAAACCAACAAAAAAAAAAAAAACGAATAAAAAAGAAGGTTTTGGTATTTGAACCGATTTGAACCCGCGTCGTGGCCATACTGGACGTTTCCAGAGATTTCCTCGCGCGTTTGCTTGCTGCTATGGCCACGGCTATGGTGTGATTCATACTTTGTGCCGGTTTATCGTCTCGAAAACATGGCTTGGCGGGATAACGAGATGCGACGTGTGTGTGTGTGTGTGTGTGTGTGTGTGTGTGTGTGTGTGTGTGTGTGTGTGTGTGTGTGTGTGTGTGTGTGTGTGTGTGTGTGTGCTTTCTCCAGGATTAAAGCGCCGCCGTTGTGACCGCCCCGCTGGAGTCCTGGAGTCGTGGAGGCGTGGCTCGAGACACAGTTCTCCGGAAGCGGTCCCGCACACCCCTTTGCTTTGTTCGCCGTGTTCCTCACGGTGCTCGCGGCTGGCTTGTCACGGCCGGGGCTGGGCTGGCCTGGGGCTGGCCTGGGGCTGGCTGCCCTGGGCGGTCCGCTACCCGGCCATCGCACAGTGGACCAGAAGGCCGCGGCTAAAGTTCTAGACGCGTTATGAGCTGAATAGTCGCTCAATGGGACTCGAATGCCGAACGTATGACCCCACCAATGGATTCGTCGTTTGGAGAGCAATCCATTGGTGGGGTCACACGAACGGTTTGAGTCCCATGGAGTGACTCTGAAGCACAATACGCGTCTAGAGTTTTTGCCGCCTGCTGCGCCAGACTTCTGGCTTATTGTCCATTGAAGCCAGAGGTGTGCCGCATGCCCAACACATTAAAAAAAAAAAAAAAAAAAAAAATGACATTAAGTCGTTGCTTTTAAAGAAACCGACTTACGACTGTTGAGTCTTACCTTAAGAAATTTAATTTGCCACTGTTTTCGTTTCGCACTCGCCGCTTGCGAGATGGCAGTGCCTTGAGTGAGGCGCCCTGCTTCGCCAAGTGCTTTCGGAGTTGTTGCTTCCTGGAGGCCCCACTCGCTAAATGAGGGAAGGTGGGAAAGGTGTGGTGTACGCGTTTTGTCAAGTCATTGGTCCAGGAACTATGTCGTTATCCGTGCCGTGCCGAGCCAAAGGTTCGTCCAGCCCACAGGGGGCTAGAAGACCGGCGCAGGCAGCCAAAACTCTTGACGCCTTTTGAGCCCAGACCAGAGTCGCTGAACAAGACTCGAACCGAACGTGTGACCCCACCAATGGATTCCTCGTCCGGTGAGCAATCCATTGGTGGGGTCACACGTTCGTTTCGAGTCCTGTTTAGCGACTCCAGAGCTCAAAACGCGGCCTCCACCGGTTTTCTGGCCCACTGTGCCGCGCCGAGCCGAGCCAAGTGCCGCGCCCGGCGGACCGGCAACCCGCGCCTGACTCCGCTTAATGGAGCGTGTGGCTGCCTCGGTCCGACTAGGAACGCCCCGGGGCGGGGCGGGGCGGGGCGGGGCGGGAGAGGGAGGAAAGGATCCAGAGAGCCCCGTGGACGGTGCCTCCGCCACAGACGGCAGCTTCAAACTTTTGCCTCAACTCTAGCGGCGCTGACCGGCCGGTGTGGTGCCACGTCCAGCCCACGCCCCCTCCCCTCCTCCTTTCCTCCTCTCCTGCTCCCCCTCCCTTCCTCCTTTCCTCCTCTCCTGCTCCCCCTCCCCTCCTCCTTTCCTCCTCTCCTGCGCCCCCTCCCCCCCTCCTTTCCTCCTCTCCTGCTCCCCCTCCCCTCCGTCCCCAAAGGCAGCCGCCTAGAAAGACTCGTCGTCGTCGTCTCCACTCCAACACGCCGTGTCTTGCTGTGCTGCGGAAACGAAACGCTAATGCCTCGGAAACAGTCCCAAGGGCAACACCGTTTAAACGGTTCGAAAATTCAATTTGCGCTCCAGAGTCGCTAGGTGGAACTCTAACCGAACCTGGGACCCCATCAATGGATTGCTCTCCGAACGACGAGTCGATTGGCGGGGACGCAAGTTCCGTTCGAGTCCTGTGTTTAGCGACTCTGGAGCTTAAAACGAGTCTGGAGTTTTGACCGCCCCCACTGGTTTTGTGGCCTACTGTGCGACAGCCCCCTAAATTTGGCAGGAGCAGGAGGCCAGTTTTTTTTTTTTTTTTTTTTTGGGGGGGGGGTGTTAGTGGCGGTTGAAACCCGAGACGGCCTGGAGGGAGAAGAAAAGTGACAAAAGTGGTGGGGGAGGGGGGCGAGGGGTATGTTCCTTTAATTAGCGTGTCACTGGCGAAGATGAATTGCCCTGCGAAGATGTGCAGCCACCACCCTTACAAGTCGGGGGCTGGCACTGTGCCTCGCGAGGCGTCGTGTTGCGATTTGTTTAAAAGGAACAGCGACTTGGGAATACTTATTCCGCGGCGGCCGACAGCGCTCATAAGTTCTGCTTCACCTACACTGCACAGTGAGTGAGCCAGAAGATCAGAGGGAGCCGGCCAAAAACACGAGACGCGTTTTGAGCTCCAGAGTCGCTAAATGGGACTCGAACCGAGCGTGTGACCCCATCAATGGATTCCTCGTTCGAAAAGCTATCCATTGGTGGCGTCACACTCAACACACCGTCTGGGATTCTGACCTCCTCCACCGGTCTTCTGGCCCACTGCGTGCCAGGGCTATGGTAGGCTTCTCGGAGACATCGTCAAACATTCCCCCCTTATTCCTCCCTCTCATGCCCCCTCTCTCCCCCGTTATTCCCCCCTCTCATTCCCCCCTCTCATTCCCACCTCTCATCCCCCCTCCCTCATCCCCCTTCTCATTCTTCCCTCTTATTCCCCCTTATTCCCCCCTGTAATTCCCCCTCTCTTCCCCCCTCTCCTCCCCTCCCCTCATTCCCCCCTTTCCTTCCCCTTCCCCCCGCTCGGTTCATCGACACTTAAGCAGCGCTTCCGGTGCTGCCGGCGACTCTGAAAACAACAGCCAAACGCGCCTCCCGGCAAGAAGGCCAATAAAGGGAAAGCGTCTGGAGGGACCCGAGTTTGCGACAGCCAGGATATATCACCTCACCTCGTCCGGCAAGGACTCGCTGCGAGTCCTGGACGGCCAGCCTGGGCGGCGCGCTCGGCCGGACCCAAGGGAAGTCGCACTGTGCTGTGCGCACATCCCGCATGCTGGACACTGAGGCAAAAAGGTGACCGCAACACTCGAAGCAGCAGCAGCAGCAGCGCGGCGCACAGTGGGCCAGAAGACCGCACCAACCCCAGACCTGCACTGCTAGAACCAAATGAAGAATGGAACGGGTTCATGGTGGGAAATAATGAGGGATTCACTTAGCGTGTTATTGTTTCCGGGTGGAAACTTCAACCGCTTTCTCATCTGCTTTCGTTGTTTCACGCCTAAGGTCTAATGGACGGTGATCAACCAGGGTGAAATTTCAACCGCACCCCCAGCGCGGTCAGGAGATCGGTAGAGGCGGCCAAACTCTGGACGCGTTTGGAGCTCGAGAGTGTCGCTAAATGTAGCTCGAACCGAGCGTGAGACCCCACCGGATTGCTCTCCGAACGAGGAACCCATTCGTGGGGGTCACCGAGTATTCCCGAGTCGCTGTTCCTTTTAAACCGCCTGGGCCGGTGCCTTCTGGCCCACTGTGCGCCTGCGCGCCTCCGGGCGGGCGCTTCGCCACGCCGTTGTGCCCGGCGGGCTCGCCTAGCCGGGCGTTGACAGGCGCGAACGGAACAGTGCTCCATGTGGAGGAGGCATCCGTCCGTACCACCACGCGTTGACCCCAGCCGTGTCCAAGGGCGGCGTGCCGCGGCGGTGCGCGGCCGCCACACGCCGCTGCCTAATGAGGTTGTGAACGGACTCGCCCTAATGACCTGGGGGTATTGCGCGGCCGTCGCTGTCCTGTCTGAAGCTGCCGCCCCATGGGGCTCGGCTCGGCTCGGCTCGGCTCGGCTCGGCTCGGCTCGGCTCGGCTCGGCTGGGGAGCGGGAGCATTCGCCTGGATCGGGCATGGGTCCCACTAGCGCTGGCGGCCTAAGCTCTGGACTCGTTTTGAGCTCCAAAGTCGCTAAACAGGACTTGAACCGAACGTGTGACCCCACCAATGGATTCCTCGTGCGGAGTGCAATCCATTGGTGGGGTAACGCGGTCGGTTCCAGTCCCATTTAGCGACGCTGGACGCTGGAGCTCAAAACCCGTCCGGATATTTGACCGCACTGGTAAAACAAAGGCATTAAAACTATGCCCTTAAAGAGCTTAAACGATACCCGCCCTTTAAGGGCGTGAATCGTTAAATGCCTTTGGAAGGGCATTAAAATTTTGCACGAAAGTGCTATACCATTCACGCCCTTCCCAACGGCATTAAACGATTCACGCCCTTGAAGGGCGTGAAAGACCGTTAATGCCCTTAAGGGCGTAGTTTTCACGCCTTTGCTTTACCTCTGCGCCTCCGCAGGCCGTTCTAGACTTCTTGAAGACCTCTTCTGACCCACCATGCGGGTCCGGTCGGCCTGCTTCCTTTCCGGAAACGCCGCCATCCCGGTCAGAAATCGGTCATAATTTGGCGGTGGTTTGCTCAGCGGAACGCACCCTATGCTGCACCTGGGTCCACCCGCGGCGAGGTAACCCGGAGGTAAACACACAGATGGCGGGAAGACACACAGAGACGCAGTTTAGCGAGGGCAGCCGCGCGGAAACGGGGCACCTTTTTCTTGGGACGAGTCTCGCTGGGGTTTCCCCATCGCGAAGACAGGGGCACGAGAATTCACGCTCAAACAGCGCTCTGCTGCGCAGCAGGCAGTGCCCAACCCGGTCAGTGGAAGAGGGTTTGGTCAAAACGAATAATTTAAGTATCAGGTTTAGCAATTAGGTGGGGTAATGTCGTAGTCGATTTGACTTTGTTGACACTGCAGCCCCGTGCCCCATGTCTATTTGTGCGAACACTAAGGGTCGTCCGAAACCCGAAAGGACTTAGGGCCATTTGACGTTTGAATTCCAGGCTACCCCCCCCCCCCACACACACACACACACACACACACACACACACACACACACACACACGCACCAGCACACACAATCACACACGAGAATAGATAATGAAGGGTCTTTCCCTTGTGTCGATTCACGCGATGTCTGATTCCATTAAATCTGCATTGCCCGATATCCTACGCTGCCAAACTTCCAGCACCCCACTGTGCAGAGCACCCCTCGATGATTCGTTATGCGCAATACTCACTCACTCGTCCGAGAGACGTTTCTTTCGCCTCGTAATACGGTGTTTTTTTTCGGGTCATATTTCTCCGTATTCGTGTTCCTCCATTGAACGGCACTCGGTGAGCCTTACATCGGCGTTCCGCTCGACTTTTGCTCGCTTCCCGCTCTCTCTCTCTCTCTCTCTCTCTCTCTCTCTCTCTCTCTCTCTCTCTCTCTCTCTCTCTCTCTCCCCCCCCCCCCTCCCTCTCTCTGTGGAGCAAATATTGGGGCAGTAGTGGGGCCGCGCTGAGCTGAACCCTCCCATGTTTATTAGCCGCCTTTTGGTTTGTGCCCGAGCAAGCGCGATGAAGCGAGGCACACACACACACACACACACACACACACACACAGAGGAAGGTAATAATAGCGCGTGGCCAGTGAATGACCCGAACTTCCGTGTAGTAATACATGTGATAGAGATGCGAGCCCCTGAGGGACACAGAGTCTGCGTTAATGCACTATCAAATATCAAATAGTAGATGTGTGTGTGTCAGAGAGAGAGAGAGAGAGAGAGAGAGAGAGAGAGAGAGAGAGAGAGAGAGAGAGAGAGAGAGAGAGAGAGAGAGAGAGAGAGGACAGAGAGAGATTCGTAGCTATATTTTAAATTAACTCAATGTACATATTAAAAATGACTCTTTCCGTTGATAGGCGGGTCTTCCTCTCCCTGTTTAATCCTTCCAATAGTGTCAAACGCTGGCTATGTATTTTTTTTTTTATTTTTTTTTTCGCAGTTCGGTGAAGCACACTGTCTGATCTGATTCGGGTCAACTCATGCTCCGGTTTCCACCACGCCGAGCCGGTCGCCGTTCCCCTTTCCCAGTTGCTCTAAAGCGTTCTTTTCCGGCAGCGAGTGTCCCCCAGCCCATTCCCACACCCACACTGTTGCCGTCAAAATAGAAGACTTAAAAAAAACAAAAAAAAAAAAAAAACGTTAACGCTAACGCTAACGTGAAAGCAGATGATACGAATGTTTATTATAATGTATGTTTGTTTATTACTTAATTCACAAAAAATTATTTTAATGTATGGCTGCTTATCACTTAATTCACAAAAAAATGTTAATTTTAATATAACTTTTAGATATCTGAATGTGACATTGTGTTCTGTTAACATGTTCGAAATGTCGATGGTAGTACACTGATATCCCCAATACCACTTGTGTTGGGTATCATTTTCTTTGTTTCAACGCGAGGATGCACAATATGTAGGCCAATCACGTGAATACTCAAAACCCGTCAAATTGGTTTTTAGAACTAGGCCGGCCATCGGTGCGGTGCGAAGGCCCGACAGAAACCAGACGCCGCCCCAGACGCGCCGCGGGCCCTGGCGTCCACTTGACCCTGCGCCGCGGAGACCTTCCTCTTCCTCACTCTGCGCCACTTGTAAACGGACGCCGCGCATCCGTTCCGCCCTAGTACCAATGCGAACTTTTGCGGGTATCAGTTAAATAGTTGAAAGGATGCCGGATTCTGCATCCTCACGTTCCAACGAGAAAAATGATACCAAATAAGACTAGAGGGCTGCGCTGCTGGTCCTCACCGCCGCGCCGGCTGCGCTGCGCGCTGCATGTAGAGTCCTATAACGGGCGGACCCCACTTGGTGGCTGTCTGCCAGCTATAGGACTCTGGGTGCGGGGCGCGGCGCGGCGCGGGCGAGGCGCGGCGCGGGCGCGGCGCGGCCGAGCGCCCTCTGCCCATATAATCTTCTAGTCTAGCCATCCAGCCGCCGCTGCCTTGCCAGCGAGGCGCTCGGCCTCTTGTACGCTTGCTAGTCAGGCAACGAGGCAGGCAACTGCTGCCTGGCTAGCCGGAAACTCGGTACTCGCTCAGCACGAGAGTACAAGCACGCTGATACGTGAACGTATCATCTGCTAAAAAAACGCGCGAAAATTGTTGTTGCCGAACGCCAATTTTTCCCGTCAAAACAGTCATCACACCTAAACTCCAATTCATCCCGCCGAAACAGAGACGTCGGTAAACTCTCGTTTTCCCGCTCGACGTGACTCTCTGTCTACGTTCCGTCAACTTGACTCGCAGCTGGGCACGGCGGCACGGCGCCGCGCTCGCACCAGACAAATGCCCCTGTCTCGCTGCGCCAATAATCCCCGCCAAGGTTATTCGCACGACAGAGGACGCTGCCGGCGCTGCTCACTCCGTCAGCCGCCTGCGGTTCCGGCGGTGGAAGCGAGCGGCTCAGCAACGCCAAGGCTTTCGTCTCAGACGCCTCATCGCCATCGCGCTGCTGTAAACGCGCTGCAGCTGTCTCCGCGTCGCTCGCGCGGCGCACAGTGGGCCAGAAGACTCACACAGTGGGCCAGAGACCCCACACAGTGGGCCAGAAGGCTCACACAGTGGGCCAGAAGGGCCGCAAAGTAGGCCAGGAGGCTCACACAGTGGGCCAGAGACCCCACACAGTGAGCCAGAAGGGCCGCAAAGTAGGCCAGGAGGCTCACACAGTGGGCCAGAAGCGCCGCAAAGTAGGCCAGGAGGCTCACACAGTGGGCCAGAGACCCCACACAGTGGGCCAGAAGGGCCGCAAAGTAGGCCAGAAGGCTCACACAGTGGGCCAGAGACCCCACACAGTGGGCCAGAAGGGCCGCAAAGTAGGCCAGAAGGCTCACACAGTGGGCCAGGAGACGGCGGTTAAAAATCTCGAACGGGTTTTTAGCTCCAGAGTCACTAAATGGGACTCGAACCGAACTTGTGACCCCACCAATGGATTGCCCTCCGAACGAGGAATCCATTGGTGGGTGGTGCCACGTTCGGTTCGAGTCCCATTTAGCGCGACTCTGGAGCTCAAAACGCGTTTGACCGCCGCTGCGCCGGTCTTCTGGCCCACTGTGCGGAGGGCGCGCCGGTGGGTGGTGAGTGGCGGCAGGCAGCTGGCAGGGGGTTTTGTCGCTGCACCGTTACGGCTGGCGACGCGTCCGCCGCGTTCCCCGGTGGGCTGTTTTCTGCCCAGGTTGCACGCCGCGGCCGAAGGGCCCGGCCGCCCCAGCCTTGCCCTCCCTAGCCTTGCCCTAGCCCTCCAGCCGGGAGGCTTCGTTTTGCAATGCAAATCATTTCCAAGGTTCCGGCGCCGTGGCTGCCTCGGCCCGTTCGCTGCTGCCCTTCGCAGGGCTAGGCGGGCCCACTGGGCTCCGCGGTCCTTCGGCCTAAAGGCACCTAAAGGGCCGCCGCACTGTCTCGCTGTCACGCGCCCTTTGCAGCCGATGACGACCGGGCCCTTTACGCGCCCTTGACCTGTCTGTCTGTCTGTCTATCTGTCTGGCAGACTGGGTGGCTGGCTGCGCAGCGGGCTAGACCGCGGTGAAAGCGGTCAAAATCCCGGACGGGTTTTGAGCTCTAGAATCGCTAAATGGGCCTAAACCGAACGTGTGACCCCACCAATGGATTGCTCTCCGAACGAGGTATCCATTGGTGGGGTCACACGTTCGGTGCGGGTCCTGTTTTGCGACTCAGGAGCTCAAAAAGCGTCTGGAGTTTTTAGGCCGCCTGCGCTGGTCTTCCGGCCCACTGTGGGCTGTCTAGCTGTCTGTCTGGCTGTCTGGCTGTCAGTCCGGTGTTTGTTCGATGACTTTTCGCAACCCCCGCGGGAACCCTTTCCTGAATTCCTGAGGGAAACGGCGCCGCGACCGGTAGTGTTAGGGAGTTGCTGTGTTTCGTCAGCGGCCCGCAGTGCCGGGTTCAACTCCCGTTGGCAGCGTCACAAACACCCCCCCCCCCCCCCAAAAAAAAAAAAAAAAATCCTTGTAAAAAATATATTTAAATTGAAAAATAAGAAATAAGTAATAGGTGCAAAAGAAGTGTATTTTCTCAGAGCAGCAGACTTCTACGTGGATATGCTTTGTCCTCCAGAATTGCTTTTCTTTCCTCCACTGTGTAGACGGGACCACGAAAGTGACGGAGGGCCTTGCGGTAATGCTGCAGTAATGAACATGGCCAAACTTCTCGCATCCCGCGATGCACGTCGTGGCTGCCGCGCTCCGCTCCTCCACGGCTCTCGCGAATTTTCCCACGACTCTCCCCACAACACTCCCCACGACGTTCAAGGTCACGGCGCAGCTGTAACAGTGGGCGATACCGGAAAGCCTATTGCCCCACAACTGTTCTCTCTCTCTCTCTCTCTCTCTCTCTCTCTCTCTCTCTCTCTCTCTCTCTCTCTCTCTCTCTCTCTCTCTCTCTCTCTCTCTCTCTCTCTCTCTCACTCTCTCTCTCTGCAGGAACCGAACGTGCCTTGCCCCCGTACTACTCGGCTCGAAGCCACACCAAGTAGTTTGAGCGGGCCCCGGCTAGTTGGATTAAGACATTGGGCGAATACATTAAGGGCCCCGGGAAGGCGCCCCACAGTGGGCCAGAAGACCGTTGAGGCGGCCACAATTCCAGACCTCGTTTCGAGCTCCACAGTCGCTAAATGGGGCTCGAATCAAACGTGTGGACCACACCAACGGATTGCTCTCCGAACGAGGAATCCATTGCTGGGGTCCACACGTTCGGTTCGAGTCCCATTTAGCGACTCTGGAGCTTAAAAACACGTCTAGAATTGTGGCCGCCTCAACGGTCTTCTGGCCCACTGTGCGCCCCTCTACTGTGATGAGAGAGTGGCGTAGCACTGTAGCTGCACTGTAGCACTCGGGGGGCCGCTCGCGGACGTGCTGTGCGAAAACGGCGGCCTCAGTGTTTTGCGCCGCTCGGTTTTCGCATGATGGTGGAGTGGAAGAAGGCGCGCTGAGTTTAGAGACAATAAAAGGAAACATTGGACAGGGAACGTGGGCTGCCGGTCTCTATTCGCACTGCACTCGCGACATTCAAAAGAAAAAGATTAACAAAAAAAAAAGCGAAACCGAGATAATGTTTCTGGGGATTTGAACCCACGTCCTCGGGTTGGGTGTCGACAACTCTGCACTCTCGGCCACGGTCACCCGCCAAGCGATTCGTCATCTTTAATTCATGGCGTTCCTCGGCCCCCGCGGCTTCTTCCCGTTGCCCGCGTCCGCGCGCGCGGGAATTTCTCAGGAAAACACAGTAGTTAGTTTGGCTAAACTGCGGCGAGCGGCAGGCGTCGGCTGTCTTTGTAGAGCGCCGCCGCCGGCCCAATTTACTCTGCGAATTTAATCCAGCAAAAAGGCGAAGGCTGTGCTCTGCATAAACCAGAGCCGCACGGCGCGGCCGGGCACGGCCACTCGGATCAAAGATAGCGCGCCACTAACTTGTTGCCTCGCGCAAAAAGCACTACTCGGTCACCGGACGGGGGCTGCTCCGGCATGCCGTGTGTGTGGACCGAAGACGGAGAGAGAGAGAGAGAGAGAGAGAGATGGAGAGAGAGAGAGAGAGAGAGAGAGAGAGAGAGAGAGAGAGAGAGAGAGAGAGAGAGAGAGAGAGAGAGAGAGAGAGAGAGAGAGAGAGAGAGAGAGAGAGAGAGAGAGAGAGAGAGAGAGAGAGAGAGAGAAGAGAGAGAGAGAGAAGAGAGAGAGAGAGAGAAGAGAGAGAAGAGAGAGAGAGAGATAGAGAGAGAGAGAGAGAGAGAGAGAGAGAGAGAGAGAGAGAGAGAGAGAGAGAGAGAGAGAGAGAGAGAGAGAGAGAGAGAGAGAGAACAGAGAGAGAGAGAGAGAGAGAGAGAGAGAGAGAGAGAGAGAGAGAGAGAGAGAGAGAGAGAGAAGAGAGAGAGAGAGAGAGAGAGAGAGAAGAGAGAGAGAGAGAGAGAGAGAGAGAGAGAGAGAGAGAGAGAGAGAGAGAGAGAGAGAGAGAGAGAGAGGGAAGAGAGAGAGAGAGAGGAGGCAGGCAGAGTGGTGAACCCGTTGTGGGTCATGTCGCTAAGTGTTTCGGGGATGACTTACGATGCGTTTCCCGTAGCGGACTGTACATGGGACTGTCCGACTGTGAGACGCTGCTGCAGAGAAGCCGGACTGGTGCATTGTTGGCCGCAAAGTTTCCTGCACTGCTATGCGGATGGCTGCGCATGGCGAGCACGCGTGGCAGCGTGGCACTGACTGTAGTGTAGCGGGCCGCGGCCGCGCACAGTGGGCTAGCCACGTTCGCACTTCCGTGTCGGGGCGGGGACGCGCCACCCCTGCCACCTGCTGGCGACCAGGTGACCAGGAAACTGCGTCGGAAGATCTCGGTCACTACTTTTATCTAATTTTCTAACTCGAAATTTTATGAAATATTTTCGTCCAGGTCTGTCAAAAATATAGGTCGTCGGTCTAACGGCCAAAGATCTGCTCCTTTGAAAAGAAAATAATAAAAATTAAAAAAAAAAAAAAAAAAAAAATTTCTAAAAATAACGAGCGACAGTCGGTGCCCACCATCACAGGTCCGGTTCGTTACCCTGCGTGAAATCGCTCGGTTGTGCTCCGAGAAGCCCCTCGCCGTGTACGTGATTACGTCATTAACCGGAGCGTTGATTGAGGGGGAGCGGTCCTGCCGACACGTCAGGTGCCGCCTCCCCCTCTCCCTCCCCTCCCCCTCCCCCTCCCCCTCCCCCTCCCCCTCTCCTCTCACCTCCGCGGTGCGCCGCCCGTATGTAGATTTATTCTGTGCGGACGCCTAGCAGGCTTGTTGTCCCGCCAAAACGCAGTAATGAATACACCTGAAACTTTCGCTCCTTTTTGGGTTGTTTTCCCGCTTTGGTTGTTGTTGTTTATGTTGTTGTTTGCCGCAAGCCCTAACACGGCCCTAAAGAGGCGGGCCTGTTGATTGCGGCGGCTAAACCGGTCTTGCCTGCTCACTGTAGACGATGGCCTTTTCATCCGATGCGGCTTTTTCCAAGCAAGGGCCCGTTGTGAACGCAGTGAAGTGTGATCAAGGCTCGCTAGAAATTGCTTCAAATCATTTTTTATCTTCTTCTTCTTCTCCTGCTTGCAATCATGAATGCCTTAAAAACCAAAGCCTGTGTTCAATAAACCCGAGAAAGAGAGAGAGAGAGAAAGAGAGAGAGAGAGAGAGAGAGAGAGAGAGAGAGAGATGGAGGGAGAGAGAGAGAGAGACGGAGAGAGAGAGAGAGAAAGAGAGAGAGAGAGAGAGAGAGAGAGAGAGAGAGAGAGAGAGAGAGAGAGAGAGAGAGAGAGAGAGAGAGAGAGAGAGAGAGAGAGAGAGAGAGAGAGAGAGAGAGAGATATCCCACCCAGGAAAAGTCCGCCACCTGGGAGCGAACCCGGGCCCGCCCGCTCCGCTGTCACGGAATCGCGGTTATCAGATGACAAAGCTTTTCACTATTAAAAATTCAACCTCTTCTTTTCTGATTTTTTTTTTTTTTTTTTTTTTTTGCAGTGGCTAGTCGACGCGTTGTCGCTTTAATTGAATCCGCTATCTAGCTGCGGTAAAAATTGCAGGCCGTGCTTTGTAAGCCGATTGCGAGTGGACCGCCCTTTAGTTCTTATCTCTCGGCTCGGCTCGGCTCGGCTCGACTCGGCTCGGCTCGGCTCGGCTCGGCTCGGCTCGGCTCGGCTCGGCTCGGCTCGGCTCGGCTCGGCTCGGCTCGGCTCGGCTCGGCTCGGCTCGGCTCGGCTCGGCTCGGCTCGGCCCGAAAGGGTCGCCTCACGTCCCGGCCCTCTGGAACAAGCACCGCATCCCGCCACAGCCCGTGCAAAAAGGGCGGGAAAACGGTTGGGCCTCTTCTAACGTCGCCGCGACCTAAGCTGGATAATCCGTCCAAAAGGAGCGCCCCTTTGAACAACGGCTTGCTGATTATTGGCCGTCCGCGCTTAACCCGAAGGGACTATGCGCAAGCCACGTAACAATCAACATTTAAAAAAAATTAATTAAAAAAAAAAAAAAAAAAAAAAAAACTTTACCTGTTTGGGGAGTAATCCATTGTTGGGGGACACGCACGTTCGGTTCGAGTCTCATTTAGCGACTCTGGAGCTCTAAACCCGTCAGGGACTTTGACCGCCTCCGTCGGTATTCTGGCCCACTGTGCGGTCCCACGCTGGTGTGGGGCCGCGCAGCCGTGCTGTCACAGGCCCTACTTCGCCTGGAATATGTAGTGGCCTGAGGAGCAGCAGATGAGCTGGGTTCGGCCCGGGAGGGGTATTGCGTTTCGGGTATCGGTGAGCGCGTCGCTGAGGGAGAGAGAGAGAGAGAGAGAGAGAGAGAGAGAGAGAGAGAGAGAGAGAGAGAGAGAGAGAGAGAGAGAGAGAGAGAGAGAGAGAGAGAGAGAGAAAAGGCAGACGTGATGCAGAGAGCGATAAGCCAGGCTCCTGCATGTTGCATCGCAAGAGCCCAGACCGGGGATTGCACTCCGCCGCTGCCGTGCTCTTGCGTTATTTATTTATATTCATTCATTTATTTAATCGACGGCCATTTTTCGGCGTGACAATGGTAGCGAGTCACGCGGCGGAGTGCTTCTGCTGGCCGACCTGGGATTAGGATGCGCAGCACAGTGGGTCAGAAGACCGTTGAGGCGAAAAAAATGCCGGACGCGTTTTGAGCTCCGGAGTCGCTACACAGGACTCGAATCGAACGTCTTAACCTACCAATGGATTCCTTATTGGTGGGGTCAGACGTTCGATTCGAGTCCCGCGTAGCGACTCCGGAGCTCAAAACGCGTCTGGCATTTTGGCCGCCGCAACGGTCTTCTGACCCACTCTGCGCAGCGCAAAACGAGATTTCGCGCGCGTAAAAAAAATAAAAATAAAATGGTATATGAGAGTTTTGGTGGGTGTGCGCGTGGTTCGGCGTCCCAGAAAGCCTGTTTCGTAGCGAAGATAAGCGAGGTGAAGCAAAAGTGCAGCCGCGGTGGCGGCGGCCTGACAGAGCGGCGGGTGACGGTCTTGGCAGGGATCGGCTTTCGACATCCCGTCGTATCTCCGGGCCACATTCACACGAGGCGTCGCAGCCTCATTCCGAACGGCGCTCTCTCTCTCTCTCTCTCTCTCTCTCTCTCTCTCTCTCTCTCTCTCTCTCTCTCTCTCTCTCTCTCTCTCTCTCTCTCTCTCTCTCTCTCTCTCTCTCTCTCTCTCTCTCTCTCTCTCTCTCTCTCTCTCTCTCTCTCTCTCTCTCTCTCTCTCTCTCTCTCTCCCTCCCTCCCCGAGGCGACCCATCATGGGCCTGTCGCCCGGCCACGTCATCCCGAAGGATCGCACAGTGGGCCAGAAGGCCGGCCAAAATTCTAGACGCGTTTTGAGCTCGATTGGTCTTTTGGCCCACTGCGCCACGTACAATGTCACCACATAAGCAGGCAAAAATTCAACGATGCACCGGTGTCGGAAGGGTTGCTAATCTTCCTCGTTCGAAAAAAAGAACCATTCAAAATAAATGGTCGGCAAGACTTTATGACTTGAATCAAAAGCGAAATCTAAAAATAAAAACAAAAAACAAAAGAAAAAAAAACGGACGCAGGTTTGCAGCAGGCAATGTCGGTAATGCTGCTGCTGCCGCTGCTGTTACCCGCAAACGAGAACCGACGACCGGACAGGCCGGCGCAGCGTGCCACCACTGGCCCACTGTGCGCTCCCCTCCACTTATTGCGATATACACAGCACCCTTCAGCCCCTATCTCATCAGACCCCATCCCCACCCCCTCCCCGACCCCCACCCCCACCCCACCCCCACCCCCCGGCGGCCGGCCGCCGCCAGCTAACAGTCTCTCTGCGGCCCTAAACAAAGCTTCACCAGAGGGTGGGTGGGTGGGGGGGGGGGGGGTAGGACGCTGCCACCAAGGTGCATGTCAAGCAATCACGAGGAGGTCAACGACTCTTTTCTGCTCTTTTTAACAGCCTGGTTCGCTCGTCGCAGCGTGACCCACTACACGGTAGGCTGGATGGCGTGCTCCAGAAAGGATACGGGACATCACATGAGTGCGAGAAAGACAGAGTGATAGAACGGTCCACAAGTAGGCCAGAGGACCGGTGCGGGCGGCCAGAACTCTAGACGCGTTTTACACTAGTGTAGAGGCGGCCGAAAGCCCGGGCGGGATTTGAGCTCCAGAGTCGCTAAATGAGACTCGAAACGAACGTGTGACCCCACCTATGGATTGCTCTCCGAACGAGAAATCCATTGGTGGGGTCGCACGTTCACTTCGAGTCCCATATTCGGTCTTCTGGCCCACTGTGTGCAGGTGCGACCCTGCGAAAGGCCTGGCCTTGAATAAGCGGGCCACTTCGCCAGCGGCTTGGCTTCGGCGTGGCTGCGGGAACTGCAATGAGATCGGGATGGCTCCGGCCGGGCCTGGAGTTGCCTGGAGCCGCCTGGAGCGGCCTGGAGCGGCCTGGAGCCTCCAACGTGGCCTCCAGGGGCACGGCCGCGATCCGACCAACGCCTTGGTCCTAACCGAGCCCCGGTGGGCCCTAGGCGGGGCGGGGCGGGGAGGGGTGGGGCGGCGTGGGGCGGGGTCCGACCGGGTGGGGCGGGGTGGGGCGGGGTGGGGCAGGGTGGGGTGGGGCGGGGTGGCGTGGAGCCCGCGTCCAAACGGTGCCCCGGGGAGGGCCCTGTTGTGGTTAGCGGTGATTGGCACAGTGGGCCGCCCCGCCAGCGAGAGGGCCGTTTGCATCTCGTCGCCCTTGTCGTCGACGTCCTGGCGATACTCCGCGGCACCCATCGCAACACTGTAGTGTGTCTGTTTTACGACCGAAGGCGGCCGACTAGGATACCGCAGTGACGCGCGCCGCGCTGCACGGTGGGCCAGAAGACCGGCGAAGGCGGTCGAACTCGCGGACGGGTTTTGAGCTCCAGAGTCGCTAAATGGGGCTCGAACCGAACGTGTGTGACCCCACCAATGGATTGCTCTCCGAACGAGGAATCCATTGGTAGGCGCACACGTTCGGTTCGAGGCGTGTTTAGCGACTCTGGAGCTCAGAACGCGTGGAGAGTTTTAGCGGCTTGCGCCGGTCCTCTGGCCCACTGTGCGCCCGCGTCGCTGATCCCCCGCGTGTCGTAATAGCCACGTGACCTTGCGCGCCGCGCCGCCACGCTCAGTTCGCGGCCGAACCTGCACCGGGAACCCATCCACCCCATCCACATCCGTCTCCGTCCGGGCCGTCCTGCCCCCCTCCCCCTTCCACCCACACTGCGGAACCGGTTAACCGCCTTTTTCGAGACACTTTTAAAAACCAACGCACACGAGAAAAAAAATATCTCGAATGGACTCCTCCGGGTGTTGAACCCGGACTGCGCGCCAATGGATCGGCCGCCTTGACCTCGCGGCCACCGCGTTGCTATGCCGAATTTGCGTCGTTTCGCAGCGGCTTCTAGGACAAGGTCGACAACAGGTCTCTGCGCAATGCAGGTGCCGCGACACGCGTCTCGCACGTGCTCCGTTTGCGTGTTGGTGCCAAGCTCCCCCCCTTCTCTCTCTCTCTCTCTCTCTCTCTCTCTCTCTCTCTCTCTCTCTCTCTCTCTCTCTCTCTCTCACGTGGTGCGAGGTGCTCCCTCAGCCAGGTTAATCCCGGTGACAGCTGGCACGACATCCAACACCCCTCACTGCCAGCTTCCGGGCCAGGATCCTGGTATACGTCCGCCCAGGAAATAAGACCTGGTTTTGTCACAGCTTAGTTACTCACACAAATAGGTCACAAATTATTCACAACAATTTTTTATTTTTTCTTTCGAAAAATTTGAAGTTGAGTGAATTTTGGCGGCCCTGGCGGCGGAGGCAGACCCTAGTGTCCCTGCCGACGCGGCAAGCTATCCGGGAGGTCCCGGGTACAGGGTACACCACCTGCATGCGACCCGGGCGGGGGAAGTTACTGTCTCGGCGGTCTAGCCTCTGCCAAAATTGAACCGGCAATGGAAATCAGGCTGCTTATTTACAGTCACCTTCCCGACCTCGTCTTCTCGTGTGTAATCCCCCCTGCCAGGACTGGGACTTGGAGTCCCAGGACTCCCACGGCCACGAGGCACAGTGGGCGTTCTTCTGGCCCACTGTGCGAGGGTGAGATATCGTTGAAGCCGCAGGACTGGGGTTCGACACTAACTTTTCCTTATTCGTGCTCTTTTTTTTTCAGGCAGGAAGCAGCTTTATTTATTCTCACTGGAGTTCAGTAAGCAGTTGTCAGCAACTGCGATCTTTCATGGCGAATGCAGAGTAACTGCAGACAGTTCTTTTCCTGGGTCACGAAGAGGGTCATGAACCCCATGGCCCGCCTGGACAACCGCCTGAGGCAAAGTGTCCGTTAGCCCAGTTCGCGTTTGGCCCGGAGCCACGTGCACCAACTTACAAAAAAAAAGAAAAAAAAAGGAATGCAAGCGTTGGGTAGTGAGGGGTTCTCATATGGCGGTACGCGAGGCAAACGACACAGGCGTGCCAACCTCGCCGCGGCGCGACGGTCGGCGCACCTGCAGCAAGTGTGCCAACCAAACGACCCTCTCGCTAGTTGGTGGCGTACGTGAGCAGGCATGCGTTGCATGGATCATATCCCTATGCGTTCCATCGCCAAGAAAGGTTGTGAGAGAGAGAGAGAGAGAGAGAGAGAGAGAGAGAGAGAGAGAGAGAGAGAGAGAGAGAGAGAGAGTCTGCTCGTCGAGCTGTGAGTGCGAGGGACTGTGTGTGTGTGTGTATGTGGGTGGGTGGGTGTGTCTGCACGCGCGCGTGTGTGTGAAGGAGCGAGGCATCCGCAGCATGAAGGCGCCCTTTGAAATAAGTTTTATTTATTTTTTTCGGCAGTGGTGGGGACGGGTCGTGCGCGGGATGAGGTGGTATGTGAGTAAATTGCACGGCATACCACGACATACCGCACATGCCCGCGCCTTCCTCCTCTTTTGCCTCGACCTTATTCTTCATAACCCTCGTCCCCCAAACAGGTGAATTATTATTCTTTAGATGCGCCGCCCGTCTTTTGTTGTTGTTATTATTGTTCTTTGTACTTGCAGTTATCCTTTCGAGTTTCGTATTGCTGTATTATACCACGGCATAGCTATCTTCTCTTGTTAATTTTTTTACATTAAGTGTTGTTTTTTTTATAACAGTGTCCTGATGTTTCTGTCACAAGCGGGGATTCAAGGAACGCAAGGAGAAGCGGGACACATTAAAATTAGGAGGAAAAAAATGACTCGCGTTTAATAAATAAAAAAGTTAGACAAAGAACATATTGGACATGTCCTAGAAAACTACATTAAATGATTTTTTAACGAGACTATTGGCTTGTATATTTTCCGACAGATTAATAAATTACAGAAGAAATTGAGCAGTGTTTTCTTCTGCTTAGGCAGGGGGGGTGGCGGGACGTAGTACGTGCCGTACAAAGCAGGAAGTCACTCGGAAAAATTGGTGGCGCCATTTTCCTGTCCCGCGCGAAAAGACGCATTAAGTCTTGACAGTGAGCCGACGCGGCTAGAGGAGGTTACGCCGATGAACAAGCCCTCCCTCCCCCACACACCACAGTGGGCCAAAAGACCGCGCAGCCGGCCAAAACGCTCGACGCGTTTTGAGCCCTAAATGGGACTCGAATCGAACGTGTGACCCCACCAATGGATTGCTCTTTCAACGAGGAATCCATTGGTAGAGTCATAAGTTCGGGTCGAGTCCTGTTTACCGACTCTGGACCTCGAGACGCGTCTAGTTTTCGCCGCCTGCGCCGGTCCTCTGGCCCACTGCGCGCCCGGCCCATGGAGCTTGCCAGTCACGTATGCACAGTATTTCTGTCGGCTGCGGGGATGGCCTTCTGCATCGCGAGATCAGGAATAAAGTCTGAGATCACCGAAAGCAAGCAGCAGCCTAGTCGCCGCCTGCTAGTTCCCCAGCCTCCGAGCCTTACGACTCCTTCCGATATTCCTCTCCGAATAAACTCGTTCCTTCCCTCTGCACACACTAAAATCTTGTGGAGTTTTTAATGCATAATTATGCATGCACAGGAACGTACGTAAGGTGTGTATAGTATTATGCATCACTGTGTACATTTTATGCAAGAAGATGCACAAAATGTACACAATGATGCATAATATTATACACACCTTACGTATGTATCTGTGCATGCATAACTATGCATAAAAAGTGCATAATTATGCATTTAAAAAGTCCACAAGAGTTTAGTGTGCACCTTCCTGAAACATGCCATAGCCATAGCAACGCTGATTTCCAAAGGGCCGCCATGCTCACCGACCCGTGTGGTTGTAATTTATCTAATTTTTCTGGTACGTCGCCGCTACGTTGCTGCTGTAATCTCACTTATTTCGGTTTATAAGCGCTGGAGAACTCCCGCCTTATCCTATCTCTCTCTCTCTCTCTCTCTCTCTCTCTCTCTCTCTCTCTCTCTCTCTCTCTCTCTGTCTGTCTGTCTGTCTCTCTCTCTCTCTCTCTCTCTCTCTCTCTCTCTCTCTCTCTGTCTCTCTCTGTCTCTCTCTGTCTCTCTGTCTCTCTCTCTGTCTCTCTCTCTCTCTCTCTCTCTCTCTCTCTCTCTCTCTCTCTCTCTCTCTCTCTCTCACTCTCTCTGGCACACACGCTGTAGTTTCATTTGCTGGGGTCGCGCCGGGGGTCGTCGGGACTGACGCGGCCCCAGGTCCCTAATCCCAGGCCTGACTCCCGCAGTCTTCCCCACTTGAAGCCAGACAGCTGGAAAACCGGGGCCGTCCTTAAAGCGGAGGAGCCTCTGCGTCCTCATCAGGGGTGGATCAAGAGCGTCGTCGCGAGGGGTCATGCCCACTGTGCCAACTTGACAAAAAAGAAAAAGAAAAAAAAAAGCACTTTCCCGCTTGCTGCGTGTTGCAATACTGGACTTGATACATCGACTCTTTCACGCACTGTGGGCCGGTCAAAATATCGGACGGGTTTTCAGCTCCTGAGTCGCTTAATAGGACTCGAACCAAACGAGTGACCCCAACACTGGATCCCTCGTTCGGAGAGCAATCCATTGGTGGGGTGACACGTTCGGTTCGAGTCCCATTCAGCGACTGAGGAGCTCAAAACGCGTCTGAAGTTTCGGCCGCCTGCACCAGTCTTCCGGCCCACTGCGCACGTTCTCATAAGCGCGGCTCCGCGGTAATTTGCGTGAATACTGCAACAGAGATGGATGGCCGGGCCCAGGTTCGTAGCAGAGCATGGAAGAGTGAGATAGGCATGGGCGAGGTAAGATAGTCTCTGTGCAGTAGTTTACGGCCTTCAGCCACTTTATCCTCTATGCCAGAGACACATTGCCGGCATTCATCTCTCTCACTCTCACTCTCTCACTCACTCACACAATACACAGACGCCTCAATCAACCCCTCACACATTTGATTTCAATTGTAACGTATCTATGTATCCAACAGAAAATGGGTAAGAAACGAAGGGTAAGCAACTCAAAATTTTTGTGTACGGTTTACAAAATTTCTTGAATTTTTTTGGAATTTTTTTAAAATTTTTAAAGTTTTTCTCCTTTTTTTAAAAAAATATTTATTTTTTAAATTGTATTTTTTTTTCAAAATTGCCAAAATTAAAGATATCTTTTTAATTTCTTTAAATTACTTATTTTTTTCTCAGTTTTACTATTGTTTGGATGTGGGAAACGGTGTGCCCAGGCGCTGGCGATCGTGTTCAACTAAAAATAAATTTAAAAAAATGGAACTCTACACCCCCTCCCCAGTCTTAATGGGGAGGCCTCCTGCTTTACTTCGGTGTTCGGGATGGGAACCGGTGCTACCAGGTAACTGGGGTTAATCCGATCCAGCGACTTCGATATCGTACGCCGGGGGACCCAGTAGGACCCGAGCCGCCGACACGGCTCAAACATGGGCAGAGTAGAGTAAGGCAGAGACGATAGGGAGACAGAGAAAGAAAGAAAGAAAGAGAGAGAGTAGTTTTGGGAGCTTTTGTTTGCGCAGGCTGGTCGGTACCCAAATGGTACACCCGCTGTCCGGCGCTCCCAGACCCGAACATGCAGTCAGTGGGCCAGCTTCAAAGGACTTATCAACTCCATCCGACGAATCGGAATGGACCCACTCGCGACCAATTTCGAGTGGCTGGCTCGATCGGGGATCGAACCAGTGCCGAGGCCAATCCGCCGAAGCGGACTGCTTTTTAGACACCCGATGTAGTGGCCCGGCAAAGGCGACCTTGACCACTACACCATCCTGACTTGCACGTCTGCCGAGTGTTGGACGACGGGCTTGAGTCGCAGTGGGAGGAAGCCAGTCGAAAAATGAAAGGAGATATCGGGATTCGATCCCCGGATCTTACGGTCGGGGATCGACGCCTCTCCACTCTCAGCCACCATGGCTCATGTCTGACGCCGATTGAAGCGGGCTCTTGACGTGACAATGAGCAGCGGTCAGAGAAAAAAAAAAGTTGTGAAGCATAATAATGACTTGAACCGCCGATCCTCGCCCCGGGAAACCGACGCGTCGACACCTCCAGCCCCCACTGTACATGTTTATCACCCCGCATTGCTGTGGCTTTGAGGCACACTGGGGACGGCAGTGAAAAATAATAAATGTTGGATGTTGAACCTGGGACTGTAGACCACGGCTCACTTTTTAGCGAGCAGCGGCCAGAGAAAAAAGTTGTGAAGTAATAAGATTTGATCCGCCGATTTTCATACAGTGATCGACGCGTCTACACATCCAGCCACTACGGCACATGATGGTCGCGGCGCATTTTTGTGGCTTTAAAGCACACTGGGGAAATCTTCAAAATTTCTTTTATATATTTTTCAATAAAATTTTTCAAATTTTTTGACATTTAAATTTTTGGTGTACATGTATTTGGCCAGTTGTTTCCCCCTCGGTAAGAAATGTGTCAGAAAAAAAAGCTCATTTGGGAAGCCAGCCTTACCTAGCCTGATGGATAGTTTACAAGATAAAATTAATCACTACTTTTCCAGTGAACACACACCCATTGGACAGGGCTCACCCATTTTGGGCGCCGCGAGACGCGACTGCCCCCTACGAAATATTAATCTGGCCCACCGTGCGGCACACCGTGTGGCCAACTGTGCGTTCCCGATGCACGGCACGCCAAGGGTTTTTACGCTCCGAAAAGATGCGGAAAAAATAAAACGAGAGGGGGGAAAAAATTAGTCCGGTTCCGGGCGGGGTTCCCTTTATGGCGCTATAACAGTTGCTGCAGCGCCAAAGCGACGCGAAGCAGCGCGCCAGAATGGAGCTTCGGACTGCGGGCCGCCGCTTTTAAAAGCAAGACGCCGCACCGCACGCCGCCGTAGGCCTCGCCTGTTTTTGTTGCTGTTGTTGTTGTTGTTGTTGTTGTTGTTGTTGTTGTTGTTGTTGTTATTGTTATTGTTGTTTCTTCTTCTTCTTCTTCTTCTTCTTCTTCTTCTTCTTCTTCTTCTTCTTCTTCTTCTTCGTCTTCTTGTTTGTTGGTGCTGCATTCTGGATGCGCGGCGTCATATTGAATCGAATCGCAGAGCGCCGCCGCCTCGCGCTCGCCGTCGAAACCTCGCACGCTCCAAGGTTTCGCCATGCAAATCAGAGTCTCGTTCGCCTTCATGTTTACCCCCTCGCTTTGATCACGCGCTTGGCTACCGCGCAGTGAATTTTTTTTTTTTTTTTTTTTGGTTGTTGTTATGCATGTGGGACGACGAAGCTGCTGCCCGCGCGTGTCACCTGGTGCAGCCCCGGCCGAGCTGGCGACACGGAGACCGGTGCAGGCGGCCAAAACTCTAGACGCGGTTTGAGCTCCAGAGTCGCTAAACAGGACTCGAACCGAACGTGTGACCCACTCGTTCCGGGAGCAATCCATCCGAGGGGTGAATCACTCAGCGTTTTCGTGTACACATGAGTACATGAGTACAGGTGAGTACACCTGATAATACTCAGAAATTGGGGATATTGTTCACGTTTTTACGCCTTTTTAGCATTTTAAACGAAAAACAATACCGAACCCTGGATTAAGTTGGTTTTTTTGCTCTTTTAAAATTTGTGAGTACACTCAGTACGGGCTAATGTGTACACATGAGTACACTGGTGATTCACCCCTCGAATCCATCGCGGTCACACGTCCGGTTTGAGTCCCATTGACAGTGACTAGCTCAACACCCGTCCCGGATGTTGACCGCCTCCACCTGTCTTCCGGCCCACTGTGCGGCGGGCGCCCGCGGACAGTCGGGTAGGCAACACGTCGAACGCACTAAGGCGCCGGGTTGCCTACACTGCCTTCCGCAGGTGCGCAGTAGGCCGCAGGCGGACAAAACTCCAGACGCGTCTTGACCTCCAGAGTCGCTAAACAGAACCCAAAACCGAACGGGTGACCCAACCAATACACTGCTGTTGGAATCCATTGGTGGGGTCAAACGTTCGGTTGCGGAGATTTGGCCGCCTGCGCCGCGGCCTTCTGGCCCACTGTGCAACCCCGGCTGCCGGGAAGGTGCGTAGGTTGGCAACTCTTTTGACACTGCTGCATCGTAGAGTGTGCCTACACTAGGGCATTCTCTCTCTCTCTCTCTCTCTCTCTCTCTCTCTCTCTCTCTCTCTCTCTCTCTCTCTCTCTCTCTCTCTCTCTCTCTCTCTCTCTCTCTCTCTCTCTCTCTCTCTCTCTCTCTCTATTTTTTTTACGGGGTCGGTTTAAAGCGGTGGGCGTGAATCCGTCACATCCTTCCCGCCCTTCGCGTGCACTACATTACTTGGCCCCATATTTTGTCATCTTCCTGCTCCGCGCCACTCCACGCACATAACCCTCCCCGGCAGGCAGCGCGCGGCACAGTGGGCCAGAAGACCGCCGCAGGCGGCCAAAACTCTGGTCGCGTTCTGATGAGCTCCAGGTCGCTAAATGGGACTCGAACCGAACGTGTGACCTCACCGATCGCTTTCTCGTTCGAAGAGCAATCACCGATTGGTGGGGTCAGACGTCGTTCGGTTCGAGTCCCATTTACCGACGTGGAGCTCTAAACACGTCGAGAATTTTGGCTGCCTGCGCCGGTCTTCTGGCCCACTGTGCGCGGCCTCGAGATGGGAATCCCCTCCCCCCCCTTTTTTTCGCGGTGTACTGTACTACCGCCGGGGAGCCAGCCCCTGCTGCTTGGCAGCGAGGACCTGTTCATTATGAAGAGATGGGGCCGTCTCCTGAATTGGCAGCCCGCAAACAAACCCGCGCCGCGGCGCCACTCGCTCTGTCTCTCTCGCACTCGCGGGGCGTCCCGTTCGGGTGCGAGAGAGACAGAGCGATGAAGCGCCGTTTCGGGGTCAGCCCGCGCGAAGCACGGCGGCGCCCTACACGGTTCTCCTCTCTCTCGGAACCGGCGGTGCCAGAACACTTATTGAGCAGGCAGGCCAGTGTGGTGGAGTGGTGTGTTTGTTTGGCGGCGCACAGTGGGCCGGAAGACCGGCGCCGGCGGGTAAAACTGTAGACGCGTTTTGAGCTCCGGAGTCGCTGAACGTGACTCGAACCGAACGTGTGACCCCACCCATGGATTCCTCGTTCGGAGAGCAGTCCATTGGTCGGGTCACACGTTCGGTTCAAGTCCTATTTAGCGACTCTGGAGCTCAAAACGCGTCCGGGGTTTTGACCGCCTCCACCGTGCTTCTGGCCCACTGTACGGCGTGGCCGCGTGGCCGCGGACGTGGCTGGAAGTCCAATTCAGTTCCGATGCTCGCCGCTAGGAGGCGCAAACACTGCCGGGGGGGGGGGGACAAGGTTGGTTTTGTCAGTGACTTTCTGGCTGCCTCGCGCTGTAGTGGATTAAAGTTTTTCTGGACTAATAAATGCCATAACGGTGATGACGTATTGCTTTTAGCGGCTAGGGACCCTCTGAGGCAGAGAACCGCGTATAGCGGGTTCGCGGTTCGACGCCCACTGGGGGCGCTCTCTTACGTGAGAGCTACGCCAGCAGCATCAGACACGCACCAGTGAAAAGAAAGAATCGGGACCAAAGTTCCCGAGGACGCAGCTAGTCACATTCGTTGACAAACACATATTCACATTCGTTTCGAAGCGAGGCCTCATTTTAGGCCGTTGCCGAGCCGATGCTCGTTAATGCTGCATGCACATGACCGTGGTTCGATGACTCACGCTCAAGCGAATCCACTTCAAGTTTGATGAATGCCAGCGATAATATGTAGCGGCTTTTCTCTTTCTCTCTTTCTCAGCGGCCGTGTGATTGAGTTTCGGATCGCCGCTGCGGTAGGCTGCCTGTATGCCTGCCTGCCTGCCTGACTGCCTGCCTGGCGTGGGGACAGACGGGCACACACTGGGCCAGAAGATGGGTGGAGGCGGTTGAAACCCCGGACGGGTTTTGAGCTCCAGAGTCGCTTGATGAGTCTCGAACCGAACGTATGAGCCCACAAATGGATTCCTCTTAGAACGAGCAATCGATGGGGGTGTGGTGACACGTTCGGTTCGAGTCCCATTTAGCGACTCTGGAGCTCAAAACGCGTCCGCGGAGTTTCGTCCGCCTGAGCCGGTCCTCCGGCCCACTGTGCGGCGTGGCGGCCCGACACCGACGATATGTGGCGGCGGGTAAACCGCTGACACCCAATCCTCAGGTCGGTCGGCCCACTGTGCAGCGGCCAGGCTCTGCCCTTGGTCGCCCTTGGGCCGCCCGGTCCCGTAAAAAATATCGCCAATTGGCGAGCGGACAGGGAGCAGCCCTTCCCTCCCTTCCATCCCTCAGGACGAGGGACGCGGCCCGGAAGGGCCAAGCCCTGTGCACGGTGGGCCAGAAGACCGTTGAGGCGGCCGGAATTCTCGACGCGTTTTGAGCTCCAGAGTCGCTGAATGGGACCCGAATCGAACGGGTGACCCCACCAATGGATTGCTCTCCGAACGAGGAATCCATTGGTGGGGTCACACGTTCCATTCGAGTCCCATTTAGCGACTCTGGAGCTCAAAACGTGTCCCGGATTCTGACCGCCTCAGCGGTCTTCTGGCCCACTGTGCTGTGATGGCTAAGTGGCACGGGAAAGGGAGAGCCACCGGAAGTAGCGGGAAAAAAAGCAACAACATATTGCATCCCTCGGGCACGCCACTCGGCGGTTGTGTTCCTCCGAGACTACACTGTTAATAAACCTGTACAAAAACAAAATTAAAAAATCGTAGAAAAATTTCAGAAATGCCATAAAGGGCCAAACAAAAGAAAATAATTCTGAGACAACCTATAGGGCTACTTTCGGGCCTAAAAAATAAACGCTGTAATTTTGTTTTTCCCTTTGCGGGTAAATTGAGACGGCCAAATGGGAACGGTACTTACTGTGAATTCTGTGCGTCTGTCTTGTTAGCGTAGCGCAGCGAGGAGAACTACGAGGAGACAGTGTCTGCTGGCAGAACAGCTTCTGAGCAGGCAGCAGCGCTGAACTCGCGGCAAGTTACTGGTTCTGGGGGAAAAGAGGGGTGGGGAATGTCTGGTTGCCTACCCTGCCGGTGGTAGCCGAGCACCGCCAGGGGTGGGGAATGTCTGGTTGCCTACCCTGCCGGTGGTAGCCGAGCACCGCCAGGGGTGGGGAATGTCTGGTTGCCTACCCTGCCGGTGGTAGCCGAGCACCGCCAGGGGTGGGGAATGTCTGGTTGCCTACCCTGCCGGTGGTAGCCGAGCACCGCCAGGGGTGGGGAATGTCTGGTTGCCTACCCTGCCGGTGGTAGCCGAGCACCGCCAGGGGTGGGGAATGTCTGGTTGCCTACCCTGCCGGTGGTAGCCGAGCACCGCCAGGGGTGGGGAATGTCTGGTTGCCTACCCTGCCGGTGGTAGCCGAGCACCGCCAGGGGTGGGGAATGTCTGGTTGCCTACCCTGCCGGTGGTAGCCGAGCACCGCCAGGGTTGCCACTCAAATACAAGACGCAGCGAGGTTCACCCCAAACGTCTCGCCCCCTTCTAAAAAAAAACTGTTAAAATATTTTTATAAAAAAATTCAGCTTTATTGAAAGTGTTACAAATTTTCAATGAGGTATCTTAGCAGGCTGGGCAACCCCCCGGGCAGCGATGCGTGGCCGAGCCACATTTTGGCGTGCTTAGGTTGGCAGCGCGTTTGTCAGAGCGCGCGACGCTGCCTGATGGCGAGTGACAAAAAGACTGCCGTTTGTGGTCCATTACTTCAGGAGCGCGAGCATATGGCCTCGCTGATGTGCACAGTGGACCAGAAGACCGGCGCACGCGGCCAAAACTCTAGACGCGTTTGGAGCCGCAGAGTCGCTAAATGGGACTCGAACCAAACGCGTGACCCCATCAGTGGATTCCTCGTGCGGAGAGCAATCCATCGGTGGGTAACACGTTCGGTTCGAGTCCCATTTAGCGACGCTGGAGCTCAAAATACGCGTCTAGAGTTTTCGCCGCCTGCGCCGTTCTTTCTCCGGCCCACTGTGATGTGGCTCTGGGGCCGCGCGCGCGGGGACGCGACATCGGGGGAAGTACAGTCGGAGCCGAAACTTGCGGCGCTCTCTTTTGATTGGTCGTCGGGGCGGGGCCGACTCCCCCGCCTCGTTGCCCGCGGGTTTGCAGTGCAGGCGCCGCCGGGCGCAGCCACCTGGGGGTTCTTTCACCCCTCTGGTTGTAGGAGCGGCGGAGCGCGCACGAGGTCAGCGCGTGTGTGGCTGCGGGGAGGTGGGGGTGGCCGTGGCGGCGAGGTTCTCGCGTCGGACAGGCTTGGGGCGACGGCCTACAGTGGGCCAGAAGACCAGGCGGCCCAATCTCTAGACTCTTCTTCGCTCTTCTCGAGCTCCAGAGTCGCATAACACGCCTCGGAACCGAACGTGTGACCCCATCAATGGATTCCTCGTTCGGAGAGCAATCCATAGGTCGGGTCACACGTTCGGTTCGAGTCCCATTTAGCGACTCTGGATCCTCAAAACGCGTCCCGAGTTCCGGCCCACTGTGCGGCCGGCACGCCGCCGCGCTCCGCTGCTCCTCGGAGGCCGCGCCGACCCGGCCGCCGCGTCGCCCAGGTCAATATGTCACGGCGGCGCACGCACGGCCGGGACGTGAGGCCGCGGCGGCCAGGCCGTTTGGGCCGTCTCCTCGGCCGCCCTAAATCGTGGAGGGTCATCTGCCGGCCTCCTGGCCGCGTGTGTGCCGCCCACTGTGCGAGTCGCTCGCACCGACACGGCACGCCCCGCGGGTGCGAGAGAGACAGAGTGGCAGCGTGGTGGTGGCGTCTTTGCAGAGCAAAGTGAGCGAAAACGGCGATAAGAATGGAGAGGGAGAGGGGGAGGGAGGGGGAGAGAGAAAGAGAGAGAGAGAGAGAGAGAGAGAGAGAGAGAGAGAGAGAGAGAGAGAGAGAGAGAGAGAGAGAGAGAGAGAGAGAGAGAGAGAGAGAGACAGACAGACAGACAGACAGACAGACAGACAGACAGACAGACAGACAGAGAAGAGAGAGACAGACAGACAGACAGACAGACAGAGAGAGAGAGAGAGAAGAGAGAGACAGAGAGAGAGAGACGGAGAGAGACAGAGAGACCGACAGAGATTTGCCGCGGAAATGTTCGCGGCCGGGGCTTTAGAGACGCACTCTCCAGCGTACGGGACACTCCCTCCGCGCAGTCGTCAAGGACGAAAAAAAAAAAACAATACAAAAAACGAAAATATAAATGGTCTTCGGTAGGAGTCGAACCCTCGTCGTTAGCCGCTGAGCTAAACCATGCGCGTGTTGCTGACAGTGCCACCGGGTAGTGCTCCCTTTTCCCGGTATTGTCGGCCGAGGACGGCGGTGGTCGTCTGTTCCACTGGGAGCACATTCGCGACAGAGCATGCCCCGGGTAGTACCCACACCGACCGGCGGCCGGACTGGCCGGCCGGTCGTTGCGTCGGTCCGGCAGCACCGGTAGCAGCGGCCCCAGGAGGTGGTCTAGCCCACTGTGTATCGACTCGCCCGTTCAGACCGTTTTTATTTTGGGCCCTTTGAGATTTCACTCGGCGGCGGGCGATTTGCACGCTACGGTGCATCCGCCTGGCCGATTCCGAAGTGTCGAGCTGCACAGTGGGCCAGAAGACCTAACCTAATCTAACCTAACTCTAGACGCGTTTTGAGCTCCAGAGCCACTTAATGGGCCTCGAACCGACCGTGTGACCCCACCAATGGATTCCTCGTTCGGAGATCAATCCATTGGTGGGGTCACACGTTCTATTCGAGGCCCATTTAGCGACTCTGGAGCTAAAAACCCGTCCGGGTTTCGGACCGCCCCCGCCGGTCCTCTGGTCCACTCTGGTCCACTGTGTGTCAGCGTGAAAGGCAGAGTGACTATAATCAAAGAGGAATAACTCCATGCTATGAAACACGGCCTCCAAATCGTGACGTCAGCGGTTCTTAGTCAGTGGTACCAACTTAGAGAACCGAAACAGCTATAAAAGAAGTCACCTCGAGCGGGTGTCGAACCCGCATCTCCGGTGTTACAGACAATTACGCTATCCATTGCGCTATCAATGGCGTAACAGGGGAACGGTCCAGCACAGCATTTTGGCGGACCACGCAGGGTCGGCTTCCATTTTTTGGTTCAGATGTTGGCAACTCTGTTATCGGTGCGCTACGCAGACGAGTCACGGGCACCCATAAGAGATATCCCCCTTTGGACTAGAAGACTCCTTGGGCATCGCTCTGAAGGTGGCGTCCGCCTTTAGCATGCCGAGCTGCCTTCTGCTAGGTGCGAGGCTGAACACCATGCCGCCGCCCCCTCGCCGTCTCTCTCGCACTCGTGTGGCGCCGGGTGCGACGAGAGACAGCGCGCCCAGGGGGGCGCCGCTACGCACACTACTATTTCCCTGTCCGTGTACTAAAACCCGGGCGACCCCCGGGGCCCCCTCCGCTGCCTGCCTGGCGTGGCCCTCTTCGGATGCAGGGACGCCAACCCAAAACAAAACGCCTGCTCAGCACTCGGCGCGCAGATTGGCCAGGTATCAAAATTTTACGACAAGTCGAAGAGAGGGAGGAAGGGTTGGCACGACTGGAATTCCCCCCCCCCCTTTTCTCCCTTTTCTCCTCTCCTGAACTTTCTCTTGATTCGTCTTCCCAGCCTCGTTGTCCCTTGCTTGTTTGGATCGAGGTTTAGGGTCCAATAGGCTACGGCAGCACTTTCTCCTTCCGGAAAGTCAGGCACACACCGGTAGCGCATTCAGTAGGGCGCCTGTCACGCGGGGAGAAAGTTGCTGGTTCGATCCCGCTCACCCGACAGTTTTTTTTGGTCCTCTTCTGATTTTTGTCAATTTTAGCAGTGTGTGTGATAAATAGCAAAACCGCGTAATACGAACACCCTCGAGAGATAGTGAAGTGCCCTCAAAGGCAAGTTTTGCCCCGATAGGGCAAACACTTGAGATTTTGGCTTGTGAGGCGAGAGAGAGAGAGAGAGAGAGAGAGAGAGAGAGAGAGAGAGAGAGAGAGAGAGAGAGAGAGAGAGAGAGAGAGAGAGAGAGAGAGAGACGGCCGCGCGTAATGGGGATTGCTATGCACTTTGAAGCTGAGAATAATCCGACTTGTTGAGAATATAATCCCGTCCTCGTCTGGAGGGCTTCCCTTCTCCTCCTTGACTCCTCCGACTCTTGTTTCCACTGGGCTGAGCCGAAAGAAGTATCGTCGGCACGTTACATGACAGGCAGTGCGCCCGAAGTTTCCACATCGAAGACCGTCGGGGACCCTCCTCGCAGACACTTGTTGTGTGGAATGGCCGCGATATTGAGCGCCAACTTGGAGAGCGCGTCAACCGGTCTGCGCCCCACGGTGCTGGCTGTAGATTTAGTCAAAAGAAGTAAAAGTAGTAACAGTCACTTGATTGTTTTTCTCTCTTAGCGTGGATTCCTTGTCCCAGCGGCAGGCCTTGGGTATACCGCACGCAGTAGTGAGCCAGAAGGCCGGCGCAGGCGGCCAAATCTCTCGACGCGTTTTGAGCTCCGGAGTCACCAAATAGGACTCGAACCGAGCGTGACCCCACCAATGGATTCCTCGTTCGACCTTTGATGGTGTCAAACGTTCTCGTCGATTCCCTATATTTGTCGGACTCTTTAGCTCAAAACCCGTCTGGGACTTTGCCCGCCTCCACCGCCGGCCCTCTGGCCCACTCACTTGGCTCTGGTCCGCGTAGTGTTTGGTTGGAGCCCCATTCCGCTACGACATTATTAGACTTCCGACAGGGCTGGGAGTGGCCGTGAAACAGGCCCACTGTGCGCTCCGCGTGCCACATGTGGACGGACAGGAACCTGGCCGGCCTGCCCCGTCGAGGGGTGCAATCTGTCGAGCTAACAAGGCGGCCTCTCCGCTCGCCGTACACAGCTCTGCGGTGGGCAGCCGGCCTCGGCCGGCCTGGCCCCTCCGGAAGTAGGCGGTGGGGACTTGGATCCGTGGCCGCCCGTAAACTGGGCCCCGTTTTCAGGACCCGGGTTCAAATACCAAACAAAGCGGTTTTTTTTTGGGTTGTTGCTTTTTTCCTTGTTTTTAATTGGCGCCACTTTTATGACGGTCCCGAAAACGACATCACCTTGATAAAGCACACATTACAAAACATCGTCCGTTTTTTTTTTTTTGCAACTGACTGAAGTGCACTGAAGTGCCCCTCAACACGCATTATCCCCCAATGACGATCCAGTCATTATTTCCTGAGCCTGCAGTGTATCCTGTGCCGATGCCGAGCGCGCCCCGTGCTCGCCTCGTGTGTGTGTGTGTGTGTGTGTGTGTGTGTGTGTGTGTGTGTGTGTGCGTGCGTGCGTGCGCGCGTGGGGGGCCTTGTTCGATGTGCGAGCGTTGACGCGTGACCGGATTCCACAACGAATCTGAGCCGCCATGTACGGCAGCGCCCGGTGGCAAACATCGCGTCTGCACGTCTTTCAAATTGCGTGTGTTCCTCTGGAGGGAAAACGTCCCTCCCTTCCCCCCCCCCTTCCCCCTCCCCGTACCCCCCTCCCCCCCCTTTCCCCCTCCCCGTACCCCCCTCCCCCTCCCCTCCCTCTCCCCTTCCGCGTAGGTGCGGCAGGTCCGTGAATAAAGTAGGTCATTTTTTTTTCTGTCTCGCGTTACCGCCAGTGTTACCAAATAAGCAGTCGAAAATTCCCGTGCCGGAAATGTTGCCACCCTCAGCCTGCCTACCAGGCAACACCGCACAGTGGGCCAGAACCGCCAGAACACCCCGGCGCACGCGGCCAAAACTCTAAACGCGTTCTGAGCTCAACAGTCGCCAAATGGGACTCGAACCAAACGTGTGACCCCACCAATGGATTGCTCTCCGAACGAGGAATCCATTGGTGGGGTCACACGTTCGGTTCGAGTCCTATTTACTGACTCTGGAGCTCGAAACGCGCGTCTAGAGTTTACTCCACCTTCGCTGGTCTTCTGGCCCACTGAGCATCTGAGGTTTGCTCTCGAGAACGTGTTGCCTGGCTGGCAGGCTGGAGGTTGTCAGCCCTGTCGACACTGGTGCATCGTGGGGATTTTCGCCGCCGCTTGTGTGGCAACACTGTGACCGCCAAGGCGTGCCAACCCCACGGTGTTGCCGGCGGCGCTGCGATAGTACCACCCTGGGCGCGAAATGAAGCGTGTGATGCTGCAGATAGCTGTCGGCAACACTGTTGGAGCGAAACTGATTATGACGGCCACCCAATCCTGGCTGGAGTGCGGCCCACTGCGCCTCGCCACTCTCATGGTACTCGCGCACTCGCGCTGCTTATGGTGTAGCGGACCATTTTTTGGCGGTCAGTGAAAAATGTGGTGTGATGAATGTATGTACCCGGTCTGGGGCGCGTGAGGATGGAGCCCAGCAGGGCCACCAACCCAACAAGGCCATGCAGGCCGGACGTCCTGCAGTGGTGCCAACCGACGAGTTATGGCCGCGTTACTTTTAGAGGGGAGAGAGAGAGAGAGAGAGAGAGAGAGAGAGAGAGAGAGAGAGAGAGAGAGAGAGAGAGAGAGAGAGAGAGAGAGAGAGAGAGAGAGAGAGAGAGAGAGGCTTCCCTCGAAAATGGGCACAACAACTGGCACCAGCGTTGAAGTGTTCAAATTTATGTTAAAACAGAAATTAGGTCAAATCATTCGTGGCCGTTTTTTTTCGTGTCCTCTTAGAGGAGCCGGTTCCTGACCGCAGACTGCATACGGCAGCACGGCGGTGGGTGTTCAATTTTGGCGCGCTTTTGTCGTGGGAGATGCGCTATGCCAAATATTTCGAATCGATTTACTCGATCGATTATCTCGAAGCGCGAATAACGAGTGTCGGGGAATGCATATTTCACGTGTCCGCTATTAGGCCGCGACAGCGGGGAATCCGGGCGGCCAGGCGAGCTGGCAGGCAGGCGGGGCGGACGGGGCTGGCAGGCAGGCGGCCAGCCGCGCGACCAGCCAGCTCCGGGCATTCAGCCCACGCAACGATATACAATGTTAATAGCTACCTCGGTCTCCTCGGAAATTTTAATTTTAATTAACAGTGTTTGCATTTCTATTTATTCAGCGTGCTGCTTGACTTTGCCAGATGGCCGGCGAGCGCGGCGAGCGAGGCGTCCCTAGATATCATAATTTATTTTCTCCCTCGGGGCTTCTGGGCTGCCTGCTGGCTGCGTCTTTAATTTCAGATTCAGCCTCACAGCGGCCGCGTTGACTTGTCTGACTGCAATAAGCCTGTGGTCGAGGGTTCGAGTACCGGGCCGGCCCTGTTCGCCTCCAATTGGCCGGCTATTGAGGGGGATACTCAACCCATTACTTGGTTCGGTCCTTTCAGCTTCGAGTTGCCATTAGATGATATGCTGGCGTGGTGTCCAGAGGCCAGCGCCGCCGGGGCGTCCGCTTCACAGTGGGCCAGATGACCGGTGGAGGCGGTGCCAAAACTCTAGACGCGTTTCGACCTCCACAGTCGCTGAATGGGAATTGCACGGAACGTGTGACCCCACCAATGGACTCCTCGTTCGGAGAGCAATCCATTGGTGGGGTCACACGTTCAGTTCGAGCCCACTTTAGCGGCTCTAGATTAGCTTAAAACGTGTCTGGAGTTTTGACCGCCTGCGCCTGTCTTCCGGCCCACTGTGCGCTCTCGGAAAGAGCCTTTGGGACTCCCCTCCCCCCTCACCTTGAGTCCCGCCACACGGCCACGGCGGCGGTACAGCCAGTGACAAAACGCCGACGAGCTTTTTTGTCCGCCCGTCCGCCGGCAAAGTTTGGGAAGCCGGGGCTTTTTAGCCGCGAAAGAGGACTCGCCTTCACTGTGGTCCTTCTTGTTGCCGTATCTTTGAAGCCATTCACTGCCCCGCCCTGCCCCGCCCCTCCCCGCCCCGCCCCGCCCCGCCCGCCCCGCCCTCGGTGTGGTGCTCGGCTCCGTTGAACCTGCAGGCCTTCCAGCAGTGCTTTCTGCCCGAGAAACAATCGCCTGTCGTAAATTGCCCGGGGCCGCGGAACGAATCCCGCCGCAGCAAAACCCCACAAGAAAAATCTTTTTTTTTTTTTTTTTTCAAAAACGAGATGGGGAGAACGAGGGAGAATATTCAGTGTTTCTTCGTTTGACTTGGCTCTTTCTGTACTAAAATAATAAGGCAAAAAAATAAATTTAAAAAAGTTAGGCGGGTTGTGGGTGTCAGTGGCGGATCCAGAGTCGGCCCAAGGGAGGGGCGACGTAGCACTTTTTGCCTACTTACCGGGGCAAAGTGTTGCTTTTTGCCTGCCTTTCAGGCGGCTATCTAGGGCTCCGGGGGGGGGGGCAATTGTTCTTTTGCCCCCCCCCCCTCTGTATCCGCGCTTAGTGGGTGTTGAACCTGAGTCTGAGGAGGCTCATGAGCAGACGAGAGACACACCGACCGCCCAGCTAAGTCGACTTTTAATCTCAACTGACTCCGTGCAAATTCTAATCGTACTGTCAACATTTGCCCCCGCCCTCTTTTCAAATACTTGCATTTTTTTTATTTCTTTTGTTTCCAGGTTTGTTTGTGCGGAAAGGGGCCTTGACCCTCGCGCCTTTGCAGCTCTGCCACGTAACTGCATCGTTAAATATCTTTTTTTTTTTTTTTTACCGCGTTGTGTTGGTATTGGCGCGGCTGTTCCTGCCTGGAGAGGGCGCGGCCACACGCGTGTTACTGCGGCGGTAACGGCCAAACCTTCTCGCGCGTCTGGCCGCGCAGCAGCAGTCCATAAACAGTTGTCATCCCCGCGCGGTTGGCGACTCTGGTGACGACGGGACGTGTCCGGAAACGAGCTATGCACCTGTGGAAACAGGAAACTAATATTGCAAAAAAATAATCAAATAAAGTAATAAAAATATTAATAGATAAGTAGATATAATAGATTTAGGAGCGGTGCTGGTCGTCGTGCAGCATGGCTTTGAGGACGATCGCGGGGACGCGCCAGTAGCTGCCGTCCCTTTTTTTTTTTGGTATCATATTGTCGATTTGACGGCATGGTTCGAGTTGGCCGAGTCGGGGCAGTGACGGCCAAACAAGTCTTTCGGGTGTACCCAAGCGCTGGCAATCGTGTTTAACTAAAAATAAATCTAAAAATGGAACTCTACACCCCCTCCCCAGTCTTAATGGGGAGGCCTCCTGCTTTACTTCGGTGTTCGGGATGGGAACCGGTGCTATCAGGTAACTGGGGTTAATCCGATCCAGCGACTTCGATATCGTACGCCGGGGGACCCAGTAGGACCCGAGCCGCCGACACGGCTCAAACATGGGCAGAGTAGAGTAAGGTAGAGACGATAGAGAGACAGAGAAAGAAAGAAAGAGAGAGAGAGAGTAGTTTTGGGAGCTTTTGTTTGCGCAGGCTGGTCGGTACCCAAATGGTACACCCGCTGTCCGGCGCTCCCAGACCCGAACATGCAGTCAGTGGGCCAGCTTCAAAGGACTTATCAACTCCATCCGACGAATCGGAATGGACCCACTCGCGACCAATTTCGAGTGGCTGGCTCGATCGGGGATCGACCCAGTGCCGAGGCCAATCCGCCGAAGCGGACTGCTTTTTAGACACCCGATGTAGTGGCCCGGCAAAGGCGACCTTGACCACTACACCATTCTGACTTGCACGTCTGCCGAGTGTTGGACGACGGGTTTGAGTCGCAGTGGGAGGAAGCCACTCGAAAAATGAAAGGAGAAATCGGGATTCGATCCCCGGATCTTACGGTCGGGGATCGACGCCTCTCCACTCTCAGCCACCACGGCTCATGTCTGACGCCGATTGAAGCGGGCTCTTGACGTGACAATGAGCACCGGTCAGAGATAAAAAAAAGTTGTGAAGCATAATAATGACTTGAACCGCCGATCCTCGCCCCGGGAAACCGACGCGTCGTCAACACCTCCAGCCACCACGGCAGATGATGGTTAGATAGCATTGCTGTGACTTTGAAGCAGACTGGGGAGGCCAGTGAAAAATAACTAATGTTGGAAGTTGACCCTGGGACTGTAGACCACTGCTCGCATCATCTCTGGTATGTTAGCCGAGAAACCATGTCATGTAGAGGCCTCGAATCTAACCTATGGCCAAAGCTGATGTGAGCTGTTGAACCACATTAACTGAGATCTTTGAGGCATCGATTTTCGATCCTCGAGTAGGGACGGGCGATCGAATCCCCACGTTCCTCACCTTTTCTCGACTGGCTTATCCAGGGGTCAGTGCGAGCGGTCAACATCGCCGAAGCATCTGCACCAGACTCTCATTTCCTAGGTTCAACACCGTTGCTACGGAATAACCGAACTAGTCACGCTCTTGCCCGCGTGGGTCTTACGATGGCCTTAATTGGTTTCAGAGTTCCAAAGTTGGCAATTCTTTTTCGCCCTTAGAAATGAAGAAGAGCCTCCGTTTGCGCCATCCAGGACTCTGCCAAGGCGCCTTCTTTTTCCGCCTTAATGGAATTAAACGTGAAAGTTGCCATTCTGTTGGCATTAAATCACGGGAACAGCGGACGTTACATCAGCTCTGCACCGCTGCTCTTCCGTGACCTTGGGCTGTGGCGCTGTGACCTTGAGGCGCTTCCTCTCAGGGAGACTATCATCTTAACGGATACGTGTTTGTGATTCCAGATCCGGGAGCGGAGCGCACCCGACGACGAAGTTACGCCGGTGAGTATCGAGCGTGGCAAGCACCAAAATTTAAAAAAAAAAAAAAAAAAAAAAATGAAGGAAAAAAATTGAGAGCTGGTTTGTATTTTATTTTTGGAGGGAGTACACTTTGAGTTATCCAGTTGCTTTGGGTGGTAAGATACGGAAAGAGCGCGCTCGGCACACTGTGAGGCGTATCTGTTCGTCAAGAAGCAGCAAACGCACAGCCATCAGGTTGCGTGTACAAACACGGCCATGGTGTGCTCCGTGTCGGCCCATCTGCGATGTAGTTTAGTTGTCGCTTTGATGGTGTCTGACATGGGTTTCCGGCTGGGGTATTTTGAGATCCGAGACCAGTTGGTTTTAATTTCCCACTGTGTCCCTTCTTCGACATGAGTTGGTACTTTCGCTCGCTAAAATTGCTCGGTAAAGTATTTCTTTTTTATTTCGCAAACCGCTGTTGAAGTTTGGCAAGATTCTTGAAGCTGTTGAAGCGAGAAGACGACACTGGCCCCGACGTCCCACAGTGGGCCAGAAGACCGAAGACCGGCGCCTGCGGCCAACATTCAAACGCGTCTTGAGCTCCGGAGTCGCTAAATGAGACTCGAACCGAACGCGTGACCCCACCAATGGATTGCTCTCCGAGAGAAGAATCCATTGGTGGGGTCACACGTTCGGTTCGATTCCCATTCTGCGACTCTGGAGCTCAAAACGCGTCCAGGATTTTATCCATAAGCACCGGTCTTCTGGCCCACTGTGTCTCCCCCCTCTGTTTTCCTACCCCTTCCGTGGCGCGGAAAGAGCCGCGAGCCCCGCGGCCGGGTAATTGTGTGCCATTAGCACGAGGATTCCTTTCACTTGTTTTCACTTCGTTTTTCACAGTGTGTTTCACTTGTCTATGGCTCTAGAAGGCCTCGGAAGGCCTTCGCTGTGACGGAAGCGTCTTGCTGTTGTTCAAGGCCGACCCAGCACACCCCGCGGCTGTGCCCTGTACTGTCCCGGTTTTTATTTCTCCCCCCCCCTCTTCTCCCCCCCCTCTCTCTCTCTCTCTCTCTCTCTCTCTCTCTCTCTCTCTCTCTCTCTCTCTCTCTCTCTCTCTCTCTCTCTCTCTCTCTCTCTCTCTCTCTCTCTCTCTCTCTCTCTCTCTCTCTCTCTCTCTCTCTCTCTCTCCAGCCCACCCCTTTTGTCCCTCCGACTCATTTCTGCACATTCTTTTCGTAATGGAAATCTTGTTATCTCTCCGGCCGGTATTTATCTATTCACTGGGGCGTGCCAGGGATGGTGTGAGGGAGAGAGGGGGAGAATATTTAATGCCTGCTTCCACGGTTCGGCGCGGAGCACGATTCTTAATCCGCTAGCAAACACGAAATAAAAATGGATCCGTCATCGACGTTCTGATTGGCTCCGCTTAGCGCGGCCGAAGGCTTTCGGTGCAGCCATGCGTGTTGCGTTGACAGAGAGAGAGAGAGAGAGAGAGAGAGAGAGAGAGAGAGAGAGAGAGAGAGAGAGAGAGAGAGAGAGAGAGAGAGAGAGAGAGAGAGAGAGAGAGAGGGGGAGAGAGAGAGAGAGAGACAGAGAGAGACAGAGACAGACAGACAGAGAGACAGAGACAGACAAAGAGAGAGATATCGCCTTCGTGTGTGAGGGTAGGTCACCCGTTCCACTCCCCCGCAGGGCCACTGCCTACCTACCAGGCGCTGACTAAAAACAACAAAACACCCAGGAAAAGAAATAAATTTGTCGGGCGTCGAAACCGAATCGAACCGGATACCCGGTGACAGAAACCGGCGTCGCAACCAACTGAGCCACGCGGATGCGCGTGTTTTTCACTTTAGCTGACGAGGTGGCCGGAAGAGGGGTGGACTGCACATCCGGGTGGCACTCGTGGTACGGGCCGGTGGTCACTGGTCCTGCATGGGAATCACACACTGGGGACAGAGAGAGAGAGAGAGAGAGAGAGAGAGAGAGAGAGAGAGAGAGAGAGAGAGAGAGAGAGAGAGAGAGAGAGAGAGAGAGAGAGAGAGAGAGAGAGAGAGAGAGAGAGAGAGAGGGGGATTGTGTAAGTAGGGGGAGTGAGGCGGGGGCTGGAGATAGTTGTTGTGATTAATGACAGCCCCTGTCGTTGACGAGGGCGGCGGCCACCTGACATGAAGGGCTTACAGTGTACGCGGTCAGCGACGTGCTAGGGGGCGTGTCCTGCCGCGTGTCCACAGCGTGTCTGCGGTGTTTCACGCACTCTGCGCCGGGTGCCGGTGACACGCACTGCAAACCAGCTCGTCGTCGTAGACTGCAGCAGCTGGCCGGCTGGCCAGCATCACACAGTGGGACAGAAGACCGGCATCATCATCATCAGCGCTTTTAGGCCTCAACAGACCCTTAGCGTTCGAGTAAGCAACTACAAGAAACATGGGCGCAGGCGGCCACACTGAGAAAACCTGACAAACTATTTCAGTCCTTACGAATAAAATTAGCTTCTTATAACAAAGTTTTTTGAACATACATAAGCTCACAAAGGCGGACGTTCGCGTTTAGTGCAGCGTGGCTTTTCCACGCCGGACGGAGAAGGAAATCGCTCTCGGTGTTCTCGTCGGCGGCCTCGAAACCTCGGTTCAGGGTTCAGGGTCCGGGGTTCAGCGGTTCAGGGTTCAGGATGCTGTGGACACGGAAAGCGGTCGGTCGTAAACAAGTCATAACCCGATTCGGGCCGCCACGTGTGGCCCCCGCTTAACAGCCAAAACTTGAGTGGGTGGCAAGGCGCTGCTCCGCCGGCCAGCGGCTGGAGGGCCCTCTCGAGGGTCCTCTGCGTGACCCGCCGTCCACCCCACAGTGGGCCAGAAGACCGGTGCTGGCGGACAAGACTCTAGACGCGTTTTGAGCTCCAGAGTCGCTAAGTGGGACTCGAACTGCACGTGTGACCCCACCAACGGATTGCTCTCCGAGCGAGGAATCCATCGGTGGGGTCACACGTTCGGTTCGAGTCCCATTTAGCGACTCTGGAGCTCAAAACGCGTCGAGAGTTTTGTTCGCGTGCGCCGGTCTTCTGGCCCACTGTGTGCCGCCGGGGCGAGACGGCGCCAACGGCTGGAGAATGACCAGCCCCCTTTCCACAGCACTCTTCTCCAGCGCTGTCACGCGACGATCAAGTCGGACACTCACTTCGCAGTCATGGCCACTTTTACGGTGCTGTCCATCATCAACGCGAGGGGTCGAGTGCCGAACCGAAGCAGCCACCACTGTTTCGAAGTGGCGTCGGTTCCCGTCTCAAAGTAGTGTTTTTTTCCTCCTTTGCTTTTTTTTCCGAAACAAAGCAGAGTTATTTTTAAAACTAAAAAAGCTGAAAAAATACTATACTTAGTATGGGATTGAACCCGTGACGTCAGACATCCAACCTCACATCGCTCCCAGATGAGCTACCGCGTCTTGACAGGCCCATGTCGGTTGCTGCTGCTCAGAAAGGCCTGCCACGTCTGACATTGTAGGGGTCGTCCGGGATGCGGCGCTACTTTGACGGCGGCCGGTGTGATTGGCTGGCAGGACGGGGGTCTGGATGGCGGTCTCGATGGCGGTCTCTGGGCGTAAGAAGGGGTTGACGTGGCGCGGATATTGGCAGGGCGCGGGGGGCTAGCCTCGGGGCAGGCGCGGCTAGGCTCGCACAGTGGGCCAGGACCGAGGTTCAACTCCTGGTGCATCCAATCGTTTATTTTTCTTGTTTTTTCTTAAAAAGTAAATAAAATAGACTGGCAGTTTTTAGCGAGACTTGGACATCTCTCGAAGCACACGCAGCCAACAGTTTTTCGTTCGGTTTCCAGGAGAAAAAGGGCATTGCCTTCTCCGAGGCGTCTGTGCCTCGGCTGCTCGCCGAGCCGCGCACCCCGTCATGCCCCAATCTCATTGCGACCCTCTCCCCGAAGCACCTGCCAATGCGCGGCAGCCAGGGGAGGGGGGGGGGGGCACCACAGTGGGCCAGACGACCGGACCTCAAAACGCGCCGAAGGTCACGGCCCCCTGCGCCGGTCTTCTGGCCCACTGTGCGCCCCTCCTCCCCCCTTTCCCTCTCACCATAATCCCAGCAAATATAACCTCCACCTGCACCTCCAAGGCCGCACATACGCAAACTGGCACCTGGGTCTCGGCGGCCGGCCCCTTGTGCGGCGCCGCGTCCGGCCAGGGCGTCGCGGCGTCGCAGCGTCGAGTCGCGCTGTTTCGATGCCGTGTGCACCTCGGCACCACCCGGCCGTGAATATGCATACCGCGACCGGCGCACAGTGGGCCAGAAAACCGGCGCAGGCGGACAAAACTCTAGACAGGCGTTAGGAGCGCCGCGCAGAGTCGCTAAACGGGACTCGAACCGAACGTGTGACCCCACTGGTGGATTCCTCGTTCGGAGAGCAATCCATTGGTGGGGTCACACGTCCGGTTCGAGTCCCATTAGCGACTCTCGAGCTCAAAACGCGCCTCGAGTTTTAGCCACCTGCGCCGGTCTTCTGGCCCACTGTGCAGCGGCGTGTTTGTTAACAAGTAGGGCCCCAGGCGCGAGCGCGTGAGGCGGGGGCGGGGCGGGGCGGGGCGGGGCGGGGTGGGGCGGGGCGGGGCGGGGCGGGGCGGGGCGGGGCGGGGCGGGGCGGGGCGGGGTGGTGTGGAGCGCAGTGCGCAAGTGGTGGGTCACAGATTAAATTGAGCCGCCGGGGGGTCTTGCTGTCTTGCTGGTGTTGCACTGCACGGCTGCACGGACACTACTCGCGTGAACAGCCCTGCCAGGAGCTGTCCCCAGCGGATGAGGGCGCGCTGGAATCGGCTAGGCGGCGGTTTGATTCCTCAAAAACTCACCTCAATTCATTTATTTATTTTTTTGTTTAAAAATACAATAAAGTCCTTCTTTTTCGTTTGAAACTCTACGCGATGCGCGTTTTAAACTTTTCCCCGCGCGTTTTCGCGAAACCGGGATTTTGGCCGCCTTGACGGTCTTCTGACCCACCGTCGCGCTGGCCGCCAACAAGCCGGCCGGCTTTTTGCCGTCCCCGGGGAGGGATATGAACGGATCCTGGGACGTAAAAAGATTTGCCGGCCGCGGCAGTCCTTGTTCCCGCGGCCGTGTTGTGACGCCAAGACTCAGCTGGGCTTTCGCTTTATGGAGCGGGGCCCGGGTTCGAATACCACCAACGTGGCTAATTTTGGCGCGCGCAGCGCACTCTCGCGGCGGCTGGCGGAAGGTAGTTCGTCGCGCTCACTCTCGGACTATTGGCCGGTGACAGCAACTACACTAGATCAAAGTTCGGAAAATCAGAGGTTCAAATACCGGCCGCGTCACCCCGTTTTATTTTTCTGTTTTGCCGCGTTCTCTGCTCGGATAGGAAGTTGCGGAAACGTCGTTCTTCTGTTGTTGTTGTTTTGTTTTTTTGTTTTTTTTTCCACGCGGGACGTGACGAGCCGACCACGGCCGCGACGCCGCGTGACTTACCTTAATGAACCCCAAACACCTGTCGTCGTGTTTGTTCATTAGGCTCTGATCTGATGCCCCCCGCAGAGAGAGAGAGAGAGAGAGAGAGAGAGAGAGAGAGAGAGAGAGAGAGAGAGAGAGAGAGAGAGAGAGAGAGAGAGAGAGAGAGAGAGAGAGAGAGAGAGAGAGAGAGAGAGAGAACTGTCGAGGCGGAGACACATCGCGGACCTCGGCTGCTGAGATGGTCGTCGTTCGACTTGACGTGAAGGGGTCCTCGTCGAACTGATCATTTTTACGCCACAAAAAAAAAAAAAAAAAAAAAAAACGGGGCGCGGAGGAACAAGTTGAAAAAACATCGCGCGCACGGATCACTGCGGAGGAAAAAAAAATCTCTCGGCAAAAGTGGGCTGTGGTTAGGAGGACGACGACGACAGGGGGAAGTGAGGTGAAAAATATCGTTCGGGGGGATGATAAAACGCCGGGGCCAAGGGTGATTAGGCATTCGCAAGCCGATAGAGGGGGTGGGGTGGGTTGGGGCGGGGTGGGGCGGGGCGGGGCGGGGCCTTTGGTCTCTGGGCCTTCGGTCTTATCACGCCTCCATTGGTTTATGTCCACGGCGCTTCCGACTGGATTTCGGCGCTTTCTGGACTGCTCCGTTCGAATCGCGTGCACACCCTAGTCGACCGGAATCATATTTTTAGGATTTCTCTCTATATTTCTTCCCCCTTTCCCCCTTCTCTCCCCACCTCTCCCTCCGTCTCTCCATAAATGGGGCTTCGGCGCGAGCCAAGTTTGGCCCGGTTTTGCGACGCCACTGTACACAAATTGGCAGAGCAGCGTCGCTACACCGCAAACACACATATACACATGTGTTGGCGATACTTAGCCCCCACCATTAAGGGAGGGGGAGGGTGGTCGTGCCCCTCGGGGGCCACCCCGCCTCGCCACGCCCCGCCCCGCCACACCCCGCCCCGCCCCACCCCGCCCCGCCATTTTCGCATGCGCTGATCCCACCCCGCCCCGCCCGGATACTTTCGTCCGTTTCAGCGCCTCCGCTGTTCAATCTGCCTTGGGGCCGCCACAGTGGGAAACACGTGTTGGGATCCGAAGCCCCCTCCTTCATTAAGGCTCACCCGGCCACCTACGGGAGATAAATTGAACTGAGTGTCACGAAAAAAAAATGATGGAACGTTCCAGAATTTAAACCGGGGAGGTTTTTTAAATTACAATTTTTTTAAAATTGTATCATACGGAGGAGCAATTGAACAGAGTGGAAAGAAAAAAATAAAACATTCCGGGATTTGAACCGGTGTCCCTTGCACGAGGAACCGACGTCCTTACCCACGCGGCCACGGAACCATGCGTGCAGCCAATGTCTTTTTCGGCGTGTGCAATCCGGGCGTCTGGTTGTCGCGCGAGCCAGAAGGGTTGTCATCGGGGGCGGGACGGACTGAATAGGGAAATAAGCATCAACACACACGTTCACACACACACACACACACACACACACACACACACACACACACACACACGCACGCGGGGTTGCGTATATCGACGTGAACGACGCGTCTCAATGTTTATAGCCTCGTGCCGGGTGCCGTTATGGCACTGGCTGGAGGGGGAGGGGGGCAGAGGGGAAGGGGAGGGCGAGGACGAGGGGGAGGGGGAAGGGATGTGCTTTGCAGCCGCACCTTGCGCGACGTCCTCTCTGGCGTCACCGATTCCTCCACCCCACTGTATGGCTCTCTATCCCATTGCAGCCCCGCCCCGCCCCGCCCCGCCACGCCCCGCCGCGCCCCGCCGCGCCCCGCCTCGCATAGCTGATACGCCCTTGCTGGCACACAGAGCGGCACGGAGCGGTGGGGCTTAGTGCATGCCATATTCTATCGTCTGGAAAATGTGATAACTGCTGGCAGCGAAACCTGAACGCCGCAAACAGGGCCGGGCCGGCCCAGGCGGCCCAGGCCAGCCACTGGCTCGGAAGGTGTGACAATAGCCAGCACATCTTTTGGCGCGCAATGAACAGAGCGGCGGCCAGCGGCCCACTGTGCGGCGGGGGAGATGGCATCTCCCCGGGGAACATGTCGCAGCAATTTGTCATTGGGTCTACGCGGCCGGCACGCACTTCCGGTCGAGGCGATTCATCGAAAGCGCGAAATTTACTCCAACAAGAAACAACCCCACCCAAATCTGTGCACCAAAATTCACCAAAAAATTGAAATTTACTTAAATTTTTTACAATTTATCGTAATTCTTCTCAAAATTTAATAGTTTTTGCTCACAATTGATCGAAATTCAACTGACAATTCATAAGGGGTTTGTACACCGATATTCACAGTAATTTCCCCTTGATTTACATGTAGAGGTTGTGTGATCCAAACAGCTTATCTAATCTTGCCCGTTCCGGACATAAGTACGCATTTTTCTGATTCGAAGAATTTTTGGAGATTCGACTAGACATCGGAAAATGCCACTTCGCTCGCCACTTTTGCCTGCCTACCTCCAGCAGCGCAACCTCCGTCCTTCGGCGGCGCCCAGCCCCCTGTGCGGCCCACTGTGCGGCCTCTCGGCCGTTACGCCCCGGATTACCACAACATCTACGGATGGTAGTTCGCACTACAGCCCCGAAAGTTTCGGTGACCTGACCTGGATCCGGGACGGGCGCGCGGGATCTCGGCCTCCCACCGGCAAAGTTGCGGCGACCTTGTGGCCGGGTCAGTGACGAGCTTTATCGGCTGGGCTCTATGCGGTTCGCGCCCCGCCCGCGGCTAAAAGTGCTCGAGTGTGTGAACACGATTGTTGGTACTGTCAAGCCGCACAGTGGGCCAGAAGACCGGGTGGAGGCGCGTTCAAAATCCCGGATGCGTTTTGAGCTCCAGAGTCGCTAAATGGGACTCGAACCGAACGCGTGACCCCACCAATGGATTCCTCGTGCGCAGAGAAATCCATTGATGGGGTCACACGTTCGGTTCGAGTCCCACTTAGCGACTCCGCAGCTCAAAACGCGTCCGGGCCTCACTGAACGAGTGGCCCCGCCAACGAATGGTCTGGCCCACTGTGCGCTGCGCGCCTGTGAACGTCGAGGTAGGCCAGCCCGCCGGGCAAGGCAGCGCGTCGGGTTGTCTACCCGGAGTCTCGCAGGCGCCTCGCAGCCCTGCCCTGGGCAAGCGACGACAGAGACCTCTCATTTTCTTTGTCCCTTTCTCCGCGAGCTGAGTTTAGTTTCTCGCTCCACCGCAGCAGGGATGCCGCCGCTGTTGTTGCTATTCTAACGCAAGAGGAGGACTTTGTCTTGAAGGCTAATGCGGGCAGACTGGGTCGGGTTGGCCAGACGGGTGCACTGTAAAAATTTCTTGTCACTTTATGACAAAGTCTTGGATGATTATGACAATGTCATCGCAAAGTGATAACATGTTCATCAAAGCTCCTGTACCTTTTGCACGGGCGTGACAAAAATGTCATCAATACATTTGATGACATGCTTGTAAAAAAAAAAAAAAAAAATAGTCTTGGAATTGTCAGTAAGTGACAACTAAAATTTTTACAGTGTAGGCCAGACAGGTGGGCCAGACGGGTGGGCCAGGCGGGTGGGCCAGACGGGTGGGCCAGACGGGTGGGCCAGACGGGTGGGCCAAACGGGAGGGCCAGACGGGTGGGCCAGACGGGTGGGCCAGACGGGTGGGCCAGACGGGTGGGCCAGACGGGTGGGCCAGACGCCGCGGTAGACTCGGCTCTGGCGCGGCGCAGCGGTTCGCACTCGGGGCTGCAGTGGCAGCACAAAATTCAGCGCACGCGGACTGTGGCAATGGCGGCATTGCTGGCAGCGACCCATCCCGGACGGTGGAGGCCGGGGGGAGGGGAAAGGGGAAGGGAAGGGGGAAGGGGAGGGGGGAAGGGGAGGGGAAGAAACCTCGTCGTCGTCCTGCAGCGGGCACTCGTACGACGCGGCCCAAGGCAATCCTGCAAATCGAAATTCCCGCGGTTTAATCGTGCCGAACGGGTACGGCCCGAGGAGGGGGAGAGCATAGCGGTACTTCCGGCAAAATGCTTGTCGGAATACTAGCCGCCGTCTGGTAAGGTACTCGCAAAAAATCACATAAGAAAAAAAGTCGCTCTTTATTTTTTGGTACGATTACCCAAAGTGGATGAACCAGCTGCACTTGCGCTAGAGCAAAATAATACCCCTCCTTTCCCAGCCGGCCCAATCCGGCTGGGTGTGACTGACAAGGCGCACAGTGGGCCAGAAGTTCAGTGAAGGCGGCCGAAACAGGACGTGGAACCCAACCATTGGATTGCTCTCCGAACGAGGAATTCATTGGTGGGGTCACACGTTCAGTAGTTCGAGTCCCTTTTAGCGAGTTTGGAGCTCAAAACCCGTCCGAGATAACGACTGCCTCCACCGGTCCTCCGGCCCACTGTGAGGTGCCGGTGGGGTCGCCTGAGACCTTCACCCAGGCGTCTCGTCGCATCCATCAATTTGCGGGCCTCTACTCGAAGCAGGTGGGCACCCTTGCTCTCTTTCTCTCTCTCTCTCTCTCTCTCTCTCTCTCTCTCTCTCTCTCTCTCTCTCTCACTCTCACTCTCTCTCTCTCTCATTACGCACATACTCACAAGTTCCCCCCTGTCGGGCGAAGACTGGGTTAGCTCCTGCCGCCGGATGTCGCGTCGCCGACAGCCGACCCTATTCTCAATGTCACAGCAGTGCACAGTGGACTGAACTTCCTAAGAGGCCTGAAACGGCATGCAAGAAGCGAGGGAGAGAGAGAGAGAGAGAGAGAGAGAGAGAGAGAGAGAGAGAGAGAGAGAGAGAGAGAGAGAGAGTGGGTGGGTAACACGGCACATGTAGGACCTTCCTCACCTTCTCTGCTGACGTAAGATGCCCTTTGGCCCCACCTGCCGCCGAGCCCTACCGCATTTGATTCAGTCCATTGTGTCGGTTCTCTCTCTCTCTTTCTCTCTCTCTCTCTCTCTCTCTCTCTCTCTCTCTCTCTCTCTCTCTCTCTCTCTCTCTCTCTCTCTCTCTCACTCTCCCCGTCTCTCCGTCGTCCAGGCTGACAATGGGGCAGATTGCTGCCTGCCTACCCCACCAGTAGATCGACACCTCTCTCTCTCTCTCTCTCTCTCTCTCTCTCTCTCTCTCTCTTCGAGACTTCCAGCGCCGCCGTCTACGTTTCCTGCTCTAATCTTTGCCAGTAGACCACACCCAACCACGCGGACCCCACTTGCCTCACTTTACCTTGTCCTAAAGGGCAAGCGGGACCCCGCGCGCTTTTGTGGACGTCTGTGGGCGTGTGTGTGTGTGTGTGTGTGTGTGTGTGTCTGTGTGTCTGTGTGTGTGAGTCTGCGTCGCCAGGAGGGCGTTTCCCTGTGGCTGGCTCGTCTTTGTGTTCCCCATGAATGGCGAAGATGCAGACCCAGTGTGTGTGTGTGACTGTGTCTGTGTGTGTCTGTGTGTGTGACTTTGTCTTTGTGTGTGACTGTCTGTGCGCGCGCGTTCTCCAGAGATGACGATAGCGATGATTATTGTCTGTGCGACGACAATGCCAGTCGCAACGGTCCCCAATTCCCATGAAATTAGTGGCTTGTTAAAGTGATCCCAATTGACAAGCCCCGGCTAATTTGCCAAACTGGCGTTTCAGCATAGATCTGCGCCGTGTGATCGAGAGCGTGGAATTGTTCATTTTTAATGGACAGGTCCAGCGTTCGAATCCCCTCGTGTGTCCAATTACTTAGCCTGTTTTGTCGGTGACAGTTTCAACGCAGATTCTCGACCTATCGCAATGCGTCCTCCACCTCACCTCGCTGATAGTGCAACCCGGACTGCGTGTTCCCGCAGCAAGAGCCCTTACCTGCCTCATCCGTCGAGCACTTTTTTCTTCGTCTGGCAGCCCGTCATGCGTCCAGCTCACAAAGTGCGAGCTGCCGCTGCACAGTGGGCCAGAAGACCGGCGCAGGCGGCCAAATTTCTCGACGCGTTTCGAGCTCCAGAGTCGCTGAATGGGACTCGAATCGGACGTGTGACCCCACTAATGTATTCCCCGCTGGGAGAGCAATCCGTTGATGGGGTCACACGTTCGGTTCAAGTCCTGTTTAGCGTCTGTGGAGCTCAAAACGCGTCTAGAGTCTTGGCCGCCTGCGCCGGTCTTCAGGCCTACTGTGCGCCGTGCTTTCTGCTCGGGGCCTCGAGGGCCTCCTCGCTGCCCCGCGTGCATATTTTTTTTTTTATTTGAACGGTTTACAGCGTTTTTACAATGAGAATGGGGGTTGCCTGAGTCTTGGTCCCTGCTTACAGAAATTATTGCATACGCGGCCCGGAGATACCCCATGCTGCCTGCGTCCGCGGGCCGCCCAGTGTTGGCCAACTCGGTTCCCCGGCGGCCTGGCCGCTGCTTGAAAAGACTATTTGTGGGCGTGAGATTCCGGCTCGGCCGTCGGTTTGCTTCGCTGTGTGGTGCAACGCCCTGGGCTGGCCCCCGGGCTAGCCCCGGCACCGGACAGACACACAGTGAACCAGAAGAACGGCGCCGGCGGCCGAAACTCTTGACGCGTTTTGAGCTCCAGAGCCGCTGTACAGGACTCGAACCGAAACGTGTGACCCCACCGATGGATTCCTCGTTCGGAGAGCAATCCATTGGTGGGGGTCACACGTTCGGTTCGAGTCCCATTTAGCGACTCTGGAGCTCAAAACGCTTCCGGTCATCTGGCCCACTGTGAGGCAGTGGCCCCTCGCTCCTTCATCTCTACCCCTCTCTCGAGCTGCAGTGCCAAACAAAACGCCAGCAGCGGAACCGAGAGAGAGTCGACCAATTTATTGACAGCTCGCCAGCAATAAGTTTCAATCTTACAGCAGCAAACTTTCGACAAAGCGAGTGACTAAAATCTGAGGAATTTTGGGCGGTGCGCCGGGACTTCTTGCCTCTGAGTTCTTGTGGTTTATCGCGTCCTTCCACAATATAACGTCCGTCTCGGAGAACACTCGTTTCTGCTCTTTTCTTCTTCTCTTTCTTCTGTTTGGCTGTCCTCCGCGTCATCTTCCTCTTTCTCTCTCCTCCTCTTCCCGATGGCAGATATCCTTATTTATTGTCACACTATCGCTGGACTCACTCTTGTTCTCATTTCCGGCGCCTCCACGACCGCACGGTCTGAGCGTGGCGCACAGTGGGACGGAAGACCGGCGCAGGCGGCCAAGACTTTTGACGCATGTCGAGCTCCAGAGTCGCTAAGCAGATAGCAAACCGAACGTGTGACCCTAACGATGGATTCCTCGTTCGGAGAGCAATCCATTGGTGGGGTCACACGGTCGTTTCGAGTCCCATTTAGTGACTCTGGAGCCCGAAACCCGAGAGGGCTTTTAACCACCTCTGGCCCACTGTGTCGCGGCTCCCTTTTGCGCGAAATGGAAAACAAAAACGAAAACGTAGTTTATTCCTTTCTCTCTCCAAGTTGACGGCACTCTTCGTGGCCTCCTGCATCTACGTGGCCCGGCCGGGCAGCTATCCCGACGGACTGCACAGCGGGCCACGTCTGATTGATTGGTAAATGTAATCACAAACTTTTTCTGCGGCCCAGGCACAGAAATGTTGTTGTTATTATTTATTTTTTTTCTTTTCTTTCTTCCATCCTTCATCTCACGGACCGCGTGGGGCCCTGTTCACCGCAGATCCCCTCGCTCACCGATCCTTTGTCTCATTCAAGGGGGGCCCCTGGGAATGAAGGCCTATTCAAGAAACCGCTCGCTCTCACACAAACCCATCCACACCCACCAACGACACCCCCTCTCTCTCTCTCTCTCTCTCTCTCTCTCTCTCTCTCTCTCTCTCTCTCTCTCTCTCTCTCTCTCTCTCTCTCTCTCTCTCTCTCTCTCTCTCCCTCCCTCCGTCCCTCTCTCTCTCTCTCTCTCTCTCGCCCTCTCTCTCTCTCTCTCTCTCTCTCTCTTACACACACACACACACAGGCCTATCATACGGCGATGCTGTCCCTTCGCGAAGGGCGCCGACAGGTGATACAGCGCCCGGCAGCCCTGAAAGGCCGATGGGCTGCTGCTGGAAGCTCGCTGGACCGCGGAGCACGGTGGGCCAGAGGACCGGTGGCGGCGGTCCAAACTCCGGACGCGTTTTTGAGCCCCAGAGTCGCTGCATATGGGACTCGCGAACCGAACGTGTGACCGCACCAATGGATTCCTCGTTCGGAGAGCAATCCATTGGTGGGGATCACACACGTTCGGTTCGCGGAGTCCCATTTAGCGACTCTGGAGCTGAAAGCGCGTCGGAAGCTATTCGGCCGGCTGTGCTGGTCCTCTGGCCCACCGTGTGCGGCGGGGTTAGCCGTCCGGTCACTGTGCCGCTGAGCCGCTGGACGCTGCTGGGGATTTCCAGCGACGAAGGTCCTCGTCGTCCCCCTAGGGGAAGGCGCAGTTGTTAGCCGCGCCACTGCATGCCGATATTTCACGGCTCGTCGCGGCGACGGCAGGTGCCGGGCTCAAATTGCATCAGCGGCGTGGTGGGGACCGTGTGTGTGTGTGTGTGTGTGTGTGTGTGTGTGTGTGTGTGTGTGTGTGTGTGTGTGTGTGTGTGTGTGTGTGTGTGTGAGAGAGAGAGAGAGAGAGAGAGAGAGAAAGAGAGAGAGAGAGAGAGAGTGAGAGAGAGAGAGAGAGAGAGTTGGCGTGTGTGTGAGGGTGTGTGAGTGAGTGTAAGTGTGAGGCTGAAAAATGATGTCGTCAGTCTCTGTTCGGCCTTCAGGCGCCCCTCGACAAGTCCGTGCCTTCAAGCACCCAATTCACAAGCCGATAACGGCACACTGGTAACAAAGACAAGAAAGCGGGCATTTTTTTATTTTTTAATTCACAAAATTTTTAACATTCTTGTCTCAAAGTCATTCCCGAGATTGTCATAAGTGTCGCGTGGGGGGGAAGAAAGGAACCAAAATGAGATGGTGACAGGGGAGGAAAACATTGCTTGTTTTCCTCGCGGAGCTGACGTCTCTCTCTCTCTCTCTCTCTCTTTCTCTCTCTCTCTCTCTCTCTCTCTCTCTCTCTCTCTCTCTCTCTCTCTCTCTCTCTCTCTCTCTCTCTCTCTCTCTCTCTCTCTCTCTCTCTCTCTCTCTCTCTCTCTCTCTCTCTCTCTCTTTCTCTCTCTCTCCGTTCCATGGTTAATTCAGCCGTCTCGGGGAAGCCTTAACTTGATTTGATAAGCCTTCCCGCTGGGCTGCAATTCTCCAAACAACAATATAAAACGTCTCTGTTTTTTTTTTCAGTCATGAAGGCGCGCGCGAAACGAGAGTCCCTTTTACAGTGTACGTATGTCTGTGGAAATTGTCTGAGTATATGGCGCACAGTGGGCCAGCCAGAAGACACCGGTGGAGGCGCGGTCACGATCCCGGACGCGTTTTGAGCCCCAGAGTTGCTGAATGGCACTCAAACCGAACCCCCCACCAATATATTCCTCTTTCGGAGAGCAACCCATTGGTGGAGTCACACGGTCACACGTTCGGTTCGAGTCCCGTTTAGCGACTGTTGACCTCAATAACGGAGTTTTGGCCGGTCTTCTAGAGCACTGTGCGGTGGCGCGGGGGGGGGGGGGGAATGCTGGCGACGCTTGGCTGCGTCGCGGACGCTGAGGTGTAGGATGGAGTAGCGCATTACCGCAGTGCCGTAATGTGGCACTAGTGTGGCTACACTGAGAAGTCCTGCCAACCTCATCATTTTCAGCAGCACCCACACTGCTAATCCAAGTGTGGCCCGAGTGCAACGCTTCCTTGCGTGGACCATTTTCGGTCCACGCTTTTCACGGCAAAAAACAGCTCAAAACGCGTCTAGAGTTTTGGCCGCCTGCGCCGGTCTTCTGGCCCACTGTGCGGCGTCGCTGCGTCCGGGGCGCTGCCCCGCCATGCGGCAGGCCGCCGTCACTACGAGAGCCGTAACGACGCGGTTACATGACGAGCCATCTCGCAACGACGTCGGCAGTTGTTCCAGTTTATTTCGTAGAAACGTCTCTGCGAATAAAATGCCCGGCGGCGTGTCGAGTAGCCGCGGCCGTTGTGACGGAACGAGTGCGGATAGCGCGCACAGTGGGCCAGACGACCGCACAGTGGGCCAGACGACCGCGCATGGGCGGCCGAAACAAACTCTAGACGCGTTTTGAGCTCCAGAGTCGCTGAACAGGACCGGAACCGAACGTATGACCCCACCTATGGACTGCTCTCCGAAAGACCCATCCATTGGTGGGGTCACACGTTCGGTCCGAGTCTCATTTTAGCGACTCTGCAGCTCATAAAGCGTCGAGAGTTTTTGCCGCCTGCGCCGGTCTTCTGGCCCACTGTGGCGCGTCTGTCTGTCTTTGTGTCTGTCCGCGTGTTACTGAATGGCCCACTCCCTCTGCTGGCTGTCTCCTCAAGAGCCGCGTGTAACAAGTTATAGAGAGCATCGAGAAGGAAAAGGGGAGGGGAGAGGGGGGGGGAGCATCATAAGCCGCTTCGCAACACACGGTTGCCTACCCCGCCTGTCCGGCCTGAGCCATGGGCAGTAAAAGATAACGGTGTGTCCCCTCGGTTGTGGCGGGGTGGGGCGGGGTGGGGCGGGGCGGGGCGGGGTGGGGCGGGGTGGGGCGCTGGGTGCCGCTCGCAAGCGGTGTGATGGCCTCACGTGTCGCACACTATCTTCTTCCTCGCGCGCGTGTGTGTATGTGTGTGTGTGTGTGGGGGGGTAAGTGTGTCCCTGTGTGTGTGTGTGTTGTGGTGCAGGTCAGCACACAAAGCAGTCCTGCGAAAAACAGGGGAAAAAAAGAAAATTCGTATAGTGTATTGAACTTGCACGTCTTGTCTTATACGGCGTGTGCTACGCGTCGTGGTCCAGCTTCCGGCGTCCGGCTTGACCTTCCGAGCTCTTCGTGCGAGAAATCTTTCTCTTTCGACTCGGTTTCTCCTCATCTGGAGCCTATTCCCCCCCCCCGTCCCCCCTCCCCCTCCTTTTTGCTCCTGTCTGGGTAACAACCACCCACGCGATGTAGCTAGCCTTCCTTAAGATTGATCACTCTCAGCTGGGGGCTACCCCTGAGTCCCTGCTGCAGCCAAACTCTCGAGGCACTGTTTCTCTCTCTCTCTCTCTCTCTCTCTCTCTCTCTCTCTCTCTCTCTCTCTCTCTCTCTCTCTCTCTCTCTCTCTCTCTCTCTCTCTCTCTCTCTCTCTTTCTCTCTCTCTCTCTCTCTCTCTCTCTCTCTCTCACACACACACACACACACACACACACACACACACACACACACACACACACACGTACAGAGAGCCAGGAGCTAGCCGCGCCAAGACAAGCGGACAGAAACCCAGGAGCGAAACCCAATTTGAGACAAACGTGTGTATGGCTGACTAGACTAGACCATTCTTTTATTTCTTGCTTCTCCTTGACGGCGGCAAGTCAACCGAGGGAGGGAGCGGGCTTAAACGAAGGGAAAAGATGGGCGCGGGCGCGTCGGGCCGCACAGTGGGCCGCACAGTGGGCGGCACGGTGAGCTGGCCTAGACGCGCATCTTGTCCTGCACGTCCTCACGCCCTGACACGGACGCACTAAACAGTTTACAGCCGGAATAAAGAGAGATGTTCTGCTCGGCCTCAAGGGGTCCAGCACTGGTGGGGGGAGGGGGGGGGAGAGGGAAGGGGTCAGGGGAGGGGGAATCGGAGGGGGGGAGGGCCCGCCAGGGCCAGGCCCCGCCAGGAGAGTTGCCACCCTATAATATCGATGGTCTGCCGGCGAATCGAAGCGGCTCCGTAAATGTAGCGTTTATGTGTTGTGGTTACGTGCTGCCCGGGGGAACCGGCAGTCCCGGCAAAGATTGAGTCTCTGTCCCACCGCCGCCGGTCTGGGACAAAAAGATCAACGTTGTTCTCTACAACCTACATTAGGTTTACCAAAAAAATATAAATTATTAAACAGTTTTGGTTTCATAAAGCCACGCGGCACAGTGGGCCAGAAAACCGGCATCCATTGGTGGGGCCGTACCAGGCCGTACACGTTCGGTTCGAGTCCCATTCAGCGACTCTAGAGCTCAAAACGCGTCCGTTATTTTGACCGCCCCCAGGCCGGTCTTCTGGCCCACTGTGCATGGGTGGGGGCAGTAAAAATAATTGGTGGCAGGACGTCGAAATGGTGCGGCAGTGGCGCAGGACGGTGAGGTGGACCGCACGCGCGACTGCCCGCCAAAAATGCCCCCCGTCCCCCTCCCCCTCCCACTTCCAGTTAATCAGACGAGTGGCGGAAGTACTTGATGTTTGCAGGCAATAAGAGAAAAGTGGTTTCCGCGCGGTGGGCCTACCGCGGGCCTCCCGCCGCCGCACAGTGGGCCAGAAGACCGCTGAGGCGGCCAGAATTCTTGACGCGTTTTGAGCTCCAGAGTCGCTAAATGGGACTCGAACCGAACGTGTGACCCCACCAATGGATTCCTCGTTCGGAGAGCAATCCATCGGTGGGGTCACACATTCGATTTGAGTCCCATTTAGGGACTCTAGAGCTCAAAACGTGTCCGGGATTTCGACCGCCTCGACGGTCTTCTGACCCACTGTGCGCCGGGCCGCCCAGCAGTGCCAAATACTCGCCATTCTCCGGCGACTCGCTCCAAACGACCACATTTATAATGAAACTATTGGACCGGCACGCGGCGCACAGTGGGCCAGAGGACCGGCGGCGGTCCCTGGTGGCCGTTGATGACGCCGTCATTGCCGCGCTGATGGTGGCGGAGTTCCTCGAGCTCCTGATGACGAACACGCCCCTCAGTGCCACAGTGGGGCAGAAAAGCGAAAGGCGGCGGTTTTGGGCGCCCGAGTCGCTGAATGGGACTCGAACCGAACGTGTGACCCCACCAATGGATTGCTCTCCGAACGAGGAATCCATTGGTGGGGTCACACGTTCGGTTCGAGTCCCATTTAGCGACTCTGGAGCTCAAAACGCGCAGACCAATACTCAACCTCGCTGATGTGACAGTGTCGTCCGGAGGTCGTGTCTAGAGTCCGCGGCCCGAATTCATCGATGTTTCCGGCGCGTCCCGCGTTATGAATTTCTCCGGGCCCCGGAACCCTTCCTCGGCGCACGGCGGGCCAACTCGTGCCTTCCCGGAGAAAGTCCGCTTTGGTGCCGGAGGAGCCCGGGACCCGGAGGAGGGGGAGGAGGAGGAGGAGGAGGAGGAGGAGGAGGAGGAGGAGGAGGAGGAGGAGGAGGAGGAGGAGGAGGAGGAGGAGGAGGAGGAGGAGGAGGAGGAGGAGGGGAGGGGAGGGGAGGGGAGGGGAGGGGAGGGGAAGGAGGAGGGGAGGAGGAGGAGGAGGAGAAGGGGGGGGGGAGAAGACCAGGAGGAGGTGTTAATTGGCGACGTGGACTCTGAATTCCGATTGCCGGCTATGTGGTGCCTCACACCTCGCCCTGCTAAAAAACCTTTGCTGAGTTCACAACTCAGATAAAAATTGGTTTCCTTCGTTATTTTCTACACATACCGTGTCGAGGTATGTACTTCACCTTTTCTAACAGTGTGTAGGGCGACTTGGGGATTTACTCGAGGGGACTTGGAAGTACGCCCCAGAGGGGAATGGCCATGCAGGGTGCAATATTATGCAGTTGGCTGGATTTCGGACGCCTCAAAGCTTTTACGGCTCCGCAGTCTCAACGAGACCCTCATTGAGTCTTCGCACTGGCATCGTGATTCTGCGTGGTGGGCGGGCGGAAACAGGGTCGGGGTTGCGGGCACAGTGGGCCAGAAGACCGGTCAAAAACAAACCAGATGATGCGAGCCGTGGTCCACAGTCCCAGAATTAACTTCTAACATTTATTATTTTTCACTCGGTCCTCGGCTGGTTGGCGCGGGAGTTGGAGGACCAGGGGTGGGGAAGACCCTCAGACCCAAATCGGCACCAACTTGGTGCGCAGGAAGGCAGATTCAGGTGGCCGCTCCACTTTCCCGGGGAGCAACACCTCGACGAACGAACCACATTAATTAATCCAACTCATTTGGCGGTCGCCAGGGCTACTAACTCAACCCGAAGGGCCGACCCGAGCCACCCGCACTGCGCAAAGTTGATAACAAAAGCCTGGGTTTGCACCTTCTTTTCCCAGCCCGCACACGCGCAGTGGGTCGGAAGACCAGCGCGGAGACGGTCAAAACTCTAGACGCGTTTTAAGCTCCACAGTCGGTAAATGGGACTCGAACCGAACCAGTCACCCTACCAATGGATTTCTCCCCCGACGAAGAATCCGCTGGTGGGGTCACGACACGTTCGGTTCGAGTCTCATTGAGCGATTCTGGAGCTCAATCACGCGTCTAGAGTTTTGGCCGCCTGCGCCCTGCGCCTGTCTTCTAGCCCACTGTGCGGCCGCTTGAAAACGGCCCCGCAATGCGTACTGCATACCCTTTGATTTGCCAACTAAAAACTTTTTTAATCCTCTCGCTTTAATATTTTTCTCCCATTTTTTTTCTTGTGCGTGACTGTACTCGTGCCTTTTTCTTTGTACGCGACTGTACTCGTCCAAACGCGCAGCTGTCCGAGACCGTTTTTGCGGTGAGTGTCGCGCGGCGGACGACCGAGTCAAGCACAGCCAAGCACCCGCGAAGGACCCAAAGGACCCACGGGACCGAAGCGGACAGCCGGCGGCGGCGAGGGCAGCAAAAACGGCGCAGGAGTCATTTCGCAGTCATTGAGACTCGGCGCTGCGTTGCCCGACTACGATAAAGGTTGACTGCCAATGCTGCCGCCGCGCCGCTGCTGCTTGAGCTGAAAAACAGTTGGCAACACTGCTGGCTGGCCGTTATCCGCGTTACCAACGTTACCATCGTCACCGAGGAGCGCGCGCTCGGCAGCATAGCGCTCCGGACCAGCAGGAGCGGCGATCATCGCGGGCCGCGGCACCGGACGGGTTTTGAGCTCCAGAGTCGCTGAAGGGGACTTAAAGCGAACATTGTGACCCCGCCAATGGATTCCTCGTTCGGAGAGCAATCCATTGGTGGGGTCACACGTTTGGTTCGAGTCCTGTTTCGCGACTTCGGAGCTCAAAATGCGTCTGGGAGACCACCTCCACGGGTCCCCTGGTCCACTGTGTGGTGGTGGTGGTGGTGGAGGTATTGCGGTCGGGGAAGTTACGGTTGTGGGGGTTGAAAGTGGGGAGTGGTGTGGAAAGTGGATGGCGTGGGGAGTTTTGTGGGGAGTGGCGTGGTGAGTGGCGCGGAGATCGGCGTGGGGAGTTGCGTGGGGCGAGGGGGAAGCAACTCAAAATTTCTGTGTACGTTTTACAAAATTTCTTGAAATTTTTGAAATTTTTCTAATTTGAGGAAATTTGTTAATTTTTTTTTTAAATTGTAAATTTTTCAAAATTGCCAAAATTAAAGATTTTTTAAAAAATTTCAGCCGCTAAGTAGGCTGATTGGTCATTTAAAATTTGGTAAAAATAATAAATAAAAAATGGAACCCTACGACCCTCTCCCTCCCGCAATGGGGTTCGAGCCGCCTGCTTAACTTCGGTGTTCGGATGGGAACCGGTGTATCCAGGCTTTAACTGCTACCGCATAGTTCAGCTTCTGTCGGACCGCTATAGCCTTCCACACATGAAGGACCGCCGATGAAGGCAGCCGGCGATCGTAGGGTTGAAGAGAGAGGACAGAGAGACAGAGAGTTAAAGAGAGAGACAGAGAGTAGTTTTGGGAGCTTTTGTTTGCGCAGGCTGGTCGGTACCAAATGTACACCCGCTGTCCGGCGCTCCCAGACCCGAACATGCAGTCAGCGGGCCAGCTTCACAGGACTTATCAACTCCATCCGACGAATCGGAATGGACCCACTCGCGACCAACTTCGAGTGGCTGATCCGATCGGGGATCGAACCAGTGCCGAGGCCAATCCGCCGAAGCGGACTGCTTTTTAGACACCCGGGTGTAATGGCCTGGATAAATGCCTAGACCACTACACCACGCTGACTTGCACGTCTGCCGAGTGTTGGACGACGGGTTTGAGTCGCAGTGGGAGGAATCCAGGGGAAAAATGAAAGGAAATTTGGGGATTCGACCCCTGAACCTTATGGTCCGGGTCGGACGCCTTGACGCCCTCAGCCACCACGGCTCATGTCTGCCTCCGATTGAAGCGGGCTCTTGAAGTGACAGTGAGCAGCGGCCAGAGAAAAAAGTTGTGAAGTAATAAGATTTGAACCGCCGATCCTCACACCGGGAACGACGCGTCGACACATCCAGCCACCACGGCACATGATGGTGACTGCGCATTGCTGTGGCTTTGAAGCACACTGGGAAGGGCAGTAAATTCGTAATTTTTTCAAAAAATCTTCAAAGCTAGTCGAAAAATGAAAGGAGTTGTTGGGATTCGTTCCCCGGACCTTACGGTCGGGGTCGGACGCCTTAACGCCCTCAGCCAGCACGGCTCATGTCTGGAGCCGATTGAAGCGGGCTCTTGACGTGACAATGAGCAGCGATCAAAGAAAAAAAATTGTGAAGTAATAAGATTTGATCCACCAACCCTTATACCGGGAATCCGACGCATCGACACCTCCAGCCACCACGGGAGATGATGGAAGCAGCGCATTGCTGTGGCTTTCAAGCACAATGGGGTGGGCAGTAAAAATGCATTTTTCGTAATTTTTTTTAAATCTTCAAAATTTTAAAAATTTCAATTGAATTTTTAAATTGTTCTATAAATTTTTTCAAATTTTTTGATTAATTTTTTTATATTTGTCAATAAAATTTATCAAATTTTTGCCACATTTAAATTTTTGGTGTACATGTATTTGGCCAGTTGTTTCCCCCTCGGCGTGGGGAGTAGCGTCGGAAGTGGCGTGGGGAGCGGCGTGGGGAGCGACGTGGGTGGGGAGTGGCGTGCGGGGACTGGCGTGGGGTAACATAGGGCACCCCTTACTACTGCCGCGTGGAAGCCACCACCACCGCAAGTCCCGTTCTTCGGCCGAGTCCGGCTTCCTCAATTTACACGTAAAATATTCAGGCCCCGCAAACAAGCGTGTAATGGGCGCAGAGGCGGGACGCTCTCCAAGTGAACGGCCGCAAAAACACCGACGTACTCATTCCGGCTCACTGTGCGCGGGCAGGAGCAGCCGGCCTCCTTCCAACAAAGGGCAGCGGAAAAAACGACTGCAAAAAAGTACTCGCTGCATGCACTTATTCATCGCGCTGTGCGACGCGTATTTATGGCGGCGATACGCGTAAATTGCCACCACGATAGTGTCATGGGGCGGCCCACTGTGACGCGCCAGCCAGCCGTGATGGATGACGCAGTTGACAGCATCGACAGGTTTTTTTTGGGGCTTTTTTTTTGCGATTGTTGTGAACGAGCTTGGTAAGAACCGCAGTCCTTTACAAATTTCTTAGTCCCCGTCCCTTGTGCGTTGCAGCGGCGTGTTCCCGAACCGATCTGTTAGGGTCGTGTGAGGCGCACAGTGGGCCAGAAGACCGGCGGAGGCGGTCAGAATCCCGGACGGGTTTTTGAGCTCCAGAATCGCGAAATGGGACTCAAACCGAACGTGTGACCCCACCAATGAATTGCTCTCCGAACGAGGAATCCATCAGTAGAGTCACACGTTCGGTTCGAGCCCCATCCTGGGGCTCAAAACGCGTCTGGAGTTGCGGCTGCCTGCGCCGGTCTTCTGGCCCACTGTGGGTGATAACGTTGCGGGGTCCGCTTTATTCGGGCCAGGCAGCTAAGTGGCGATGAAGACGTGCTTGCCGAAACAAGCTCACGTCGTGGGGGAAACACGAGCCGAGTTGAGGTATTGAGTTTGCACCTAAGTGGATTACGCGTCGCCGCCCACATATTCATCAGCCTACTCTGGGAACACGGTGCAGCAGAACGGAGTGAACGACGCCTCGTCGTTACGAGGACTCCAACGATCATGTATAAGGGGCCGTCCATTAATTACGTTACGCCCTTTTTGCCGATTTTTGACCCCCCTCCTCCCCCATGTAACGCAGCGTTACGCTAGCTCAGACCCTCGCCCCTTCATGCGTAACGTTACGCTAGAAATATTTATAAAGCTCGGTTTTTACCCAATTTTACTTTTAAAAATTGTATATTTCTGCTCCAAAATTAATGTGGTAAGCGTAACGTTACGCTGGCTCTGACCCCCGTCCCTTCAGGTGAAGCAGCGTTACGTTGATCCAGACCCCCCTCCTCCCCCCAAGTGCGTAACGTTATTAATGGACGGCCCCCAATAACATTTAAAAGACGGCTGAAAATCAAGCTTCATGTGAACTGTATACCCAACGCGGTTTGGCGAGGCAGCAGGCCTCATCCACTTTGCATAACGCTTCCGGTCAAACTGGCAGCAGCACTCATCACTCATCTTGCCGCTCAATCCGGGCACCGCGCACACCTCGGCCACTTCCGGGGCCACTGTGCCGGAGCCACTTCCGGTGGCGGGGCAGCCAGGGCTTCCACCGGTAAAATGCCAGCAGGGTGCCCATAGCGCACAGTGGGCCGTCGCAGGCGGACAAAACTCGAGACGCGTTTTGAGCTCCAGAGTCGCTAATCAGGACTCGAACCGAACGTGTGACCCCACCAATGCATTGCTCTCCGGACGAGGAATCTATTGTTGGGGTCACACGTTCGATTCGAGTCCTATTCAGTGTCTCTGGAGCTCAAAACGCGTCTAGAGTGCTGTCTGCCTGCGCCTGTCCTCTGGTCCACTGTGCATCCATATCCCCACTATCCCCACCACCAGCGCCTCTCGACACACTACCCCAGTTCGGAAACAGCTTGCCGGTAATTCGGGATAAACTGCCGTGTAAAATGGCCGTAAAGCAAATCGGCCTGATAGGAGACCACGCCCCCCGGCGTGTAGTCTGGGCCTGGCCCACTGTGGTCCGGCCGGCCGGCGTCCTGGCCGACATCTTGCAGGCCGTGGCCGTGGCGGGGCCGTGGCTGGCGGAGCCGTGGCTGGCGGGGCCGTGGCCGTGGCGGGGCCGTGGCCGTGGCGGGGCCGTGGCCGTGGCGGGGCCGTGGCCGTGGCGGGGCCGTGGCCGTGGCGGGGCCGTGGCCGTGGCGGGGCCGTGGCCGTGGCGGGGCCGTGGCCGTGGCGGGGCCGTGGCCGTGGCGGGGCCGTGGCCGTGGCGGGGCCGTGGCCGTGGCGGGGCCGTGGCCGTGGCGGGGCCGTGGCCGTGGCGGGGCCGTGGCCGTGGCGGGGCCGTGGCCGTGGCGGGGCCGTGGCCGTGGCGGGGCCGTGGCTGGCGGGGCCGTGGCTGGCGGGGCCGTGGCCGTGGCGGGGCCGTGGCTGGCGGGGCCGTGGCTGGCGGGGCCGTGGCTGGCGAGGCCGTGGCTGGCGAGGCCGTGGCTGGCGGGGCCGTGGCTGGCGGGGCCGTGGCCGTGGCGGGGCCGTGGCTGGCGGGGCCGTGGCTGGCGGGGCCGTGGCCGTGGCGGGGCCGTGGCTGGCGGGGCCGTGGCTGGCGGGGCCGTGGCTGGCGAGGCCGTGGCTGGCGAGGCCGTGGCTGGCGGGGCCGTGGCTGGCGGGGCCGTGGCTGGCGAGGCCGTGCGGCGAAGCACCGCATCATCTTGTACAAAGTTCGGCCCGTTGTTTGCAACTGCCGTTATTGTCCTTTATGGCTGGGGGGCCGTGTCCCGCGCACTAACGGCCAGAACGGCTTGTTATTCAATGTCCCGGGTTCGAGTACCGGCGGCGGCGGCAACGCTGCCATTTTTTTTTTTTTTTTTTTTTTTTTTGCCGTGTTCCACTACGCGCATTACCACGCGTTTTAGCATCTGGCGGTCGTAAGCCAGCCGGCCGCAGTCGTAATGGTGGACCCGCAAAAACAGGCAAAAACGCGAAACCGCAACGCCGGATTGGCGGCGTGGTACACTGGCGGAGGTGGAAGGCGCACGCACAGTAGGCCAGAAGACCGGCGCAGGCGGACAAAACTCTACACGCGTTTTGGGCTCCAGAGCCGCTAAATGGGACTCAAACGAACGTGTCATTGCGTGGATTGCGAGGAATCTATCGGTGGGGTCACAGCCACACGTTGGGTTCGAGACCACTTCAGCCACTCTGGGGAGCTCAAAACGCGTCTAGAGTTTTGGCCGCCGGCTCCGGTCTTCTAGCCCACTGTGCGGCGGCTGGGGACTGGAATCGCAGCACGGCGATCGCGTGCAAGCGGTGACCCCGTGTGTCGCGAACAACTGGCACCTTGGGGACTGCTTTGTGCAGCCGAGGTGTTTGCGAGTCTCTCTCTCTCTCTCTCTCTCTCTCTCTCTCTCTCTCTCTCTCTCTCTCTCTCTCTCTCTCTCTCTCTCTCTCTCTCTGTCTCTCTCTCTCACTCTCTCTCTGTGCGTGTGCGTGTGTGCGTGTTTGTGCGTGTGCGTGTGTGCGTGTGCGTGTGTGCGTGCGTGTGTGCGTGTGCGTTAGCCTGCGAGTGCCGTGAACTTTGATAGTGTCCCGTAACAAGTCCTCTGGGCACCAGCTGACGGCGACAGGCCCGCCGGCCAGTGGGCAGGGCGGCGGCGGTAGGGCCTAGGGCTGCTTGCTGGAGGCCGAGCTCCGGGGACGACAACCACGGTGCCGTGGACCGGGGGTCATGAAGCAACTGGCGAAGACACGAAACAACACGCACACACATACACACATAACTCGTTCATCGACTGTTGGTGTCGTTCTGTACCTGCGCGGCCACACACACAAACAATCAAACAACACCACAGAGAGAGAGAGAGAGAGAGAGAGAGAGAGAGAGAGAGAGAGAGAGAGAGAGAGAGAGTCGTCTGCATCGGGGCCGTGGTTTTCCGAACCTTCGGCGGGGGTAGCAGAAAAAGAAAAGACCCCCTCCAGGAAGGGTCGAGAGGGTGGCCGGCGTCCAGAGGTCGGTCAGGTGGTGACCGGGTGCTCGCTGGCCGCACCCCAGGCAGCGCCTTCGGATAGTTCGGACCCTTTTTCAGCTGCAGAGTCGCTAAACAGGACTCGAACCAAACGTGTGACCCCACCAGTGGATTACGCGTTTCGAGAGCGATCCATTGGTGGGGTCACACGTTGAGGTTCGAGTCCCATTTACCGACTCACGCGAGCTCAAATCCCTCACGGAGATTTTGTTCGCCTTCACCACCCCGTCTTTTTGCCCACTGTGCAGAGGCCTGCAGGCCCAGCACGTACTTGGCGGACGGCGCCTCAACACTTGCAGTGGGTCACGTTCGCCTTGGTGCAACGCATGCGTGGCCTGCGCGGCGCCCCCGGACTCTCCCACCCTGAATTATGCACCCTCAAACTTTCCAAAAAAAAAAACCTCCCTTCCCCTATCCTTTCCCTACCCCCCCCCCCTCTCTCTCTCTCTCTCTCTCTCTCTCTCTCTCTCTCTCTCTCTCTCTCTCTCTCTCTCTCTCTCTCTCTCTTCCCCCCCGCCCCTTTCCGTTCCATTTTCCCCGTAGAAGAACACGAGCGCAGTGTACGACGCTGCACAGTGGGACAGAGGACTGGTGTAGGCAGTCCACGGTAAATCTGCGTCCTGAGATTCCCAGGACCGATGACAGCTTCCCAGGAAGGTCGACGTTTTCCCAGGAAGGGCCCTGGAAATGACTTCAAATTTCCAGGGTGCATCCTGGAAAACGCGGAAAATCTCCAGGACGGTCCTGGGAATGGTCCCAGGTCGGCCAAACCCAGGCCCCATCCTGGAAAATTTCTGTGTTTTCCAGGACGCCTCCTGGGAAAGGTCAGTCACTTCCAGGATGGGCTCTGGAAATCAGCTTGACCCGTAGTCATTTTTTCTTGAGTTTAGATAAAATAGACATTGATTTACAGAAATAGATTGTCTTAACGAGACAAACATAAAATGTCAACACATGTCATAGGCTTGGATGGGAAACGATAAGGTTAGGGAGCTTCAAAAATCCAACAGTGCCACGGTAAAAGTGCCGCATTGGAATCCAAGGGGATGCCTTCGTTTTATTTCCAAGGGGTTTGAGTGAATTTTCAAAGTTGTCCAAATTGAGATTACCTAACAGAAATGGATTCGTCTCGACAAGACAAACCATAAGTGTCAACACATGTCATACATTTGGATGGGAAATGAAAAAGTTATTTAACTTTGAATGTACCAAAAAGTCTATTTTGGTCATTTGAGCACTTTTCAAGTCGAATATCTCTCTCATTTCCCATCCAAACCTATAATGTGTGTTGACATTTTTTGTTTGTCTTGTCGAGACGAATCCATTTCTGTAAAGCAAAGTCAATTCGGACAACTTTGAAAATTTACTCAAACCTCTTGGAAATAAAAAGAATTACCCACTTTTTAAAAGAAATGAAATACAACGAGAAAGTACTTTACCTTGGTCTAAGTAACTGTGCAGAGTTACATATTGGGCACTGTTTTGGTCTGTGAGCTGTGAAAGAAAGCGTTATCTTCTGATGGCAGTTCGAAGAGCTTTTGAGGTAATCTTTCTACAACGTAACCATGGTGTATCAGATTAAGACAAATAATAAGACCCTGAAGCCCAAAGCAGCTTGAGAGTATTTATTTCATTCTAACTTCTATATTGAGTGACTTAAGTGCTTTACATTACAGTATGTCGTTAAGCCATCTTGTAATAAAATGTTCACTCAACTTATAGAAACGGCATTGATCATTATTTCCAATTTGCATATGGTAGTACATTCCTGCACTAGAAAAAAAACCATATCTTAAACTTTTAGCTTTCATTGACCAAGCATTAATTTAGTTGTATTTATAGTAGATGATGGCACCTTATGCAATTTTGAGATAAAATCGGATAATGATCAATGCCGTTTCTATAAGTTGAGTGAACATTTTATTACAAGATGGCTTAACGACATACTGTAATGTAAAGCACTTAAGTCACTCAATATAGAAGTTAGAATGAAATAAATACTCTCAAGACTGCTTTGGGCTTCAGGGTCTTATTATTTGTCTTAATCTGATACACCATGGTTACGTTGTAGAAAGATTACCTCAAAAGCTCTTCGAACTGCCATCAGAAGATAACGCTTTCTTTCACAGCTCACAGACCAAAACAGTGCCCAATATGTAACTCTGCACAGTTACTTAGACCAAGGTAAAGTACTTTCTCGTTGTATTTCATTTCTTTTAAAAAGTGGGTAATTCTTTTTATTTCCAAGAGGTTTGAGTAAATTTTCAAAGTTGTCCGAATTGACTTTGCTTTACAGAAATGGATTCGTCTCGACAAGACAAACAAAAAATGTCAACACACATTATAGGTTTGGATGGGAAATGAGAGAGATATTCGACTTGAAAAGTGCTCAAATGACCAAAATAGACTTTTTGGTACATTCAAAGTTAAATAACTTTTTCATTTCCCATCCAAATGTATGACATGTGTTGACACTTATGGTTTGTCTTGTCGAGACGAATCCATTTCTGTTAGGTAATCTCAATTTGGACAACTTTGAAAATTCACTCAAACCCCTTGGAAATAAAACGAAGGCATCCCCTTGGATTCCAATGCGGCACTTTTACCGTGGCACTGTTGGATTTTTGAAGCTCCCTAACCTTATCGTTTCCCATCCAAGCCTATGACATGTGTTGACATTTTATGTTTGTCTCGTTAAGACAATCTATTTCTGTAAATCAATGTCTATTTTATCTAAACTCAAGAAAAAATGACTACGGGTCAAGCTGATTTCCAGAGCCCATCCTGGAAGTGACTGACCTTTCCCAGGAGGCGTCCTGGAAAACACAGAAATTTTCCAGGATGGGGCCTGGGTTTGGCCGACCTGGGACCATTCCCAGGACCGTCCTGGAGATTTTCCGCGTTTTCCAGGATGCACCCTGGAAATTTGAAGTCATTTCCAGGGCCCTTCCTGGGAAAACGTCGACCTTCCTGGGAAGCTGTCATCGGTCCTGGGAATCTCAGGACGCAGATTTACCGTGTCGAAATTCTGGACGGTTTTGATTAAGCTCCAGAGTCGCTAAATGGGACTCGAACCGAATGTGTAAACCAACCAATGGATCGCTCTCCGACCGAGGAATCCGTCGGTGGGGTCACACGCTCGGTTCGAGCCTAGTTTAGCGATGACTCTGGAGCTCGAAACGCGTCTAGAGTTCAGGCCGCCTGCGCCGGTCTTCTGGCCCACTGTGCGCCGTGGTCTCCGCACGAGCCGTCGCTTGCAGTCCTGAGCCCTCTTTACCTTTATTAAACATCCTCTCAACTTCTTTCAGGTGGTGGTGGTGTGTGTGTGTGTGTGTGTGAGAGAGAGAGAGAGAGGGAGAGAGAGAGGGAGAGAGAGAGCGAGAGAGAGAGAGAGAGAGAGAGAGAGAGAGAGAGAGAGAGAGGGAGAGAGAGAGAGAGAGAGAGAGAGAGAGAGAGAGAGAGAGAGAGAGAGAGAGAGAGAGAGAGCGCTATCTCTCTTCCCTTTTCCCCCGAGCGGTCCATCCGCGACGCCACTCATACCCTTCTTCCCCTCATCAAAAATTTCACTCGCGCACACTCGCGTAATCTAGATGTTACTTTAGTCCCCTTAAGCACCCGTTCCTACGTGCTTTAGGCACCTACGAGCCAGACCCAATATAGCAGCAAAAACTCGACAAAATCTAAACGGCGCGGATGCGATTAAATTTAAGGGGGCGCGGGATTTTACGGGGTCATGGATGAGGTCTGGCCTCTCGCAGGGCGGCATTGGCTGCCTTCAGTCGCATCATGGTGGGACGAGGCTGGCCCACAGTGGGCAAGACCGGTGGAGGCGGTGAAAATCCCGGACACGTTTTGAAGTTTTGAGCTCCAGAGTCGCTAAAAGGGACTCGAACCGAACGTACGACCCCAACAATGGACCGCTCCCCGAACGAGGAATCCATTTTGGCGGGGTCGAGCACTTTCGGTCCGAGTCCTGTTCAGCGACTCTGGAGCTAAAAACGCGTCTAGAGTTTCGGCCGCCAGCGCCGGCTTCCGGCCCACTTTGCGAACTCTAGAATCACAGGAAAAATATGGAAAGTTAGGTATGGTAACATGGGGGAGAGGGGGGGGGGGGGCAGTCGATGGCAAGTTGAGGTGTTGCAATGAATAACAATGCCTCTCGGATTTATGGACGCGGACCAACGGCCCCAAAGGCCTGCTGTAGCGGCGGTGGTCCTAGTGGCAGTGCTGCCGCCATGCGGCGCTGACGTGCTCGACGAGGCCGCCTATCGCACAGTGAGCCAGAAGACCGGCGTATGCGGCCGAAACTCGCGATTTGAGCTTCAGAGTCGCTACGCAGGACTCGAAGCGAACGTGTCGTGTGACCCCACCAATGGAGTCCTTGTTCGGAGAGCAATCCTAGAGTGTTTTGGCCGCCTGCGCCGGTCTTCTGGTCCACTGTGGTTCTAGGGTGAACTCGCGCAGTGCACGGCTTCGTGCTCCTATCACGCGTGAGCTACTCGCCCTGTCGGTCTGCGACGGTCTTCTGGCCCACTGTGCAACGGGCGGGCAGCCTCCTCGGTACCGACACTCTCTTTGAGACCCATCAGACCGTGGTGCCCTGGGTGCAGCAGGGAGCAGGGTACTTGGGATTAAATTATGGTAATAAGGGTTGCCTACCTACAGCGGCTCCCTCGCTGCCAGTACGAGTGCACCTTGCCAACTAACTGGCGCGTATAGTTCACTCAGCGTAACTACCTCCGCGGAGTACGTGCTCAACTCGGCGAAAAACAAAAACCAGAGCGCGGAACTGGAAGCAGCAGCTGTCTCTATCGAGTTGCCGTTTAAAAGAGATTCCGAGGCTGGCTCATTGTGTTTCATGCATATCCTTAATCCACGGGGGCGTGTGGACGCCCGGCTCAAAGTTGGTGCGACTGTCTTCCTCAATCCTTCTCGATTAAATTGTTTCGCGGAAAAGTTGGCGGCGCTGCACGGTGGGCCAGAAGACTGAGGCAGGCGGCCAAAACTCCAGACGCGTTTTGAGCGCCGGAGTCGCTAAATGAGACTCGAACCGAACGTGTGACCCCACCAATGGATTGCTCTCCGAACGAGGAATCCATCGGTGGCGTCACACGTTCGCTTCGAGTCCTGCTTAGCGACTCTAAAGCTCAACACGCGCCTAGAGTTTTGGCCGCCTCCCCCGGTCTTCTGGCCCACTGTGTTGCGTTGCTGGCAATGGGGATGCGCCTGGGCTTAGTCTCAATGGATTCAGATACCGTGGCGGGCGGGTGTTTTTTTAACTACTCGCAAAAAAAATGTTTTTTAATTTTATTAAAAAAAAAAGAAACTAAAGAAACACGTTTCGGAAAAACGGTTTCCGGCCAGCCAGCCTCTAAGATAAAGGACGGAGAGAAGAAATAAAAGGGAATTGGGGAAAATAATCTCCAGCCCATTATTTTTTAGCGTGTAGTTACGGGGCCTTCGCGTATCACTTGCACTCGAACGGACACGGTTTGGAGTCGAGGCACGTCCTGAAGGACCTCAAGGACCTCAAGGCGCAGGATTAGATTAGTGGAAGCCGTTGGGCCGGACGGAGTCGCGAGGCGAGGCCGCGAACAGCGGCCCTGGACAGCGGCCAAGCCAAAAACGGAGCACGGCCGGGAGTCGAACCCGGCTCTCAAAACCAGGCTATGAAACCGGAACTCTGAATCGGGACTCGAACCGGGTATTTCGGTCACTGAAAACAATAACTGACGGCAAGAGTAAAAAAAGTAGTCACAAAACCCGGCTTTGAACGGGATCGAACCTACGCCTCACGCATGGCAGGCTGTCACTCAGCCCACCGGGCTACCTATTTCTGTACAGACGAACTCGATTCGACACGCAGCTCTCTTCTACTCGCTGATTATTTATCGTGCGAATTCAAAAAGCCCTAAATCCAGCCGCTTTATAGCGAAATTGTCGCCATGTCGCACTTCCGGTTGTCTCTGCTCACTTCATAGTAGTCATGCTGACGTGAATTTATAGTTTTAACTTTTCTTTTGGCGCGGCGTGCATTGTGGGGCTGTGCGGCCTGCTGCAACTTTGTTTCGCCCCCTTTTGTCGGACGACACGAAAACTGCCAGAGTGGCGGAGGCACGGCTCATTAAGGCGCAATAATGCGGCGGTCTCATTCTATTGGCCGGAGACTTATTAAACGCAGCGGCTCACAACGGGCCAGAAGACCGTTGAGGCGGTCGAAATCCCGGACGCGTTTTGAGCTCCAGAGTCGCTAAATGGGACTCGAACCGGACGTAGGACCCCACTAATGGACTCCTCGTTCGGAGAGCAATCCATCGGTGCGGTCACACGTTTGCGTCAAGTCCCATTTGCGACTCTGGAGCACAAAACGCGTCTAGAGTTTTGGCCGCGTGCGGCCGGTCTTCCGGTCCACTGTGCGGCCTCGCCAAAGAAATGGTGCCCAAAACGCTTCCAGCGAGGTGCAAACTTGATTAACGCAGTCCACCGGTCAAGGCTTATTGAATGATTCCCACCACTCAAACAGAAACTTCCGGCGAGCCGAAAAGCAGCATCCAAGTCAAACAAGCGGCGCACAGTGGGTCAGAAGACCGTTGAGACGGCCGAAATTCTAGACGTGTTTTGAGCTCCAGAGTCGCTAAATGGGACTCGAAACGGCCGTGTGACCCCACCAATAGATTGCTCTCACAACGAGGAATCCATTAGTGGGGGTCACACGTTGGGTTCCAGTCCTATTTAGCGACTCTGGAGCTTGAACCGCGTCTAGAATTTTGGCCGCCTTCACGGTCTTCTGACCCACTGTGGGGAGGGGCGGGGCCGGGCTGCCGAGGGAGGACCCCCTCGGGGTTCAACTTGTGCCCACTGTGCGCAGCAGCAACCCGGCTTTGCCGTAAAACCGAAAGTTGACTCGCCTCGTGACAATTGTTTTTTTTTTTTGTTTTTTTTCGGAGAGGGCAAAAATTCAGGCATTTCGAGCTCTGAGAAGAGGCTTGGGTGATTTTTATTCCACTGCCCTGAAAGGAAGGCGGGCGGATGGGAGTGCGCACAGGGGGCTAGAAGACTACCGGCGTAGGCAGCCGAAACTCCTTTGCGCGTTTGAGCTCCGGAATCGCTAACCAGTGCTCAAACTGAATGTGTGACCCCACCAATGGATTCCTTGTTCTTAAAGCAATCTATTGGTGGGGCCAACACCTTCGGTTCGGGGCCTATTGAGCGACTCTGGAGCTCAAAACACACCTAGAATTTGACCGCCTCTGCCGGTCTTCTGGCCCACCGTGGGGCGGGCTGTAGCCTGTGTGCATCGGTAATCCAATTACGCACACTAACTCCTCCCCGACCGGGACTCTGCCATTTTCATCCCGGCGAGTATTGTTTGCAGTAAGCCAGCGAGTGCCAATAGCGGGGATGGAGTTATTCGCACCAACCCGACGAGCGGGGTGAGCGTCAGCGTGTGGGTGAAGAGGACGCTGCAACCTCGACTGCAACTCAGGCTTTAACATTGTTCCGGGAACTGAAAAGTTCAAACCGGTTAAAAAAAAAATGCCATTGTTATTATTTTTATTGATTTTTACCAGCAAAGGAGAAGACAGCATGAACATTTTGGACAAATCAGGGAACAAGGGTTTCAAGGGGCAAGGCGGCGCGGGCTGTAGGGTGCGAGGGAGACGCAGCAACCAGCCCTTGGTGCGCACAGTGGGCCAGAAGACTGGTGGAGGAGGTCAAAATCCCGGACGGGTTTTGAGCTCCAGAGTCATTAAATAGGGCTCGAACCGAACGTGTGACCTCATCACTGGATTCCCCGTTCAAAGAGCAATCCAGTGACGGGGTCACACGTTCGGTTGGAGTCCCATTTAGCAACTCTGGAGCTCAAAATACGTTTAGAGTATGGGACGCCTCCACCGGTCTTCTGGCCCACTGTGGAGCGGCCTTTGGAGTAATTACCCGGGCTCCTCTTTGTCGACGATATTTCCCTGTCGACCGGCGATCTAACCAAGTCGGACACTGACGGACCAGAAGGAACGGCCTGCAAGCAATGACACCGAGCGGAAATTATCCACGATGTAAAAAAGTTTAAAACTTCGTCATAATTGATAAATTAATACAATGCAATGTGTTGCTTGCAGACTGGTGATGGTGGGCCGGACGGCATCCTTAGAGTGACTGGACTGGAGCGGCTAGTCACGGCTTGGCCGACAGAGGTGAGTTAAAAATTGATTTTCCAAAAATTAAAAACAAAAGGGCTCCATCAACATATCAAAGGGGCTCGTCTGCGAAACCCGGCGAAACCAAAACAAGCTGGACCCTGTCGCATAGCCGCGGAGAAAAAATTTTGGCTGTGGAGTGGGGTCGACCCCGCAGTTTCGACAGGGACTTCGAACGCCGCTAACCGCGCGGCCACCGACGATCGCCACAACACGGCGCTTTTTGCGCCCAGAATACAATTTGTGGACCCGGACTGGCATCTTCCCCGCAAGAAGGTTTTCCAAACAGTGCGACTATAACGCAGGGTGCCACCTGCCCTCGGCCGACGCCAAAGTCGTATATTTGGCGGCGATCGCGGTTGTGCCGGTATCTCCCTGAGTAAGACAAAGAGGTGGCACGTGTGTACGCGCGCGACAGAGACAACGGCAGTGTGTGTGTGTGTGTGTGTGTGTGGGAGAGGGGGAGAGAGAGAGAGAGAGAGAGAGAGAGAGAGAGAGAGAGAGAGAGAGTGCGCTGGTGTGCGTGCAGACTGACCGTTAATCTCGTTCAGTTATTCTAGCGGTATCCACCAGACCGCAACCAGGACAACTGGGCCTCCACGCGCGGGCCTTTCTTTTTTTTTCCGGCCGCGCTCTGTTTGTTTTCAATCCAACAACAACAAGATAAAGACAGCCTCGTCAAAAGCAAGCGGAAACAGCAACAACAACAACAGCGAAGGCAGCGTGCTGTCGATGGCTTCATATATATCGCGATGCGGCCGCAGTCGTCGTTGAAAACACACACGCGGGTTCCAGTCCTTTGTAAGGCGGGTTGGGGGCGGGCCGCGCCTCACGTGACCGATTTTATTGCGTTTTTTGTCAACAACCGCGAAAAACTGGCAAAAATATCGTAGTAAATGCATACCGTCCTTACTATGAGGTCCCCTAGGTTGCTCCGCCCGCCCTCTTGAGCCTCTGCGTCGCTGCAAGGTGGGCCAGAACACCGGCGCAAGTGGCCCAAAACTCTAAACGCGTTTTGAGCGGCAGAGTCGCTTAAGAGGACACGAACCAAACGTGTGATCCCACTACAATGGATTGCTCTCCAAACGAGGAATCCATTTGTGGGGTCACACGTTCGGTTCGAGTTCCATCAGCGGGTGGAAACTCTATTGCCGAAAAAGACATGCAAAGGTTTTTTGTGCACCTTAGATCTCGGAACCCAGAGGTGGTAGGTGAAATCCAAGGTCATATTTGGAATCCTCAGAAAATTTCGCTCGGCGTAGGGTATGTTTAGAGCGGAAGGTCAAGGAAACGGTCGGTCATTTTGCAATGAGAAAAAGAAAAAAAGGAGAAAAAACGCTGTGGGACCATGATCGAAACGTTGCATTGTTTTGTGGTAACACTTAATGCAAGAGAACGGGACCTCGTAGGTAAATTCTGAGGTCATATTCTGAATCCTGAGAAAATTTCCTGTGCATTACGCTGCCTGGGAGTGGTCAACACACCAAAATAACAGAAAACCGTTGCCGTGAAACTGTGAGAGGGTATGCAGCGATTGTATTGCATAAAATTACAAAACAGTCTGCCGTTGACTGCGTGTTCTAAAGGGAACGGACCCTCCTTCTTTGAAACTTATAGGTGGAATGCACACACGAAAGCACGCTGAATTCATATCTGTACTCAGAATTTGAATTGGCCATACCGTTGTCTCACATTAAGCATGACCAAATAGCAATTTTCGGGATAAAGCGTAAATTTCGATCCTGGTCCCAGAGCGTTTTTCACCTGTTTTTTTACTTTCTCATGGCAAAATGACTGACCATTTCCTTTGCCCCTGGCACTAAACATGTCCTACGCCGAGTGAAATTTTATGAGGATTCCAAATATGACCTCGGATTTCACCTACCACCTCTGGGTTCGGAGATCTAAGCTGCACAAAAAACCTTTGCATGCCGTTTTTGGCAACAGAGTTTCCACCCGCTGGTTCCATAAAGAGACTCTGGGGCTCAAAACGCGTCGAGAGTTTTGGCCGCCTGCACCGTCTTCTAGCCCCCTGTGCGTCTGCGTCGCCGTTCTGCCGGAAGCTGCGTATCTCATACTTGTATTTCGTGAAACCGCTTCGCCAGAACATCATCGCCGTCGGTCGCCGCTGGCTCGACATGTTTAATCGAAAACTTTTTGGTCCGCGCTTTTCTCTTTCCCGCGCTCGCGGGTCCGTTTCCGGCGTACCCATCGGATAGCGCTGTATCGGTGCGAGGCTGGGGCGGAGACGTGGGGGTGGGGACGCGAGCATGGACACAGGGGCGCACAGTGGGCCAGAGGACCGGCCAAATCTCAAGACGCGTTTGGAGCTCCAGAGTCGCTAAACAGGACTCGAACCGAACGTGTGACCCCACCAATGGACTTCTCGTTCGAAGGCCAACCTGTTGGTGGGGTCACACGTTCGGTTCGAGTCCAATTCAGCGATTCTGGAGCTCAAAACGCGTTCGGGATTTTGATCGCCTCCAACGGTCTTCTTGCCCACTGGGGGCGGGCCGCGGTGCTGAGCTCGCCCAGCGGGGCTCCAGTTACGTCGTGTCAACTTGTGCCGGCACCAGATATGGGCGGGCCGTCCTTCTAGGAAGCCGAAGCAACATTCGGACCGTTCCCTGAAACGAATCCGCCACCGATTCCGATCAGCAGTCCAACACGCGGCCCTCTTTCTTCACTCACTGTTGTTGTACTTCCATTTCCGGCGGGAGTCGAGGTTCGCTGCTGTGAATACACGCATCAGCGTCTGAGTGGCAGATTGTTGTTTTCTTTCGGCTCTCTCCACAACAACGCGTTGCCGGACCATCTCCCTCCCTCTCTCTCTCTCTCTCTCTCTCTCTCTCTCTCTCTCTCTCTCTCTCTCTCTCTCTCTCTCTCTCTCTCTCTCTCTCTCTCTCTCCCTGACTCTCTCTGACTCTCCGACATTGTTTCGCCGCCCTGTTTCCGCCTTTACCGCGCGCCCCCGTGCACAGTGGGCCAAAAGACCGTTGAGGCGTTCAAAATCACGGACGCGTTTTGAGCTCCAGAGTCGCTAAATGCGACTCGACTCGATCCTGTGACCCCACCAATGGATTTCTTGTTCAAAGAGCGATCCAGCGACTCTGAAGCTTAAAAAAAAAATCAAAAAAAAAAAAAATCGGCTCTATCGGTTTACTGGCCCACTGTGCGCCCCTTGGTTCTCGAAATCGAGAGCCGCGGTTACCCCGTCTGTCATCCACTTTGGAACGCGCCCGACCTCCCTTGAATCTTTTTTCTTTCCTCTATTTTCTGTCTCTTTCCACTCACCGTTAGGACGTCAAGCTTCTCCGCGAGATTATTTTCCCCTTTCAGTTCGAGCAGGTGTAGCGTGCGGCGGGGCGGACCTTTCATGAAAAAATATATAAAAAGGCTAACAAGCGGGGAACTTGATGTCTGCCCTCCCCCGAATCGAATACCGATAAGTAATTTGACGTCACCGCAGGAGGACCACCGCAGCACAGTGTGGGCCAGAAGACCGGCTCCGGCGGCCAAAACTACTCGAGACACGTTTTGAGCTCCAGAGTCGATAAGTGGGACTCGAACCGAACGTGTGACCCCACCAATGGATTCCTCGTTCGGAGAGCAATCGATTGGTGGGGTCACACGTTCGGTTCGGGTCCTGTTTAGCGACTCTGCAGCTCAAAACCGCGTCTGGAGTTTTGGCCTCCTGCGCGATTTTCTGGCCTACTGTGCACCGCAGCCACCCTAGAAAAAAAAAAAAAAAAAAAAAATGTCCTCACGGTGGCGGCCTTTCCGGAAATGGTGACTGCGTCGTCCATTAGAATGACGTTCGCCCTCATTCTGGCCTTGCGCGCTGCTTCCATCCCATTGACAGTCACAGAGAGAGAGACTTTTTCCTTCGCCCTCTCTATTTCGCAGCCGCAGCAGCGTCTCGAGGGCGATCCATCACGCGCACTGAGTGCACTGCCACCGCCGCCTCGACGCGTCGGAGGCCTTGTCCGCGGCCGGGGCACATTCGCATACCCGTCACGGCCGCACACTTGGCCGGGCGAGCCGCCGGGCGTCCGACACACAGTGGGCCAGAAGACCGCGGTGGAGGCGGTGTGAACGGCCCGGACGCGTTTTGAGCTCCAGAGTCGCTGAACGGAACTCGAACCGAACGTGTGACCCCACCAATGGATTCCTCGTTCGGAGAGCAATCCATTGGTGGGGTCACTCGTTCGGTTCGAGTCCTATTTAGCGACTCCGGAGCTCAAAACGCGTCGAGAGCCTTGGCCCCCTGCGCCGGTCTTCCGCCCACTGTGCACCATGTTGACATGCTCCACGCGCACCTAGGCTCGCTCGTCTCTCCCCGACAGATTCTCGGTCAACAGGGGGCAGTGGGACGCCAAACAGGGTCGTTGGGCAACACGGAAAAGAGAGAAAAAGGAGTCAGCAGTCAACGCCGCCGGGCGGTGTTGAACCCGCGGCGCTGGCACCGCCGGGGACGTACTAACCCACTGCGCCACCTCGTCTGTATCACTTGCAGTGACTGAACCAGAAACACACTCAACCTTAAAATAGAGTAGAAAAGGCGCCCGACCGCAGCAGAGAGACAGAGTGAGTGAGAGATGGAGGGAGGGAGAGAGAGAGAGAGAGAGAGAGAGAGAGAGAGAGAGAGAGAGAGAGACAGACAGAGAGAGAGAGAGAGAGAGAGAGAGAGAGAGAGAGAGAGAGAGAGAGAGAGAGAGAGAGAGAGAGAGAGAGAGAGAGAGAGAGAGAGAGAGAGAGAGAGAGAGAGAGAGAGAGAGAGAGAGAGAGAGAGAGAGAGAGAGAGAGAGAGAGAGAGAGAGAGAGAGTGAGAGGGAGAGAGAGAGAGAGAGAGAGAGAGAGAGAGAGAGAGAGAGAGAGAGAGAGAGAGAGAGAGAGAGGCCGGGTGCCGCACGCCCCTAGCCAGGCCCCGGCCTCCGGACCAACCACCTGAGGCTGTGCTTGGGGCGGTATGGCGGTTTGTCTGATCTATGCAGGTAATTGGATGTCACAAGCACGTGGCCTTCGGAACGGTCTCTTTCCGTTTCCGCCACACACAGAGAGGAGAGAGAGAGAGAGAGAGAGAGACACACTCACACACACACACACACACACACACACACACACACACACCAAAGGAGATCCTCTTGTCTCTCTCTCTCTTCCTCATTTCACAACAGAAGTACGCTTTGATCGTCACCAGAGGAGGATATGCACGCTTATATCGGTCGTTTGGATTTGTTATCAACAATGATCGGCTCGCCAGAATGATGATATCGGCGTTATCAGCGTCAGCGCGTGGAGCAGCAGCAGCAGCGCTCTCAACGAAACCGCACGCTGGCTTTGATTGGCTGCATGAATAAACAACGTGTCGGGGTCTGGCCGCGGGCTGACGTGGACGCGTCCGCCGTGCACGGTGGGTCAGAGGACCGTTGAGGCGGTCAAAATCCCGGACGCATTTTGAGCTGCAGAGTGGCTAAACGGGACTTGAACTGGATGTGTGTGACCCCACCAATGGATTGCTCCCCGAACCTCTCGGCCTCTCACCCAGTGTGCCGTGTCCGCTTCGGAGGAGAACTCAATCCGTAGTTTTAAAGTTGCTTTAAAATCCGTTATCTGTAAAAAAAAAAAAAACAAAAAAAAAAACACGTAATAGTGTATCGATTTAAATATTTTTTTCAGTGACTATGGCGGGGGCAATCAAAGCTTAATTTCTCTGCAGTTTTTCACTGTTTCACCTGTAAACGTTTCTCTGTTAGAAACTTTGAAAAATTTTCCTAAATACATGTGTAAAACTTCGCTCGTGAAGGGCTTTTGGCATTAGTTCCACGCAGTCTAAGGAAATTTCTTCTTAAGACTTTTGCAGTACGGTTTGGTTGTCCATTGGCCACGGCCGGCCACGGCGCGGGCTCTGCTGGTATTTATTCATTTATTAATTCTGCTTTTCGGTCTCCTTTCCCACCGGTACGAGTGACTCGCGTTCCTAATTGCGCCCCGATTTCGTATGCAGGGAGTGTGTTGTGGTTTATCTCTTTGGGGCCCGGCCCTAAATATGTCTCTGTTTATGTCACGGGGCCGGCAGGGCCGCACAGTGGGCCAGAAGACCGTCGTCGCAGACGGCCAAAACTCCGGAGACGCGTTTTGATACCTGTCCCGAGTCGCTAATGGGACTCGAACCGAACATGTGACCCCACCATTGGATTGCTCTCCGCACGAGGAATCCATTGGTGGGGTCACACGTTCGGTTCGAGTCCCGTTAAGCGACTCTGGAGTTCAAAACGCGTCTAAGAGTTTTGGCCGCCTGTCCGCCGGTCCTCTGGCCCACTGTGGGCCACCGGGGCCACCCTAGGGACGACCAGGCAGCTGGCATACTTATTCTCCAGATAAGAGGCGGGGGCCGACGCAGACCTCAGCTTCTCTCGTTTCGAGGCCGTTGCTGCTCTTCTTGGCCCAGTTGCAGCCCCCCTCCCCCTCCCCCTACCCTCTCCACTCTCTTATATAGCTTTCTAGATATCTCTGCTAAGCCATGGACCGCCAGCAATAGGCAAATCGCAGCTTAGCGAGTGTCTCAGTCTCAGAGTCGGCGCGCTTTCCATCTTCATTCGGCTGCCCGTGACGTGCACTCCACAGTGGGTCAGAAGACCGTTGCGGCGGCCAGAATTCTAGACGCGTTTTGAGCTCCAGAGTCACGAAATGGGACTCGAATCGAACGTGCGACCCCACCAATGGATTCCTCGTTCGGAGGGCAATCCGTTGGTCGGGTCACGCGTTCAATTCGAGTCCCATTTAGCGACTCTGGAGCTCAAAACGCATCTAGAATTTTGGCCGCCTCAACGGTCTTCTGACCCACTGTGCACTCGTTGTTTTCTTTCAATTCCCCGATTGCGATACGCTGGAGTGTTTTTCTGTATGGAAATGCGCGGCCCGGCCCTCTGCGCCCCGCTCGGCCCCGCCACATGGTCTCGACTAAGTTGCCAAACTCCGGCACAGACTTCGCCGTGGCAAACGCGGCCTAGCCCGGCCAAGATTAAAAGTCCTGAATAAACAGACGAAGTTGAGGGATGTCGCATCGTCGAGGGCCAAGCAGAAGGTCTCCTCACACAGTGGACCAGAAGACCGGTGGAGGCGGTCCAAACACTGGACGCGCCGAGAGGTTCAGAGTCACTGCAGCGACTCGAACCGACCGTGTGACCCCACCAATGGATTGCTCTCCGAACGAGGAATCCAAAGGTGGGGCCACACGTTGGGTTCGAGTCCCGTTTAGCGACTCTGGAGCTCAAAACCCGTGTAGAGGTCTGGCCGCGCTTGCGCCGGCCGTCTGGCCCACTGTGCGTCGCCCCGCCCTCCTTGCCCTCCTCGGTGCCGGATATAAGGAAGCGGGAAGGGACGGGTGTCCATCAGGGTGCCAGAAAGGATCAACCCTACCCGGACCGAGGAGGAGAAGATCTATGTTAACCTGGCCGATCAAAAATGCATGCATCTTAGCTCCGTACAGTGGGACAGAAGACCGTTGAGGCGGCCAAAATCCCGGACACGTTTTGAGCCCCAGCGTCGCTTAGTGGGACTCAAATCGAACGGGTGACCCCACCAATGGAGTGCTCTTCGAACAAGGAATCCATTGGTGGGGTCACACCGAGGGGGAAGCAACTCAAAATTTTTGTGTACGTTTTACAAAATTTCTTGAAATTTTTCTAATTTTCAGAAATTTGTTAAATTTTTTTTAAATTGTAATTTTTTTAAAAATTGCCAAAATTAAAGATTTTTTAAAAAATTTCAGCCGCTACGCAGGCTGATCGGTTATTTAAAATTTGGTAAAAATAATAAATAAAAAATGGAACCCTACGACCCTCTCCCTCCCGCAATGGGGTTCGAGCCGCCTGCTTAACTTCGGTGTTCGGATGGGAACCGGTGTATCCAGGCTTTAACTGCTACCGCATAGTTCAGCTTCTGTCGGACCGCGATTGCCTTCCACACATGAAGGACCGCCGATGAAGGCAGCCGGCGATCGTAGGGTTGAAGAGAGAGGACAGAGAGACAGAGAGTTAAAGAGAGAGACAGAGAGTAGTTTTGGGAGCTTTTGTTTTCGCAGGCTGGTCGGTACCCAAATGGTACACCCGCTGTCCGGCGCTCCCAGACCCGAACATGCAGTCAGCGGGCCAGCTTCAAAGGACTTATCAACTCCATCCGACGAATCGGAATGGACCCACTCGCGACCAATCTCGAGTGGCTGATCCGATCGGGGATCGAACCAGTGCCGAGGCCAATCCGCCGAAGCGGACTGCTTTTTAGACACCCGGGTGTAATGGCCTGGATAAATGCCTAGACCACTACACCACGCTGACTTGCACGTCTGCCGAGTGTTGGACGACGGGTTTGAGTCGCAGTGGGAGGAATCCACTCGAAAAATGAAAGATATTTTCGGGATTCGACCCCCGGACCTTACGGTCGGGGATGGACGCCTCTACGCCCTCAGCCACCACGGCTCATATGTGACTCCGATCAAAGCGGGCCCTTGAAGTGACAATGAGCAGCGGTCAGAGAAAAAAGTTGTGAAGTAATAAGATTTGAACCGCCGATCGTCACACCGGGAACGACGCGTCGACACATCCAGCCACCACGGCACATGATGGAGACTGCGCATTGCTGTGGCTTTGAAGCACACTGGGGAGGGCAGTAAATTCGTAATTTTTTTCATAAAATCTTCAAAATTTTTGACAAATTTTATAAGAATTTTTTAAATTGTTCTATAATTTTTTTTTAATTTTTCAATAATTTTTTTTATATTTTTCAATGAAATTTTTCAAATTTTTTGACATTTAAATTTTTGGTGTACATGTATTTGGCCAGTTGTTTCCCCCTCGGGTCACACGTCCGATTCGAGTCCCATTTAGCGACTCTGCAGCTCAAAACGCGTCTAGAATTTTGGCCGCCTCGACGGTCTTCTGGCCCAATGTGCGTCGGGCCCAGTGCGCACGTGCCTAGTGGGCTGCCCGGCGGCCGCACCCTGTGGCCGTTCCCTCTGGGCCTGCCACGCCCACCCGGACGTGCCACAGTGGGCCAGATGAAGACCGGCGCAGGCGGCTAAAACTCTCGACGCGTTTTGAGCTCCAGAGTCGCAAAATGGGACTCGAACCAAACGTGTGACGGATTCATCATTCGAAGAGCAATCCATGAGTGGAGTCACACGTTCGGTTCGAGGCCCAGTTAGCGCCTCGGAAGCTCAAAACGTGCGTCTTGAAATTCAGCCGCCTGCAGCGATCTTCTGGGCCACGGTGCGCCGTCGAGGAGCAAATCCATCTGTAGGGTTAGACGTTGTATTCGAGTCCCAATAACTGACCCTGGAACTAAAAAAAAAAAAAAAGCGTCCGGTATTTTGACCACCTCCTGCCCACTGTGCGTGCTCGCCGACCGTACCTAATTGCAGCGGCCACGCAAGGGGACCGCGTAGAGGGCCATTGAATAAAAAAGTGCACCTCGGCGCGTCGATGTCCCGGAGCAAGTTGGCGCGCATGACGCGCGTCGACACGGTGACAAATTATGGACCCCGTCCGGGAGCAGGACAAGCAGGGTCAGCGCGGTGGCCACGCGGGGGCGGGGGGAGGGGGGGGTCAGCGGGGGACGACCGGCCGGGGGGGGGGGGGAGGCCCAGATTCGGTTTTGCTTGATTGATGATGTGTGTGCAGGCCGGACGTATCATGGGGTGGTGGTGGCGCCGCACAGTGGGCCGGAAGACCGGCGGAGGCGGCCAAAATCCCGGACGCGTTTTGGGCTCCAGAGTCGCTGAATGGCATTCGAACTGAACGTGTGATCCCACCAATGGATTCTTTGTTCCAAGAGCGGTGGGGGAACATGTCCGGTTCGAGTCCCATTTAGCGACTCTGGAGCTCAAAACGCGTCTAGAGTTTCGGCCGGCCGCGCCGGTCCTCTGGCCCACTGTGTGGTGATGACGGTGGTGTCGGTGGCGGAGGGTGTCATCGGGTGATCAGGGATTGGCTTACCTGCGGTCGCGCGTTACAGGATAAGTTTCTCCACGCGGTCTCCCCGAATCATCAGCGCAACGCCAGGATGGCCAAGTTAGTCCAGTCTTGCCAACCTCGACACCAGAGCCGCCCAGTTTCCCGGATTTGCTTTGATGTGACCGTCGCGCGCCAAACCTCCGCGAGAGGTACCAACGTTAAAACTTTGCGCTGAAATGCCCGGCTCCGTTCAGAGCGCGATAGCGTCTCCAAATGAAAGCTTTTGATGTTTGTTTTTTTTTGCGTGAGGGCCGCGCTGGTGGGACTGGTGCACAGTGGACCAGGCGACCAAAACTCTGGACGCGTTTTGAGGTCCAGTGTCGCTAAATGGGCCTAAAACCGAACGTGTGACCCCTCCAATGGGTTCCTCGTTCGTAGAGCAATCCAGTGGTGGGGTCACACGTGCGGTTCGAGTCCTGTTCAGCGACTCTGGACCTCAAAACACGTCTAAAGTTTCGGTCGCCTGCGACGTCTTCTGTCCCACTATGTGGTGCACGGGTAGCGCGAATGGCAGGCACGCCTCTGCTCCCAATTATTTACAGTGTAAAAAAGCGGGCAGCATGCTGGCAGTGTTTGCCCTGCAAATAACGCTGTGGGGGCACTTGTTGGCGGCGAAGGGAGGCAGGACAGGTGGAAGGCAAACACTCCAAGAGAGAGAGAGAGAGAGGAGAGAGGAGAGAGGGGAGAGAGAGAGAGAGAGAGAGAGAGAGAGAGAGAGAGAGAGAGAGAGAGAGAGAGAGAGAGAGAGAGAGAGAGAGAGAGAGAGAGAGAGAGAGAGAGAGAGAGAGAAACAGACAGAGAGAGATAGGCTAGTGACGAGGGGATTCATTGAGCCAATGAATGAATGAAAGACCGAAAGTGCAAGGTAAGGTGGTGGCGGCCCTGCTATCAGATGCCTAGCCAGGCTGCTGCATTATGGAGGCAGTGGCACACCTGTTCCACTTGCATAACGCTTGCTTGCCGTGGCGTCGTGAATCCCACCGCACAGGGGGCCAGAGGACGGCACAGACGCAGTGTGAGCTCCTGAGTCGCTAAATAGGACTCGAACCAAACGTATGACCCCACCAATGGGTTCCTCGTTCGTAGAGCAATCCATTGGTGGGGTCACACGTTCGGTTCGAGTCCCATCAAGCGACTCTGGAGCACAAAAACTCGGCCGGGATTTAGACTGTCTCCACCGTTCTTCTAGCCCACTGTGCGCTGTCTATCCAGGAAGCACAGGAAAATGACGAGACGTCAAAACGCACCACCGCCTCGTCGCACATCCGTGCGTGTCTTCTGTTCTTGCGGCGCTCTGCTCGAATTTGTCGGGCGGGGCTCGAACCATTTCTTCCGGGCCGCCGCTTGCTGCGCTCAATCAGAGACCTCCTGTCGCCACATCGCTCCGGGGGAGAGAGAGATGGCGAGGGAGAGAGAGAGAGAGAGAGAGAGAGAGAGAGAGAGAGAGAGAGAGAGAGAGAGAGAGAGAGAGAGAGAGAGAGAGAGAGAGAGAGAGAGAGAGAGAGAGAGAGAGAGAGAGAGAGTGAGAGAGAGAGAAGGAGTGAGCGTGGCCTCGGTCTGCGTCGTTGGTCGGTTGGCGGTATGCACTGCACACTCGAGCGGCGCCGCTACTGTAAGGGTAAGGGCTGCGTGAAGCTGCTCTCTCTCTGTCTCTCTCTCTCTCTCTCTCTCTCTCTCTCTCTCTCTCTCTCTCTCTCTCTCTCTCTCTCTCTCTCTCTCTCTCTCTCTCTCTCTCTCTCTCTCTCTCTCTCTCTCTCTCTCTCTCTCTCTCTCTCTCTCTCCCGC
>CM060103.1:5832539-5837578 GCA_030522485.1 Stenchaetothrips biformis | reverse complement strand
TCGGTTCCAGCCGGTGGGACTAAGCTCGGCATGCGAATCAGAGGGCCGTCGATTTGAGGAAAAACAGATTCTGTAATTTGACTAGGGCGACTCACAACTTGTACCCTCGGTCTGCTCTGCGTCGGCCCCGCGAAACTTTATGGGAAGCGCCGGCGGGGTAGGTTCCCCTGTCTCCACTCTCTATCTCTCTCTCTCTCTTCTATTCTTCTCTCTCTCTTTCTTCTCTCTCTCTATCTCTCTCTCTCTCTACACTCTCTCTCTCTCTCTCTTCTCTCTCTCTCTCTCTCTCTCTCTCTCATACTCTCACCTCTCTCCTCCCCCTGCCAGCAGCGTGACCATCCCCTCTTGATTCACCACCCCTTTTTTTCATGACAAAAGACACACTGTGGAACGTTGAAGATTATCAACAAAATGGAAATTCAATTTTCCATAAAACATGGTCGCATTTGAAACACGAGTGGGAAGTACCTCTGGGGACGCTGTACGCGTGAGTACATTGTCCACCAGCCTGTGGCGAATAACAGCATCCCTGCCTACCCACCCCTCCACCCACGGGCCGGCCTGGCTGCAGCCACCCCCCCGGCCTGGCTTGCCTGCCTGCCAGTTAACTGCCGAGGAAACAAAAGAGGTGCTGATGGTCGGGGAATGGGCTAACCGGCCCGGGCTGGGACCAGGGATGGGCGGGGGTGGAGGGTGGGGGGCTGGGGTAATGAAAGTCCGAGGTTGCGGCCGACAGACTCACCGAACCCGAAAACTGTTGGGTAACGACGCGGACGGTGGGCCAGTAAGCCGATCCACTACAAGATCCGCCGGCGGCCACCGCTTACCGGCACCGGCTGAGCTGTACAGTGAAGACGCGGGCCGCGCAGGGTTTCACGGATGCGTTTTCACGCGCGAGACACCATACCGAGTTAAAAGATATTAGTTTTTTTCGTCGCGTTGACATAGCGACACACAGAGCACAAAGCCCACCAGAGAGACGCAAAGCCTGCCGCACGAGAGGGAGCGCGCACCCCACTCATTGTTGTTGATGCGTGTGGTAATAGCCCCCCACTGTATGTGTGTTGTGTTAGTGTGTTTGCGTTGTCCAGCTGACGGATAAGGCCGGGACCAGCTTGACGTCATCAGGCTGGCCCACTCTTCCCCTCATTTAAATGACGCCCGGTGGCCGGCCCTGCGGGGTGGCGTGGCTAGGCGTGGCCACCCTGTCAATGAGTCAGTTGCAACACCCAAAGCTCCGCATGAATGGGTCTAATTTTTGTCGGGTCTTACTTAGGCAGGTGTGTTGAAGGTGATCTGCTCCGGGGGATCTTGACCGCGACGCCTCCACCAGGTCTTCTGGCCCACTGTCGCTCCATTTTCCCCCTTCCACGACAATTTTCTCTACGATTAATTTGTTTTCCCTCTCCGGACAAACGTCCGATTAACGACCGGAACGACGGGTCATCTTCTTGCGCTATGCAACATTCCGGCAAACCTTTTTTTTTCTATTCATTTATATACTGTTATTTTTTTTGTTGTTTTTTTTTTTTTGTTGGTTGGCGAAAGGTTGGGCCTGCTTGGCTCCAGCAAGACGCAACGCGACGCCCCGCCAGGAGCCACGGTCACAGCGCCGAGGAGGGGAAGGGGTGGTCTTTAGCGCGGTCACTGGTCGCAACGAACGGCTGTTGAAACAACCAAACCGCGCCCGCAAATCAAGAAGCAAAAGAATAAAAAAAAAAAATAAAAAACCTGGGGCCATATTTTTTTTATTATTTTGATTACTCTAGCTCGTGGCCCTCCACCGGTCTTCTGGGCCCACGGCTGCGTGGGGGGGGAGCGCCGCGACCGCCGCGGGCTTGCCTGCCTGCGGCTCGCCTTCCCTAGACCTGCCCCAGCCGCTCGGCGCCCGGTTTCAGCGGTGCGGAGAGGGCGCACGGGGCCCCACCACGCCCCGCCCCGCCCCGACCGCCGTGCGGGGTGTCCCTTTTAAGTCAACTTTTGCCCGGCGCGGCTGCCGCCGTCCGTCGGGCGCGGCTCTTTGAAGGGCGTGTCTCTTGCAGTCCGAGCACGGCCGTTGTACGACAAGGCGCGGCACGGCGGCCGGTCGTGATCCCCGTGCCAACACATCGCCGCTATTGAATCCTTGATGGCGCGATGCCGTCGGGCCCACGCGGCGGCACAGTGGGCCGGAAGACCGCGGTGCAGGCGGCCAAAAACTCCAGAACGCGTATTTTGAGCTAAATAGCGCTAAATGGGACCTCAGAACTGAATCCGTTGTGACGCCACCAATGGATTGCCACGCTCCGAACGTGAGATACATTGGTGGGGTCACGGGTTCTGTTCCAGTTCTGGAGCTCAAAAACGCGTGTTAGGGACTTTCGGGGCCGCTTGCACCGGTCTTCTGGCCCTCGGTGCTCATGTGCTTCACGCGGACCGCAGAAAAACACGAGATGAGGGGAGGGACAGGCTATCGACTAACATTAAGGTCCGTCAGCGTGGATTGGAAACCTTTTTCCAAACAGTGGACTAAAATTTATCGCGCGATGCCGGTATAATGACCACGCTGCTCGCAATCAAATCCCCATAAACAACAACAACAACCAAAACAAACATACAAAACAACAACAGAATAACAACAAAAAACTAAAAGAAAAAACTCAAACCAAAAACTTAAACAAAACACAAACAACACCCAAAAAAACCCCCAAAAAAAAAAAAAAAACAAAAAACAGCCAAGACGGGCTTACATGTGCGCGCTCCCGGCGGGTCATCATGGCACCAGGGCGTCTGCGGTGGAGGGCGGTTGGCGGGGCCGATTTCGTTGTGTGGTCCGCGGCGAGGCACCTCCGACGGCGACGTCCACGTCTCGGTGGCCGCGCTCATGGGCGTCCAGTCGGCGGCCGCGCCGGCCGCGCCGCATGCCTGCAGACAAACCAAATCAATAAGGCCCCGCTCTCCCGGAAACAATAATGAACTGCGGCGGTTTGTGTGGTGCTCCGAGCGCGGTCGGCACAGGTGCTCATGCGTGGAGTGAGGTCGCCCTCAGCAACAGGGCACAGTGGGCCAGACGACCGGCGCAGAGGGCCGAAAGTCTGAACGCGTTTTTAGCTCCAGAGTCGCTGATGGGACTCGAACCGGATGTATGACACCACCACCACCAATGAGTTCCTCGTTCGGAGAGCAATCCATTGGTGGGGTCGCACGTTCGGTTCGAGTCCCATTTAGCGACTGTGGAGCTCGAAACCCGACTGGGATTTTGACCGCCTCTGGCCCTCTGTGCAGTGTCAGCATAAAACACTTGAATTTGGAGTTCGACTGCGGCAACACCGCGGACACATCCAGCGAAACGGAAACGGCGGGAAAAACTGAAACTAAGACGCACTTCGCGTTCTTTAATTCAGTTCATAAATTTTATACAATTTTTTTTTTGGGAGCAGTGTTTCTTTGAAAAAAAAAGAAAAAGAAAAAAAGAAACACAAGGTAATGAATGGTGGCCCCAATTTGTCCTGGTCGGGGCCACTCTCCTCCTGCCGAGTCATTCCTTATTGAAACACAGCACTCTGGCTGAATGGCGGCTGCCTAAAGCGGGCCAAAGCGGACTAAAGCCTCATCCTCATCTCAGATTGGTTCATCTCGTTGCCCACCCAATCCGTTTCCCCCCTTTTTCAGCGATGACTCGAAAAACGAGTGTGCGAGCTGGGCGGGCTCGCCCGTGCTCGCAAACGGCTGGAAAGTGAAAAATAATGCATGGCTTGAGAAGGACGTCAAAAAAGGAAAAAGTCCACACTAAAAAAAAAATGTGACCTTTTTTTTGCTGGGCTGACCAACAACAAATCGACGAACGAAAACCTTCATTGTCACAGGTCTCTCTTTTGGCCCACAAAAAAACGCACTTCTCGCTACCCTTCAAAAAAGAAACAGAGCCAAAAAAAATTATAATAAGAATAAGAAAGTAAGCGCCAAAATTACGAGGAAATAAAATGCAAATTGCAAATGACATTTGCATGACATTCGCTCGGCCAGTGAGGCCGGCGAGATCTGCAAGCGGTGTGGGAACGGCTGTCAGGGGATACCGTCGCAAGGGCCGGTCCATCGATCAAGGAGGGGCGCGGGTTCAACGCCCGGCGGCCGCCTTTAAAATCACGCCTTTTTTTTCGCGGGCTACTTAAAACACAGTTCATTTCAGTGCAGCTGGAAAAGTCACTCGCTTTCTGGCAGTGTACAGTCCCGCACATGCTTTGGCCGTTCCCGGCAGCGCACAGTGGGCCAGAGGACCGACGCAGACGGCATAAACTCTAAACAAGTCATGAGCTCCAGACTCGCTAAATGGGACTCGAACCGCGGACGTTTGACCCCACCAATGGATTGCTTTCTGAACGACCATTTCATTGGTGGGGCCACACGTTTCGATTCGAGTCCTGTTTAGCGAGTCTGGAGCTCGAAACGCGTCCAGCGTGTCGGACGCCTGCCCCGGTCTTCTGGCCCACTGTGCACCACCGCCTTCCAAACCTCCGACCACCACTCTGCATTCCGAGTCTTCCTCTTGCTCCTTGATGGAGGGCTCGGGGGATCCGTAGACAAAGTGTAACAAAATTACAACGCGACCCGCCGCGGGACGAGCAGAGCAGGGCCAGCATTATGGCTTTCCTGGAGGGGAGGGGCGGAGAGAGAGAGAGAGAGAGAGAGAGAGAGAGAGAGAGAGAGAGAGAGAGAGAGAGAGAGAGAGAGAGAGAGAGAGAGAGAGAGAGAGAGAGAGAGAGACAGACAGAAAGAGAGACACTCTGACGTCATCCCTGGAACTGAACATACACGTTTCAACTCTTCTTCACGGTCAGGAGCAACGACGGCAGTTTCATTAAATTTCTCGCTCTAAATCCCAGCAGCTGCAGGCCCCTCACCCCGGCGCGTCGGTGGTCGCGTTACACGACGTCGTCTTTACGGTAAGAAAAAGCTCAGTTTCATTTTTGCTGCATTTATGGAACGTTCTTAGTCGGTATAAAATTACTCAGAAAACCTACCGAATATTAAGACTCTCGAATAACTTTTGTTTAGATCGG
>CM060103.1:5740039-5827539 GCA_030522485.1 Stenchaetothrips biformis | reverse complement strand
TGGAGCCAGTTGAGCCCAGGTCGGCTGCGTCTGCAAAGTCAACATGAGTCGTGAGCGCCGCCCCGCTCAGCCGTCTCAAGACTAATCGACTGTCAAATTTTTCTCGTCTAGCTGCAGATCTCGTCCGTATTTTCCCGCCCATATTTTCCCGTCTTCGTTTTGTTCCTTCCACTACACATCAATATCAAAACTGCCATAAATATGGACTCGTGAATGAACAGTTTTTCCTCGAGAGGAATCCTCCCGCGGGTATCAGTGAAGTGCAGAGCATGGTGGGCCAGAAGATCGGCGCTGGCGGCCGAAATCCCGGACGCGTTTTGACCAATCGATTGGTGGGGTCACGCGTTCGGTTCGAGTCCCATTTAGCGACGCTGGAGCTCAAAACCCGTCTGAAATAGTCTGAAATTCTGACCGCCTCCACCTGTCTTCCGGCCCACCGTGGAGTGGTTTAAGTTTATCTCGCGGGAAAGTCGGAACGTTTCTTCACTCAAAAAAAAAAAAAAAAAAAAAAAAAAAAAGGCAAATTGCTTGACGTTTCCTCAACGAAGTTTATGAGAAATCAAGCTTGCAGATTTCATTTTCCTCGTGCCGCTCGACGCACCGAGCGAGATTAAAGCAGTGACGAGGCGAGCTGAAAAGAACATGTAGTAGGGGGGGGGGGGGGGGGGTAATGGACATCATAATAAGGCTGCTGCATCTCCGGACAGCAAGTGCGGCGAGTGGGCGGTTCTAAATTGGAATTGGAGGGGACGACGCGCAGTGAAAGGGATGGAGCGCCGCGCACAGTGGGCCAGACGACCGGACGCGTTTTTGAGCTCCAGAGTCGCTGAAAGGGACTCGAACCGAACGTGTGACCCCACTAATGGATTGCTCACAGAACGAGGTATCGATCGGTGGGGTCACACGCTCGATTCGAGGACTGTTCAGCGACTCTGGAGCTCAAAACGCGTCCTGGTCACTGTGCGCCGCACGCGGCGAGAGCGATTTCTGACCGAGAGAGAGAGGCAGATGGATTCATACTCAGCGCTACCAAGCGTCCCGCGCCGAAATTGTACGAAGTGCCATGTAAATTAGATAGAAGTTGGTAAAAAATGTAGTTCATCTACTTAATACAGGGTGTGGCGGTACGAGAGAGACAGCGGCGCGTCAGAGAGAGACGGTGAGATAGAGATCTCTCTCTGTCTCCCCTCTGTTGGCGTCACGGCAGCCGCACCGCTCAGGGGGTGGCCCTGAGTGGGGACAGTCAGCGAGAGAGAGAGAGAGAGAGAGAGAGAGAGAGAGAGAGAGAGAGAGAGAGAGAGAGAGAGAGAGAGAGAGGGAGAAAGCCGGACAGATTTTACACTTAGTTGAACCCCCTGAAGGCGGGCCTAGTTTTAGTTACCCTTCTTTCGTTCGTTGTCAAGACGTTTCGCTGAATTTCAGTGGTGAGGGAAACCGATAGAGCGAACTGATGCATAGTGGGCAGGCGTTAAAAATCCCGGACAAGGTTTGACAAGGTTTCTCTCCGAACGAGGAATGCATTTGTAGGGTCTCACGTTCGGTTCGAGTCCTATTTAGCGACTCTGGAGCTCAAAACGCGTCTTGAGTTTCTGGCGACTGCGCCGTTCTCCTGGTCCACTGTGCGGTGTTGGCTGCGGCCGACCGCACGGCGAGGGCGGAGGCGATTGCAGTCCGGGCCCCCGATCGCACAGGGATCACGCTGCCCTCGAGGCGCCCGCCCTCCAGCGATAAAGTGCCCTTCCCGACTAAACATTGGTCACCCTCTCCCCGCCCTTCGCCGAGGGAGAAAAGAATCCTGGACGAAACCCTGATCGCTTTATGCCCTACCTCTGTAAGCAATGTGCAATGCGGGAGAAAGCAGGGCCGGGAAGGGTTCTGTCCGCCCCACAGTCGGCCAGAAGACCGTGCTGGCGGCCAAGACTGTAGACGCGTTTTGAGCTCCAGAGTCGCTAAATGGGACTCGAACCGAACGTGTGGCCCTACCAATAGATTGCTCTCCGAACGAGAAATCCATTGGTGGAGCCACCAGTTCCGTTCTAATCCCATTTAGCGACTCTAGAGTTTAGGCCGCCTCCGTGGTCTTCTGGCCCACTATGTGCCCGTGCGTTCGGACGGGTTCGGGGGGTTCGCAGCCGATACCGCTCATGTTTCGCACTCTCGGGCCACATTTGTCAGGGGATGATGCCTCCCAGAGTTATAGCTGGAGGCAGATAGCGTCGAGACAAGGCCCACATGCTGGGGATAAGCCACCAAGAGGGGTGGGGAGGGAGGGGGAGAGAGAGAGAGAGAGAGAGAGAGAGAGAGAGAGAGAGAGAGAGAGAGAGAGAGAGAGAGAGAGAGAGAGAGAGAGAGAGAGAGAGAGAGAGAGAGAGAGAGAGAGAGAGAGAGAGAGAGAGAGCACTGGTAAAACTAAATCGTATTGTTACACCCTTTATCAAGCGTATATTCTTGAAGCGTACACCTCCAGTTGGTTTCAAGAGTAGCAAGTGCTACGCTTGAAGAAGGGCGTACTCAAGCATACTGAAAGTCATACGGTCTGCTTCAAGCGTACGGCAGGTACGGCAGGTAAGCAGAGACGCGTTCAGATTAGCCTTGGCAGCTTGCGAGTGTTCCCCCAGCAGCAGTCTAGAGTAAGGTAGCCTTCCGGCCGGCCTGCAGTGGCGGGGTGGTGGTCGTGGTGGTGGTGGCGACGTTTTGTCTGGTCCTCTTCATTTTCTGTGCTGCCTTTTTTGGCCGTCTTTCCCCGCGGCTGATGAACACTGTCGCCGTACACTGCAATCAGGAGAGATTGCCAGTGTCCCTTTTGTGCACACAACGCCCCCGGCGGGCCCGTGCCAAACAAGTCATATTGCACGGCAAGGCAGGTGCGGTCCCTGACAGTCCCTGGCCGGCCGGAGGCATGGAGGTCTGAACTAGGTTAGGACTCAGCGCATCCTCACGCGTCACTCTAAAATAGGTGTGAATTCAGTTAGGATCGGAAACCAATTTGCGTTGTTTTCAGTGTGATTTACAAAGGTTTTTTTTTTTTTTTTTTTTTTTTTTTTTTTCTTTGGCTGCTCTGCACCAACCCGAGACCGTGGAGCACCGAGCTCACACCTAAGCTCCCCAGACCCGAGCCTCTTCTCCCTAGCGTCAGGACCGTCTTGGCGTCGTCTGCCGGCGGCGTCTGGTGATTGATCCCAACACATTAGTCCCATTCCATTTGGCTGGGCCTACTTTGCGAAGACCGCGAGGCGGCCAAAGCTCTAGACGCGTTTTGAGCTCCAGACTCGCCAAAAATGGGACTCGAACCGAACGCGTGACCCCACTGTCATGGATTCCTCGTTCGGAGATAGCAATCCATTGGGTGGGGTCTCATATTCGGTTCGAGTCCCATTTAGTGACCCTGGAGCTCAAAATGCGTCCTGGATTTTGACCGCCTCCGCGGGTGGCGCCCACTGTGCGGTCGGCGCGATCACGAGGCCACAGTTAGTAGAAAGTCTGCTCTCACACTGACCCCTCTTCCCCGGAAGGACTTCAAAAAGGAAGGTGGTCTCGGCGGAGGCGGCGGCAGTGGCCCTCAGCCTGAGCGACAATGGGCGCGGATAATGGCACAAAGACCCTCCTCCTTAGTTCATTCGCTCAATACTCCCCCGGGTGGTCTGCCTCCTCACGGTGTACCCACACACTGCCTGCCTGCGAAAATTGTTACGCATTTAAGGCGTCATTTGGGATTCCCATTGATTGCTCCTTGACTGTGCCGCTGCCTCTGCGCGCCCAATGTTTCTTTCATGCCACTCCAAGTCGCACCACACCTCGACTCATCCAGGACCCCCTCCCTTCCTCCCTTTGCCCCTCCCCTCCTCGCCTGGAGGACGCATTCCGAAATAACGCGTCAACAAATTCCAGTGGCGAGTCCAAACTCCGGAGATAAAAGCGTCCGTCCGTTTCGGGGTGTGAAATCCGGACCGGGTTCGGAGTTCGGAGGCCCCCTGTGCGTCCCCACTTCCCTCCCCCCTGCGGCGGCAGAGATGAGGCCTGGCCTGCTGACTGAGAGTCTGTCTCTCTCGCACTCACGAGGCGAGCCGTCTGGGTGCGAGAGAGACAGAGCGACGAAAACGACTCGCTGTCTGCAGGCAGTGCTGCACCACCCGAACGGAAAGTAAGAGTCGAGCGCTGCAGGGACAGTGCAGCAAGAGCAACCCCCCTTCCCCCCCCCCCGGCCATCCCCCCATTGACACCTCCAACCACTGTACGTGCCAGAGGCAAGACGTAGGGAGACGGGTGAGAGAGAGAGAGAGAGAGAGAGAGAGAGAGAGAGAGAGAGAGAGAGAGAGAGAGAGAGAGAGAGAGAGAGAGAGAGAGAGAGAGAGAGAGAGAGAGAGAGGCGACTGACTGACTGCTCGACGCGAGAAGGCGCTCCCCGACGGAGAGCGCTGATTGGCTGGGACAGGCTGATGGAAAAGGACAGGGGGAAGCGCTTAGGCCGAAGACACCTGCGTGTTGGGCTTGGCTTTGAAAGCGTGCGTGGATGTGGGACACCCACAGATGGATCCCTCGTTCGGAGAGCAGTCCATCGGTGGGGTCGCACGTACGGTTCGAGTCCCATTGAGCGACTCCGGAGCTCAAAACGCGCCTATAATTTTGGCCGCCTGTGCCGGTCTTCTGGCCCACTGTGCGTTCTCGGTCCCCTGCCACGACAAAGCGACGAGTGTTCGGAATCACAACAACAACGGCGAGCAGGGCGACTCGGCCCGCGGCGGCTCCTCACGGCGAGTGTTTGTCGTGCGCCGCGGCGGCCGCGGCCCGCACCACCTCGGGGCAGACACGAGGACTGCGTCAACACGGCGCCGTGCCGGGGGCCGCCCTGCACAGTGGGCCAGAAGACCGTTCAGGCGGCCCGAATCCGGGACGCCTTTCAGGCTCCAGAGTCGCTAAATGGGACCCGAATCGAACGTGTGACCCCACCAATGGATTCCTCGTTTGGAGAGCAATCCATTGGTGGGGTCACACGTTCGAGTCCAGTCCCATGAAGCGACTCTGGAGCTCGAACCGCGTCGCGTCTAGAGTTTTGGCCGCCTCAACCGTCTTCTGACCCACTGTGCGTGGCAGGCCGTGGTGGCGGAGGCCCTGGCGGCGGAGGCTAAATCATGGTCAACGATTGGTAAACAGGGAAAGCACACACGGCGCTGATGTGGTGGTCCCGAACTCGCAGCACCGCATCGCATGCGGCGCGGCGAGCGCCTCGACGGCAGGCCGCCAGAGGGCGCGCCTGTGCGGCGGGACTGCATACTCGCCGGTCCGCGGGCGCTGGCGTAGTGGTTAGCGTGTCGTGTCTTCATTCTGTCGGACGTAAGTTCAAATCCCAATCAGCAGTGTTTTTTTTTGGGGGGGGGGCGTCTGTGTGTGTGTTTTTAAGTCACATGACTATGTGAGAATTTTTCGGCGGGTGCCCGTGATTCGGGTCATTTGTCCTCCTTTCGAAGACCGTGGAAGACATGACTCTAAAACAGTGGGCCTTCTCCGGGACATCGAGCCAGCAATGCTGCCAATGCCGGCAACGCCATCGACAGCAGTCTTGTCCAGCATTCCTCCCGCCGCTCCAGCAGGGATTCTCCGGGATTCTCCAGACGCAGTATAATCTCAGCTTCGCACGCGACCATTCCGGTTGCTTGATTAGCGCAGTCGTGCCGCGCGGGGCTGCTGGAGAGAGAGAGAGAGAGAGAGAGAGAGAGAGAGAGAGAGAGAGAGAGAGAGAGAGAGAGAGAGAGAGAGAGAGAGAGAGAGAGAGAGAGAGAGAGAGAGAGAGAGAGAGAGAGAGACCGAGAGAGAGAGGAGGGGGCTACAACATATTTTCCAGGCGCCTCCCACACATTCTTGACGAGCCAGATTCCACCCTCGGTTTAAACTGCTTGCTCGCTTCCCCTTCCATGTGCCGTACCCCCACCCCCTCCTGGCAGCCTCAGCCCTCAGCACAGTCCACGGCGTCCGTTTAATTCATTTCTGGAATTATTGTCATGAAGTCGCGCATTCATACAGCGCGCTTTTTAAAGTTTTTTTTTTTTTTTTTTTTTGGTAAATGCACTTGGAGTAAGAACACCAGCTGCAGACCTGGCTGCCGCATCCTCGCGCATCCCACTGTGCGCGTGATGCAAACCGCGCCCTAACCGGAGCCTCCCGCTGACGATGACGAATCGCGAGTCACCCGAGCCGCCTTCGGCTGCCGTCGGCTCGCGCCGAGCTCTACGCGGCGTTGCATCCGATTTCGTCGGATTTCGTTCATTCGTCATCAGGGCGCCGCCAAACCCACGACTGCAAAGACTGACCCTCCAAACGGAAACCGTTTCGGTCTTGAGTCACACTGCACTACTTAGTCCGATGATGGCACACGGTGCGTCCCGGTGACTCACCGCCTGCTAGGCGGTACAGCCACTGCCAAAAGGGCGCCAAACAGGACAGTCCCGCCAAAAAGGCGCGTGAACTGATGACTGTCGGCCCCGGGCCGCGATGTGGGAGCCCACCCTGTGACGCCCGCCTCCCCCCACATGCATGCAATTTGCACTTGGTTTTCCTTTTTTGCACTCGGACGGTTAAGATTGTCGTGTGTGGGTGCGCTAGGGAGAGAGGGAGAGGGGGAGAGAGAGAGAGAGAGAGAGAGAGAGAGAGAGAGAGAGAGAGAGAGAGAGAGAGAGAGAGAGAGAGAGAGAGAGAGAGAGAGAGAGAGAGAGAGAGAGAGAGAGAGAGAGAGAGAGCCGCCCGTCCGCACTGGGCCGCCCATTCCAGCAGCAACAGCAGCAACAACATTCCGAGTGGAGCCTGGCGGACGCACAGGCGTTCGCGGCTGACCCTGTATCTCGGGCAGCGCCGCGACGCCAAGCCAGCGCTGCTAGTGCTAGCGCCATCCCCGGCGCCAGGCGGCTCGGCCAAGAGCAGTGCTGGCGCCGCACTGGCGCCGCGCCCCCTCCGCCCCCTCCGCCCCCTACACAGTCCGCGCCGGCGGTGGGGGCGGCCAGGGGCGGGCTGAGGAAAAGGGGGGGGGGCGATGCATGGGGCACGACGGCGAGTTAGAAAACCAGCGTTCGCCAATTTCGACTCGCGGACCAAATTGAATGGGCGTTTGGTTTTCGAGAAGCAAACTCCTCGCCGCAACATAGAACGGCGGCGGTGCCCGATCGAGATGTCGAACTTGGGATTAATCATCGCGAATGAGGCGTTGCGTTTGGAATACCCACGACGCGTCGCGGACGCAAACCCGCTCGCAGCGAGCAAGTGCAGTCGCGATTATGTTCCACTCCACGCACTTGTACTTTATTCCTTCCGGATCTCCCTCTTTCTCTCCGTCTCTCCTTCTCTCTCCTCCACGAAACCTCCCCTCTCTCCCTGCCCCAGCGGCCGCCACGCCTTGCGCCACGCCGTCCCTCTTCCCATCACTCTATTAGTCCACTGCAGACTGATTCCGAGAGAGAGAGAGAGAGAGAGAGAGAGAGAGAGAGGGAGAGAGAGAGTCTGCTGCACGGCGGGCCACACCCCAAAGCGCGGTCACTCCAAGCTTCCAGCGCGGCCCGGCCGCCCCTTTAATTTTATGACGAAATCCGAGAGGGGCGTCTTCCAAGTTGTTGTCCTCCCCCCCGTCGCTCCACCGCCGGGGATCGGAATTATGCTCACTACAAAGTGACGCTCAACTTTGTCCGAGTAGGGGCCGTGCAGAGACGGCATGTTGCAGTAAATCATTTCGCGTTCGTGTGTGCGTGTGTGTGTGTGTGTGTGTGTGTGTGTGTGTGTGTGTGTGTGTGTGTGTGTCTGTGTGCGCGCTCTCGCGCTTTCCTGCGGCCAGCCAGAGAGAAGCACAATCAGATGGAGGAGGAACAACAACAACCCGCGTATTAGCAGCCAACGGAAATGAGCTGACAAATAGACGGACAGACAGGCAGACAGACAGACCGACAGACAGGCTGGCCTGTTCCTCCTCCGGGGCTCTCTGCATGCCGGAGCGAGTCTGCGACCGAAAATTTCGCCCACTTCCACAAACATAAGGGTAAACAGTGTCCGTGTTTGTGCCTGGGCGCGGCGTTGGCCGTTCCTCCGGCCGCACAGTGGGCCGGTCTAGACTTCGCAGCTCTCCACTCCACTCGATATATTTCTCTTTCCGCACTTAACAAACGGCAGGGTGAGGATACTACAGGCACATTTCGCCACCGTTCGGCCCATTTCCGCTTTTCCACTCTGCCTAAGCCTCCTTCCACCTTGCGCGCCCCGGGTCAGCATCGGAGTCAAATCCCCGGACGTGGTTTGAGCTCCAGAGTCGCTAAATGAGACTCGAACCGAACGCGTGGTCCCACCAATGGATTGCTCTCCGAACGTGGAATCCATTGGTAGGGTCGCACGTTCGGTTCGAGTCCTGCATAGCGACTCTGGAGCACAAAACGCGTCTGGAGTTTTGGCCGTCTCCTGGCCCACTGTGCGTTCCCCGCTTGCAGACAATCCGCGTCGATTTCGCCAAGTATTGCGCAATGCCCCCTCCCTTTTTTTCTGGGCCCGTCGCGGAATGACGGAAGGGGCGCTGCATCGAGTAGAAAATGAACACAAATGAGCAGAAGGGGGCGGGCCGTCCTCGGAGACCAGACAAGTGGCAGGACCAGTGCCAACCATCCCGCCCCCGAGCCGAGCCGCGCCGAGCCGAGCCGAGCCGAGTCGAGCAGAGCCGAGCACAGCCGAGCCGAGCACAGCCGAGCACAGCCGAGCACAGCCGAGCCGAGCCGAGACGGACCAAGAGGCTGCAATCCAAATATTTCGCTCAGCACTTCCTGGCATGTCGACATCTTCACGGCCCCATACTGCCGGCCCAGCCTATGAAGTAGGAGCAGAGCACGCGATGCATGCTCCCAAACATACATGAAAAAAAAAAATGAACGTTGACTCATTGCAACAAAAAATTGCTGCGAAATTTTTTGAAAAAAAAAAAGGCAAACATATGACTGACTAGTTGCGAATGAAAGTGTGAGAGGAAACTCGGAAGTACATCAAAGACTTACGTCACACGCACACACACACACACAGACACACGCACACATACACACACACACAAATACACATACACACACATACACAAGGAAATTTTGACTTAAGAAAAAATATTTGAAATGCAGCAATTTTACTTGGAACAAGAAACATTTACTTCCCCACGGAGTAAATCATCCTTCATTTGCAAGAAAAATAATTTATGTGGGTGTGAAATGATTGCGAAATGGGCCACCACGTGGAGCGTAGTACAGTCTCCGACACCCCCGCCCCGTCACCACGGGTGCAGCGCCCGGGCAAAAAAGGCGCTGCCCTTGTCTTGGCTAAGGTGAAGGTAAACATCGAGGAAGTATGTCACCGCGCCACCCCCTGGTGCTGGCCGGCTGGCCCCGGCGGCTCACAGTGGGCCAGAGGACGGCGCAGGCGGCCGAAACTCTAGCCGCGTTTGGAGCTCCACAGTCGGTCGAACCGAACGTGTGGCCCCACCAATGGATTGCTCCCCGAACGAGGAATCCATTGGTGGTGCCACACGTTCCGTTCGAGTCGTGTTTAGCGATTCTGGTGCTCAAAACGCGTCTAGAGTTTTGGCCGCCTGCGTCGGTCTTCTGGCCCACTGTGCGGCGCCCGCCGCCCCAGAGGCCCCCGCAGCCCCAGCAGCCCCGTCCTCGGCCCTCGGGTCGGCGACTTGGCAGCTGGCCGCGCGACTCCACGTCGTGAGTATTAACTCGTCGCTGATGGCGCCATGACTGCTGGGCCGTTCCGTTCCGGGCGCCGCCGCACAGTGGGCCAGAAGACCGGCGCAGGCGGCCGAAACTCTAGACGCGTTTTGAGCTCCAGAGTCGCTAAATGGGACTCGAACCGAACGTGTGACCCTACCAATATGGATTCACTGCAAACCTAACTGTCGACTTAGAACGCACTCACAAATGCATGCTCGGCCAAGCATGCGTTTGTGTGTACTTGCAAGCATGCATGTGCAGGTGCGTGCTAAGTAGCCAGTTAGGTTTGCAGTGTTGCTCTCCGGACGAGGGATCCACTGGTGGGGTCACACGTTCGGTTCGAGTCCTGTTCAGCGACTGTCTTCTGGCCCACTGTGCGCCGCCGCGGCCTCGTAGTTGGCAGTGTAGTGACGTCACCGCGCCTCCAGCTCGGCGGGCAGCCTCCAGACTACCGACTGTAAACCGGGCGGCCGTCGCCGGAACGCGGAACGTGCGGGAAGGAAAGAACGACGACTTCGATGATTCGATGAGAAAAAACAGAAAAAAAAGGGCGAAAAAAAAATATTGTTGGAGTTATATAAATGAACTGGCTACTCATCTTTAGCCGGCACACCTGGCCGTTAGCAGACCGGGCCACTATCAGCACTGCTTATCACGGCCGAGCCGGCGGCAAGTTTCGCAGTGGCGGGTCAGGCCGGGGCCATGCAGCCCGGGAGTGACAAAAGCAGGTCCGCCGCGAACTCCTAAACTCGTGTGTTGTGTGGACAATGAAAGACAGAGAGGGGAGGGGAAGGGGCCCGTACCGCACGGGGCCTGCTCTCTGTGCGGAGTACCGCCCGATAACGCTAACAACGGCATTGGTCAGCGGGCACCCCTCTCTCTCTCACACACACACACACACTTAACCCTCCCTCTGTCTTTACCCCCCCCCCCCACACACACACAAACACACAATCACCACTCGACCACCAACTCTTTATTCTCGTCACCTCTTTTCGCCGCACCTACCACCCCCCCCCCCCTCTCTCTCTCTCTCTCTCTCTCTCTCTCTCTCTCTCTCTCTCTCTCTCTCTCTCTCTCTCTCTCTCTCTCTCTCTCTCACACACACACACACACACACACACACACAAACGCACACACATGCACACACAACGCAAGTGCACTCTATTAGAGGCTGGTTGCTTGGTGGCTGCCCTGTTATTTTCGACGCCCGCCGCCACGGTAGTTCATTTTGAAGTGTACTCGTGTCCGCGCGTTTTTTGAAAAAATTCCCGCCCGCCGCCGCTGTGTCAAAAACGACCATCATTTATCGCCCGGCTCGTTTGCGTGGTGTGTGTGTGTGTGTGAGAGAGAGAGAGAGAGAGAGAGAGAGAGAGAGAGAGAGAGAGAGAGAGAGAGAGAGAGAGAGAGAGAGAGAGAGAGAGAGAGTGGTGTGCGTGTGCGCTCGGTGTGTGTTCTACTTTCACCCCCGGGGTGTGAAGAGCCCCGCTGCTGTTGTTGTTGCTGCTGTAACGCTTGTTGTTGTTGCTGACTGTCGAACACTGATCCCTTTCCATTAATCATGCTACAATGAGAGCCGCGCGTCCGTCCGTCCGTCCAGGCTCTACGCCGCACGTGTGCACACAGTGGGCCCTACACTGCGGGGGAGGGGGGGGGGGTAGAGGGGAGGCTCGTCTCCAAGGCACTATAAACACATGAATAAAAGAAGGCCCCCGACGCCCCCGACGCCTCCCCCCCGAGGCGGCTCCTCGCGGCCCGCAAGACGTCGTCCTGGGCGGCCCTCTTGAGAGCCGAAGGGACCGTCCGTCAAGCCAGACGCGGCGCCTGACTGCTTATCACCGTGGCCGAGCGCGTTAAGGCGTCAACCTGCAACCCGAGGTCAGGTGTTCAACTCCCACCAGCCGCCCTATTTTTTTTCGTCGCTTGTTATAACCGGTTTTTCTGTTGAAACACATTCCCCAGTCACCTCGGCCCAGTCAGTCCTCTCCGGCCCACTCGGGCGACCGCAGCGTTGTCCGGCACGTCAACTCGGTTTGGTTAGAGTCCTATAGTGTCATAGGACTCTAGGTTTGGTGACGTCTTCCTCGTCCGCAGGGACTCCGCGAGCATTCCGCAGGGCAGGCCGTGTTATTGCATTGCATGGGGCGCGTAATGTTGCGCTATGGGTCGCCATGAAGAGGGCCGCCCAGATGGGGCGCGACCAGGTCGGCCAACCACTGCCCTCCACTTGCGTCAACGCCGCACAGTGGGCCGGAGGACCGGCCGGCGCAGGGCGGCCAGAACTCTAGACGCGTTTTGAGCCACTGACTCGAAACGAACGCGTGGCCCCACCAATGGATCGCTCTCCGAACGAGGCGTCCACTGGTGGGGTCACACATTCGTTTCGAGTCCTATTTAGCGTCTCAGCGGCTCAAAACGCGTCCGGGATTTTGACCGCCTCCGCCGGTCCTCTGGCCCACTGGCTACGCCGGGCCGTCCACTGAGCAGGCCCAGCACAACGCAATTACAGCGGTGGAAATGTGCCAGTCCGCGCACTTGGAGCGGCCTGGGTCTCTAAGCGGCGAGGGCGGTCGAGAGCAGTCAGCACCACGCGGGTCACTTGGACCGATGTAAAAAGCCTGTTGTCTGTCGAATAATTAACTGTGAGTGGTCAGGGAGTGTTCGTCCGTGGGTTCACGCCTTTGACCGAGGTCATATGTCGCACAGACACAATAATTTTCTTTTAGATTGTGTTAAATTGTGTGCGCGGGTTCTAATCGGGCGTGTCCCTCCGTCCTGCTGCTCTGGTTTGCCCGGGGCGGGGCGGGGCGGGGCGGGGCGGGGCGGGGCGGCCGCACACTCACACAGACGGCACGGACCGCAGGGCAGAGCGGATCAAAGGGCAGGCCGGTCAGCCGCGGTCGGCAAGACTTGTCTTCTCCATTTCAATTCCCCTGAACGCCGCGTGCCGAAGGCCGAGAGAGAGAGAGAGAGAGAGAGAGAGAGAGAGAGAGAGAGAGAGAGAGAGAGAGAGAGAGAGAGAGAGAGAGAGAGAGAGAGAGCGGCGCGATTCGAACCGAGATTCAAACCAAACCGCAAACAGAGGGGCTCCAGATGTGTCGCAGCGACGCAGCGCACTCGGGCCTGCCAACAATGCAGAGCCAACAATGTGACTCGAACGTCATCCTGTGAAGCCAGCCTGTGAACGCGGGCAGCTGGCAGCGCTGGCGACGACAACGATGGCAGGTCAGGGAGAACGCCCTCTCACACAGTGGTCCGGAAGACCGGCGCACGCGGCCAAAACTCCGAACGCGTTTTGATCGCCAAAATCGCTAAATGGGACTAAAATCGAGCGTGTCAACCCACCATTGGATTCTTCGTCCGGGAAGCAATCCCTTGGTCACACGTTCGGTTCGAGACCCATTAAGCGACTCCGGTGCTCAAAACGCGTCCTGAATTTAGGCCGCCTGCCGGTCTTCCGGCCCACTGTGTCCCGCCCGCCGGGCCACAGCGCCCGCGGCATGTCACAACGATTGGAAGTGATTTCCGTGCGTTATGGAAAAGGCAAATACGGCCGCTCGGGATGCGTCCTGGTCCCTCCCTCCCCCCGTCTGGACCCACTTGGGGTGCTTCGCGGAGGGCTCCAGTACACTGTGAGGGACTCACCGCTGCCAGGCAGACGGCCAGGACCACCACGCCGCGGAGCGCTCTGAAGTCCTTGCGTCTCATGGTGCTGGCCGGGCGGCCTCACGGCGCCGGTCGCTGCATCCGCCGGCCCGGACTCAAGCTCCACATCCTGAAGGAGGAACAAAAACATAAGTTTATTGAACAAGAAAACAAATCAATTACAGAGTAGGCTGAGAACTACAATTAATTCTGCCCTTTTTTTTCCAGAATAGGTTAAATGGACGCCGCGCCACGCCCCACGCTCGACAACGCCGAAAGGGGTGGATTTTCTCAACAGTGAGGAGCGACCGGCTTTGGAAGGGGGAGGAGGGGGGAGGGGGGAGTTTTCAAGGAGAAGGCTGAGCGCCGGCTCAGCTGTCTTAGACTGTACGCGCCGGTCTCCAGTGTGTTCTAATGGGTCGAAAGAAGAGAGATTCTCACCTCCACGCCTTGAGCCGTCACGCGTGGACTTCTTGATCATCTACACTATAAAAAAAGGGTTCCGTTAAAACGGCCGATGCTATTGGTTTTAGTCTCTTTGCGGTCTTCTCTTAGTCAGTGTAACATCTATAAATAAACTTTTTAAAATATTATGAATTTTACTTTGGATTTGTTTCGCGCGGCTGAATACAAATAGAGTCACAAGAAAGGGAAGCAACCTCTAACCGCCCCTGTCATGACCTTTCCCCGGCGTCGAACCCCTTTACACAGCTCGTTGGGCAGGAGGCGTCTGCCGCCGCTATCTGTGTCTCGCAAGGGACCAGACACCGGCCCAGACTCGTCGCCCTGCGTCCCAGTCTCCCCCCCCCTCTCTCTCTCTCTCTCTCTCTCTCTCTCTCTCTCTCTCTCTCTCTCTCTCTCTCTCTCTCTCTCTCTCTCTCTCTCTCTCTCTCTCTCTCTCTCTCTCTCTCTCTCTCTCTCTCTCTCTCTCTCTCTCTCTCTCTCCCTCTCTCTCTCTCTCCCGGTCGGTGCGCGCCCGACGGGCCGTGGCTGGGCCGCCCGGCGCGCGTGCGGGTGTTGCGGGCGGGTATCACCGGCTCGCCGGGCGCTTCCCGCAGCAATCTGCTGCAGTGTTGCCACGTTGTAAAGTGGGTGAAAACTATCACACGTTGGTTTCGAGTCCCATTTAGCGACTCTGAAGCTCAAAACGCGTCTAGAATATTGGCCGCCTCAATGGTCTTCTGACCCACTGTGCGGCGAGAAGGGGCTGCCGACCAGGTTCCCCGCTTCCGGCATCCACGCGCCCGGAGCGGCCTGGAGCCCGAATCAGCAGCGGAGAAACAAAACGATCCACAGTGTCAGGGCCACAGAAGAGGTGATAAAAAGGAGGAAGTTCACCCCGACGAGGCGGGAAATTTATTCACAGACACAACTCTAATTCAACCCCCACCCCCACTGCGCCTTCACGGGGACCTTGGCGCGGCACAGTGGGCCAGAAGACTGACGCAGGCGGCCAAAACTCTAGACGCGTGTTGAGCTCCAGAGTCCGCTTAACATGATGCGAACTGAACAGGTGACCCTACCAATGGATTCCTCGTTCGCAGAGCAATCCATTTGTGGGGTCACTCGTTCGGTTCAAGTCCCATTTGGCGACTCTGGAGCTCAAAACGCGTCCAGAGTTTTGGCCGCCTGCACCGTCTTCTGGCCCAATCTGCATGGCCCGGCGGCTCCAAGGGCAACGAGGCTGTCTGCCCGAAGGGCTACCGACCGGTCCCTCCAGAGAACAGCCTCCGCGAGTCTTCGGAAATTTAGGAAGATACATTCCAGATGACTTGCTCTCCGCTGCCCGACTTCCTGCTCTCCCACTGCGTATCCCCGTTTGTTGTCGTTCTTGTTGTTTTCGTTTGTTCTCTTTTGTTCTAGCCAACACCGGATGCAGTGGACTGCGCCATTGAACAAGACACGTCAAAAAGAATAAAAAAAAAGAAGCAGGCATCGGCAGGTGTTGCGCTGGAAAACGCTCTGCAAAACGGGGACGATCTCGTTTCGTTGTCTACGACGAAAATCTGGTTCGTTTCACTCCGTCTGTCAGCGGAGGGGCCAGCGCCCCCGCCGCTCCCCGTCCGTCCAACCCACCCGCCCGCATGTACGCGAAGCAAGAGTTGGACCGCGCTGGATTGACTTTGCTGTCTGAGCCTTGAGTGGGTGAGTAAGCGTGCGTGAGGGTATGTGTGTGTGAGCGAGAGCGAGAGAGAGAGAGAGAGAGAGAGAGAGAGAGAGAGAGAGAGAGGGAGGGAGAGAGAGTCGTAAAGCCAGAGCAATGCGACCCCTTCGGTTAATCCTGTCAAAATGAGTGTCTGCCATTAGGACAGCTGTTGTGCTGGTCACTGACACCGCCTCTCCCCTTTCACGCCGTCAAGTTGAAGTTCACGGACGACGGCGGGCCGGACGAGATGAGACAACCCCAATGCCCAGCCCTCTGTTACTAAGCGACTGCCAAAAACCGCTAAATTTTCATAACAAAATTATTTTTTAAAAAATATTTTTTTTGAAGTCTGGTGCGCAGTAAGGTGCCGACACCAGGCTGGCCAGCTGCAATGCGTCTGTGTGTCTATGTTAGTGCCCAGTGCATCTGTGTGAGTGCCCCGTCGTGTCTGTGTGAGTCCGGGAAAAATAAATGCCCCGTCCGATATAACCAGCACCGCATAAACACACACGGACGGAGAGAGAAAAGAGGGATGACGGGAGAGAGAGAGAGAGAGAGAGAGAGAGAGAGAGAGAGAGAGAGAGAGAGAGAGAGAGAGAGAGAGAGAGAGAGAGAGAGATGGAGACAGACAAGAGGGTTGATAGAAGACAGGGTGGGTGGGCCAGCAACGACGCGGACGTGTGCGGAATCATGTTTGCTCCTCTGTGATTTATATAGAAAATCGAAATATTGCTGACGTCCAGCGAAAATCACACGGACTGCTGCATAGTGAAGCGGAAGGAGGGGGTGGAACGCGGGGGGAGGGGGAGGGAGAGAGAGAGAGAGAGAGAGAGAGAGAGAGAGAGAGAGAGAGAGAGAGAGAGAGAGAGAGAGAGAGAGAGAGAGAGAGAGAGAGAGAGAGAAAGAGGTCAGCGCCTGTGCTAATCGCCGACGAAAGCAGCAAAACAAAAGCAACAAGAGCCGCGAGCCCAAAAAAAAACGAAAGAGGCGCGCAGAAGTGAGATTTTAAATCGGGACCACAATGCAGTCGTACCAATTCCAATTCCCGGAGGACAAAATTAGCCCCACCGCGACATTATCCTCACGCTGTGGCTCCGCCCTTCGACGTCGCCAGAGACAACCATTTTCACTTTTTGTCTCCAGGGCGGAAAACTGGGGTAAGTAAACAGTTGGCAACACTGGCCAGGGCCGCACTGGCCGCGCCGATTCTGCCGTCTCTTGTTGTTGTTGTTGTTGTTGATGTTTTTGTTGTTGTTTTACCGCCGTCTCATTCGCCACCCGCATTGCCAACCGCGCCATAAAATGACGTCAGTAAAAAAAAAAGTGTGGCGCGATATATGAAGAGGTGATCCCCTCGAAACGGCCGAAAGTGGTGCAAAATCCCCCCTCGGGATGGGCAGTGCGGAAGAGGGGGGGAGGGAGGGGGGAGGGGGGAGGCAGGTGCGGAGAGGACAGAGACTCTGTATTCATGGAAGGCGATGGAGTGCCCAGGGAAGAAATCAGGACTGCCAACTGCCATCATCACCCGGCGGAGCTGTTTGGAAGACGCCTGACCCCAGCCCTTCCTAAAACAAAATTCATCTTAAAACGTCTTGGAATTTTTTTCTCTTCTAAAAAATCAATTTAATTGTTTTGAAAGTAATTCCGACCGCGGACAAAGCACGATGTTTCTTCCCGGAGCGTTGGCTCACATGGACCGGCGGCGTTTGGAAAGCAGAGGCATTGGCACAAGGGCGTCCGTCCGCGCGGCACCGCCCCCCGTGAATGAAAGACATTGAGGCCCACTGTGGTGTGGGCCGACCCACCAACGCCAATCAGGAAATGGACGCTGGCGGCGCACTGCTCATTTTTGGACCAAGGGACAGTCCGACAACGCGCAGACACAGACAGACAGACGGAAAGACAGACAGACTAAGCTTAGCGACTCATCGGTAGGACGCTGTGTGTGTGGGTGTGACTGTGTGACTGGGAGGGCGTTGTCTGACTGTGCAGGCACTCGTGAAATGAGAACGCTGGGGCGCTGCGTGGCGGCCGACAGGGGAGAAGCATGCGTAGGGACCCTCGAGATCGCAGCAGCATCGCAGCAGCATCGCAGCAGCGGCCGAGAAGGCGCCTCCATCCGTATTGTTACAGGCGCTGGGATTGGCCGCCGGGACTCTGGCCCACTGTGTGCAGGCAGGCCAACGGCGAGGCCTCAACAATGGAGCCGCACGGCGGCACGGCCGACCGCGGCGGGAAGCTCATCGGAAATCTCTCACTGAATGACGCGGAGAGACAGACGGCGGCACAGTTGGCGCGCCAGGAATAATGGCGCCGGCGATGCTCCGTCCCCGTGGCGCAGTGATTAAAGCGTCGGCGTTTCAAGTCCAAGGTCGCGGGTTCGATACCCCCCTAACAAATTTTTATTTCCGGCACTCCTTGCTTGCCCTTTGGTTCCGACTGCGATGACACAGTTCCTGGTTTTCACGCGCGCTCATTAATAGACCAGGCCTGCTCTATTCTCGGTGTCCTGACCGCCTGACCCCCGCAGCCCACACTATCAGCTTGCGGATCCTCGGAACCAATATAGGTCTCCCCCAAGACCGCAGTCCGGTCTCACCTGCCTCTGCGACACCCCCCCCCCCCTCAAGCCGACAAGCAGAGCCCTTGACCACGGCGAGGTCGAGTGGAGGTGTGGATGCGTGCTAGGGGTGGGGGTGGCCCGCCCCGGCGCTGGGGGGAGGGGGGGGGGTCGCGACGTGGTGGCGGCCAGCTAAATCGGGTTTCCGTAGCCGGTCCCCGAGGAGATGTACTTTGCAGCGAGAGACTAGTCGGCTGGGCCGGGTGGGGCCCCGCTGGGCCGTTGCTGCCCTGGGCCCCGCCGAGGCCCCAGCACGCCCCGAGCGCGGACGCTTAAGCGAGTTAGCGGCAGTCCGGCGGGAAATACATTTGTCAACAGTTTGGGCACGGCCAGACCCCGGTGCAGCGTCAGGGGGGAGGGGAGGTCACAGGGGAGGGTGTTTAAAGCACCCGCCTGCGGGTTGCGCGCCTGTCTTTCAATACCGTGGGTCAGCATCATCGTTGCCTGCACTGGAACTCGAAAGGTGCAAGGTCGACCTCTCGAAGCGTCCCCGCCTCCCTGGCGGCCTTCGTCTGTCAGAGCGAGGCGCGGCACAGTGGGCCGACGCGACCATTCCCAAGGATGCTCCCCGCGTTACGGCGTCACGAATCGATCCTCATTTGTCATGCGCATAGGCAAAGTTTTGCCTTTCGCCACACGATTTTCGCGCGCTATGGCCGGGGCTGTTGTGTCAGGAAAAAAAATGGTTAGTTTTTCTGTCTTCTTCATGTTGTCGGTTTTGTTTTGTTTTGTTGTGGTTGGGTTTTTTTTCACAGCTGTATTTGGTTTGCGAAACCGGTTCTTCTTCGGTGTCCTTTCGTTTCAAGACTCTCCCGCCAGAACTGCATAGGGCGGGAAGAGGAAGTGCACGCAGCAGAGAGAGAGAGAGAGAGAGAGAGAGAGAGAGAGAGAGAGAGAGAGAGAGAGAGAGAGAGAGAGAGAGAGAGAGAGAGAGAGAGAGAAGGCAAACTCTGGCCCGCGTCCAGCAATGAGAGTGACAAAGAGCCTTGGTGAACAACCTTGGTTTCGGATAAAAAGCGACAAAGTCCGCGCAAAGAGTCCCGTGGCGAAATCGACGGAACAAAATGAGTCAACATGGCGCCGGGCAAAAAGGACAACAAGAAAGCTTTGCCCTGTTCTCAGCAGCCAGCCGATCAAAATCGGATTAGGCCAATTATTTTCCAATGTTGTGGCTGTGGCCAAGGCTGTCGCGGCATTTTATTATCTTCCTCGCTCTGCATAATCAAGTTTTTTTTTTTTTTAAAAAAAATTTGAGTTTGGACAGACATTTAAAAGTTAAAGATAGCCGTAATTGACGCACGAAATCGTTTGCCAACCGCAGTTGGCAATCCTTTCGACACTGGCGGGCTCTGGTAGTGCATGGCGGGAATTTCTGCCTACTTGTGTGGCTACACTGTTCCACTCCTCACCTGCACCCCCACCCCCAATGCCGGCTGAGGCACTCCGCTCCGTGTGGCCGGGAGGAAAGCACTTGGAGGCCGCCAAATTAAATGTAATGGAAACTGCTTGGAGCGCGGAGAGAGGGAGAGAGAGAGAGAGAGAGAGAGAGAGAGAGAGAGAGAGAGAGAGAGAGAGAGAGAGAGACGGAGGGAGGGAAAAAGGAAGGCCTGTTAAAACCTTTTCATTTCCGTAGGAAACGCGGAAGAACGGAGACCAAAAGGTGCGAAGCATCAAAGTGAAAAACACAAAGTCGCGGCAACAACAGCGTCGGCTGCCGCGCCGTCCGCGGCCAGACACGCACTTTACAAGATTTGCCAGCGTAGTGGAGCGCGGCGAACGGAGACAGGACCGGACCCATCCCTCCGGCTGCCAAAGCCGCCGAGCGACATCTAACGAAGTAAGTCTCCGAGCCACCACACCACAAGTGTGGTCTCATTGTCCTTCGGTGTGCAGTAGTTGTCAAGGCTCTTGACCCCAGCGCATCCAAGCAAACCAATGCGTTCTCCCGCGACCAGCCACGGGCCAACAACTTTTTTGGTGCGTGTTTTTGAACCACTGTCGAGCTGCCGAGACACACGCGCCACCGACTGGCCCACTACTCGACGTCTCTTCGCCTTGGTGGGTGACTTGGTGTGCTCGGCTCGCAGCGCACAGTGAGCCCGGCGGGGCCCAAGCCGTGGCCCAAGCCACCGCGCAGCACGACAGCAGAAAGGGATTACCCGTATAAAGCGGACAAATAACAGCGTAAGGCCCTTTCCATGCCACACACACACACACACACACACACGGGGCGTGCATGTATTCGCCCCTCCTTCCTCCACGCACATGGGTACACATATTTTGCGCCCGCCACCTCCTCCCCCACCACCCCTTCCGTCACAATGAACCCCGTCCGCGCGCGCGCCCCTATACTATACCCAAGGGGTGACAGCCTATAATGGGTGTAAATTTTTCCCCCCGAAATGGGAAACTGAGAGGAGAGAGAGAGAGAGAGAGAGAGAGAGAGAGAGAGAGAGACTGCCGCACACACTTTACACTAGCGAACGAAGGCCCTCCCCACGACTGCCGAAAAACTAAGACACATTTTAGACGTTCCCATGAGACTTCGGGCCAAACAAGCAAAACAGTGATGATTTTATCCCTTTCTAGGCATATGAATTTATCAAATTTAATTCTTTTTCGAATAGAGTGACGTCATTCCATTCGGAGAAATTTTCCGGCATTCGATCCGAGATTGAAAAAGGACGCTGCTCCGCTCCTCCAACAAATTTGATGACAAGTGCTTTGCCGGATTCCGCCATTACGCCGGCTAAGCGACGGGCCGGGCGGGCCTCATAGTGGGCCGGGCGGGCGGCAGTGCATGAGGGAGGAAAACAAAGAGGGCGGCAGCGACACCGGCCGAATGACAAAAGAGAGGCAGTTAGCGAAGAGCCAAGTGCCTCAAGGCCCGCACAGTGGGCCAGAAGACCGGCGCGGGCGGCTAAAAGTCTGGACACGTTTTGAGCGTCAGAGGCGCTAAATGCGACTCGAACCAAACGCGTGACCCCACCATGGATTCCTCGTTCGGAGAGCTATCCATTATTGGGGTAACACGTTCGGTTCGAGTCCTGTTTAGCGACTCTGGGGCTCAAAACACGTCTAGGGTTTCGGCCGCCTGCGCCAGTCTTCTGGCCCACTGGAGCCCGTGCCACCCCCACAGCGTCTACAAGTCCAAGGAACACGGTCACATGACTGGAATTCCTGATCGGCAGAGTCGCGTCCTTGCTTTCCTTGGACCAACGACTCGGGGGGAGAGGTGAGGCAAAACTCCAAGAGGGACTCTATAGATTACCGGGAATAATTGACCAAATCCCAGCGGAGTCACGAATTCACAGACGGTAACGCGAAACCGGGGGGTGCTCATGCTGAGGGCAAGGATACACTGTCGGAGGACACTTAATCTCGACAAACTCTTTCGGTCCTGACAAAGAAAATTGTCTTGAAGACAGAAGAAGTCTCTTGCATAACCTTACAAAGTAAACACTGCGTCATGTACGGAATAGTTCCTTGTTAAACGATCAAAATACTTGTGCTGGAAATAGTTGGACCGTCATCTGGTGCCTTTTACCGACATCAGTCATTTCAGATAGAAGTCGGGGACTCGCAACAACACCTCTCCCTTCTGAAGGACTAAAAGGCCGTGAGACACTGCCGACCCACCCGGTCCTCCTGAGTTTACGATCGTCTAAATGGAGGACACGGGGAAAATGTTAACGACTCACACCGCGACGTGCGACTAATGGAAAAAAAAAAAACACCTGGGGGACACGGCAGCTAAGATCACGCCGATGCACTTGCATGGCCACAACACAGAGTGCGATCGGAGTAGACGGTGACTGAAGCAGGTCAGCAGAGGGAAACCAGGAGGATCTGTACCGGCGCACGGAAAGAAGAGCCCGCGGCACCGGCATCATTTAAAGTTGAGGTCATAAAAAGTAATCGAACGCGCGCGCGCCTTCCACGTGCCCCCCCCCACTCACACACACACACACACACACACACACACCTACACACACACACACACACACACACACACAAGGCAATAGGCTGCGCACTGTGCCCAGCACGTCAGTGTGCTGCGCAGTCAGACTAGTTAGTCAGCCCGATCCTGCCAATGTGCGAAGCGAAATCCTAAGCACAGTAAAAAGTCTACGAAGCATCGCTTCGTAATGCGAAGAAAACAAAGGCATCGTCAAATCTACGAAGAAGTTCTTCGTATTATGGAGCAAAATCCTTCGTAATACGAAGCATTTCTTCGAAATACGAAGCATTTCCTCGTAATACGAACAATGCCTTCATTTTCTTCGTAGTTACGAAGCTAATTCTTCGTTGACTTTTTAGAGTGAGCCGATTCGCGCAGCAAATTGTAATTCGTACGATTTGAGACGAGGGGTCGTCAACTCGCATATTACTTCGTACACAGGCTGCATATTACTTGTATATTACTCATATATTACCGTTAAAAATCCATAAATATTACCATATAAATATAGGACGTATATTACCATATATTACTGTATTACTTCGTTACATGCGGGATGTGAGTTGACGACCCCTCGGTTTGAGACGGCACGTGAGAAACAGAGGGCGGCAGCTTGAGTGTGGTGGGGGGAGCAGGCCCGCCTGGTCCCGCCCCGCGGCGGCTCGGGGTGTCACTTGCGGCAGTCTAGTCCGGACCATGAGCGTTTTATAAATGGCGAACGTACGAGAGACGATCAAACACTCCTGGGCCCTGCATAAATAAGTCTGGCAGCGCTCACACTGCTGCTCGGGCATGTCGCGATAGGACGCACTTTGAGGGCGGCTCAAAGTGGCAGGGCCCCAATTATTTCGGGGCTACACTGTCAGAAACGAGCGTGAAAATGGGAAAACTTTGACGCTGATCGGAACTTGTATCTCATTCTCGCCATTGACATGAAGTGTTCCACTTGCATGTTCAAACCCACCAGGAGCTGATTTTTTTGTAAGAGCAACCTCAACCTTCGGGGCAAGGAAAACACTCTAAATGTCCTACGAGGAAATTTCCCATAATACGAAGGAAATGGCGCAAGCATAATACGAAGGTGGTTTCTCTTCGTATTACGAAGGTTTTTCTGTGTATCTTTCAATGAAAAAGCTAAAAAAGATTCCTATTACGAAGAAATGTTGCTTCGTATTATGCTTCCGCCGAATTTACTGCAACATACGAATAACATAGGTCAAATTTCGTTGTGAGACATTTGACATTTAGAGTGCAGTGAGAAGGCTGAACAAACCGTGTTGGTTCGACCGAGCCGGCCGGGTCGGCGCGAGGCTGGTAGTCATTTTGTTTCATTTGCAGCCGCGACACTCACTCCGTCGGCATTTAAGAGTGTGACACGAGAGTGCGACCGAGACACGCAGAGTATGACAAAGAGGCTCATCTGCCAAGTGGGCCAGACGAAGTGAGGCTTACTTGCCAGTGTTTGGCGGAGTCTCGACATGGACTAATGTCTTCATATCGCCCCTCAGACAGAAGCTCCTCCTCGCAGGGATCACGCAAGAGCCGCGTCGCGGTGGACTATTTGTCTATCAACTAATTGGCGAAGTCTAGTCAGAGCACAGCCACTTTTGCGAGCAAACCTAGACAGGTCTTGTCTCTTATGATTCCATATTCGCATTTTTTGTCTCGTCGATTCACAAGATCAAAGGTGTGCTTACACACCTGTGCGGTGGGGCTGCACTTAATATCGCGAGTGTGGTTGGACATTCCCACAGCACTGAGGACACAATTGTTTTTGAAGCAGCCCAAAGTTGACAGAGTCGAAGTCATAAATTGACTGCAACTTGGTGACTACCCGGGCTTTCAATCCGTTTCAATGAGGTCCTTGGAATGCAGGGCTTCGTCCTCGGAGTCCTTCCTGCCCTTCCCGAGCCCCGTCTGGCCCACTGTGAGGGCACCGCCTGGCCCACTGTGAGGGCACCGGCATGACGTATCACCGTCCGCCCCGGGGAAGGAGCTGCTGCATTGATGAATGACATCGATATGCCCTGTTGATCCCGCACTCTGCTATTACGGGACATTCATTCCAACACCGACAATTAACTGCAACGACTCTGTCGGCCGGTCTGTCTGTCTGTCTGTCCGTCCGTCCGTCCGTCCGCCTGCCCCAAACTCAACACTTCAACCGCTAAAATTCACACGTTCCTCTTTATCGCCCACTCTGGCAACCGAAAAAAAAAGGTGGCGGTTACCTTCATGAAGCAAGCTCTGGCGGCAGAGCTTTTAAAAAAGGGGCAGAGCGGCCCGACTAAATGCGGCTTTCGGTAAAGCTGCTTCGGTAAGCCGGGCCGAATATTGGGCGAGGTGGAAGGGAATTAAGCCAGCAACAGGTCCGCGTGGATATGGACGCGCATTCCTGGGCCATTCCACAGTGGGCCAGAAGACCGCTGGAGCCGGTCAAAATCCCGGACGCGTTTTGAGCTCCAGCGTCGCTAAATAGGACTCGAACCGAACGTGTGACCCCACCAATGGATTGCTTTCCGAACGACCATTTCATTGGTGGGGTCACACGTTCGTTTTGAGTCCTGTTAAGCGACTCAGGAGATGAAAACGCGTCCACAGTTTTGGCCGCATGCGCTGGTCTTCTGGTCCACTGTGCATTCCTCACGAAATCAACGACGCATCGCTTCACCGAGTGTCCGGAAGGGCGCGCTGGCGTCGCTCTAACGAACACGCCGCGACGGCGACTCGAACCCGGACATAAAATTTGACATAAGCGTTCGGTAAATCACCGCGGCTGATGAGAGTCTGTCGGATCGGTACCGCCCAGAGGGGTACTTTAAGGCCATCAGCCCACAGCAGCCGCCCACCGGCGGCACACAGTGGGCCAGAAGATCGGTGGATGCGATTAAAATCCCTGACGCGTTTTGAGCTCCAGAGTCGCTAAACGGCACTCGAACCAAACGTGTGACCCCACCAATGGATCGCTCGTTCGCAGAGCAGTCCATTGGTGGGGTCACACGTCCGCTTCGAGTCCAGTTTAGCGACTCTGGAGCTCAAAACGCGTCCAGAGTTTCGGCCGCCAGCGCCGCGGTCTTCTGGCCCACTGCGCGGCCGTCGCGCTGCGGCACGGCGGAGGGCCGCCACGTCAAAATACGTGGAGATTATCGAAGTCAGCCGTCGTCGAGCCGAGAGCCGCGATTCCGATGACGATAGGGCGTTAATAGGACGTGTGTGTGTGTGTGTGTGTGAGAGAGAGAGAGAGAGAGAGAGAGAGAGAGAGAGAGAGAGAGAGAGAGAGAGAGAGAGAGAGAGAGAGAGAGAGAGAGAGAGAGTGAGAGAGAGTCTGTGAGTGTGATTGACTGGCAAGACGGAGTTTGTTTGGGTTGTCTGCTCGGTTAGTCCAGTCGGCTGATCGACGGGAGTGAGAGATTATCCAAAAGAGACCTTATTTCTCGGTTTCCCCCTTTTAAAAGGTGGGCTGCGGTCGGCATACGCGTTAGGACACGTAACACGCAGGGAGCAGCCGCGTTGGAACACGAACAGAACCGTTTGATGGCATTCAGGCAAGGAAAATTAGCCGTTAAACCCGTCGTTAAATGAACCAAAAGGCGCTCCCCAAAACCTTTAGCGCGAGAAAAAAAAACAAACAACAAAACATGTGTGGTTTGAATAGGTATCTGACGCCCAGTGAAGTCCGATCCCTTTGCGTATTTACACAGTGTGATAGTGAAGCCCTTGGCCCTGGCCGCCCTACTATGCCGATGGAATGCCATTGAGTACACTATCGGCCGTCCCACCTGGATGCCTCCATTAGGCACGCACACACACACACACACACACACACACACACACACACACACACACATACATACATACATACATACATACACACACACACACACACACACACACACACACACACACAGCAACAAGCAACAGCCGTGCTATCAGCCCTACACACACAAAACCATTCCGGAAAATAACTTCATATGATGGTCCGCCTTGCGAAATAATAGAGGAACCTACGAATTTCAATATTTCCGAATCACAAAAAATCAAGTTTCTTCCATACGTAATTTCGAAAAAAAATTGGAACCGTTCTTTTTTTTCTGTTTTTTTTTTGTAATGTTTTTTGTGTGTTTTTTTTTATTTTTAAAAAAAAAATTTCTGCGTGTTCCTGAGTGACTGGAGTGGCGGCGTGCCACAGCACTGTTATTCAACGAATGTGACGTCATATTCGTTCCGAATGTGAATTTTGTCACGTTCGTTTGAATATGTCGTCACATTGTTTGAATGTTGATCGTATTTAAAAGAACGTAACAAAATTCACATTCGAACGAATATGACGTCACATTCGTTGAATGAGCGCCGCCCTTCGGCGAGTGACCGCGAGGGACGGCCCGCGGCGGGTCTGGGCAAGTCAACGGTCCCCGGACGCGCGGTCGACCCGGAGTCACCCAAGGGCCGATAAATGAATTAAGCGGTTCCGCAGGGCCCCGGGCAGCCCCTGGGTGTTGGAGTATTGGCGGCCGCATCGTCACCCCTCCCCGCCGCGGCCGCCAACGCCCCGGGCACAGTGGGCCCGGCACAGGCGTGGCTGCGCTAGAGAGCCTCAGAGTCTCTCTAGGCTGCGCACCGCGCAAACCTTGGGCCGGGCAGCGCCGCACAGTGGGTCAGAAGACCGTTGAGGCGGCCGGAATCCCGACGCGTTTTGAGCTCCGCAGTCGCTAAATGGGACTCGAACCGAACGTGTGACCCCACCAATGGATTCCTCGTTTGGACAGCAATCCATTGGTGGGGGGCCGCACGTTCGATTGGAGTCTCATTCAGCGACTCTGGGGCTCGTAACGCGTCTAGAATTTTGGCCACCTCAACGGTCTTCTGACCCACTGTGCGCCGATGGCCTATCGCCGGCGCGGCGCCTCCGCAAATACGGCCGGTGCTTTTTCGACGAAAACGACTCCGGCGCACGGCAGCGAGCAGCGCGACGGGGCCGCTCCGGGACGTCACGGATACGCACTTGGAGGTAGAGTTTCGATAACAGCACTACAAACAGTCAAAAAAAAAAAAAAAAGTTTTTTTTTATTTGTTTTTTGGTTTGAAAAATCTTTAAAAGTAAACAGTCTAAGGTTTTTTGCTCTCTTCTTTTGCCCGAAAAATTCGTTTAAAATTAATTTACACACACTTTTGCACCGATGGAAGTTTAACAGAGACAGTGAGAGTGGTTCCTTGGAAGGCAGGGACAGTCGTGGTCCTACCGCGAAGGCAAGGCGGACGCCACCATAAAGGGCTGCCCGATTGCTTACCCCGACGAAGCGTGACCCAAAACACGACCATAAACGGATGGATGGGGTGTGTATGCGCAGTATGCGCCCCATCACAAAGTATCTCGTGGTGGTAAGAGATATAAAATCAAGAAGGAGAGGGAGGGTAGAGAGAGAAGGGCGAAAGAGAACAGCGACGAGGCACAGTGGGCCAGAAGACCGGCGCAGGCGGTGGAAACTCTGGTCGCGTTGTGAGCTCCAGAGTCGCTAAAGGGGACTCGAATCGAGCGTGGATTGCTCTCCGAACGAGGAATCCATTGGTGGGCTCACACGTTCGGTTCGAGTCCCCTTCAGCGACTCTGGAGCTCAAAACCCGTCCGGGATTTTGACCGCCCCCACCTGTCTTCTGGCCCACTGTGCGAGGGGGAGCCAGCGTTTAACATCGTTGCAACGGCCTTACGTGTGTTCTGCAGTGTTATGGATTTCCAAACGTGATCCCTTATCTGATGGGACGGTCACGCACGCCACCCTAATACGGAGGAGGGGTGCGGACATCTTTGAGGAGCTGTGAATTATGGCGGGGCAACGCCCCCGCGCCACGACAAGTACAGCAACGACCAGCAGTGGCTGCCAGCACAGTGGGCCAGCGGTTGAACCGGCTGAAGCGGCCCCGCCACCACCTCATGCTCACCCTTATCATTCTAAATGATTCAACACATCAAAACAAGAAATTTTCGCAAAAGATTGAGTCGTGCCGGGATGGTGCTTCCCATCTCTCTCTCTCTCTCTCTCTCTCTCTCTCTCTCTCTCTCTCTCTCTCTCTCTCTCTCTCTCTCTCTCTCTCGCTCTCTCTCTCTCGCACACACACACACACACACACACACCTACACACACACACAACACCACCACCACCACCACCCCCGCGGGCGAGTGCAACTCCAGCGGCAAGAGCATCACAGTGTGCCTCGTTCCGACGACTCCGGCGGTTCGGACACTTCACCCAGCCGACCGCGAGATGTCGCCGAAACGTAAACTCGAGAAGTGTTCCTCCCTTTCGATCTCTCGGCGCGCCCCCAGGTCGAGCGCACCGCTACACTGCCGTTACGGCGGCCGACGCCAACTGCAATGTGGCGGCGCGTCGGCGCGTCGGCGCGCCAATGCGAACCGCAATGGTGGCGGGGTGGTGAAAGGCAATGCGCATTCAAAGTCGTTGACTCAAACGAAGTCGGCGCCGCGCGCCTTCGACACAGTGACCAGCGCCATCAAGGCGGCGACGCGGAGTGAAGCGAGACTTTGAATCCCAAATCATTTGAAAAGCGACCTGGCCAGTGATTGGAAGAGCAGGCAGGCTTCAGATCAAGGAGCTCGAATCGCTGCCGACGAGAGGGACATGAGCAGCCCGCGGTAATTAGAGGGGGGAGAGAGAGAGAGAGAGAGAGAGAGAGAGAGAGAGAGAGAGAGAGAGAGAGAGAGAGAGAGAGAGAGAGAGAGAGAGAGAGAGAGAGAGAGAGAGAGAGAGAGAGAGAGAGAGAGAGAAGGCGTCCGTTCGTTAAGACAGTAGCACGGCCGAACGTGCCTCTCACAATGTTTTCATGTTTTCAATGGGAAAGTGGCATTTCAAGCCGGCCGGTGATGAAGCCGGTGCAACGAATCGGGTGCTACTAAATCCCAGAGTGCCTAGGGCGGGGCGTGGCGGGGCGGGGCGGGGCGGGGCGGGGCGCGTGGGCGTGGAGGGCCCCATGACTCAGGCAGCCGCCTCGGTAGCTTCTTCTGTTGACGGTATCACAGGCATCTGCGGTCCGTGCGGTGCCGCCGGACACGGATAGAGTAATCCAGCAATGCCGTGTTACGGTACGGGACACAGTGGGGAAGGGACACAAATTTGATAAAACCGCTGAGGGGACGGTGCAAGGTTACGGGACACCGAAAGTCATCGGAAAAGACAACGCGAGTCAAATTGCCTGTAGGCAATCGCGCGTCTTCCTCGGCGGCACTTTAATGGAAATGATGTGATTTCCATTCGCAGCCCACGCCGCGGCGCGCCGGGCCCCGGAGGGACTCCGAGAGGGCCTCCAAGAGGGCCTCGGAGAGTCAAAGATGGCGTGGGGTCGTCCAATAGTCGTGTCCAGTCGTTAGATTTCCGCGTGAGAAACCTCGACGAGCCAAAAAACCTCAAGTGTTTTCAGGGTTTTTTTTTTCATTTTTGTTTTTGTTTTTTTTCCAGCGGCGACCTTCTGGCGGGCGTTAGGACGGAAGCTGATTGGATGTCCGTTTGAATGGAAACTGCTCGCAGTGCAACCAAACATGTCAGCAACAGGCGGCGGGCTGGCTGCCTGGCTGACTGGCTGGCTGACTGGCTGGCTGGCTGGCTGGCTGGCTGGCGGGGCTGCTGGGGCGTTAACTAGGTCCATTAACCAGCGTGGGTGTGATCTGTGCCCTGCCTTGACGGCTGCCGGCGGGGCTGACGGAGCTAGTGAACCCCCTCGATCGCTCTGTCATTACTCTCCCCGGACCACAGTGGGCCAGAAGACCGGCCATGCGCGGACAATAATCTGGACCCGTTTTGGGCTGCAAAGTCGCTGAATGGGACTCAAGTCGACCGTGTGACCCCACCAATGAATTCCTCGTTCGGAGAGCACCATTGGTGGAGTCAAACGTTCGGTTCGAGTCCCATTTAGCGACTCTGGAGCTTAAAGCGCGTATAGAGTTTTGGCCGGCTGCGCCGGTCCTCTGGCCCACTGTGCGTCCTCTTCCAGCACGCTGTCCTGCTCCAGCAACCCGCTCCAGCCACTCCAGCGACATAAGCGGCGTTGTAGATAAACGAGCCAGTGTGGACATCAAGTTTTAATGAGCCCCGCGCGCGCCCGTGTGGCATCTCAGGTGTGTGTGTGTGTTTGTTTGTGTGTGTGTGTGTGTGTGTGTGTGTGTGTGTGTGTGTGTGTGTGTGTGTGTGTGTGTGTGTGTGTGAGGGACGCGAGCCCAAGTCAAACACACGGCCACCGGCCACCCTTGTCGTATAGTCGAACTGCACACAGACACACACACTCGTGCGCGAGAGAGTGATTCGTCTCTAGAGTCGGGGAAAGCGCTCGTCCTCCACCAGCGCTCTTGGTGTTTTTCAATTCGCACTCGTTTTTTTTTGTTTGTTTTTTTTTCAATTTGCACCCAGTATATTTTTTTAGTTCGCACTCAGTACGGTTTTTTTTATTTAATTTTCACTCGGTATTTTTTTCTAACTCACACTAGTTATTTTTTTTTCCTTTTTAGTATTCGCACTCCGTATTTTTTTTCTTTTCTTTTTGGTTGCAGAGTCAAAATTCAAAGTAAACCGTCCTTTTATTTTTTTCAACGGCGTAGCGGAGAACACCGCAAGGAGGTGCTAGTTTATCCTGACAGAGGGGAGGCCCCGAGATAAAAATCACACATTTCGGCCCGATCCCTTCTCACGCCATGCCACCTTGGGGCTTCCGATCGGCTCGAGGCCTGCAGAGCCAATACCGCCGTTCATTTCCGAGCATTCTTTTAAACTCGAGTAAGAAAGGACAGCCCCAGTACGTAGCTGGCTTCACTTGCTGCCCACAATCCTTTTTCCTTGACCATTTTTTTGTTTCACCTCTAATTTTTCGAAAAAACCCGCGTGGGAGAATCTGCAATCTGAATTGTACCCAGGAACTGAAATCACACTGTACTTTGCAGTGAATAAGGAGGGTAGTTGAAGTGTCACTCAATTGTTCTTAAAGTGTTCACAAATGCGCTATTTTGTTTGAAGTTTGAAGTATGCATTGACCACAGTCTAACTTCAGATAACCAGCTGCAGTTCGAGTGCAGTTAACTGCAATTAAAATGCAGTTTAAGTACACTTAACTGCACCTGAACTGCAAAAAAAGCAGTACTTATTTCGGACGTTTCCAGTTTTAACTGCAGTTTTTTGGACAGTTCCTGACAGTTTCTTAAAAAATGTTGTTTTGCGAAAAAAAAAAAAATTTTGGATTTGAAGGCTTTGTTAATTGCCCTCCCTCAGTAGCTTCCTTTATTTTTCTTCGTCGTAGTAATTTGTCATAGTCAGATGGAGAGTCGAACCCGGACCTCCGGGCTGTCGGACCGCAACGCTGCCAATTGCGCTACGGAGACGTCTGAGAGTCTGGCTCCAGCGCGGGCGATGCCACTGGCCATGCCCGCGCGCGCAGGTCGACGAGGGATTACAGCAGCTCCTCGCTCGGCGCGGGCCACTCCTCCGGGAATTTCCCCGGCAATTGTCAAAACATAACGATTTGGAAGCAGTGCGGAGTTTCACTCGGCGAAATTTAGGTGATTTGAATCATTCCAAGGCAGCCACTTGAAAAGACATTCAGGGTGAAGTTGGAAGTACACTTTGACTTCTAGTGTGATGAACTTAAATTGTAGTTTTTGTCTACATTCCAAATTGAGCCTGGGACTGTATATGTCGTATACTTGTCTTTACTCTCCATGTGTAAGACAAGAGCAATTCAGAAGTATATTTGATATCGACACTTGCGTTTGAAAATAAAGCGAATTTTAGCTGAGGTTTCAACTACATTCCGGAATGCCCATCTAGACTGCAGTTGGATCTGGCAGCAAAAATGCAGTTAAAGGACAGTTTGTGTCGACTTCAAAGCAGATTACTGACTGCAGCGGACAATACAAAATTGATAACACTTCAAATACAATCTAAGGGAAGAAAAGAACTACAGAAAGAAACTGCAGATGAGCCACTGCAGTTTTAATTGCAGTTTAACTACTGATCCTTCCACGCGGGAAGAATTAAATAAAATGTGACTGCTTCTGGGCGGGTTTAAAACGCGGGCCACTGATAACTCACCCTATCGACACTCCGATATGGATTACTGCGCTCCGACTATCCCATCGGTGAGATTGATATCAGAGCTTCGCTCCCCTCCGCCGAAAAGATATTTCAAAATAAAAAGGCCCAAACTCAGCGACGCGGCTAGGTACACACGTCCGGCCCACCCGGCGACAAGACTCACCTCCTGTTGGACAAAAGAAGTCAACATGAGATAACGCGGTTTGCTTTCTCGGCTGGAGGCCCGCTAGATGGCGATGCCCGTGGACGCCTCTTGGACGCTAGTCGTCATCGGGGACCGCTTGGAGCGTCACTTTGCTCCTTCTTACAGTTACAAAAAAAAAAAAATCCGGAGAGCGAAGGAATTTTGGAGTGTGACTGACTGTACAGCCCCGACTGGAGGTCCTTAACAGGGTAAGGGGCTGGTGGCACGCGCCGTCAGACACAGGGAGTCCTTGGTCCTTAGACCCTTCAGGACACGCAGCAGGGCTGACATTATCAACCACCTCAGGCACGGCCAATCAATCTGGAATCAATCGATCAACTGCAGTGGCCCCACCAACAGACCGCGCTGTCCCTCCCCCTCTCTCTCTCTCTCTCTCTCTCTCTCTCTCTCTCTCTCTCTCTCTCTCTCTCTCTCTCTCTCTCTCTCTCTCTCTCTCTCTCTCTCTCTCTCTCTCTCTCTCTCTCTCTCTCTCTCTCGCACTCCCGGCCGCGCCACGCCACCGTTTGACTTCAAAAAGGGAACCTGCTAGATAACATCGGAGCGGCGCGTCTACGGCAGTGCCCCCGCAACCGCCTTTCTCTGGAGAGACACTGCTTTCAGGTCAAACGCCGAGTTGCCTCACAAGCTGGCCAACAGTTTTTAGCTGATACATATTTTATTATGGATAGCATCCCGGGCCCCGTCTTGACCATCACCTTCTTCTGCTGAAAAAAGGAAAATGATGAGAGTCGAACCCGTGCTTTCGGAACACAATGTCGACGTCGCTACGACCTGAGCCACAGCGCCTAGTGGTACGAGCGCCCGGAGTACCGCCACCGCCATGACTGCCACCTTGACGACGGTCGTCTCCTCCACCCTGCTGCCTGATGCTGATGGCAAGTCTTTCAATCGCCGAGGTTGCCCCCCCCCCTGCCGCCCTGCCGCCGCCCTGCCCGCACGCCAGCACCTCGGGGACGGTGGCGGCGGGGACCCGATCGCTATCTTAATTGAGTCGAACGCATATCCGGGGCCAACCTGTGCGAGGCCCCTCCACGGCCCCTCCACAGTGGGCCCCACCCTCATCAACTCCCCCGTTCATTTACGCCACCGGGCTGGCTACAGCGAAAACACACCGAGCGTTTCCGTGTCCGCGGGAAAAACATAGCATAAAGTAGTCCGAGTAGTGGAGAAAGAGAGAGAGAGAGAGAGAGAGAGAGAGAGAGAGAGAGAGAGAGAGAGAGAGAGAGAGAGAGAGAGAGAGGGAGAGGGAGAGAGAGAGAGTGGGGGGGGGGCGCACGTCGCCAACATCTGCTGGTGTAATGAACAGCGGCTGCCTTTTGCCCAATGAACACAGTTAACACACCGCCTGGTGCACAGTGGGCCAGAAGACCGGCGCACCTGGCCCACTGTGTGACGCGGTGTCCCGTCACCCTGTCCCGCGAGTCCATGTGCGAGAGAAACAGACAGCTCACCAAGTGACCATCCAACCAGGGCGCGGCCGGCAGACCAACCCTTATCAAAAATGCCGTCCTAATTTGCATATGTTAGAACAGTCAGCAGGTCCACCCCTTTTTTCCGGCAGCGATTTTAGTCCGGGCTGCCTTCCCCCCGGGAATTAATTTCGGTTCACCGCCAGCGGTCGCCCCGCAGTGGGTCAGAAGACCGTTGAGGCGGCCAAAACTCTAGAAGCGTTTTGAGCTCCAGAGTCGCTGAATGAGACTCAAACTGACCTGGTGACCCCACCAATGCATTGCTCTCCAAAAGAGGAATCCATCGGTGGGGTTACACGTTCGATTCGAGCCGAATTTAGCGACTCTGAAGCTCAAAATGCGTCTCGAATTTTTGCCGCCTCAACGGAACACCACCTAGCCGTCTGGCGCGCAAACAGGTACCGCACTGCCACCGGGTTCCTTCGCGCACCGTACCTTGCGGCCATGTGTGCACGCCACGATGAAAAAGTTAGCACTGCTTCTGAGATGTGTGTGTGTGTGTGTGTGACCGTGTCCGGTGAAAGCAGGTGGACCTGCCGTATGTGCGGCTGCGTCCTGCATCCCACCCCCACCCCCTTCTCCTCTCTCTCTCTCTCTCTCTCTCTCTCACATACACACACACACATACACACACACATACACATGACGCCCAATATCATTCTCAGCGTCCGAAATCCGCCGCCAATCCCTGGGGTCTCTTCTCCGGCAGCCCCTGTTCTCGCCCCCCCTCCCCCTCCCCTTCTTTCTGCTGTCCCATTCTCTCGTCGCCTCTACCCCGCCGGCCCCGGCCGCGCGTTATATTTATATACAGGGTGTTGCGCAGAAAGCTGAAATATCACCAAGTAGTCCTGATGTTATTCGGCGTCAGGGAATTTGATACGGCTGCTGCAGGCCGAGGGCAAAAGGGCGCGAAATGGCGTTTTAAACACGGCGGAGTTCAGCAAACAGGACCGAAAACTTAGCAACCCGTCAGGGAACTGAATTAGAAGAACAGTTGTTGGTATTGTCACGCGCAGCCGAAAACAGAGGCCTGGATCAAATATATCGCGGCCCCAATCACTGGGGCACCAACTTTTGGTCCGTAGATTGGAGCGCGGCTCAAAACACACGCCGAACAGCTCAGGTTTGTTTTATGTGCGAGGGACGGCATTTGGGAAATTCGTCTAGAACAGTGTGTCCCCGAAACTCGCCCTCTACCCTCTCTCTCTCTCTCTCTCTCTCTCTCTCTCTCTCTCTCTCTCTCTCTCTCTCTCTCTCTCTCTCTCTCTCTCTCTCTCTCTCTCTCTCTCCATTACGCGGAGGATAGCGCAGGACACCCCCCTCGCCTCGTCACAAGACTCACTTCGTCTCCTTATAGCAAAGCAAATCCGAACTGTGTCCCTCCGCCTTCTGTCTCTCTTGCACCCCAGCAGGACGCCGCCTTAGTGCGAGAGAGACACAGTTTAAAATCCCGCAGCAGTAAAAAAAAAGTTAAGAGGCTGGTATTTGAACGCCAGTTCTTCGGGGGCAGAGAAACTGTGGTGCGGTTCCGCTTGGACGGCGAAATGCGAAGATGAGGGAGATATTCGCCGCGTTTGACGCCCCGAGACACTCTTCTTTACTGCTCGCCTTAGAGGGGGAACGCTTGCCAAGGAGACAAAACATTTCGCAGCGAAAATCCGCACAAGTACAAGAGAGGATGCGGGCACTGCGACCACGCAGCAGAGATTACAGAAGAAAAAGGAAAATATGTTTTATTTTTTTGCGTTTCTAAGACGACACACGATGCACACTTCATTTTCTGCAAGGAAAGAAATGAGAAAAGGTACAGAAACTGACTCAGAAAGTGCACCGTGGATTTTTTTTTAAGTATGTGTAGAGTGGGTTCAAACCCCCCGGGGATCATGTTTTTCGAATTTCACTCCCAGACTGAAGACATGCAAGGTGATAAAACATGTAAACGCTACTGTTCTCCGCGTCTGTATGTGTGTGTGTGGGGAGGGGGGCCTTCTCCGTGCTTGCGTCGTCTGCTAGTCGGGTCGTCCGTTCGGCCTTCGCAAACCGGAAGTCACGGCGACTAATTTTGAGAACACTTCCACAACTTCTTGTTTTATACTTTAGTACTTTTGTCGCTTCGCTATGACGGGACCGGACAATTTTCCCTGGACAATTTGCCCTGTCAGCCGGGGGGGGGGGGGGGCAGTCTGGTGATTTCAAAAAATTCCCCGTCTAAGTGGGACAAATTTTTGAAATTCCCGGTCTGAAAGTTGTTGAAAAATGACGCAACGGGGTGCAACCCCTCGCTCCGCCAGCGAGGCCCCAGCAGCGCGCTCTCTCGCTCCCCTCCTATGATGACTTTACTGCTCTTTACAATGCTAGTCTTCCTGGCGCCATCGTATCGAACAGAACCCCCTCCCCACGTCGCTCTCTGTCTCTCCCTCTCTCTCCGTCCGAGCCGCACCCAAGGTCCCCTGCATGGACCAACGCCACCCCATTTCTTTCCCTCTTACATTTTCTGCACTGCTCACTCACTCTCCCTCTCAATTGTTTTTTTTCCTCTCTCTCTCTCTCTCTCTCTCTCTCTCTCTCTCTCTCTCTCTCTCTCTCTCTCTCTCTCTCTCTCCCCCCCCCCCTTGCGCAAAGTCTTGTGCAATCAAACAATCGAGCTGGGTATCTTTGCGGTTTGCCTTTTCGACTGCGGTTGTCACGCCTGGGGGGCTCATCGTCCGAGGATTCCGAGGAATATTTTTGATCCCTTCCTCGAGTTTGACAGGTCAAGCAAATCCATGCACTTAGCGACGTAGCTCACGATCCTGTTCTAAATTGAGGTTGTGCACTGTCTCAAAAAAAACGTTGGGCAATAATAATATTTAAAAAAAAAAAAAAAAAAAAAAAAAAAAAAAAAAAATAGAGGGTAGGGGGAATTGAACCCGCGATGCAGCAAGATTCGGTATTCGGGACACGGGATGGCGATGATCCCGCCGCCGCCTCGGCGCGCAGAGCGGACACACTGTCACTGCGTAATCTGTGGATCCAGGAAATAGAAAAGCACCACGCTCGAGGGGGAAGCCCTCGCCAGGGCGACGGCCTACTGTAACCACGGCAGCATCGGGGGATGCCAAAAGTGTGAGAAGTCCCCTTCCATCACCAGAGCAGGTCCCAAATTTGAGTTTCCTTTTGGTGCGTTTCCGGGGACTTTAACTCACCGACAGGACTTAAGAGACAGTAATTTTAAACCGCCAAATCAATGTTTGTCTTGGTATCATGAGTTCCCGGTCATGTTCGTGACATGACCAATCGATACAATCGTTTTTCTTCCAAAGTTTCGATCATCCCGACAACCGCACATCGGAAAATGAAACGCAGCGCCGCCCGTAAGCCATCCCGATTCAAGTACGGCGCAGCACGGCGCCGGCCGCCACGGCGACACCACCGCCCCTTACATCACGTTACACTCAAAGTCCACTCCTGCGAATAACTCCCTTGCGGCCTATTGGCGCGACCGTTCCGTCCGTCGTGCCCTTCCGAGCGCGCGCGTGAGAGAGAGAGAGAGAGAGAGAGAGAGAGAGAGAGAGAGAGAGAGAGAGAGAGAGAGAGAGAGAGAGAGAGAGAGAGAGAGAGAGTGCGTGGCGTGAAACTGCGTTGCGGCAGGAAGGCTGAAAAAGTTTGGACGTCGGCCATTCATAAGCGTGGCACTACAGGCACACCGTCCGTGAACCACGCTGCGAGGCTCTCGCGCGGTTTGAGTTCCGGCCTCGCGCAGGACCTCGAACATGACCTCGAGCAGGTCCTCGAGCAGGACCTCGAACATGACCTCGAGCAGGACCTCGAGCAGGACCTCGAGCAGGACCTCGAGCAGGATCTCGAACATGACCTCGAGCAGGACCTCGAGCAGGACCTCGAGCAGGACCTCGAGCAGGACCTCGAGCAGGACCTCGAGCAGGACCTCGAACATGACCTCGAGCAGGACCTCGAACATGACCTCGAGGAAGGCCGTTGGGACAATCGGGGGGAGTCTCAGCACGCTAAGCGAGGCGGACAGCGGACACCTCGAGAAGACCCACAGGGCGTGCGGGCGGAACCACACCGTGCTCTGATCGGCCCTACACCGCCGCCAATGAGGCCCAGCGTGGGCGGAAAACCCTAGGCACACCAGCGCGTTTTGAGCTCCAGCGTCGCTGAATGGGACTCGAACCGAACGTGTGACCCCACCAACAGACTGCCTCCGAACGAGGAATACATTGGGGTCACCACACGTTCGGTTCGAGTCACGTTTAGCGACTCTGGAGCTCAAAACGCGTCTAGAATTTTGGCCGTCTGCGCCGGCGGTCTTCTGGCCCACTGTGCGCGCTCACGGCACTTGATGGAATGCTGCGGTCTTGTTCTTGTCCGAGGCCTAATCCACCCCTTGCGCCGTGCGCCGCGCTCCGCCAGTGGGGCTTCGCTGAAAAGTGCTTGTCTCAGGGTTCGAGTCCCAGCCGGTGCTGCCGGCTGCCGGTGTGAGGTGATGCTTACCCCCCCCGTGATGAATGCACCGGGGGTACATCTATCCCGGGATGAATGTACTCCCCCAGCGCGGAACCGAGAGGGGTCCAATCATCCCGGGATGGATGTACCCCCCTTTGAGATGGGGAGTCACTTCATCCCGGGATGAATGCACCCCCCTAAATTGATCCTTTAGACGATTTTTGGCAGCACTAGTCTCTCGTGAACTGCGAATAATGCCTGGCCACTGATAATAATGGCTGCACACCCTGCGATTAGTCTCAGCAGGGAGTACATTCATCACGGGATAAATGTACTCCCCCAGCATAGCCACTACGGACCAAGGCGGCGAGGGGGGTACATTCATCACGGGATACATGTACTCCCCCAGCATGGCCACTATGGACCAAGGCGGCGAGGGGGGTACATTCATCACGGGATGAATGTACTCCCCCAGCATGGCCACTATGGACCAAGGCGGCGAGGGGGGTACATTCATCACGGGATGAATGTACTCCCCTAGCATGGCCAATATAGTCCACGGGGGCCAGGGGGGTACTTTCATCACGGGATGAATGTACTCCCCTAGCATGGCCAATATAGTCCAAGGGGGCCAGGGGGTACTATCATCACGGGATGAATGTACTCCCAAAGTTACAATTTTCTGTATCAGGAAAGATACAAACAGAATTTTGTAACCTACATGTAACAAATTTCTGTAACGAGCTCCAAATGATACATTTTTCTGTAACCAGCCCATCTGTTACAAAATTCTGCACCACTTATACAAATTTCTGTAACGAGCTCCAAATGATACATTTTTCTGTAACCAGCCCATCTGTTACAAAATTCTGCACCACTTATACAAATTTTTGTAACCAATGCGGATGATACAAAATCCTGCATCATGTAGGATATAAAATTCTGTAACTGGCCCCCTTGGTCTATATTGGCCATGCTAGGGGAGTACATTCATCCCGTGATGAAAGTACTCCCCTGGCCCCCTTGGTCTATATTGGCCATGCTAGGGGAGTACATTCATCCCGTGATGAAAGTACCCCCCTGGCCCCCGTGGACTATATTGGCCATGCTAGGGGAGTACATTCATCCCGTGATGAATGTACCCCCCTCGCCGCCTTGGTCCATAGTGGCCATGCTGGGGGAGTACATTCATCCCGTGATGAATGTACCCCCCTCGCCGCCTTGGTCCATAGTGGCTATGCTGGGGGAGTACATTTATCCCGTGATGAATGTACTCCCTGCTGAGACTAATCGCAGGGTGTGCAGCCATTATTATCAGTGGCCAGGCATTATTCGCAGTTCACGAGAGACTAGTGCTGCCAAAAATCGTCTAAAGGATCAATTTAGGGGGGTGCATTCATCCCGGGATGAAGTGACTCCCCATCTCAAAGGGGGGTACATCCATCCCGGGATGATTGGACCCCCCTCGGTCCCGCGCTGGGGGAGTACATTTATCCCGGGATAGATGTACCCCCGGTGCATTCATCCAGGGGGGGTAAACATCATGTTACACCGGCCTGCCTGCCACGAGGCCGACCCGATCTTCAGCACTCTGCTCGGCGCAGTCGGCTTCACTTTTAAGAATTTGCATCCGTGCATCCGTTTTACAGGGAGCATCGCCGGCTCCGATTGGTTGGCACGTTGAATCTCGAAGGTGATCAGTCAACGCAGCGCGGCGCTCGGCCGAGGTAAACAAAGACCAGCGCGGCCTGGCTGAATTCTCATCACAAAAACCTTGCCGACCAATTCGGGAACGAGAAACGGGTCCATACCATCTGACCTACCTAAAGTAGACCGTAGGTCAAATGATCTGCTCCGCAAGAAACAATGCGATTAAATGATTAAATGATTATCGAGGGACTCGGCTCTGCGATGTTGGTAGACTGCTGCGGCGGACAGCGCGCTGAGCACCGCCACGCCTGTCAACAACTGCGGCAACAACTTCCTCGATCCATGAGTCTTGATGCTGCCGGCGGGGCGGGGCGGGGCGGGGCGGGGTGGGGTGGGGCGGGGCGGGGCACTAATAAGCCGCCGGAAGCGCGAGAGAGACAGAGCGTCCTCCACTGAAACGATCGTCACGTGATGAATGGACAAAGGGGAGGTTATTTTTGCAGTGTCCTGTTGGAACAGAGACGGACGAGGCAGTTCAAGGTGCGGTGAAGAAGGCCTCTTCCCTGAATGAAAGCGAATGCCTGATGCACATGAAATATACACACGGAGGGGGACCTCCTTGCTAGCTACCCCCAGGCACGATCACCACCACCCCCCACCCCCCACCCCTCCGCCCTCCGCCCCCGTTGTAATGTCGCCGCTGAGAAGGTTCCAGGTAAGAAAATGGGGAGTGACGGGGCAAGACGGGGAAATTGGGAGCGGGGATGATTATGGGAAGACAGGTGGGGGTGGGGGGTGGGGATGCACCCGGCTAGTCTTCCTGAATCGGGCACGCCTTCTGCCGCTTGGATCGGCGGAGCGGTCAAGGATGCACGGCTATGCACCTGTCTGCAAATACAGGCGAGCGACTGCCCCGCCCGCGCCCCACCCCTTTCTTAATAAAACATCCCCGCTCGGCGCCGCGACAGTGGAGCCATGGCGAGCCGTGGCGGAGCCGCGAGGCCGATCAAGTGGAGCGCCGAGACGGCGCGGGTCGATGGCGGATCGATTAGCTCGAAAGCTCCCTCTTGGCACTCCTCGGGGCCGGGTAGTCTCAATGTAAAAACGGTTCCCGGTTTTCCCAGGAAGTCCTTGAAATTGCCTATATCTTTACTGCAGACTTCCTGGGAGAACCCGGTACCGTTTTTGCCGTGTAGGGTGATGGTCGAGTTCGGGGAAAGAGTTTCCGGAAAATGGGATAAAAATTTGATTTTTCTCTGAAAAATTGCGAAATTTAAGTACTCGGCCATGCGGTCTTGGGTGCTAGATTTTGAACCCCGGACGACACCCAGACCGCTCGCAGCGCGAACCTCGCCCTCGAAATGTAACCGCGTCTCCTTGCGCGGCCTGGCCGGGGGTGAGTGACGAATGTGAATCCGATGCCGGGCGGTCAATGTGAATAGCAATGGGGCGGCCATCGCTCATTGCGGTGTAGTGCGGGACGCACGCTGCCGGCAGTGCCTACAGTGTGCTCGACCTTCCGCGAACGCAAAGTGTACTTTGGGGTCGCGTGGGGTTGTGGATATTCATCCACACTTTGGAGGAAAAAATGGCATCTCAGTATGACTTGTCGCGCAAAACAATTCAAAAATAATAACGTAAACACGTTCCTCAGGACAAACGGTGAAGGGTCAAAAATAGGTAGGTCTAGTTTTTGTCGGTCAACTTTAGGTAGGTCAAATGATCTGCTCCGGTTAAGAAGAATATTGCAACGGTAAAATTAACTTCATCTCGTGCTTGCGTTGGCCGTCGTAGAGAGTCATTTACGGCAGAGTATTAATAGTATTAGACTACATGAAAGGCTGTGCCGCCCAGGCCGGAGGCACGGGTCCGGTGGCGGACTCCTTGCATATGACCTATTAGTTGTGATTTATCGGGTCGGGCCGGCTGGCCCACTGTGCGGCGGGGCCCACGGGGCCCAGCGACCGGCCGGTAGCGGAATGCACCGAGATAGGCGAGGCTTTGCAGGATCGGGCCGGTGGTGACGGAGGGAGGGACACACCGCACACAGTGGGCCAGAAAACCGGTGGAGACGCGTTTTGAGCTCCAGAGTCGCTAAACAGGACTCGAACGAAACGTGTGACCCCACCAATGGATTCCTCGTTCGGAGAGCAATCCATTGGTGGGGTCACACGTTCGGTTCGAGTATCATTTAGTGACTCTGCAGCTCAAAATGCGTTCTCAGAGGTTTTGTCCGCCTCCGCCGGTCTTCTGGCCCACTGTGCCCCGGCGTGCGGACCGTCCGGCCCGTCGGGCGTCCGGCCGCCTGGAGGTGGAATTTTAAGTGCAGGCCGTGGATATCCCTGGTGATTTATGACGGGCCCAACTGACCCACAGGGAGCGACGAAAAAAAAAATACAAGTGTGGAAATCCGCGTGGGTTCCAGAGAGTAAAGTCAACGGCAAGAAGGAGGGGGTCGCGGGCAGGCATGCCTCGATTGCCGGAAAATAGGTGCAACAAAGAGGAAACGACGAGGCAGAAAAACATCAACAATGCGCCCCATTTGACGAAACGGGAACCATCAGGTGCGACCAGACTCGCCGGGCGAAACTTTTAGCTTGGTATTTGACTCTTTGTCGGATTGGTCAGCAGCGCGCGCCCCACATGCGGGTCTGGGGTGGAGAGGGGGGGGGCAACATGTTTCGACGGACAATGGTCCATCTGCGACGGCTGGCAAAAATTAGAGCGCACACTGAAGTGCGAATAATGAACTCTCAGACTATAAACCAGAATCAACCAAACAAACGACAGAAAAGGATCTCTCATTTCGAATCTATCGATCATGTGGCGTTATACACAGAACAAAAACAAACCAAAGAATCAATCACCCACATTGCGCAATTTCAACACAAACACACACACACACACACACACACACACACACCAGTGCATGCCGCGGGGGCTTGCCACGATGAAAACAACACGCTCAAGCAGACGGAGTGCAATAATGATGGCATTAGCCCAAACAGGAGTCGCAGGGGCGGGGAGGGGGGGAGGGGGTGTCGGTCTGCTCTCCTATTGTAGCTCCTCTCACCTGGCAGGGCCGTTGTTTGCACGCGGTACACAGTAGAGCCCAGAGAGGGGGGGAGGGGGTCAGTCTTTTAGCCCGGTGTTCTGTTCAGATTCTAAACGGATTGTGCAGCGGCTAGCTCCAGACACTTGGGCGCAACACAAAGCAGCGAACCGCAACGCCGGGAGCCCGGGTTCGAATCGTCGGGTCAGCGGTTTGCTTTTTTTTTCCCCTTTTCTTGTTTGGTTCGCAGCAGAATAAAGCAGCACCATGAGTAAAGTCGTCCTCGGGCGTCAGTCCAATTCTCAATTCTATGTCACTACTTGGTTTTTGCAACGGAAAAATAACTATTTTTTAGGAGGAATGAACCCACGAATGAATGAATGATTGAATGAAGTCCACGTGCCTTCTAATGAAATGCAACGTGGCACTGATCGATCCAAACCATGAATGTGTACTCCTTGTCTCACGTGTCGTTCTCTCTCTCTCTCTCTCTCTCTCTCTCTCTCTCTCTCTCTCTCTCTCTCTCTCTCTCTCTCTCTCTCTCTCTCTCTCTCTCTCTCTCTCTCACACCTAGGCAAGTTCGAGTCTACACACACACACACAGGTTCACACGTACTACTGCGTACAACATACAGCACACTGGTTGCCAGGATAGCTCTTCCTCCAGCAAGTGAGGCCTGGAGACAGGCGTGTTTGTACTGCAGGGTTCGTGGCGGGGGCGTAGCGCGTTGGCAGGGGGTTTGGGTAGGGCGGAGCGGGGCGGGGCGGGGGCGGCAAGTGTCAGGCGCCCTCATACAACAATAGCCTTTACGCCCTGTGTGAACCTACTCCATACGATTGCAATTAATCACACGCTGTGAGTGATTGGATCTCGTCAGTGCAGCGGCGGCCCGGCCGGGCCCTGCCTGCCTCGCTACAGACCCGGCACGGCCACTGGAGTGCCTGCAGCGCACCCACAAAATGGCACCGAACCAGACACGCCACCGGGTATGTTGGGTCAGCCGAGTGATTAAGGGTTGCGTCACCGGCTCGTATGACGCGGGTTCAACACCGCGTCTAAGCTCTAATTTTTTTTTTTTTAATTTTTTTTTTACTATTTTATGTTAGGGCGACCCTCTCTGGCGACCTCGCCTCACAGATTACACCCGGTATTCGGACCGCTTTTCGCATTGATTGCATTTCCCTCATTTTAGCGCCGAAAGGTCATTAGGATCAATTTTCGACCTCACATTTGCCTCTGACACGAGTAACCCTGTGTCCCGTTGGGGCACACGCGCACTCTCACACACTCACACTCACACCACACACAGAGAGAGAGAGAGAGAGAGAGAGAGAGAGAGAGAGAGAGAGAGAGAGAGAGAGAGAGAGAGAGAGAGAGAGAGAGAGAGAGAGAGAGAGAGAGAGAGAGAGAGAGAGACAGAGAGAGAGAGAGAGAGAGAGAGAGAGAGAGAGAGAGAGAGAGAGAGAGAGAGAGAGAGAGAGAGAGAGACAGAGACAGAGAGAGAGAGAGAGAGAGAGAGAGAGAGAGAGAGAGAGAGAGAGAGACAGAGAGAGACAGAGAGAGAGTGAGGAGGCGCCAGTCCGTATGCCCCCAAAACTCGACGCGGTGCACGCAGCGGCCCCGGAGGCCTCTGAAGCCCCCATTTCGGTGGCCCGTGTCCTGTAATCAGACCCGCACGCCCACACTGCAACATCCAAATCGCTTGCAAGCTGGGGCCGCCCCAACGCGCGCCCCACCACCGTCCCACTGTACCACCGTCCCACCGCAGGCCGGCCGCCAATCATGGACTTCTGTCCACACCGCCGGCCCGCACGTCAGCGCCGCGAAAAAGGGGAGAAAAAACGCCGCAACTGCCCGGGATCGAACCCGGGATACGGGCTTGCCGCACCGCGTGCAACGCGGCCCGCGCGGCATCACCGCGCTTTGCTGATTGGCGGAGACGACGGCGAGTAAGTGGATTTATATGCGGGCAGCGCGAGTTTAAACGAACCAGAAACACCGCAGCGGAGCCGCGTGGTCAAAGGGGTGCAACTACAACTGTGAATTGCATGTTCAACTCCCCAAGCATCTCCATTTTTTTTTATTTTTTTTTATTTTTTTTTTAAATTTTTCAAATAATCAATTATTTTTTTGTTTATATGCAGCAGCGTCTCTGCGAGGCCTGCTGCAGGACTCCTTGCCACTGCCTTGGCTCAGCTCACCAGAGACCAGAGGCACCCTTCGCAAAATAAATGAAACCGGCGTTCAATTCCCCGCGCTACCCAGTTTTCCTCGTTTCCGGTTTCCAGTCATCAACTCACTCAATTAACGTCCACTAATTTCAAACTTCGTCTTGTTTTCGAACACTTCCCCGTTTTCATTTCGCTCCAGCCCGCTCAGCCTGCACCCCCGCAGCCCATATTCCCCATTCACAGCGCCGGGAAAGAAGAAAACCGAGTGCAGAAAAGCTCGTATACTAATCACGCTCCAACCGCCAACTTTTGCACCCTGCGCCGCCGAGGAGAGTCAAAATGGGCAAGTCCACCGAGTCCGATTCAAGGGCAGAAAGCGTGTCGCCTGGGCCGAGGACTCACGGAGCGATGTGGTAGACGGACAGTCGCCGCGAAGGACCTTCGCGTCGTTCTGTCCCTCTCGCACCCCTAAGGGACGCCCCGTGAGTGCGACAGAGTGGGCTTACCATCCTGCGGAATCGCTCAGCCGTGACGGGCACCATGGAAATAATTAAACGGACTTCCAGCCGCGCGCAGAAAAGAAAAAAAAAAACAACAACACAAACGCACACAAACTTTCGCTTTGAGCGAGGCCACGTGAAGCATAGGTCCATGTCGCACATTGGGTCAGAAGACCGGTGCAGGCGGACAAATTTCTAGACGCGTTTTGAGCTCCAGGGTTGCTAAACAGGACTCGAACCGAGCGTGTGACCCCACCAATGAATCCCTCGTTCGGAGGGCAATGCATTGGTGGTGTCACACGTTCGGTTCGAGTCCAATTCAGCGACTCCGGAGCTCAAAACGCGTCTAGAGTTTCGGCCACCTCCGCCGGTCCTCTGGCCCACTGACAGTCGGCCCTACACCCCAGGACGCCGAACAACACCCGGTATCCCGGCAACAACAAGACCGCCGTGGAGAGCTGAACTAGCGGCGCGGCGGCCTGCGGCTGGAGGCCCGTGCCCGGCCGTGCCCCTGATTCCACCGCGGCTAGGCCCACTGGCTATCAGTCAGCGGATTCCCGATGCCCCGAAATCGCGTCACCGCGGCCTATCTCTGCCCCCTGGCCGCGCCCACCAACAGCACCGATCAGGAAGCGGGCGGGGAAACGTCAAGCCACTGCTTCGCTTTTCCGAACCCGCGCTTTCCCGAACACGCCTTTCCGCTCGGGTACCCCGTCTGGAACGTCTTCCGTGACACTGTGGTGGCATGCTGAGGTCGCGGGTTCGAATACCAGCTGGGCGAAATCAAAAAAATTCATCTCGCTTGGTCTATCATCGTCGAAAGCTGGAAATTCCCGGACGACTCGTTGCGGTCAAACTGTCTCGGCATTGAGCGAATGCCGGCGCTTTCGAGAATTCCGGGGAGTCGAACCCCAACCAGCCGCAAGGCCGCAGGGGGACGCACCAATCGGAGACGACTTGCGCCAGATCCCGAGGCCCGCTCTCGCCCCATTGGTCACGGGGATCCGCGACCCACCCCAGCGGGCAGCGCGCGTGCCCACCACGCCGCGCCTCAAGACCCTGGGCCACCTGGGAGGGTTAGGGTGGGACAGGTTCGGTTCGCTAACCAGACACTCGGCATGTGGTAACATAGTGGGACACACACACACACACACACACACACACACACACACACACACACACACACACACACACACACACACACTCACAGTGGCGTAGCCGCTCACCTCCCGCCGACGGGGTGGCAACCGCTGCGCTGCTCGTCACGAGATGCACTCACACACTGACGCGGCACTCGCGGACACTGTCAACGCGCACGGGCAGTGCGACGCCCTCGCAGTGGGCCGGATGGGGTGACGGACACCCGGGCGACGTACGACTCGGCACACACGTGCGTGAGGGGGACCTGTCCGGTACGCGACGGGCCGAGCAACCTCCCGCCAGCGTGTCAGGGCGGGCAGTGTGGCGGCGGCCGGGAGGGGGCCCCGGCCGGCCCCATCGGGGCGCGGCGGGGGCGGAGGGGCGGGGAAGGGGGCGGCCGGAGGTGGAGCCAGGCCCGCCGCGCATGCGCCCTCCGCGCCCCGCGGTGGGCCCACTGTGCCCACGGCCCTCCCATGGACCATGCTGGACCCGCTGGACCCCGGTGGTGATGTAGCCGTGGTCATTGTCAGGGTTGCCAAGTCCGACTTTGGACTTTTCCCACTTTTGAAGACAAAATTTCCCTTTTCTTACAATTTTTTTCCCTTGAAGGCCATTTTTCTCAAAAAAAAACAAAAAAAAAACAGCAAAATGAGAAAATTTCGGCTATAAAAATTTCCCGTTTGATTTTTTTCCCTTTTGGCCTGTTGAGGCCTTAAAATCCCCACGATATGGGAAATTTTCCCACGTTTGGCAACACTGCGTGGTCATTGTGGTTGGTGATTGTTCCAGGACCGGCGGGACGACGTGGTGGTGTGGTGACCGCAGCCCTCGCTAAGCGCCTCGGATCAACACCGGCAGCGCGCGGCGCGGGGGGGCGGGGCACGGCGGGCCAGAAGACCGGCGTTGACGCGTCTTGAACCCCGGAGTCGCTGAACAGAACGAACTTGTGACCCCACCCATGGTTAGCTCTGCGAACGAGGAATCCATTGGTGGGGTCACACGTTCGGTTCGAGTCCCATTTAGCGACTCTGAACCTCAATCCGGGGTTTTGGCCGCGCCTGCACCGGTCTTCTGGCCCCCTGTGCGGTGCGTCAGTGCCTAGTCGGCCGGCTGAATGAGTGACGGGCCAAACCACGGCCTCAGTCGCCAAAGAGGCGGCGTGCAAATATTACGTCACCTCTTTTAGGCCTCTTTTTGACCCCCTCCCCCCGGTCCATCATCGGTTTAACCTAACCTTCCCATGTACTTAAGATAGGACCATAATCAGAGCCCGAACCCCCTCCCCCCCTAAAGTGATGACGTAATATTTGCACGCCGCCAGACGACGTGTGTGCCAGTGTGCACTCGTGTGCGAGTCGAAACAGGGACAGGTCAAAGGTGGTCGGTAAAAGCGGCGCCAAAATTGGCCGTGTGTAGACTGAGGCGGCGGCTAGTTGCATCCGAACTCACTCACCTCCGTCATAACAAACGAAGAGGTGACAGGGTCGAGGGGCTGACCGTAAATTACTTGCGGTCCCGAGGGCAGAATTTGCGTCACGTGAATCAGTAATAAATTAAGGGGCTGGGGCTGGAGGAAGGTGCGGGTAGAAGAAGCCGAGCTGCATGGTGCATGTGCGTTAAGGACGCACTGTGGGTCAGAAGACTGTTGAGGTGGCCAAAATTCTAGACGCGTTTTGAGCTCCAAAGTCGATAAATTGGATTCGAATGGAACGTGAGACCCCACCAATGAATTCCTCTTCAAACGAGGGATACATTGGTGGGGTCACGCGTTCGGTACGAGTGCCATTTAGCGACTCTGGAGCTCTAAACGCGTCTAGGGTTGGCCGCCTGCGCCGGTCCTCTGGCCCACTGGGGGACGGCCCCTCAGTTTACAGCCCAGTGGCGCCCCCTGCGTGGGCATTTGACGACTGAGTCACACCCGCTGCGCCGCGCGGGCCGAGCGACGAGCGGACAGACTGACTGACAGACAGACAGACAGACAGACGGACGGACGGACGGACGGACTCGATGGAGTGAGTGGCCATAGTGATTGCCCCACTGCTTTCCAAGTGAAGACCGATAGCGAGATAAGCAGAGCGGGCACGATGTCGACTGCAACTTGCCGTCCTTCTCTGTCTTCCTCTCACTAGAGAGGGAAACGACTGAGAAATTTTGTGTACATCGGATAGGGATTACCCCGGATAACCCCCGGATTACCTCCGGAATACATCGAAAAATTTTCAGGATTACCATTGGATTACGCCGGATTACCCCGGATTGCCTCAGAACTTCCCCGGATTATCACCGGATTTAATCCAAATCGAAATTTCTGGTTATCCGGATTACGGATTACCAATTTGCTGTATGCCGGATAACCGAAGTCGTTGCCCCCCCCCCCCGCTCCCACTCCTGACAGACCGCGCCTTTTGCACACGTGCGCAAAAAAAAAAATAAAAAAAAAAATGGTGGAGTGTGAACGGCTGTAAACAAAAAATCGACGTCGATCCTAATGATGATTGGCGGGTTAAGACAGGCAACGACGGCAACGCCCCCGTCGAGGCAGTCGTTCGTTGCGGCAGTCCTGCGCACGTCGGACGGATCGGACTGTCAGGCCACCAGTGAAGGCACCAGTCGGGTCCCAACGGGCGCAGCGTCGCAGCGTCGCAGCGTATACGCGGCCAGCGTGAGCACAGAGGCTGTAGTCACCCTCCGCCACGCCCACCGTGCCCTCCGTCCGCACCATGTGGTGAGTAAGAGGGCGTTACTGTTGCAGTCATACTGTCACAGTGGGCCAGACGCGTTTTGAGCTCCAGAGTCGCTAAATTGGACTCGAACCGAACGTGTGACCCCGCCGTTGGATTCCTCGTTCGGAGAGAAATCCATTGGTGGGGTCACGCGTTCGGTTCGAGTCACATTTAGCGACTCTGGAGCTCAAAACGCGTCCGGGGTTTTGAACGCCTCCACCGGTCTTCTGGCCCACTGTGCAGCTCGTGAAGACGCACCGCGACGGGAATCGGCCGACTCGGTGACACTGATTCCACGTTTAAACTGCGCAGGACTCCTCTCATTCTCGGCGCTCTGTGTTGCGCCCTGCAGTCGGCGAGCGGGTGAGTTGGACTCCTAAAACTAAAACGGCTAGCCGCGGTATTTATTCCAATCGCTAGCGTGGTTCGCGTCACGTGACTTGTCTCTGGCCACTTGAATGTGGTCGCGTCCACTGTGCGTCCACGCTGCCGCTGCCTTTCGAGCTTCCCGCCACTCGAAGCGGCTGCGTTCGAGTTGCGCCTCGGACGCGCTCGGCTTGTGCGCATGCGCGAGCGCGTCCCCCACCACCGCGTCCGCTCCCTCTAGGCTTTGGCAGTAGCGGCGGCTGCACGATTCCTGATAGGCCGCAGTCGTGGCCGAGTGGTTAAGGCGACTGACTAGAAATCAGTTTCCCTCTGGGAGCGTAGGTTCGAGTCCTACCGACTGCGTATATTTTTTCGGTGTCCTCGCTGGATTGTTCGTCTGCTTGATTGCTGACTATTGTCTTGTTTCTTGCAGAGCGGTTCTGACCGTGATCCCGGATCACAATCTGAATGGCAAAAAATTGCAGGGGCCGACCATGCAGATGGTGGTCAACACCGACAGCAACCTTCTGAAAATCGAGTTCACCGCGCCCTACGTCGAGAGCGACTCGGCAGACAACCGTAAGTTTCTGTCCTCGGAGTATCTTTACAGCTCTTTAGCCTGATTAGCCACAGCGTGGTATGTCCCCTTCGAGTGACTTATTGTTGGAGGATGACCTTTGGCGACAGGGGAAGTCCTTGTCGAGAGTAATTTGTGACTGAGCCACAAGAGACGTCCTTGCCCTGTCACTCAAAATCTTCACCTTTTCAGGCGTGCACCTTTTCCTCGCAAACGCCGACCACAGGATAACTGAAGTGGAGTTCACTCCGTAAGTACCCCGACGGTCGGTCGTGCACAGTGGACCAGAAGATCGGCGCAGCAGGTGGCCGTAACTTGAGACGCGTTTTGAGCTCCAGAGTCGCTAAAAGAGACTCGAACTGACCGTGTGCCCTATCAATGGACTCCCCGTTCCGAGAGCAATCCATTGGTGGGGTCACACGTTCGGTTTGAGTCCCATTTAGCGACTCTGGAGCTCAAAAACCGCCTCCACCGGTCTTCTGGCCCACTGTGCACTACCGCTTTGCTCGCCGCGTCGCCGCTCAGGTCGTCGAGCACCCTGCGCATGTACTGGGCGCCCTTCAACGTGCTGCGGACCGTGTCCGTGGACGAGGACGCCAGCAAGTTCACGGCCAGCACGGCGCTGGCCGCCGACAAGAGCACCTGGACCGGCACCGCCACCGTGGCGCAGGACCTGCTGCCGCCCAGGATCTCGCGGTACAACGCGGCCAACGTGCGTCCCACTGCGGCGGGCAGCAGCGAGAAGCAGTACGCGGCGCTCTACTCCATCACCAACTACGCCGTCTCGTTGCCCGACCTGTAAGCTCAGAGTGCCCTTTCGTTTTCAACTTTATTTATTTTTTCGCCGTGTTTTTAATTTACCCTGTTTTGTGGACAGGATGGTTTTATCTCGCTACAAGGAACTCGGACCAAGATTTTTATTCAACAGCGACGGAGTAGAGTCGTACTCCAAGCAATGGCAGACCAAAAACTGAAAAGGAGGTGGAAGTCGGATTACAATACTATGTTAAGATTGTAAATATTTTTTGAAAAATAGAATTTATTTCTGTGATACACATTTCATCAAGCACAAAATTATCAGTCTAGGATGCTTACTGCTTTCATACAATCCAGGTACAAATATAGAAGCTGTATGCAGCACAACAAGCAAAAATAAAGGAAATTTTATGATCAAATACTTTGAGTAGCTAAGAAAAATCAAAACCATTTAAAACTTGCAGCATGAACACACATATATACCAGCAACACACTGTAAAATTCCCGGTAACAAGAATAATGATCCAAAAATACAGCAAGTATCTATCTCCAAAAGAAGCATTGTGATGACATTGGCAAACAGATAACTTATCAAAAAATCTCATAAAAAAAGGATAACAAATAAAATTAACATAAATAACAGGGTGATGATTAGTTTTTGAATCAATCTGCATCAACTTACTTATACTGTACAAGTTAAGTTATAAATTGATCAGAATATATGTACAAGGTGAGACAGAATCAACAGGTGAACTACATGCAAACTTTTCTTTTTTCTCCCTGAGTCCAAACAGAAATTACGTGAGGAGCTGAGAAAATGCCTCACACTGATATGGAAGACAGAAAAGTCTACTGTACACATGTTCCCATTGAAGGGCACAGCCAACCTTATTTTACAAATTTAAAAAAATAAAAATGAAACCTTGGTGTAACCGTGTTTCACATTCCATTGTAAGCAGGTCCACCGCTTCCCTCTGGAGTAACCCAATTAATGTTCTGACTCGGATCCTTAATATCACAGGTTTTGCAATGAATGCAATTTTGAGCATTAATTTGTAATCTCTGGCCATCTCCACTCTCCAGAGGGACATACTCGTACACACCTGAAAAATAGAATTACTGTGTCCAGTAAAAAGAGCAAATGCAGATAATTTTATTTTTTAAACAATCAAATTGTAACAGGAAATTACCTGCAGGACAAAAGCGTCCTTCAGGACCATCAAAGATGCCAAGGTTGTTTTTAACAGGAACAGTGTCGTCTTTGAGGGTCAGGTGGGGGGGTTGATCTCCCTCATGATTGGTACCAGTGAGAGCAACAGATGACAACAGGTCGAAGCTGAGAACACCATCAGGTTTAGGGTAATCGATTGGCTTGCACTCCGAGGCAGGCTTCAGCCGTTTGTAGTCAGGATCTAGAAAATTCAGAGTTGGTTGGGGTCACAAAACTAAACCACTTTCTTACAATATAAAATTGAAACAGGCACATGCAGAAATCAGAGAAATAAATACCTCCGTGTTTGAAAGTCCAAGGCTCAAAGCCACGAGTGAGGGTGGCAAACGCACCATAAGCAACTCCACCATACAAGCCCAAAGGATTGTGGAATGCAGGTCTGATGTTCCGCACTCCTTTGAGCTCTGAGTACACCCAGCTACTCTTCACCTTGTCCTCATAGGACTTTGGATAGACACCTAAAATAGAGTGCATTATTAGCTTTTCAAAAATAATGTTTTTAAAAACCTGTCAATTTTTTATTTTAAAGAATACTTTCACTTACAAGATTCCCCCTCTGACGATTGCATTGTCTCAAAGATACCCTCAGCAGCGAGCATGGCACTCTTCATGGCATAGTGCACACCTTTAATCTTGGGGACATTCAAAAAGCCGGCTGTGCAGCCGATCAAACATCCACCTGGGAAGGCCAGCTTTGGAATGCTCTGGTATCCACCCTCATTCAGTGCTCTGGCACCATAGGCAATTCTGGGACAGAAGAGGGCATCCTCAGATCAGTCTTTCATTTCAACTGTGACACTTCCTACGTACCAACATCAATAGTTCAGTAAATTAGCTTACCTCTTGCCACCTTCGAGATGTTTAGCGATGGATGGGTGGTGCTTGAACCTCTGGAATTCTCGGAATGGACTCAAGTACGGATTCTGGTAGTCAAGACCAATGACAAATCCTATCGCCACAGTGGGGGTGGGTTCATTCAAGTGGTACAGGAATGAGCCCCCATAAGTGAATTTGTCCTAAAAATGAAGAGTGTTCATATCAAAGTGTTCCAGATGTGACATCCCTCAAAATGAGCTCCACCTTGAAAACCTCAAAAATACTGCAACTTACCAAAGGCCAACCAATTGTGTGCTCAACTAGACCAGGTTGGTGTTTTTCTGCTGGGATTTCCCAAACTTCTTTCAGACCAATACCATATGTCTGTGGCTCACTTTCAGCTCGCAGATTGAACTTGTTGCTTAATTGTTTTGTCAGATGACCGTGACACCCTTCAGCAAAGATGGTGCACTTTGCATGCAACTCCATTCCTCTTTCAAATTGTTCCTGATGAAGACAAAGAAATAAAAATAAGCTGTTGGACTATTACAGGAGGTTTCTTAAACACAGCAGTGTTTCTAAATTTGTGCTGGACTTCAACTCTCTCAAGATTTCAAGGCCTTTCGCCTGCTGCAAAGCACTATCTCGAACAATAATTTATCTTTAGAGAGCCAGAGGTCACTTTAGAGTGTGAAGGGAAACAGTGCAAGTACACTTGGAAAGTCATAAAGTTGAGAGTTGAAGGTTGAGAGAAACCTTTCAAAAGGAAGCAGTTCACAAGGGAGCAGACAGTTTAGTCAGAGAAGTGCCAGACACCAGACCAGTACAAGAAAAATCTAAGGTATGCAACTCTACTTTAATTTTATCTATTTGAGTAACTAAACTGATGCCAAATAATTTTTTTGGTTTCAGCCAAATCATGAAAGCCATAATAATTATAGTAATTTGCTTGGCAATAACCTTTGATGGGAATGGTATAGTTCAGGCCCACGCCTTTCTGGACTACTTTTTCAAAAATGGTAAGAGTCTAGAGGAAACATTAATTTGTCAAATATTTTTCCAAACCAATATCTTTCTTCTCTATGCCTTTCAGTTGATACTACACAAAAAATGACCATTTTCTTCCTACCCTGCAAACTGGAAGCTATAGGACAAGATTTTTGCTGCACAAAGTGCCACCTCCTGAGTTACAAAAAATGTAAATGTTCCACAAAACTAATATGTGAATGCTCCAGCTGATGCTCATCAAATGACTAGTGTCAATCCCTTCATGCTATTGTCTTAACAGCAAATGTCAGTTAACAGCAAATACAATTTGTGTGAAAATGATTTGATCTTTTTTCTTACCTTTGGAGAGCCATCCTTTGCAACTCCGACATCTCCAGTTGCAATTCCCTTGACACTTCCGTCCTCATTGTACAGTACTTCAGATGCAGAAATTCCAGAAAATACTTCAACACCTGCAGCCTCCGCTTGCTCGCCCAGCCATTGAACAACATGACCAAGTCGAACAACATAGTTTCCATGATTGTACATTGGCATACCTGATTAACGTTCACAGATTAATTTGCATTAGATTGAGTGTCAGAAATGCAGCGTCAAAAAATTCATAACCACTAGCACATACCAGGGAAAACAGGGAGAGGGAAGCTTCCCTTCTCGGTAAGGAATACAAAACGGTCTTTGTTGACAGGCGTATTCAAAGGAGCTCCTTTTTCCTTCCAGTCAGGAATCAACTCGTTCAGAGCTTTAGGGTCAATGCATGCCCCAGATAAAATGTGGCCCCCTGAAAACAAATAACACTGCATCAACCACACGTTTAGCTAGATATCCAACACAGTAGCACTCTAGAAAACCAAACCCCTACCGATTTCTGATGCTTTTTCAACTACAACTACTCGCAATTCTTTGCCCTCCTTTTCAGCCAGCTGACGAAGGCGAATGGCGGCTGACAGTCCAGCAGGGCCACCACCAACAATGACGACGTCTGTTTCGTCGACAGCTCGCTCCATATCGACATCTGTAAAACACGAGTAGACACATTCAACGCGAGCATTGTGCTTAGAGCTCCAAACATTAAAAATGCAGGGTATACTCACCTTTCCATCTTGGATCGGATTCCCGAGGATGAATAGAATAATGAGTAGTAATTTTAGGAAAAACTTGAGATGAGTACTGCCTTTGCGAAACAGAGACTACTCTCTGAACTGTATAACAAAAAGAAGACAACATGAATTGGTGCACAGCAATGATGTTTGACATGTAAAGTGTTTCAAAGGACAATGGTATTCTGCTGCAGCGTACAGCAGCAGGCCCTTTGCCAATCCTACAGTTGATCTTGCATAATTGACAATGAAAAGATTTTCTGAGATAAGTCGGTAAAGAGGAAAGAAGAATCATATAACATTATTGAAGCAAACAAACCAGATTCATCATCAAAATGATGTGTGAAATGCAAAGTAAAGAATCAAAACCAGGGATGATTAAATTAAAAATAGGTGACTTGATTAAATTATGAAATGCCTTGCTCTGATCAAAAACATATTGGATAACTGATCAAAGGTCGAAGTCTCCACAGACTAAAATGTGTACATAAGCGGATATTCCATGTCAGGGTGTCTGTACAGATGCCTAGGAAATATGTACGACATGAAAACTCGAAATCTCATTCAACGGCGAGATACTTACACAGCTTTGACGTCAGCCTAACGTTACAGGCCATGTTTACTTCGACGTGCGGGTGGAGTTCCACTGGTTCAACGTATGAATGCTACAGTCTGCTAAAACCCAGTCCCGGAATAATTCTGGCAGAGTACTGTGTCAGTTTATCCAACAGCTGACCTGAACCACGTAGTCATGACCGGTGAACCTTGTTCAAAAACACACTACGGAAAAACATTAAAAACGCGCCAGGAGGTGTGTATCATCCCTCAAATCAAAGCGAACTTCACCCTCCTCCTTGAAATCGTCTCCCCGATCGAATTTCCACTAATCCAGTGGACGACGACGTGAACAAAATTTGAAATTGCAGTGACGGCGCTGCCTTGCGCGAAGCGAGGAACGCCTCTTGAGAAGCGAGCCGCCGAGCGAGCGAGGGACGCCATTTCGCTTCCGACACTACAACAAACACCAGTCAGTTCGCAGCCGAGCCGAGTTGTCGTTTTAAAATGCCGGAGGCGTATAAACAGGGTGATTTGGTGTGGTACGTATGTTTGGTTGGAAACGCAACGCCGCGTTCTATCATTTGACTGTAACAGTGGGCCGATTTCAGCCTGAACTTGGAAATCGCTGTCGACATAACCACGAGTACATATCGGCAGGCTTCTTCCCGCCTTCAGCCGAAGCTGTCGATATCTTTATTTACATGTGAAATTCAACTTGTTGGGTTGAAAGTTCAAGTGACAAATGATTGAAAGCTGTTCATTAATGGTTTCAAATTCTAGGACACACATTTGGTTCATTTCATGATAGTTGTGACGGATTTCGATGGTCCGCTCACGGTTTTGCTCCCCGGCTCAACGGATTTATTTACGTTTCAAACAACTACATCATTTTCGCTTGAAATTCACTCGTAATCCATGACTGGATCCATTGGAAAATCGACACTCGTTCAGTTCATCTCGGGTGAAGCGTAAAATCGTCGAAATAAGTGGCATATACTCTGTGAGGTGTCTTTCCTTCAGTTCCCAGTGCTCCACTGGGGATCAGTTTGTGCCAACTAGGCTGTTTAACAGGCCACAGACTTTCACACAGTGGAACATGTCCATTTGCATCAGCCTTTGACTGCATAATTTTCTCGGCACTTGTAACATGTGGTGATGCACACCAAATATTATGTTGTTGTACATGTCTCCCCTCGCCCATATATCGTTGACTTATTTTGTGCGTCTGGCATTCGCCCACCGTGTTTGTTAGACTGCACTAGACACTCATGCTTCAACTGGTTTCAGTGGGTTTTAACGATTAAAATTTTACTTTTGTGGGAAGATCCGTTTTTGCCTCTTCATTTATTATTTTCTTCTATTTTGATCTTCTTGAACCAGATAAATTTATTTTGTGTCGTGTTTGGGTTGTGGTTCATTATTCCTCTGTAATTTAGCCTAACGCTCATAATTTATTTTTTTTAGGGCGAAAATGAAGGGCTTCTCACCATGGCCAGGCCGGGTAAGTCAATGTGATTTATTGCCTATGAAATCCATAAATAATAGCAAATGTATAACTTACATATTTTTCTGGTCAAACTATGTTTGAAATTAAAATTGAGCTAATTGTTGGTCTTGCATGTTTCAGATCACCGCTCCAAGTAGCAAGGACCACAAAAAACCCGTATCCAAGAAGGGAGCGTGTCAGTTTGTTTTCTTCTTTGGTACTAAAAACTTGTAAGTATTGCCTCGAACAAATGCTCTGATACTCTTGGTTATTTTTTTTTGAAACTATGAAACTGAAAAAAAATATGCGGTACTTTCCTTTGCTTTTCAGTGCTTGGATTGAAGAAAACAATATCAAGCCTTATTTACCACACAAGGAGGAGCTCATTAAGGCTAATAAAACAATCCCATTCAAAGAAGCTATTGAAGAAATCGAAAACTACAGGAAGGGAAACGGAACTGTAAGTTATTGTTTTGCTGTTTGACATAATAATATTTACAATTTTGAATTTATATTGTGGATTTATGTAAAGAGATAGTGTTGTATGCTGTAGAAATAGGGGTTATAGTTTTTGCTTATTTGTATTTGCTTTTCTTTAGGATACTTTTGATGAGACAGAGGCTGTTGATGAGTTTGACCGTCTAAAGGAGTCTGTTACTGTAAAGAAGGAACCTAAGTCATCTCTTCTGAGAAAGGTAAGCTTAAAAAACTTGTAAGGAAACTTAAATTTGGTTTTTGTTGTATTGCTATGCCTATTAATTGAATCTTTTCTCCAGAACCACACTAACAAAACACCAAAGCGTTCATCACCAACTATTTCTTCATCTGGTCCAGGCCGCAAGAAGGCAAGGACTACATCCTCTGAGGACGAACAGGATGAGGTTGCTAGTAAACGATCAAGCCGTAGTTATGAAATTAGTGTTGGTAACCATAGCTCTCCAGCCCGTAAAGGAGTTGGTGTTGCCTCAATTTTAGATCGTCCATTCACTGCCGTTCGCCCTGTAAGTTTGTCCCCTGTAGTTTTTATATTGCTTGCTAATGTAATCCATGTTTCAATGACTTAATGTTATTGCTGTAGGTAACACCCACTTTAGATCTGTCAAGTGTGTCCAAAATTCTGAAAGAGAAGAATATCAACCCATCTCAACTTAAGTTTGGTTTCCTCGGTTTGGGCATCATGGGATCCGGAATGGTGAAAAACCTGATCAATTCTGGTCATTCTGTTGTCGTCTGGAACCGCTCTCCTGACAAGGTAAGCAATTTTCACTCACTTCAGGGTTGCTATAGAGAAAGCAAAAAGATTTTTACACCCCCACTACTGGGGGTGTTCTCATGACATGTTTGTCTAGGTAATACGTGAATGGATGCAGGATTGTCCTTGTTTAGTTCAAAATAGAGGTTTGGGCAGGGTCGTTGAACACATCATTTTCCTTTTATTCAAGCATTAAATGCCTTCATATACATTTAAAATCAGATATCCTTATCACACAATGCTAAATCTTCAACAAGTATTAATGGAAACAGTCAACTTCCTCTTACAATAATGACTCTTGTGATCAGTTGTTGTTAAAAAAAATGTCTAAATACAATTAATTGAATATCAATATGGTAAAATTTAGTGAAGGATTAGACATCTCATATTGAACTACCAGTAGATCTAGAAGCCAAGTCAAAGGAAGTGATTATTGAAGCATTAATATTTGCACTGAATTTTCAGCACCTTTTGCTCCAATTGTATGTTGTTCCATTGTCTTTTCCCTCTTTTTTTAAAAAATATAAACTGATCCCACTATTAAGGCAAGTCTCAAGTTATCTAGCATTTTTACAACATATAAATCAGAAAACAATTATTGATAACAGTGTGAGGTTTGATATTTAAAATTTTATTTAGGGTTCTGCTGAACAATTCTGTAGTGTTAATGGATGTTGTTCAAATTGTATGCTATAGCAGGACACCTTGGAACAGGTACTCATTTCTATACTGATAGTAGTAGCTTATCTCTTATTTCTACTAAATTCTTAACTTTATAAACATGCAAATACTCTTCATTCTAAATTCACTCAATGCAAGTCTTTGATTTAAGAAACTTCTACATGGAAGCAGATGCCAGGGCAACAGTTTCATATTGTTCAGTGACATGAGGTTATTATTAGTTAACTCCATGGTTTTTTTTTTTGCTCATTTGAATAATAGAAATAACGAAACAAAAATTATCACAATTCTACCCAGTACCTTTAAGACAAGAAGGTATTGTAATTGAACTCTAATGCTACTTAATTGGTAGGTTAAATTCAGCCTGAAGGCTTGTATGCTCCTATTGCATATTTGTTTAGCTCTCCTTTAGTTGCCAAGGGTTCAGCTTCAACCTACTCCCTCCTAAATTTGTCTCCATCACTTCAGGCTGCCTCATGTATGCCACAACTTTCTGTCATTATCCTCAGATAGTTGTAAACCTCTGTTATGGAATATTTTTTTCCTCGTATGTTTTAAAGCATCTCTCCATGTAGGGAATTTCTGTCTTAACACAGTTAACAGAAGATTTCTCATTCCCTATCATACAGTTTTATTATTTATCACGTCAGACTTCTACTCAATATTTGAGCTTACTGGAGGAAACATGTTGTAAGGAATAACTTGATTTAATAATCACAAACTTGTATTCTCACACATTTTAACCCATATGTTTATAATATCACAGCTGAATTTAATTTAAATCAAGTTATTGGCACTCACTAAAGGGCAGTCTCATGGGCAGCATGTGACGGCGAACAGTCGCTTGCTGGCTCCTGGTCCATGTTAATTCGACAAGTGTCTTGGTCGATTTCTGTGGGCCCATTGTGTATGGCCACAGCATGGCCATTGTCAACGTCTGTTGACTTGTGAATGGCCACAGCATGGCCGTTCTGGTAGGAGTAATCAGCAGTGCTGTTGGCCACACGCTTGCCCTTGACACTGTGTTTCCCTGGTATCTGCCTTGATATGCTAGTATCACCATTCACTGACTTGACTCCCCCTGTACTGGCACTGCGGTAATGGGCTCTTCTGCTCTTCCCTTTACCCGGAACTGCTTGCTTGATCTCAGGAAGACTTGAACTGGGAACAAGTGCTGAGGGTGCAGCCTCTTGAATTTGGTGCTCACGAGTGATGTAATCACGCAATTGTCTTTCTAAAGTCTTTTCTAAACTCTGGAACACTGCTCTCTGGTTTTCACTTGTGGTTGGTGGGAATCCAAACCGGAAGTTGGGCTGCTTGCTGGATGAACGAGACATTGGTGAGAAGTATGGTGACTTGAGTGGCTCGAGGCTTGGATCTTGAAGCTCGGATAGTTCTGAAGGCGTGTAGTAGATTGACAGGCGGCTGAGGTTGTCATCAGCGCATCCTTCTCCCATTGACATGCCGGGGAACATGCCATTGGCCTTCATGTACATATCGATTTGATTGATATCCACTTCAAAAACACCAGATTCTGTCTTGCCACATGATCCGTTTCTGCAGTTATCCAGATACAAGCTTGGTAGAGTCTCCATTAGTTTGCCAAGCGTTGCTTGTTGGTATTTGTAAGATTCACGGAACCGCAGGATTTGATGAGAACTGAACTTCCTTATTCGATTGCGTTGGAACACGTAATTTTCTTTCACCCAGTTAAGTTGACTGGCAGAATACTCCCGCACTCTCTTAATCTGGAACATAAAAATTAAAGAAGGGGATTAGTTTCATTAATTTAAGATGTAAAATTGTAAATTGTTATTTAAATTATGCTCACCTGATCACAGTACTGATCCCTCATAGATGTCAGATGACTAGTCCCAAAGTCTCTGAAGTCTTTAAGGTGCTGCACTTGACTCTGGTAGCTTTCTCTTATCCATTCCACCTGTTGTGCACAGTTCTCTTTTATCCTATGAACCTGTAATTCAAAACAAAATTAATCTCCATATCTCTACTTTTTAATCCTATGAATATTTTTTCTTTCTCTCTTTGTTGTACCTGACTGGTGTAATTCTCTTTCAATTTGTCCAGTTGTTGGGTCTTGTATGTTTCAATACTCTCCATCATCTGGTAAACCTGTCTTCCCTTTGGTGAGACTTGGTCTTTCTTGCAGCAGGCAAAGCAAGCAAAACTAGAAACGCAAAAAAATAAAGTTAGGTAGATTCTCATTCTTTTACCTTGGAAATTGTTAATAGTAGTTGGTCTGAAGTAACTTACATATGAATAAAACGCCTGAAGAGGTTAATGAGTAGACTGATCCCCAGGAATACCACCGCTGTGGCCATCCCCACAGCAATGCTGATGAGCTTCTCCTCATGCATGGTGATGGGGTCAATCATCAGTCTGATGTAGTTTGTTGAATTAGCCATGGGATTGGCTGCGAAGCAGGTGTACAGCCCTGCATCTGCCCGAGTGATGTTGACTATGTGCAGACTTCCATTCTCCGTCACATGCAACTTGGGTGGGTTGAGCTCAGCTGGGGACATGTCGGGGTAGTGCACGGTTGGGTGCTTAGCGAATTCGTCAGGCAATGCCACATTGGGATTCCAGTGAAAAGTCAGTCCGTTCGGTGTAAGCCATGTTATTGATGGAGGAGGGTAACCTGAATATATACATTGAAGGAGAGCAGTGGACTTCAAAACATATTTTTCTGGTGATGTTGAGAAAATAAGTTCTGGCGGTTTGCAGTCCAAGCCCCGCAATGTGGGTATCAGACTCAGCCCTCTCAGTGAGAAGAGGGTACTAGCACAGCGAAGGTTGGATCTTTCAAAAGTCATATTTTTCTTAGGTTCCAACCAAGAAGGAAACCACACCATGCGACAGTCACACATCCAAGGATTCTGACTTATGTTTAAATTTGTTAAATTTTTTAAAGTTCCTAGAGAGTGGGGAAGAGTTGTCAGATTATTTCTGCTCAGGTCAAGATAATTTAATTTTTTAATATGATCGAATATTTTATCTTCAAGATCCTCCAAGTGAATGTTGTCCTTCATACTTAATTCTTTCAGATTTCTTAGCCCTTCAAAAGTGTTTTTATCTACAAATTCTATGTCAGTTGTATCAATCCACAATGTTTCCAATAGAGGTGAATATTGAAAAATTGTAGCTGGCAAAACTGACAGAGGATTGTCACTTATATTTAGCCATCTCAATTGCACTAGGCCTTTGTAGGCATCTGGGAGCAATGTATGGATAGAATTGCTTGCCAAATTTAAGTACGTCAATTTTACTAGATCTTTAAACAGATTTTTCGGCAGCTCTGTCAAAGAATTGTTGACTAGATTTAATGACTTGAGATCATAAAGATGATGAAATGTTCTTTCTGACAACCTAGATATAAGATTACTGTGTAATAGTATTGAATGCACTTTCCGATTAAGAACAAATACATCATCTTGAATTTCATTTAATCTATTAAATGAGAGGTCTAAAACACGAAGTTCTTTCAATGTAGCTAGGGCGTGGAAGGGGACAGATTGTATATAGTTATTTGCTATGTACACCTCACTTAAATAGTGGTTGTTCAAAAACAAACCATGTGGCAGAAAGTTTATAGCATTATAAGAAATATTTATCGACTTGAGGGAAGTCAAATGCTGCAAAGCTGCCTCATCTATCGTTGCAATTTGATTATGGCTGAGATCCAGGTGGGTTAGATTGTGTAAATTAGAAAATAGTTCGTCAGTCACTGCAGTAATGCCACTGTACCGCCAGGCTAGATGTCGTACTGAGGTAGCTCTTGTTATGGCTGGTTTATGGAAGTCGTCGTGTGTCATGAAATTATACGATATGAAGCTGGCTTCTGGGGGCAAGCCCACGGCCTGTGTCTGGGAGTTGTGACACTCCAAATGCAATGAGTCCTCCAGGGTGCAAACACAGGATGCAGGACAGGGCCCATTGTAAGTCTGGGGATTGGAATGTTCTAATGAGGAAGAGGTGGAAGCTGCACAGCTCACTATCAAGATCAGGAATGTGCAAAGGACAATCCGGATCTTGTTGAGGAGTCTCATCTTTCACAGCAGTGCATTATCGTTTTAGGGCAAGTTGCCTGGAAGGAAAAGAAAAACAGTTTTGGCATAATTGTTAGGAGCTGATGAAATTCTAATCCAAGTCTCTTCTAGAATATGATAAATTTGACAATTTCTTTTTAGTCTTTTCAAAGAAGGTTTAATGTGAAGTTTCCCTCTATTGTTCTGCCTATGCATGGGTTAAGGCGAGCTTTGAACCGCACGGGGAGAGGTAGCGGTGTGACAGTTGATGCTCTGAGGCACAACATAACCACTCCTGTCCTGTTCTTGACCCGGTTACCCGGGCCGAGCACACCTGGGTCGTGGGTTCAACTCCTCGCCCCCCGGAGGTCCTGGTGGCTCACCTTGCTGTGCTGCAGCCGCGGTCGGTCCGCTTTTTCTTTGTTCCGTGTCGGAACCACTGCACTGTTAGCACTGGCCGAGCACTGCGGTACTCTCGCTGGAGCCCGTCATAGCTCCAGTGGCTCCTGGACACGTCCTGCGGTACTCTGGCGCTGGACGGGGTGCTCGGCGGGGCCCTCACGGACGCCTCGGCGCCGCTGGGTCCTGGCGGGGCTCAAGGAGGGCACTAGGGCGCACAGGGACACCAAAGGGCATGGCGGCGACTACACCAAGGGTTCGACGGCGGTCTAGAACGTCGACGGCTGGCCAAGATGGCTGAGCTGTCCCATCGACCCGCGGGCTGGTCAGGTTGGCTGGCTCCGCTGCGACTCTGGGTTGCTGCTGGCTGCCCGCCTGGCCGCCTCGCCTGGCCGCCTCGCCTGCTGGTTGCCTGCCTGCCTGGCCGCCTGGTGGCGTCCCCCACTCTTTTCCACGATGCTCGTCGGCATCCGCGTGCGGGCCTCGCTCCGCTCGCCGCGGACGCGGTGCCGCCGGGCTGGGGGACGGGGACGTCGGGGACGGGGGTGGTGGTGATGGCGGGGAAGGGCGCGGCCGACTCGAAGGGTCGGCGTCGGCGCGCTGCCGTCGGCGCCGCGCATGCGCAGGACGTGCACGACGAGCGCGGCGTACGCCTCATCCGCGGGAAGCGCTCTCTCTCTCTCTCTCTCTCTCTCTCTCTCTCTCTCTCTCTCTCTCTCTCTCTCTCTCTCTCTCTCTCTCTCTCTCTCTCTCTCTCTCTCTCTCTCTCTCTCTCTCTCTCTCTCCTTTCTCTAGCCACCTCTCTCTCTCTCCCCCTCTCTCTTTCTCTCTTGACTCGATTTGAATCTGGACGCGGTTCGGTTCCGCTAACTGTGCGGTGGCCATCCCAGCCGGCTGGCAGGCGTTTTGGCCCGTCTTGGTGGTGCGTCCGGCGGCTGCCTGCGGGGCCGTCCGTACCTGGGCGTGCTGGCTCACGCTGGCTCGCTGCCGCACCGCCGCCCCCCGCGGTGTCGGTGGCCTCCTCGTAATGACCGATATGCGGCGAGCCTGTCTCTGTCGCAGGGGCGTCCCTGCGGCGCACAGTGGGCCAGAGACGGAGGCGGTCCCGCACGAGTTTTGAGCTCCAGAGTATGACCCCACCAATAGGTGGCTCGCCGAACGAGTAATCCATTGGTGCGGTCACACGTTCGGTTCGAGTCCCATTCAGCGACTCGGGGGCTCCGAACGCGTCTAGAGTGTTGGCCGTCTGCGCCCGTCGTCTGGCTCACTGTGCGGTGTGGGAGAGAGACGGCGACGAAACACGTCTGGCCCCGGCTGCCCCGGCCGGGGCGCTCCAGGCAGGCCACTGCACCGCGCTGCTGCACTGGGAAATGACTGGCCCGCGTTATGTTATGGGTAGCGCGTTGCGCAGCCAGCAGCACGCGGGGGTGTAGCACACCGCGAAAAAGAAAGGCCAAGAAGGCGCGCTGAAGTCGCGCGGCCCACACGGTGAGGCCGCTGTGAAGCCCCAGGGAAACCCCAGGCGGGTGGCGCGCCTAGGCACAGTGGGCCAGCAGACCGGCGCAGGCCGCCAAAAATCTAGACGCGTTCTGACCTCCAGAGTCGCTAAACGGGACTTGAACCGAACGTGTGACCCCACCAATAGATTGCTCTCCGAACGAGGAATCCATTGGTGAGGTCACACGTTCGGTTCGAGTCCTGTTAAGCGACTCTGGAGGTCAAAACGCGTCTAGAGTTTTGGCCGCCTACGCCAGTCTTCTGGCCCACTGTGTGCCCGGCGGCCTAGGGCCCAGTCAATAACACAGTGGCGAGAGGGCAGCCTGGGAAGTTCCTGATTGTGAACCCATCCGACACAGCTTGAATTGATATAAGTCGGTCTTGGACGTGGCCCCCGCTGCCCCTCGTCGCTGCGTCCCCGGGGGGCGGTGCTGGGGCGTGGTACTTCGGGCGGCGTATTTTTAGCCGCAGACGCCACGAGTGATATCCGCATCATCCCACGGCCGCGTCGGCCGTCGGCGCGCCCCTCCCTGCCGGCGATGACACCAGCTCCGGGTTCGACTCCCCGCCCCGCCGCCCGTTTGTTGGTTCACTTTTTCCCCTCCTCTCTTTCGCGGACGTTGCGGAGCGACGCGCACTTCCGGTGGACACCACGCGGGTCCTGGTTACATATTGATTGGCGAGTGTTTCATTCCGCGCCCCACAGTGGGCCAGAAGACCGGTGGAGGCGGTCAAAAGCTCGGACGCGTTTTGAGCTCCAGATTCGCTAAATGGGACTCGAACCGAACGCGTGACCCCACCAATGGATTGCTGTCCGAACGAGGGATCCATTGCTGGGGTCACACGTTCGGTTCGAGTCCTGATTAGCGACACCAGAGCTCGAAACTCGTCTAGAGCTTTGGCCGCCTGCGCCGGTCTTCTGGCCCACTGTGCGTCCCTCCCTCCCCCGTGGAATCACATTGTGTGCCTCACTGCGGTCTTCCTCCCGTTCGAGTGTTTCCCGCCGCCTCGGTCGCTGTGGTGGGGTCGGGGCCGGCCGGGCGGGGCGCCCTTTTCATCCACTAGAGTGCAGGATTGGGCGTCGTTCCAGGGAAGCCAAGGCAATGGGGGCAAGTTCACCCCTTCCCCCGCCACGCCACGGCACGCCGCGCGTTGGTTGTCAAGGTTATTGCCGCTGCAGCCAAACGATATGCCTCGACGCGGTGCTTGCGAAAGGGCGCGCGCTTTGTGGCTGGTTGGGGTTGGGGTAGGCGCCGCCGCACAGTGGGCCACAAGACCGGCGCACGGAAAAAAATTATTTCGCTATATTAGCGAACATCTGTTTGCTAGAGGAAAATTTGCTGGAATGACAAAAAATTTCGCTATTTCAGTGCATATAGGACGCCGATGTAGCGAACTTCCACTTGCTGTTCTACCGATAATTTATTACTTATTGTCCAACGAACATTTTTGCTGGAGAAGCGAACAATGTGCGCTAACTTTTGAATGCTGTTCGAGCGATTACCTTTTCATTGCCATCCAACGAACATTTCTGCTGGACAAGCGAACAATATTCGCTACATTGGTGCTCTGTGTGTTTTCTAGATACCAAGGCTTTCTAAGCCAAGAGAAGACCTCTGGCCTCTTCTCCTCGGGTCGCTTGGGGGTCTCGTGGCAAAGCCTTTGAGTGCTAACAAAGAGTTCGAGGGTTCGATCCCGGCCAGAATTGGGCAAGGTTTACCATTAGTACCCTGATTACGAGATCGCCGACATTCCAGATCATCGGCCGATTGTCTTTTTAAAAGTTGCCAACAAACTTTCGGTCATTATGTCAGCGAAAAGTGTTCGCTAATGTAGCGAACATCCTGGCAGCAAACACAATTTCGCTGTTTTTTTAAAGGAGATTTATATGGCTGATTTAGCTCATATTTTTCGCTCCATCAGTCAAAAATGTGCGCTAGAGTAGCGAATTTTCAGTAGCGAACAAAAGTTAGCCCGTTCAGCGAACAAATTCTTAGGTTCGAAAATAGTCATCAAAAATTCGCTATTTTAGCAAACATTTCGCTGAAACAGCGATTTTATTTTTTTCCGTGCGCAGGCGGCCATAACTCTAGACGCATTTTTAGCTCCAGAGTCGCTGAATGGGACTCGAACCGATTGCGTGACCCCACCGATGGATTCCTCGTTCCGAGAGCAATCGGGGTCACACGACGCTCGGTTCGAGTCACAATTAAAGAAACGAACAGTACTAAGATAAATATTATTGTAATTTTAAGTTTTTTATTTATTTATTTTTTTTAATTTTTTTTTTTTGCGTTGTGGCTGAGTGGGTTTGCATCACGGCAGTGGCAAGATTGTGTTTTGAGAGCCTCGACTTTCGGGTCACTTGGCCGCGCGTGGTTGCTGCTTGATAGCACTGGCCCACTGTGCGTGCGTGTAGACTCGCACAGATTTCTCTCTCTCTCACTCTCATTAGCGTTGGGCCAGGCAGGTGGGCGGTCGGTCTGCCGTGTTATCTAATCGCAGCGCAAGTCATGGCGTGGACTATGCACCGTGCCTTACCAGAAAAAAAAAGGCAAAAGAACCAATTGAAGCCAATTGAGTCCGCAGCTGGTTTCACCTTGTAGTGTCGCTGAGGTCCGTTTCCAGGCTCGGCAGACTGCTGCACGTGCGTTCGGGGCACGTAGTAGATCTTTCCTCTCTCTCTCTCTCTCTCTTTCTTCTTCCCGCCTTTTTGATACACTTCCTCCCGTCGAACTCTTGCGTCACGCAGCCGGCGAAAAGAAGGGAACCTGTTCTGTGCCGTCACCGCGGCGGCACACAGCTATCCAAAAACACGCGCGAGGCCCAGCCGATTCCAGTGGGACAGTCGCGAACAAAGTGCGGTACAGTACAGGCTCGTCAAAAATTGATGGCTTGGGACGTTGGCCGGACTGTCAAGCGCTTAAGAGGCGTCTTCTGGCCCACTGTGCTCGGGCGCGAAGTACGTACGGGATGACAAAAAGCCTTCGGCCTAAAAACAACCGTCCGTCATCTGTCGGCTGCACTGGCTGGGGCGTAGAAGCGCAGTGTTGCCAATTCGTCCATTCCACTGGTCGCACTCGCGAACCCCTTGCCGGGCCCTCGCGTTTGGTCAGCCGCAAAAGAGAGAGAGGTTTGTCAGAGAGAGAGGTTTGTCAGAGAGAGAGGTTTGTCAGAGAGAGAGAGAGAGAGAGAGAGAGAGAGGGAGAGGGAGAGGGAGAGGGAGAGGGAGAGAGAGTGAGAGAGAGAGAGAGAGAGAGAGAGAGAGAGAGAGAGAGAGAGAGAGAGAGAGAGAGAGAGAGAGAGAGAGAGAGAGAGAGAGAGAGAGAGAGAGAGAGAGAGAGAGACGGAGCGTCGGAAACGCTCTCGTCTGCTCCACCAGTCTGCTCGACACGGGACGGGGTTCCCTAGCGCCGCCCCGCAGCAGACCGAGGCAGAGAGTCGCTCTGTCTCTCTCGCACTCGCGGGGCGGCCAGTGTGGGTGCGAGAGAGACGGAGCGACGACTCGGCTGAGTCACCCGCGGCGGGCGGGTCGCGAGCCACCCGCACCCTGCCAAGAGGCAAAGTGGTGGCGCGTGTTTTTGTTATTTTTGTTTTGAGTTTGAAAGGCGGGTTTCCGTTGAACGGGCGTTGACCGGGCGCCGCGGCGTTAAAAGCGCGGCCGGCCGGCCGTACGTTTCTTCGTAGTCGCGGCGTGACGCGTTTACTGTCCGTCTAACGCCGCGGCGTGGCGCATGGGAGGGCCGCGTTCTGTGCCAGCCGGCCGCAGCACCCGTCGGCGCCGCCGCCTGTTTCGACGTCCGCCCCCCCCCCTCCCCAAAAAAACGGGGGGGGGGGTGAAGTTTTAGTCGGTTTTGTTTTGGCGGATGTAGCGTGTGTGTCTTTGAGACTCGGCCGGCGTGCGCCTGATTGGTCGGCGTCGCGCGTCGATTCGGACATGTGAAATTGGAAGCACGCGACCCGCTGCTGCGCGCGATGCTATCTCTCTCTCTCTCTCTCTCTCTCTCTCTCTCTCTCTCTCTCTCTCTCTCTCTCTCTCTCTCTCTCTCTCTCCCTCTCTCCCTCTCTCCCTCTCGCTCGCTCGCTCGCTCGCTCGCGCAGGGGTGAGAGAGAGAGAGAGAGAGAGAGAGAGAGAGAGAGAGAAAGAGAGGAGGCTCGGGAGGAGGCTTGCCCAGGGCCCGCGCTGCGAGTGGCGGTACCAGTTTGCGCCGGCTGTCTTCCCAACTTGCGCCCCCAGTCGAGAGAGAGAGAGAGAGAGAGAGAGAGAGAGAGAGAGAGAGAGAGAGAGAGAGAGAGAGAGAGAGAGAGAGAGAGAGAGAGAGAGAGAGAGAGAGAGAGAGACACGCCGACCGTGACACTGAAAGTGTCGCTTGCCTGCGCTTGCCAATGAATGCGCGGCGTACTGGCCACCGGTTACCGCGTTGGTCCTAAAAAGCGCCCAGAGCGGCAAGGTCGCGCATGGTGCAAACACGTACCGGCCATATTCAGCAAAATTTTTGGATTTTTATTTAAAAAAAATTATTTATTTTGTTTTCCGTGTTCAATTTTAAAAAACCACTACATTTCTTTTTTTTTTTAAGTGAATCATTTTGTTTTGGTCTCGTGGATTCGGTGCACGTGGCTCGAGCACCCGGGCGGCCTCGATGACTGCTGTGCCCTCGACTGCCGCTGGTCTTGTTTCTAAGTGCTTGACGACGTCGCACCGCGTGAGAGCGGGCCCGCGGTTCCCGCGGGGGTCTTCCACAGTGGGCCGGAAGACCGGCGCAGGTGGCCAAAATTATAGACGCGTTCTTAGCAACGCCAAGAGACGCTATATTGGACTCAAATCGAACGTGTGACCCCACCCCAATGAATTCTTCGTTCGGAGAGCAATCCATTGGTGGGGTCGAACGTTCGGCACGTGTCCCACCTAGCGACTATGGAGCTCAAAGCGCGTCTGGCCGCCTGCGCCGGTCTTCTGGCCCACTGTGCGTCGGTTTCCGTGGGGGTATTCCACTTCACGACGCCATGGGAATTCAGATGAAGCTTGTGGTGCTGCCCCCACCCCCTCTCCCCTCATGCTTACATCGACCTATCGATTGTAGACTCGATTGATTGTAGGTGTCCGTGTCGCGGCCGCGACCACTTGGCTTCCAAATCGAACCGCCTCGTTTTCGAGCTATCGCCGTGATTGTGGTTACGCTGGCGTCGTCGTCACGGTGGCGCGCCCGGCCCGGCCCGCTGTTTTGACGCTTGCGTTATCACGCCCGGCGGCATGTGGCCTCGCCTAATCGAGGGTGTTGGCTGCCAGCTCCGCCAGCCCCGCGCCCGCTCGGCGCTCGGCCCGGCCGGTGGGTTCGGCTGCACCGGCGGGGGCGGCTGGCCGGCGGGGGCGGCTGGCCGGCGATGACAGCGGAGTGGTCGAACTCTCCCCGGCCGTCCGGCTGACCCGTCCGGCTGACCCGTCCGGCTGACCCGTCCGGCTGACCCGTCCGTCCGGCCCACCGTGGTGACGGCGAGGTGGCGACCTTGATGCCGCCCTAGCGCCCGGCCTGCCTGCGCTATTGACGAGCAGCCCGGTGACGGCGGCCCACTGTGCCATTGATCTGCCTGTCGTCCTGGGCCACGGCGTGAGCCTCGCGCCCAGCGCGCCCAGGGCGGATCAAGAGAGACGAGTCCAATGGATTCTATCGGTGGGGTCACGCGTTTAGTTCGAGTGCCACTCTGGAGCTCGAAACGCGTCTAGAATTTGGGCCGCCTGTGCTGGTCTTCTGGCCCACTGTGCTGGTCTTCTGGCCCACTGTGCTGGTCTTCTGGCCCACTGTGCGAGGGGTCGGCTGCACCTCTGCGGGTCATTCACTCTGGGCGGCCGGGGCAGCTCCCCCGGTCGTGTTCGATCTGGCCTGCAGGGCGGCCTGCAGGGCTCGCTGCCCTGTGGGGCACCCTCCCTCTCCCTCCCTCTCCCCCGCAACTGACCCCTCTCTCTCTCTCTCTCTCTCTCTCTCTCTCTCTCTCTCTCTCTCTCTCTCTCTCTCTCTCTCTCTCTCTCTCTCTCTCTCTCTCTCTCTCTCTCTCTCTCTCTCTCTCTCTCTCTCTCTCTCCCTCTTTTTCTGCTGCCCCTGCACGACACCCGAAAGGTCATAGGGACACGCCCAGCCCATATGGCCGGCCCTATATTTGGAAGGGAGCGCCTCCGGATGGCTTGTCGGTCGGCCCGTCCGGGGTGTGGGGCTGTGTTTGACTTTTTCTATTTCTTTTCCTCGTCATTATTCTTCATCAGGCTTGACGAGCCGCGAGTCGATTCGAGCGTTGAGGCGTGGATCTAGCATTGTTTCTAAGGAGAGGGTAATGTAGCGCTTTTTGCCTACCTACCAATCACGCACACACACTCCTTCCTCCTGGATCCGTGCCCGTGCGCGTTCAGGGTGTGTACCTGTAATTTGAGGTACCCTCTGTTTTTCTTTGCTCGCGTGTTGTCCTTGCCGCACTTGCTGTGCTCTGCTCTGTTTGCGCGCGCTCTCGCTCTCCGCTTCCTCGCCAAACAGTGCGACGAGTGTCAAGTCACAAGCGGCTTGCCAGTAAATATCTCGCAAGTGACGCAGAATGTGTGCCGCCGTTAGATGGCGCCTCCATTTCATCCACAATCCATCTAGTTATTTTTTTTTTATTTTTTTTTACACTTTTTTGGGGGTTTTCCAATTCCAAGTCATTGTGACGTAACACAGTGGGACAGAAGACTGAACGGGTGACCCCAGCAATGGATTCCTCGTGCGGAGAGCAATCGAATGGCGGGGTCACACGTCCGGGTCGTGTCCCATTTACCGACTTTGGGGCTCGAAATCTGTCATAGGGATTTTGAGCGCCGCCACCGGTGTTCAGGCCCACTGTGCGATATCTGGTTCTGGCTCGTTGCTTTGGCCGTCGGCCTAGTCTTGGTCCCCCGGCCGCTGCGGCGGCGTCCGCCCCGGAACACCACGCCGTTGTTGCTCTGCCGTGTGAAGGCTATTAAAAGATTCGGGGGGGGGGGGAGGTGTCGCAACACTCATTACAAGTATGCACCTGCCGTATAAAAATACGTCCGACTGCGATGGGCCTGCTGGCGAGGCACAGTGGGCGCAGGCGGCCAAAACTGTAGATCCGAATGTGTGACCCCCCACCAACGGATTCCTCGTTTGAAGAGCAATCCATTGGTGGGGTCACACGTTCGGTTCGAGTCCAATTTAGCCACTCTGGAGCTCAAAACGCGTCCAGAGTTTTGGGCGCCTGCCCACTGTGCGGCGGAACGCCGTGTGGGTGGGCCAGCCCGCCAGACAGCGGTGTGGGCCGGGTGCCTACCGCCCAGGCGTTTCACCCAGCGTGCCTATTTTTGTTTATTGTTTTCCGGTGTTGTCGCCCGTCACTCATCCCCGTATTTTTCTTTTCTTTTTTTTTTCCAGTGTGACGAGTTTGTCAAAGTCGGCGCTGCCCACGGCCTCACTCCCTCCGATGTGATCCAGGCGGCCGACATCACATTCGCCTGCGTCGCCAATCCTCAGGCTGCCAAAGATGTAAGTTTTACCGTTGGCTTCACCATATATTAAAAAAAAAAGTTTTAATTACAGCTTTTAAGGTGATGCTGAAACTGTCGCACAGCACAGTTTTTCCCTGGAGTCCAGTTTTGAGCCTGCCTTTTCATGCGTCTCTCTTTTGCAGATGGTGTTTGGCAACTGTGGTGTGCTGTGTGAGATTGGACCCAGCAAGGGCTACGTTGAAATGACCAACATCGACGCTGAAACTTCGAAAGATATTTCTGAGGTATGGTGTCTGACTATATTTGCCAAAAAGTGGCTTCTCCGTAATTCCGGGTTTTATGTGGGAGGGATTTTCCTCTGAGTAATGCTCTTAATTTTTGTTTATCAGGCTATTATGACCAAAGGAGGACGCTACCTGGAGGCTCAGGTTCAAGGTAGTAAAACACAGGCAGAGGATGGTACATTAGTTGTATTGGCTGCAGGAGACCGTTCTTTGTTTGATGATTGCCAATCGTGCTTTGAAGCAATGGGAAAGAACTCATTTTTCCTTGGTAAGTTACTTTGAAATAAATACTATTGTAAACCTTATTCCTGAGTGACCGAAAGATTTGATTTCTGTTTATTTTATTCTATTAGTTAATCTGACCTGTTCTTCTCCCTCAGGTGATGTTGGCAATGCTTCCAAAATGAACTTAGTTCTCCAGCTTGTGACTGGAGTGTGCCTTGCTGGATTGGCGGAAGGCATGGCATTAGCCGACAGAGCTGGACTGCAGCAGAAGGACGTCATGGAGATTCTAACTCTCACAAACCTCAACTGCCCACTGATCTACGAAAAAGGAAATGGTAAATGGCAATTTTGCGTTTATTTTGGCAATGAGGAACTAGTTTGGAAATTGTTGTAAGGTTGTGGTTTTGTGAGTCCTTCACCTGGAACGTTTTGTCTTGTTTTGTTTTCTAGCCATCATCGAAGGAGGGTTCCCCACTCATCAGGCACTACAACACATGGCCAAGGACCTCAAGTTATCGTTGGGCATGGGCGACAGTCTGGACCACCCCCTTCCAATCACTGCGTCTGTCAATGAGGTGTACAAGCATGCCAAGCGGCTTGGCTATGGTGACCATGATGTGTCAGCTGTTTATATTCGCACACGTTTTTAGAGTGAAAGAGACAAAGACAAGTATATTTCTACCTGTGTAAGAGACAAAGAAAATTTATCAATTGTGTTCATGTTTGAAAACTTCTGTGACGCAGACTAGAGTTTCGTTGCTCTTTTAGTGTCAAAGATTCATGAATGTCAGAGATGAATTGCAAATGATTTTATATGTATATTATGTCAGGTTTTGACCTGCCTCTTATGAAAGAAATAACAAACAGAACACAAGTGCGCATGTCCATGTGTGCGTGCATGTGTGATGTGTGTGTGTGTATGTGTATGTTAGTCTTTCAGTGCTGAACAAAACTGACAATGAACAGAATGAAAGAATCTTCCACATGGAACAAAGAATATTGTTGTTAACTTTGTTTCCCATCTCACATTTCTCCCTTGAAAATGAAATGAGCCATTTTTATGTAAAAGTTATTTCTTGTGATGTGCAAGGTACACACTTGATTTTATCATATATATTTTTTCCTTTTCATGTAGTAAAGAGTAAAATGTGCCCACCCTTAAGTGAAATTTATTGATTTGTAAGGACTGTGACTTTGATTATGATTTGCGAGTTGCCGACCTAGACATGAACTGTTGTTTTCTGATTCTCTTTTATTGTGTGTGATGTTCTTCTACAATGTGGGTAACAGCGTGAGTTAATAGTGAATGATTGTGTACATACCTCCAAAAAAGAATGCCTTTAAGAGACCTTTGTTCTTTATAATGCTGCTGAATTGTATGAAGTACTTTTTTTGTATAGTTTCATATCCATTTATTGACAATGCATTGAACAGCATTTCAAGACGCTTTTTGTACACAGATTTTGGGTGGTCATATTTTTCCACTATCCACCCCACTTAAATGTGTGTGTGCCCTGAAATTGAGGGTGCCACTTGTACTACAAAGTTTTATCATTTATGTGAGCATGGAGCTTCTCCCTTTTTTTTTCCTATATTTTTTTTAGTGAGAGGTCTCCTGTTCTTTAAATATTGTGCAATAGAAATTGTTAAAGTTAGTCTTTATCTGGGAGTTACTAGTTAATTGTGCATTTACCTGGATGCATCATTTTGTTTTTCTAGGAGATGTACAAAATAACTTTGATTGAATTTTTGTACCTATTGTCTGAAACTTTGTCATCTCTAAACGAGCATGACAATTTTACTGTCTCTTTTAACTATTAAGTGTGTGAATTTTCAAGTCTTTGTTATAACCATAAGCTATAGTCAGCTTTTATTTGTGTTGGTTCTGGACACTGCTCATTGTCATCCTGAGCGTCACATGGAATTTCTTAATGCTATTCTCTTAGTTATTTTGTATGTTTTCTGCACTATGCATACTACACAGGATTCTACCTTGATGTGTTGTGTATGTATTATTGACATGAAAATTTTTACTATTATCTTAATTTAAGCACTTTGTGTCTCTTCAGTAACTGACTTAGTATTGTACTTTAGAAGAGAAATGAAGTAAAATGTCTCATTATTCATGTCTGAAGGTAGATGATTTCATTTAAAGAATTTTTCAACCACAATGGTTTTTTTTTTTTTTCAAATTTATTTTATATGAAACTGACTTAGTTTGTACATATCACTTGCAGAACATCACAATAACTCACACGGTAGTGCACTAGCTTGCATCTTATGAGGAAGCAGCTAACTACTTCCTACAATTACCTCTAAAATTTAAGGGGCAAAACTCTAAATATACCATAAAACAATAAACAAAAACTAATTTTCAAGCTACAACACAAATGTATGTACAAAGATGCCTTCACACTTCCACAATCTTTTCACTAGAGAGACAATGTAAGACAAAAAAACAAGAGGAACGCTTTAAATTTAGTTGCCTTCAGGATTTTAGCAACATACATTTGGTAACAATCAACTCATACTACATACAGTGCCTTGCTTGGCAAGGGTTCATACATTCCATCCTCATAGATGGAATTGTATCAATGTTAGTACTGAAATAGCCATTAACTGGCCGAACCAATAATGAATTCTGTGCAGAAAAAATGGCATTGGTTAATCAAAGCAGCCAAGACTCCCTACGTCAAATCAGAACACTCAAAACCTGCTGAAAATAAAAACTTCCTCAAAACTAGGCAAATGAATTTGGCAAAGTACCATTATTTAAAGAAAAAAATAATTCTGATAGTATTAAGAACAACCAAATATTTGGGAGTACAATCTTTACTCATTAAATAACAAATTTTAGCAAATTTCAAAAGCATTTTTCTCAGTCAGCTTTATTAGCCTTCACCAATGAACGAGAAAACAGTCATGGAACATTGTTTATGGTAACAACTTGCTAACATGGAAGCATCATAAAAGGAAGTAAAAATGATTCTGAATAAATAAGCCCTAGGAAAGAAAGACACTCACACCAAAAGAAACTTCCTGTTCTGCCAGAAAGGGAGGAAAAGTGGCTTCAGGAGGGGCTAAGTACAGAAGGGAAAATACTTAGCTGAAGAGAATTTACTCAAGATTGATTGGCATACGCGTAAGCCATGCTACTTTCTATAAACCATAAGAATGCTGAAACCATTTACATTAGTTGGTAGATACAAACTATATAAATTTTTCTATATTATATGTTTTTATACACAATGATAAATAACCAGGAAATAACAATATCTTCTATGAGATAGAAGTCACGAAAATACAAATTTCTCTTAAAATAAAACGTATGTCAAAAGAATAAAAAGAACCACATTAAACAAATTAGCAAAAAAAAATAAATTTGAGGGAGATCACTTAATTAGAGCCAAAGGTTTCTTGTGAAGCGTAAACAATGTACAAGAAACCATCAGGATCCTTTTCTTGGTTGTAAAGCTGGGACATGGTCATTGTTTGACTTGCCATGCTCCTCTGGTTCACAAGAAGAAAGACCGCTTGCGTTGGATTCAACTGCAACATCCGCCTGAATGGCAACAAAAACAATCCATGAGCTAAGGCTTAGAGAGAAACTCAAGACCAGCAACTATATTTAACACAGCAAATACCTGATTTGCATGATGATGTAGCCAACTGTGAGATGATCCGGAATCAAAAACTTTGTTCGAGAGAGCAATGGCAACTGCTTTTCTTTCTTGAATCTTTCCACAATAACGGGTATTTTGCCCGGATATTTGGCTTGAACTTTTTGAATGTCTTTCACTCGTTGAGCTGTGAGGAGAAGAGAAAAACATACAGTTATAGCTCAATGACAAAATACAAGCACTCCTTTATTTGCTCACACACACAGGCTAAGACTGTAAGCTATTAAATATATGATCCATTGCTCTACAGAAAGTAACTGCAGACAGTACACATGACACAAAGAATTTGGTTAATTTTTGAATGCATCTGTAAGTCAATTTCTGGCAAAGTTGTTGACCTGTTTACATAACCAAATTTCACACCAGGAAGGGACAGGATCAAAGTGAAATGCTAGGTCAAACTTTCATTTCTCAGTGTTCCAGCATATGCGCTCTTTCCTGGCCTATTAATTAAAAATTTCTCGGACGCAAATCAGACAGTGACACAGATAAGAAATGTCCATGACGCACTATCAAATAATCTGCTGAGCACAACAACCTAAACTTTAAAAGGCTACATTTTCTAAACGACCTATATAGCCATCCAAATTGAAGCTGAACAACTCACCGAACGTTTTCTTTTCCTTGTACGACTTCGGGGAATTCGTCATTTTACACTCTGACGTTTTAAAGCTCAGATGCGATCTGCGAGACCTTTGTTTCCTCAATCCGTCCTCGTTGTTTGATGTTGATTGTTGTTGTCTTCGCAGAAAACAAATGTCCCTGCTGCGTATAGCGAGATGCGCACTACGCGCAGGTCGAGGCGCCAGCGCCATCCAGCGGCCAACGGCACAACTGCGTCGAGGCGGAGCGGCCACCGCGTATGAGAAGTTGTGCAGTCGGAACAAGTACTCAGCGCTTCGTCCTTGGCGTGGGGCTACAGAGGGAAAGAAACAATGAATTGAACGATGAGCCTGGTCAGACCTGTCGATAGTCCCTGGAAGACCAAATATGCATAGAGTCATGTACTTCGACCGTCGCAATCTGAGCAAGGACGGATCCAGAGACGGGTTTAGGGGGGGGGGTGCCTACCTACAGGGGCTAAGTGCGATTAGTTGCCTATCTTTCAGGCGGCTTCGCCGCCTTCCGGGCGGGCAAGCCCCCCCCCCCCTGGATCCGCGCCTGGATAATCTGATACAAAACAAAACGGCCAGAGACGGAACGCTCTCAGGGCATGGCTTGTCGCACAGATCACACCCCCACTCGCTGAACAATCTCTTACTTTTAATTAACAGGTAGATTTTTGGCAGCATTCTCCAGTGCGCAGCACGATCCTCCTCCTCGCTGCAGAGGCGCGGGCGCTGGAGAGGCCATATCCTAAGCCTCTCCAGGCGGTGCTCCGCGTGCACAGTGGGCCGGGGAGACACCCCGCCCGGCGTTTACCATCCACCGCCCTGTTGTTGTTTTGTTGAGTTGTTATTGTTGTTGCTGGGCCTGATGGGTGGAGGCGGGACGCAATATCGCCATATCGCTGTGCAAGCCCGCCATCAAAAGCTTTGTCAATGTTATTCTTCAATCTACTGAAAAATGGCGGATGTGCGGAATCCCTCTCTGACAAGCTCTTGGCGCCACGCTCCCGTCTCGCTCCCTCTCTCTCTCTCTCTCTCTCTCTCTCTCTCTCTCTCTCTCTCTCTCTCTCTCTCTCTCTCTCTCTCTCTCTCTCTCTCTCTCTCTCTCTCTCTCTCTCTCTCTCTCTCGATGCCCGTGGCGAAAGTGGATGGTGAATGTCGATGGAGGCTTCGAAAAAGTGTCCACAAAAAGGGGCAGCGTTGAGGGGGGGGGGGCTCAAGTGTTTCCTTTTTAATTGCAAATGGGTTTAATCAGCGCCGCTCTTCGGTTTTGCTTTTATCCTTTTCGTCATTTCCAAGTCCAATTTGCTTCTGAGAAAGCGGCGAGCGTCGCGGCCGCCGGAAGTACTTCACCCCGACGGTCGAATGAGCTCATAATTGAGTCATCAACATTTTCCGTCGCGCTGATGAAGACCGCGCGAAGACACTAAAATGGAGAGAGAGAGAGAGAGAGAGAGAGAGAGAGAGAGAGAGAGAGAGAGAGAGAGAGAGAGAGAGAGAGAGAGAGAGAGAGAAGAGAGAGAGAGAGAGAGAGAGAGAGAGAGAGAGAGAGAGAGAGATGGGGGGGGGAGAGGGGGGAGAGAGAGAGGCGGGAGGGGGTGCGTGTAAAACGACCAGCAGGTGGAAGGTTCGCACACCGGGAGCACCAGTTTAAGGGGATCATGCCGAGGTTTGAAATGCCAGATCAAGTCCGGCATTGGCTGGAGATTGGAGGGGCGGGGCGGGGCGTGGCATGGCGGGGCGTGGCGGGGCGGGGCGTGGCGGGGCAGGGTGGGGCGTGGTGGCGAGACCCACAGATAATGATCACGGCATGTCATCGCTTTGGAGCGATGGGGGCGTTGGATTAGCCTTTTAATTAGTATAAAGAGCGAGGGCGTCAGGAACAGGGGGCGTGGAGTGTCGGGCGGACTGGGCCGGAGCCCGGCGCACCGCACAGTGGGCCAGAAGAACGGCGCAGGCGGCCAAAACTCTAGACCCGTTTTGAGCTCCAGAGTCGCTAAATGGAACTCGAACCGAACGTGTGAACCCTCAAATGGATTCCTCGTTCGGAGAGCAGTCCATTGGTAGGGTCACACGCTCGGTTCGAGTTCTGTTTACCGACTCTGAAGCTCAAAACGCGTCTAGAATTCGGGCCGCCTGCGCTGGTCTTCTGGCCCACTGTGTGGCGCTACCCACAGCAGGCTTGCGAACAGCAAGAAACCAGGGTCCAACAAAAACAAGGAGGCTGCAGGTTTTTGTTGCGCCGCCCTGTTTCCTGTTTGACCTTACTTTGACTGAATTTGTACGCATGGGTTGGCTATGGGTGGCCTAGCGGTGGCCCCTGCCATTGGCAGGCTAGGCCACCCGGTCAACAGTCATGCACCACTGCACTGAGGTTGCCTACCCGACAGGGGCTCCCTGCGCACTTCCAAGTGATGCTCGTAAAATAGAAAATGCTTCCTCAAAATTTTATTTTAAAAATGCAAAAAAAAACAACTACTGTATGGTTTTTTGTGGTTTTTTGTTTACCAACCTCAAGGCGAGTGCGGTCAAAAGAAACGCACGACAGAGCGCCTCGAAACCTCTGCCGCGGGGCAGCATGCAAAAAAATAAAAATAAAGCGGGCAGCACTGCGCTGGCAGTTGGCAGCACTTTTTACGAGCCGAGCCGCTGGCTGCGGTGTTGTATCAACGATTTAGCACGATTTCTACTCGTTTTTCTCACTCGTCTCTCCTCGCCGTAACTACCAACTTTGTTTGGCGAGAGGTAATGCCTTTATTATTTATCGACGTGCATACCGGCTAACGACGCGCCTACTCGTCTCTCTCTCTCTCTCTCTCTCTCTCTCTCTCTCTCTCTCTCTCTCTCTCTCTCTCTCTCTCTCTCTCTCTCTCTCTCTCTCTCTCTCTCTCTCTCTCGCTCAAACACCGTGTACTTATTACGATTTATTTTCTAATATTAGTTTAGGGTATTGCCAGTGGCGTCAATTAGACAAGGTCCACGCCTCTCTCCTCGTCTTTCTCCTTCTTCCTCTTTCCATGCTTTCGTTTTACACACACGAGAGAGAGAGAGAGAGAGAGAGAGAGAGAGAGAGAGAGAGAGAGAGAGAGAGAGAGAGAGAGAGAGAGAGAGAGAGAGAGAGTCCTCTCTCCCCCAACCCCGTGGCGTTTATGCCTCATTGGTCGTCTTATTAATTTAGAGAGGCTGTTTAGCGGGTCCAAGGCGTCGTCGTCGACCTCGCCTAACGAGAAATCCCTCGCTGACTGACGTGTTAATTGGCCGATTCTCTCTCTCTGTCCCATCGCTCTGTCTCCGTCGCACTCCTAGGGCTCTCCGTTGCGGTGCGAGAGAGACAGAGCGCTGAAGCCGCTCCGCAGAACAACACGGCCGGGCACTGGAGCGGACACGACGCGCGCCGGACGCCTTCTCTCCTCGTCAACAACTCACAGTGGGACAGAGACAGACTTACTGCGGTCCAACTAGTCACGGCGTGAGAGAGGGGTGCGAGCAAACCGAGCAGGCAGCGCACAGTGAGCCAGGAGACCGGTGGAGGCGGTCAAAGTCTCGGCCGCGTTTAGAGCTCCAGAGTTTTGGCCGCCTGCACCGCCGATCTTCTGGCCCCACTGTGCAGTGCCGGGAAAACGGCGGCAGGAGGACTGGAGGAGGGATCACCGTGACGTGCGTCGAGGTCCCTGCGGTCAACGGAAAGATGCAAATGAACGGACGAATGAATGACGGGTTCATGCACGGAAGGATGAATGAAGGAGCGAATGACTGAATGAATGTGAGTGAAATGAAAGGTCGTGACATCTCCGCCCACCGTGCGCGGCAGGACGCGTGTGTGCGATGCCTGTTAAACGCTACAACGTGATTTCGATTTAATTGGGTAGTTAGGAGAGAGGAGATGGGAGAGAAGTGAATACGGCCGGAAGGGTGGGGAGAGACAGAGAGTGCGAGACGGAGAGAGAGAGAGAGAGAGAGAGAGAGAGAGAGAGAGAGAGAGAGAGAGAGAGAGAGAGAGAGAGAGAGAGAGAGAGAGAGAGAGAGAGACAGAGAGAGAGAGAGGAGGAGAGAGAAGGAGAGGGAGACATGACAGGCCCTGTTCGCCACGTTTAACTAACCATGCCGTGTAGAGACAGCCTCGAATTAAACTTGAATTATAACAAGATAAATGTTTAGACACGCCATCTCGAGAGCTTTTCTTGTTATTTTTTTCCTCGCTGCTGCTCCGTGCCCCCACCTCCATCTGATATATCCACACCTTTGGCCCACGCTCGGCGTCGTGCCTTCCCCCTCCCCTTCCCCCTCCCTCTCCTTCTAATCCTTCGTTCCACACTTCTCCCTCTGTCCCGCTCCCTCCTTCCCCCTCCCTTCTCCCCGTTCGCTCATCTCTTCATCATCATTACCTTTAACTGTAAACAGTGCGGCGCCTGCCCTAACCGCCTTGCGCGCCTCGCGATGCTGTTTGACTCGCAGTCATTGCCGTTAATTGCAGCTGGGACTTGCACCCTGCGCGGGGGCCGTGCGGACGGACTTTATTCTTTTCAGCAAGAAGAGAAGCCGGAAATCCCCACGACGCCCCACTGTCGGAAGGGTTGGCAACCTCAGAACCGAACGTGTGACCCCACCAATGGATTCCTCGTTCGGAGAGCAATCCATTCGTGGGGTCACACGTTCGATTCGAGTCCCGTTTAGCGACTCTGGAGCTCAAAACGCGTCCGGGATTTTGACCACCTCAATTCTTGGTCTTCTGGCCCACGACTGCGCGCCTGTCATTCTGTGGGTAGGCCACCCAACCTACCCGCGTGCACTGCGCGCGGCCCCCTGCTTTTCGTCGCTCTCTCTCTCTCTCTCTCTCTCTCTCTCTCTCTCTCTCTCTCTCTCTCTCTCTCTCTCTCTCTCTCTCTCTCTGCTGCCGCTGCAGGCAGAGGCGCCCTTTTTGACGCTTTAGTATCGCGATGGGCGAGCCAGGCGCGCTCCCAAACCTGTTTCGGATCCAAAACCCGACGCCATAAACTAAAATGTGTGCGCCGGGCCGCGCCGGCCGGGGAGATCTGCTTCAATTTGATCGCCTAAATCAGGAGTGCCAAACTGCGGTCGTGAAATACGGCCGGATTGGAAGTGCTGCCCGTTGTCCGACAGCGCGCCTTCTCTTCGCAGGAATACCCACGCAAAAAAAAAAAAAAAAAAAAAAGTTGTTATGAAAAATACAAATGCTTGCTGCAGCTACTGTCGGTACAGTCCGACGGGAAAATTTAACCACAATTTCACCTGCAATGATCAACGCAGCTGCTCTACTTGTTTCAAGTATTTGAGGTGGGGTGGCCAGCCCGCTCATTAAAAACAATACCCTCACAAACGATCCAAAACGAGGAGGGCTGACGATGATCGATTCGTAAATGCGCCCGCTGACGCGTCTCGGAGGTGACTAAGTTGGCAGCGCGTCGCTGGCAGCAAAACAACAAACAAACCGAGGTGGGCCGTCCACCACGGTAAAGACGAACCCGTTCACCTCAAATTAATGGACTTTCGAACGCTCACAAATAATCATCTCATTTCATTTCACAGCCGCCTTGGGACAAAACGGCCGGAGAGGATGAGCCTCGGCTTGTTATGGAGAGTGTACACTGTGCAGGGTGGGGTCCGTTCTTCCCGCCCAGTGTCGTGGCGCGGCGTCAGAGTCTCGGCGCAGACCAGTGGATTTTCAGCGAGCGGTTCGCATTTTCGAACCGGGTTGCCGGTGCCGCCCAGTGGGCCAGCCAGAAGACCGGAGTAATACGAAACGCATCTGCCGGCTCCGCGATGGAGACGTCAGAGAGTCGGGGGCACTGGCTTCCCCTTCCCGCCACGAAGCCCAAAGCGTTTGTGAAGGGCGCGTTATGGACGCGATTGGCCCAGCAGGGAGCCTCCGCCTCAAGCTGCTGCTCGAGACCTTCGAGAGTCTCGAAGACGATACCTCGACGCGTTACGATTATTATTATTATTATTATTATTATTATTATTATTATTATTATTATTATTATTATTATTATTATTATTATTATTATTATTATTATTATTAATAAAATGGGGTAGGAGAAGGAAATGGTAGGAGAAGGGGTGCACCCCGTTATTATTATTATTATTATTATTATTATTATTATTATTATTATTATTATTATTATTATTATTATTATTATTATTATTATTATTATTATTATTCGTAACGCCACTGACCCAATCAGCTCTTGTCTCGAATGAAAGGGTCGACACCTCATCGAGATCTCGAAGCTGTTTCCTGTGGTCTTCGAGAAAGACGGCGATGCATTCGCGAGGCGCCACGGTGTCTCCGTCGCTGCCGTGGCAGCCGGGTGGAAAAAAAAGAAAAAAAAAAGGGAAAGGAAGCCGGTATTCGAACGCGGGCCGCGTAGTGATTGATCGAGCATGTGAGCGCTTGTTAGGGAGCGATATACTACACAATTATAATGCAAGTGGGACGATAAATATTGATAAATAGACACCGGACGGCGTTGTTGTGCGTCGGGGTCATTAATCCGGAATATTATTAAACGGCAATCGTATATTGGCACGTCCCGAACACAGCGGCCGCTGCTGTTGCCGTTTCCTCCTCCTTTCTCCCTCTCTCTGCCTCGATGCGGTAATCCGCTGAAAGGGATGAGAAATTTAGAAGATGATATACAACACAGGCCAAATCAGTGTGGCAAACAACCGATCCGCATCGGAAAAGGACCAGTGGGAGCCCTGCCACCTCACTCACTCGAGACGCAAGACGTGACCCCGTTCTCAATGAATAGTTTCCGGTCACGAGACTGGCGGGTGGGACAGAGACGGACAGTGGCGGCTCCCGGCGGCAGCCGAGAGAGAGTGAGACAGACAGGCACTGTCGTGGGGCTGCTGCTATGCTGCCGCCGCTTACGCAGGCCGACGAACAAAGGAGGGTGACGCGCCCAAAACAGTTTGAGTCACGGCGCCGTAGCGGGAAACGGAACAGATTTGTTAATTGGAATCAAACGGAGTGTGTAAATCAATTGGCGACCAACTCTCTCTCTGTCTGTCTGTCTCTCTCTCTCTCTCTCTCTCTCTCTCTCTCTCTCTCTCTCTCTCTCTCCCCCTCCCTCTCTCTCTCTCTCTCTCTCTCCCCCTCTCTCTCTCTCTCTCTCTCTCTCTCTCTCTCTCTCTCCCTCCCTCTCTCTCTCTCTCTCTCTCTCCACATACATACAGGTGTGTACGCAACTGTCATGCGCGAGCAAAGAGTTATTCAGAGGTTGGCGCACCTGCTGGAGGAGGGCGTCGAGTCGTTCGGCCGCGCCGCCTAACCTAATTCGCTCAAATTGACTTTTCATTTGCCCCGGCCGACACAGGCGGACACAGTGGGCACTTGTCAAAGCCTTAATTGGCGGAATGTTGGCCAACAGCCCTTTCACCTCGCCTCCCTTGGCCATCTCGATAAGGCGCTTGTAAATTAATTATTTCGCGGACACGCCGACACGCGTCCGGAGGAAGGCGGTGGAAACGAACGCGGTGGAAGAGAAGGCGGTGAAAACGAACGGCGGTGAAAACGAACGCAGTGGAGGAGAAGGCGGTGAAAACGAACGCGGTGGAAGAGAAGAAGGCGGTGGAGTCGAACAGTGTGGCAGCAAACCGTGGTAAAGAGGAAAGAGGAAAAACGCAAGTGAGATATCGTTTCCGCTGTTACGGCAAACATTATGATTCCTCATTTCACACTCAAATGAATTCATTCCACCCGCAAGCTCGACGGTGTTGCTGCTGCGATCGCCGATCCACGCCGAGCTGCGCTGAGCCGAGCGCGCGCGACCACAGAAATACAAACTCATTAATTCAACACCTCTATAAATCTATCGGAATGAGGGAGAGACGGCTCTCGCGGCGTCGCGTCGTCTCTCTCTGTCTCGCGTGAACACACCCATAATGAGAACACTTCTGGACGCGGCCGGCCATTATTTATGGCGTGAATAAAAAAGAAAGATGGCCGCGCAGCTGGAGTGGCTGTCTCTCTCTCTCTCTCTCTCTCTCTCTCTCTCTCTCTCTCTCTCTCTCTCTCTCTCTCTCGGGAAAGGCCGCGGAGAGAGCGAGAGAGCGCGGCGTGCTACCCCGTGGCGCCCCCCTTCGGACGCGCGCCAAACTCTCGGCGCTCGTTGTTGATTTTGTTCCCTCGCTTACTGTAAAATGATTATTAGAAGTTTTAATAGGATTCCTTTCCGAGCGCGGCCGTGTCGATTGGGAGGTGTCGGGGCAAGACGCCAAGAGAGACGCTTCCCAAGGGGATGGCACAAAAATATTCTCTCTGTACTTTTAAGTTTCTCAAAACAATCCGCAAAAGACAAGCCGTATAGTTACCCCGAGGATTTTTTTTCCCCCTTGAAAAAAAAAAAAAATTGCCACGGCTACTGGCTGTGTACTTACACTGGAAGTCAAAACGCAACCCACTTGAGAAATGGGCTGGCATATTCTCAGATTGGTCGCAAGACGAATGGTCCTGAAAGACGGCGCCACTGTATGGAAACAAACAGTCCCGACGCCACCCCGCCGCCTCCACTTTTCTTGGCCCGGTCCTCCGCCTGTCACGAGCTGCGTGCGAACCACCGCGCAAGGCGGTGTCATGAGCGAACGCTTTCGGCTCATCTTTTGCTGTTCCCGCCTTTTTTCGGTCTGCCGTCGCCGGAGATTTGGTGTTCGGACGCCGCCTTGGGTTATTGGAGGGGAAGGATGACATCTGTGTGTGTGTGTGTGTGTGTGTGTGTGTGTGTGTGCAAAGACGAAACTTTGGGACAAAGCGTCGGTCATATTTCACAAAAAGCGTTGATATGTCTGTGAGGTGCGGAAACAGGGTTACCACCATCCCGGCGTCGCTGCTCTGGTCGCCACAGTGTTGCCACTTGGCTGCCACTCAATGGTGCTCGTCACACTGCGTCACACTCGTGACGTCACGCGCATTGTCCGGTGGTAGTACTGCGGTGGTGGCACGGGGTCGAGGTTGCTGCGCGGCTGGGTCAAATGGGTTCGGGTCGGATGGGTTGCCTACCCGGCAGGCGGCCCAGCATCCCCACGGCACCCTCACTTGCGTCCCCGCAGGTACACCAACTTGTCTTGGCCGTGGCGAGGCCACCTGAAAGACACACGCAACAGTTAGCTAAAAGCAAACCAAGGACAACTGTTGTTCAAAACAATAAACGGGAGCAAAAATAAAATTGTGAGCCCAACACAATAAAAAAACATAACCACTCCAACAACAAATTTCACCCGGTCCAGGAAACAGTTACCAAAAAATGGGATCATCACAACAACAAAAGCAGAAACAACATAAACAATAAAAACAACATATCGACAAAAACAAACACCAACCAAGCGCGTCGTCACGTTCCTGATATTTGCCGCCATGCTTTCTAATGGGGGTTGGCGCTGCTGTGATTATTCGCCTGGTGGAAGGTTATCAGCGGCTGAACGCTCCCGCGGGTGGAGCCGCAGCCCTTAATCCCGGCCGCATTGGCTGGCGGAGGCGGGGCGCAGAGTGTAGCGGGCCGAGGGGCGGGGCCTCCCCTTGTAATGTGTGCTTTATTCGGCCCTTGGGAGCCAGCGGCGCGAAACAGCACCACGCGGCCACGGGGGGAGAGGGAGAGAGGGAGAGAGAGAGAGAGAGAGAGAGAGAGAGAGAGAGAGAGAGAGAGAGAGAGAGAGAGAGAGAGAGAGAGAGAGAGAGAGAGAGAGAGAGAGGAGGAGAGAGAAGGGAGGAGAAGGGTGGGGGGGGACATTTATTCTCACCACGTTCCGCCCTCTCGGCACCATGATTTTCCCTCTCGCTATTCGATCCGCCTGCTCTGCCAGGCTGCCTGCCTGCTCCCCGCTGGCTGGCTGCGTGGCTGGCCGCCTCTCGGCGCCGTCCTCGTGCAGCCCCCCTCCCCCCCCCACCGCTCTC
>CM060103.1:5654153-5739039 GCA_030522485.1 Stenchaetothrips biformis | reverse complement strand
CCCACGCTTTCCTTTTGGAGCAAATTGCGCGTTTTGATGGCGGGGGTCCTTAAAGCAGCATTGCCAACGTTTGCGGCCGCCTGGAATCAGTTTGATTGAAATTTAAGCGCTAGGTGGATTTATGCGTCGGCGCTCACCATCAGCGACGCCAACAACAGGTATGCAGGACTCATTTTTTCGTTCCCCTCAGTTGCCTGCCCTGCACAGTGGGGCCAGAAGACCGACGCAGGCGGCCAAAACTCTATAGACGCGTTTTGAGCTCCCAGAGTCGCTTACGCGGAATCTGGAGATCAACGTGGGATTTTGAAGCGACTCCACTCTGGCCCACTGAGCACTGGAGGTCGCGACGGAAAAAAATGGGCGACTTTGTTTTCAATAGATCGGCACGGCCGGCGGCGCAGGCGCGCAGAATTGTTCGGACTAATTTTAACGTCCTCGGATCCGATTCCAACCACTCAAACCGTTTTCTTTTTTATATATCATTATTCTTCTATAAACCTACTTTTCTTTTATTTTTTTTGTTATAGCCAGTTTTGGCTCCAGCGGCGTCCACTCTGATCGGTCGTGTCCTCGCCGTTCTGCCCCCGGGGCCCTCGGTTGCCACACGATCGGAAGCTTGTTGAGTGTGGGGGAGGGGGGAGGGGGGGAGGCATTGGGGGGAGGGGGCTTGAGAATATGTTACGCACACTGGCCACCGCCTACGGGCAAAAGCCATAATTATGTTCCGCGCGAGCTGTGCCTCGCACCTCACGCCTCACTTCATTTCCGCTAATTCGTAATGGCAATTCCCATGGGAAGACTGTCTCTGTGTGTCCGCCCCTGCGTACAGTGTGGCATAAGAGCAAGAAGGGCGAGGACTGTTTTATTTTTAAGACGGCACTCATTCAAATAATTCTGTTAATCTGGCTTCGTATATCCCCGCGGGAGCGGAGTATCGCGCCCTCCTCCGGCTGCTCCAACGGCTGCGTAGGCCGCGGCCCACAGTGGGCCAGCAGACAGTCGCCAGGCGGCCAAAACGTTGGACGCGTTTTGAGCTCCGGAGTCGCTAAATGGGACTCGAACCGAACGTGTGACCCCATCAATGGATTCTTCGTTCAGAGAGCAATCGATTGGTGGGGGCACACGTTCGGTTCGAGTCCTGTTTGGCGACTCTGGATCCCAAAACGCGTCTTTTGGCCCACTGTGAAGCCCCGAGCGCGCAGCCCAGCGGGTGGGCCGTGCTGGAACGACTCGTGGAAGGCCACTGATGTCAAAAAAAGTCTGGGCAGAAGCTAGGCCGCGCCATCTGTGCATGACACGGTGAAAAAAAATAATTCCGAGACGAAACGAGAGTCTCTCTCCTTGACGCGGGTGACTGTTTGGGCTAGTGCTTGAGGCCTGTGCGGTCTCTCTCTCCCTCTCTCTCTCTCTCCTTCTCTCTCTCTCTCTCTCTCTCTTTCTCTCTCTCTTTCTCTCTCTCTCTCTCTCTCTCTCTCTCTCTCTCTCTCTCTCTCTCTCTCTCTCTCTCTCTCTCTCTCTCTCTCTCTCTCTCTCTCTCTCTCTCTCTCTCTCTCTCTCTCTCTCTCTCTCTCTCTCTCTCTCTCTCTCTCTCTCCCTGCCTAGGCCGGTAGTTCTTTTGAGATGGAGATTCGCAGCGGCCTGTTTCGGATGTCCAAAGGCTTGCCGTAAGCATGATCCAGGACGCGAGGCGCGCGAAAACGTTGGAGGAAACTGTTGGCAACTTTGAATGCGGCCGAGGCGACTTCTGGGCTGGCAGGCGGTCCAAGCGAGGGGGTAACGACTTCGGTAATCCGGCTGACAGCAAATTGGTAATCCGTAATCCGGATAACCACAAATTTGGAGGTAATCCGGGGTAATCCGGGAAAATTTTGAGGTAATCCGGGGTAATCCTGCGTAATCCAAAGGTAATCCAGGAAAATTTTCGATGTAATCCGGAGGTAATCCGCGGGTAATCCGGGTAATCCGTAATCCGGCTGACACGAAATTGACCAGTCGTTACCCCCTTGGGTCCAAGGCACAGTGGGCTAGAAGACCGCGCTAGCGGCCAAAACTCTAGACCCGTTTCGAGCTCCATAATAGAGTCGCTAAAGGGGACTCGAACCGGACGTGTGACCTCACCGATATGGATTGCTCTCCGAACGAGATATCCATTGGTGGGGTCACAGATTCGGTTGGAGTCTCATTTAGAGACTCTGGAACTCAAAACGCGTCTGGGATTTTGGCCGCCTCAACGGTAATCTGGCCCACTGTGGGGCCCTAGGTTCCGGGCCCCCGGCTCCGAGCGGCGGCGCTCCAGACAACCTTGCGGTGGCGGCCCCACCCGCCGTTTTGTCTGAATAAAACAGGGCTAATACTGTTGGCGACCTAAATATTCCCTTAGCAAAACATTTGTGGACGTGGCATTCGTTAGTGATGTGGCTGCGAGCTACCCGCTAGCGCTCAGCAATGGAGGCACTGTGGGCGTGAAGACCGGCGGGTCCGGCCAAAACTCGACACGCGTTTTGAGCTCGAAATGGGACTCGAACCGAACGTGTGACCCCACCAATAGATTGCTCTCCGAACGAGGAATCCATTGGTGGGGTCACACGTTCGGTTCGAGTCATATTCAGCGACTCCCGAGCTCAAAACTTGTCCTGGAGTTTGACCGACTCTGGCCCACTGAGCGACTACGGGGCCTGACGAGGGTGAGAGACACAGCTCCAGAGTCATTAAACGGGACTCGAACCGAACGCGTCACCCCACCAATGGATCCCTCGTCCGGAGAGCAATCTTGCCCGCCTCCACCGGCCTCGCGGCCCACTGTGCAGTGCAGTGCATCAGCCTTACAGTGATGTGTGGTCTTGGTTTGCAGGCCATGGGCGGCGCGCGGTGCCCAGTGGGCTAGCTGCGTGGGGCCCGCTCTCCCAGCATGGGCCGGTGGACGCGGCGGCGCGCCCGGCGCCCTCGCTCAGCGTCCTGCTGGCACCGTCGCGCTGCTGGCCTCGGCTGGTGAGTACTTTTTAAATTTTACTCCTTCATTTTCCCCCTTTTTTTTATTTGCTTCATTTTTTTTTCCTTTTTTTTCCTTGTCGGTGGTAAAGGCGCTGAACGAATGGGACCGATGTTACTTGTGGACCAAGCGCAAAAAGTTCTAAAAAGACAAAAAAAAAAAATGTGGAGGTATCGGTTGTTGAACCCGAACTTCGTAAACCCCTTTCAACGCTCTATCCAACCCTGCGGCTACCCGATGACGGCGCCACGCATCGCCAACACAGGATGCGCCGACTGCTCAAGGCCTCGTGAGCTTAACGCGTACTCCGGCTGCTGTTTCGGCAGGAAAGTCAGCCCGGCTGGCGCCCCAAACTCGCCCGGCCGCCGCAGGCACAGTGTACCCGCAAGTCTGGTGTAGTTTTTAGGTTTTCGGCGCGCGCCAAAATTTGCAACGCGCTTTTCCTCTACTGAACTGCGAATAAGCCGGGTTTAATTATTTTACACGACGTTTTTTTTAAACAGGCCTCTCGCACCGGTAATGGGTGCTGCCTTCCCTTCCGCGAGGAAGCGCTTCCACCGGGATTGATGCGGGTGCGGCGCCGTCACAGTGGGACGGGCGAATGAAGTCGTCACAAGGGGCACTTTCGGGGACCGTCCATAACAATAGCCGGCGAGCGGAAGTGGGTCAAGACAGAGTGATGGTCGTGTTAGATTAGACGCGGCCGCTGTGATATAGAAGTGGGACGAGAGAGAGAGGAGAGTCGAGGCGAGAGAGTAGAGAGAATGAAGAGATTGGGGAGATGAGAGTAGAGAAGATGAGAGGTGTGAGAGTAGGTGTGGAGATGAGAGGAGATGCCCGAGAGGGGGGGAGCCCGAGGAGGGAGCCGAGAGACCGGATAGAGAGAGAGAGGAGTAGGAAAATATTGGGATACGGGACGATCCGTGTCGTCGTGGACGCTGGTGATGATGAACCCTCTGAGTTGTCGCCAAAACATGACCAAAAAAAATTGTTGGCCTGCCCAGAAAGGAGTTGTCAACATTATGAAAAAAAAGTTTCCCCACCTGCACCTCACGTTCCTCAATAAAAAAATTAAACAAAAAAAAAAGGGGTTTTGTACTTGTTGTCTTTGCTTGAATATACATAACATGACAGAGATCAAATGGGGCGCCGGACTGGCTTATGAAATCTGACACCGCTCCACTGGGATAGTTCGAACCGGATCATCACTCTGCATGCAATAATTTAACAGCCAACAAGACGAATGGTCTCCTCCTGGGTACAGGAGTTGAGAGAGAAAGAAGAGAGAGCCAGAAGGACAGGAGGACAGACGAGAGAGAGAGAGTTGATGGATGAGAGTAAGAGAGGGGAGTAGACTGTGAGAGGAGCGTCGAGGAAGAGAGAGGTTGGGAGAAGAGATCGATGATGGACTCGGAGGAAGCGGAGTAGGCGTGAGGAGATGATGAAGACAGGAGGCGAATGAGAGATGAGAGATGCGAGAGAGAGAGAGAGGTGAGTGTAAAGGGCGTGCGAGATCTATAATTTCCGTATATATAAATTTGGGGGTGTGGTGTGGTGTGTGTGGAAGGTCTTATGCTGTGTGTTTGTGAACTAGGAGGAAGGCGACGTACGCACTGTGTGTCTGTCACACACAAACACCGGGAATGCCGCCACTTGAGGTTGGTTAAGACTTTAACTTCCTTGCCGCGCGAACCGCACCACGCGTGTGTGCGCTCCAAGCAGGAACAAGAGCGAAGCGCAGGGATAAACGCGCGACCGTGTGGTGTCGTGTTTAAAGTAGCGTCTTCTGCCGAAACTGCCAAATAAAAAAGTGAAAAAAAAAACCTACAACGTTTGCGTGATATTTGAACCCGGGTGTCCCTTCCTAGACCGTCGTCCCGCTTCCGCTCCCTTATTAATCTCATGTAGCCATGGACGGCACGTTCAATGCGCTGCGCTAACTAGGCGCGGTTTAACGCGTTTATCTCGCGAGGACGGAGCGTCACGTTCACTTTGTCACTACCAACGTCACTCTGACGTTCACTCTGACGTCACTCTGACGTCACGCGCGTGCGGCGCGCTAAGGTCGTTATTGTCACGCGGTGCGTCGCACCGTGCCGTGATTCGTTGGCAATGACGTCACCAGCTGGCTTTCGGCTTTGGCGCGCGAAAAAGCGGTCGGGAGGACTTTGGGGAGGGATCGCCTTTTTGCGCGCGGCCGTCCGCCCAGCCTTCACTTTGGAGACGCAAGACAGCGTTTGAGTCGTTTTTCGCGAGACCGGTTTTTGTCGGGGCGGGGCGGTGCTGGGCGGGGCGGGGCTGGGCGGGGCGGGGCCGAATAAGTCACATCTGGGGGCTTCTTAATCCGATTACGGGCCGAGGCTCCGAGTCACGTTTCTTTCCATTATTCTCTCCCTGCGAGCCAGCAGCGTAGAGTGCAGGCGCAGCGCTGCACAGTGGGCCAGAAGACCGCGCGGGCGGCCAAAACTCTAGACGTGTTTCGAGCTCCTGAGTCGCTAAAAAGGACTCGAACCGAGCGTGTGACCCCACCAATGGACTGCTCTCCGAACGTGGAATCCATTGGTGGGGTCACACGTTCGGTTCGATCCCCATTCTAGCGACCCTGGAGCTCGATACGCGTCTAGAGTTTTGGCCGCCCGCGCGGTCTCCTGGCCCACTGTGCGCTGCCAGCAGGAGCGCCGCAGAACGCAGGGTAGGCAAACACGCCGCACTCCGCTGCGCTCTACGCTCCACCTTGCCTGCCTGGAGGCGTTAGAGCGCGAAAGGTGCTGGCCCTGCAATGCGACCTGCAGAGGCGCGGTTAATGCCCCGGTGCGGGTGTGTTGGAGCTCGCTCCCATTCCTTACCCTCCATGAAGTCCCCCGATCGCACAGAGGGTCAGAAGACCGTGGAGGCGGACAAAACTCCAGACGCGTTTTTAGCTCCAGAGTCGCTAAATGGAACTCGAATCGAACGTGTGACCACCTATGGATTGCTCTCCAAACGAGGCATCCATTGGAAGGGTCACTCGTTCGATTCGACTCCATTTAGCGACTCTGGAGCTCAAAGCGCAGCTAGACTTTTCGCCGCCTGCGCCGGTTTCTGGACCACTGTGCCCCGGTCCCGCGGCGGACGACGCGGCGCGTAATCTGCCGTACACATGTCGACTGCCGGCTGTAATCTGCGATTAAGTTCGCAGTGGAGGCTGGTGGCGGCGCATTCCAGGGTTGCCAACTCCGCCGCCTCCGATTGCCGCGATTAGTGCGGGTTACCCTCTCGCCGGAAATTTGGCAACAAACTAACTCGACGCGGTGGCGGGGTGCGCACAGTGGGCCAGAAGACCGCGCCTGCGGCCAGGACTCTACAGACGCGTCTTGAGTTCCAGAGTCGCTAGGTGGGACTCGAATTGAACGTGTGTGACCCCACCAATGGATAGCTCTCCAAACGAGGAATCCATTGGTGGGGTCACATTCTTGGTTCGAGTGCCTTTAAGCGACTCTGGACCTCAAAACGCCTCAAGAGTTTTGGCCGCCTGCGCCGGTCTTCCGGCCCACTGTGTGGCGGCGGGGTGCAGTGTAGTGGGGTGGGGTGCGGGGGCTCGGCTCGGGACAGTTTTTGTTGTTATCGAGAACAAAGTGCAACACTGGGATTCGGAACATGCGCAGCGGCAGCGGTGGTTCAGTGGCGGATCCAGAGTCGGCCCAAGGGAGGGGCAACGTAGCACTTTTTGCCCACTTACAGGGGCAATGTGTTGCTTTTTTCCTACCTTTCAGGCGGCTATCTAGGGCTCAAGAGGGGGGGGGGGCCATTGTCCTTTTACCCAACCCCTAGATCCGCGCTTGCCGGTGGTTAGGTTGGCAGGCCAGGGTGGTTCATGCGCCCTCAAAAAGAAAAAGAAAAAAGAAAGAAAAAGAAGAATTTTAAAAAAAGAAACCAAATTGTAAACAGAATTTTGGTGGTGATGGCACCATGTTTATGTAATCGCGCCGGTTATCCCTTTCTAATGGCAGTGTTTCGCGGTGCGCTGGCATCCCGGAATGGTTGCTTTAACGGCCCCGGTGTACAGATGTTCTTAAATGGCTCCCCCCGGCCCACTTGCAGGTGTGGGGAATGAATATTTTTCTCCTCATACTGCCGGCCGCACAGTGGGCCAGTGCACGAGGCGGAGGCAACTTATGAAGCGATTTGAGCTGCAGAGCTCAAAACCCGTCCGGTCTTTTGGCCCACTGTGCGCCCAACTATTTGCTTGTCGATTTCAACCCAGTTATATAGACAGTAGTGCAGTCATTATTTTTTTTTTTCGTGCCAAAAATGTTTTCTTTTTTTTTCTATTGGCGCTTGGCGGCGCGTTGCAGCGCAGAGTGCACTCTGCCATTACTCGTCGTTTGTCTCTAATTCTGGCGAAGGCACACAAAGAGACACAGGTCTAAAAAAATTTAATCAAAAAACAAAAAGAGACGATGATGCAGATAGCGAGCCAGCTTTTCGTCACTTGCGTGAGGCCGCATAATCCTGGCGATCTCTCAGGTAAACCCAATTAGCGATTTATTGCAAGCAATTTTTTTTTTTGTTTTTGTCAGAGAGGCCTAGTCTTTTTTTCTCCTTCTCCGTCTTTTTCTCCGCGCTCCCTCCTCAACGGTGCACAGGGCCAGAAGACCGGTGGGCGGCCCAAAATCCCGGACGCGTTTGGAGCACGAGAGTCGCAAAACAGGGCTCGAACCGAACGTGTGACCGCACCAATGGATTGCTCTCCGAACGAGGAATCCAGTGGTGGGGTCACACGTTCGGTTCGAGTCTCATTTATAGCGCCTCTTGAGCCGGTCCTCTGGCCCACTGTGCTCCGTCCGCCCCGGTGCAGTAGTTGGTGTGCTCGAGGCCCATCAGCATACCGCCCTGGCTGCGACCCGGCCGTACGTTAACCGTCGTCGGCCGGAGCACCGCCTCGCCGTGACGGACGGGCGTGCCAACCTTCGCACTCCACTCTGCTAAACACGAAAAAGAAAAACAAGAACAAAAAGCATTAGCATCCTTGTTTAAAAACAAACTGTGTGCAAGAGAGAGAGAGAGAGAGAGAGAGAGAGAGAGAGAGAGAGAGAGAGAGAGAGAAAGAGAGAGAGAGAGAGAGAGAGAGAGAGAGAGAGGAGAGAGAGAGAGAGAGAGAGAGAGAGAGGGAGAGAGGGAGAGAGAGAGAGAGAGAGAGAGAGAGAGAGAGGAGAGGGAGAGAGGGAGAGAGGGAGAGAGAGGGGGAGAGAGAGTCGTAACTGGCCAGCTGACGCGTCGTCGTTCACCTTCTCCTCTTCCGTGAAGGGCGCCAGGGCGACAAAGTTGTCCCGTCGTTGTATTGACAGCCACTGTCTTCGGCCGCCCCACCCCACAGTGGGCCAGAGGAAGGCCATCTTCTGGCCCACTGTGCGCCCCGCCCTGCGGACCAATCCGGCCGATGGTGGTTGATGGCGGTGCGTGTGGCCGCGGGGCAGCATACCGGCATTCTTCGCTTGCCCCTGGAACCCGGCCAACAGCCCCGCCGTAACCAAGGCCGCCAGCGAGGTGGACCGGTCAGCCAGGCAGCCAGCCAGCCAGGCCGGCAGCCAGCCACCCAGCCACCCAGCCAGCCAGCCAGCCAGCCAGCCTGCCAGCCAGCCAGGCCGCGGTCAACAGAAAGCGAGTTAGCGAGGGGAGGCTGCGTTCCGCGCCGCCAGCCAGCAGGCAGGCGGCAGGCGGGCAGTCAGGCAGGCAGCCAGCCCGCGGGGTGGCCGAGGCCCAGCGCGATAACGGACGACGGGCCCACCGTGTCACAGTGGGCCGGGCAGAGGCCGGGCAGAGGCCGCGGTCTGCCTTGGCACGCGTGCACTGCCAGCCGAGGCCGTTCCTGATGCAAACTGGAACAAATAACCCTCCAAGTGAAATCTTGAAAGAAATCCAAAACCGAAATACTAAAAATAATAAACGTGCAATTGTTCTTCCTTTTAGGCCTCAGTCATAACTTAGGTTGGGGTAGCACACTGGGCCAGAAGACTTGGCGCTGGTGGCCAAAACTCTAGATGCGTTTTGAGCCCCAGAGTCGCTGAATGCGACCTCGAACCAAACGCGCGACCCTACCAATTTGTTGCTCTCCAAACGAGGAATTCAGTGGTGGGGTCGCAAGGTCGGTTTGAGTCCCATTTAGCGACTTTGAGGCGCAAACGCGTCTTGAGTTTTGGCCGCCTGCGCCGGTCTTCCGGCCCACTGTTGGTACTCGCAGAATGTTTCTGCGTTCTGCGCTCCGAGGCCGCCTGGTCGTGCATAATGCACGCGATGCACGTCGTGATCATGATCCATGGCGGCGAATGAATGATGCAGAAGAGGATTCATGATGCAGGGAGGCTTTCTTGAGTGCCTATTCTTGACACCTTCTGACTCACAGTGGGCCAGATGACCGGCGCAGGCGGCAAAAACTCTAGACGCGTTTTGAGCTCCAGAGTCGCTACACGGGACTCAAACCGAGCGTGTGACCCCACCAATGGATTTCTCGTTTGGAGAGCAATCCATTGGTGGGGTCACACGTTTAGTTCGAGTCCCATCAAGCGCCTACAATTTTCGCCGTCTCCGCCGGTCTTCTGGCCCACTGTGTGACGTCCGCCTGGGTAATTTAGGGCTGCCAAGGCAAAGGTCGGCCGGCAGGTTGGTCGGCCCGCCGCTCAGCTGACGTAATCGCCGGGACGCCGGCAGCGTCTGGACGCTCCAGAGATTTATTATTGTTTGTCTGTCAGCCAGTGAATCACATTATTACGGGTGACGACCGTGCGTGGTTTCATCCTTCCCCTTATTGCGTGCTCCTGCGAGAGTAGGGAGCGATACTGTCTGGCGAACCCAAGGGCAGTGGTTCGACCCCTCGATCCATTCTTTTTGGTTATTTTTTTTAGGGGTGGGGACTTTTTAGTGGCTGTGACGACTGTCGCACAAGTAAGAGGTCTGAGGTTCAAGCCCCGCCGACCTTGTCCATTTTTTTTTTTTCGCAGATAGCGGTTGCCGCTAGACACAATGAAAGGCGATATCCGCGGGGTCTTCTTTTGGCGAGGCGGGGCGTTGAACCCGATGCTGGTATCTGATGGGGCTCGGGGGACACTTGAGTGGGCTTCATTATTCAGCCAGTGGCTTCCGATGACTGTCTGGCTATGCGGCCCCGCCCCGGCCCGCCACATGCCGCCTTCTTGGCACACAAACTAGAAAGCCGTGTAATTGGCCGACAAATTGAAAAACGATCCGTAAATGGGGGTCGAAGGCAAGAGGGGAAAAAAGTGTTTGTGGAACGGGCGATACTAGGTGCGCATGAACCGTTCGGAACAACCCTTAAACCTCCTGAAAATTCCGCACCCCTATCCCTCCGTCTCTCCCCTTCTCTCTCTCTCTCTCTCTCTCTCTCTCTCTCTCTCTCTCTCTCTCTCTCTCTCTCTCTCTCTCTCTCTCTCTCTCTCTCTCTCTCTCTCTCTCTCTCTCTCTCTCTCTCTCTCTCCTTCTCCCTGATAGCTCAGACAGTGTACACACGTCGTAAAACTTTCCACGTGTCCAAACCCGGCGTCTCCTCTGCTCAATAGGGCACTCGCTTCAGCGCTGCTCTCTCTATCTCTTTCTCTCTCTCTCTCTCTTTCTCTCTTTCTCTCTCTCTCTCTCTCTTTCTCTCTCTCTCTCTGTCTCTCTCTTCTCTCTCTCTCTCTCTTCTCTCTCTCTCTCTCTCTCTCTCTCTCTCTCTCTCTCTCTCTCTCTCTCTCTCTCTCTCCCTCTCTCTCTCCGCCGTGACATCGGAGAGAGATATACGAGTGCGGTCGCCTCGATACAAGCGCAGTCTGTCAGAGTTTGGAGTGACGAGTCATTTCCGGTGCCGGAGGGGCGCATCCGGTTGGACCAGTTCCCGTCCCGCGGATGGATCGGCCAAAGTTTGAATGGCATTTATTACCAGTGGAAATAAATCTTTAAACCTGCGTTATTTCTCTTTCTCCTGGGAACCAAATGAGATTACCCCACACGTGCACGCGTGTGCTTTATTTATATATGTTTTTTTAACATTTTTGTTGTGTCAAATTCATGCCGGCAGAATGCCTAATTGAACGAAAGGGTTTGCGGTGCACAGTGGGCTAGAAGACCGTTGAGGCGGCCAAAATTCCAGACGCATTTTGAGCTCCAGATTCGCTTAATGGGACTCGAATCGAACGAGTGACCCCCACCAATGAATTGCTCTTCAAAAGAGAAATCCATTGATGGGGTCACACGTTCGATTCGAGTCCCATTTAGCGACTCTGAAGCTCAAAACGCGTCTAGAATTTTGTCCGCTTCAACAGTCTTCTGACCCACTGTGCGGTGTTGCCGGAGGCCTTTTCGCTTCAGTGGAAAATGAGCAGTTTGCGTGCAGCGTCGCGGGCTGCTTACAAAATTTCCCACGACGCGGAGGCCTCGAAATGAACGTCAAAGTGGAGCGCCGAATGCACCCGAAGTGCTTCGGCTCTCTATTCGGGTGCCTTCGGGTCTCGGCGGGGTTGCTTTGGGGAGGGGACAGGGCACCCACGCGCGGAAAGTTTTAAAACGCGCCGCTGGACGAAAACCGAAACTTTGGTCACGAAAGTGACCCCCGCGACGCGTTTTAAACCGGACAGAGCCGAGCCGAGCCGAGCCAAGCCGAGCCGAGCCGAGCCGAGCCGAGCTGAGCCGAGCCGAGCCGAGCCGGACCGGCTCAGGGGGTTGACGAGCGCCGAGCCGGAGCTGTGCTTCTGAAGCCCCCCGGGGCATCCTCTTACACAACAACCAAACAATTCGACATAATTTCATCCCGTTGGATTTCGCAGCGCTCGCTCTCTCAGCATGCCGAGCAGAGTAGTGCTGTCTGCTCTCGCACTCGCGGGGCGTCGGTTCGTTCGTTATTCTGTCTGTTCGTCACTCTGTCCGATCGTCACGCACACTCTCAAGATCCTACTGAGCTTTTTCTTCGTAATACAAACAAAAAGCTTTTTTATTATGACAGCACAGCCAAGAGGCAGTAACCTATAGTGAAGGATTCTCAGTAACTTGTGACCAATTTCTTCCCATGACGAACAAATTTCTCCTTATGATACATTTGTGTCGTAGAGTACCAGGGGCGTGCACAAGGGGGGGGGGGGTCCCCCCCGAAGGACCCCAAAAAGGCGCAAAAAGGTATACTTACGAGGCAGTTTTTGGCGTATAACCCCTGGAAGGCAAAGTTTTCAAAAAAAAACCGAAAAAAACGGTCCGACTGCCCCTCTTGAGGTGGCGAGCTGTGCACGCCCCTGTAGGGTACTGAGAATCAGCAGCTTAGAGTTAGAACAGCACGACATTTCTCGGTAGGAAATTGGGAGTGCAGTTCGTCCGTCCGTCCGTCCGTCCGTCCATCCATCCGTCCGTCCGTCCGTCCGTCCGTCCGTCCGTCCGTCCGTCCGTCCGTCCGTCCGTCCGTCCGAGTGACAGGCGGTGCGTGCTGGCGTGCGTCCAGCGAGACTCGCAGCGTCAACTACTCCTCTTTGTGGTTGCCGTCATCTGACTCGGACTTCCGGTCGCAGCGCGCTTCCGCCCGCTTCCGCTGTTCGCGGCTCGTCCCGACATGCGTGTCAAAGGACACAAAAAGGGGCGGATGCGTTGCAGTTCAGTTTCCCCGGTCCGCCCGCCCCGCCGGGAAATGGGGTAGAATTGGCTCATTTTGAGCTGCAGTGAGTGTCCTGTCCAAAGTTAAAATCGCCCGGAAAACGAGTTTTTTTTTTTTTGCTCACGCACAATTTGCACATACTAAATTTCTTTGAACAATTTTTGTACGTGCTCCCACACAATTTTGGGCATAACGTGCTATTTTTACAATTTTGTGAGATCACGTACAAAAATTGTACAAAGGAATTAGGTGTGCACCGTTTTTGCCCACGAGTATTTACATTTTGCCTCCTTTGCCGCCTGCGTGCACCCTTGCGGCTGTGTAAGCAGTCCCTCAAAAGTCACGCTCCGCTCCGCTCCGCCTGGCGTGGCAATGAAAAGTCTCCAGCGCCGCTCCGTCTCTCGCGCTCCGCTCCAGCGCCGTTCCAGCGAGTTCCAGGCCGCACTCGCCGCGAGTGTCGCCATTCAACGCGTAATTGGGAACAAGTAGTTGTGCTCCTCGGCCCGCAAGTTTTTGACGAATAATAATTTTAAAAAAAAATATCTTGCTGTTTTATTCCTTTAGCACGAAGTATGAGGAGAAAAGGCTGGGCACGGCTGGCGGGGTGTTGCGGTTAAGATTATCTCGTTACACCGCCTCTCTCTCTCTCTCTCTCTCTCTCTCTCTCTCTCTCTCTCTCTCTCTCTCTCTCTCTCTCTCTCTCTCTCTCTCTCTCTCTCTCTCTCTCTCTCTCTCTCTCCCTCCCTCTCTCTGCCCGCCAGCCTCTCTTCCCTCCTCCCCGGAATGGATTATTCATTCAGCACCTTCCCTTGCCGAAAGAGGGGCCAAGTTAGAAAAAGAGCTAGGGCGAAAAAAAAAAAAATTGAAGGTGCCGAGGAAGAAGCCGATCAGCATGTCCTGTGGCCAAGGCTGTGCTGACGACAAACACCACGCAAACGCACGCACACCAGCACGCAATAAGAGTGTGCGCGCTGCTCGGGCCAGAAGACCCGGACGCGTTTTTTGCTCCAGCATCCCTAAATGGGACTCGAACCGAACGTGTGACCTCACCAATGGATTGCTCTCTAAACGAAGAATCCATTGGTGGAGTCTGGCGCTCAAAATGCGTCAAGAGTTTTGGCGCGGCCGCCTGCGCCGGTCTTCTGGCCCACTGTGCGCATCACGCCCACGCACACGCGTGGGGCGGACAAAGAGAGATCAAAGATAACAGTGAGAGGGTATGACAAACAGTGTCGCTCTTCTACTGTTCCTGCTAATCCTCCCTCCCCTCCCCTCCCCCCTCATCTCTACTGTGTAATACATTGAGATGACGAGGGTGACCTGCTCGTCGGGAAGTCAATTAATTTCCCGACATCCCTCTCGGAATGGGCCTTGTCGATGGCGGGGCTCCCTGGCCGTCCCCGGGGAGGAGAAGCCCTCTCATTGCATCGACGTCGCAACTGTTGCACAGTGGGCCAGAAGACCGCGCCGGCGGTTAAAATCTCTAGACGCGTTTTGAGCTCCAGAGTCGCTAAATGGGACTCGAACCGAACGTGTGACCCCACCAATAGATTCCTCCTTCGGAGAGCCCACGGTGGGGACAGACAGACAGACAGACAGACAGACAGACAGACAGACAGACAGACAGACAGAATTGCATGCGCGCGGCACTTAGGGGAGTGGCCGTCCTTCGTTCCGTCTGGCAGGGCCACCCTCGTCAAGGCCGAGGCCGTCGTCGTGATCCTGGGCCGCGTCTCCCAATCAGCGCGGTTCAATATTCATGACGAAGCTTGCGGAGCTCGCCCTCCTGGCTGCGCGGCTGTGCCACCGGCGGCGGGGCTGGCGGGGCTGGCGGGGCTGGCAGCCGCACATTCCGCGGGGCCAAGTTTCTGATTCGCCATGATGCCTTCGAGGGTGGCAAGTAGTTGCGACATTTGACGCTAAACGTATGCCAACCGTGTTACGTCCCAACTCTGCGTCTTTGCGTCTCTCTCTCTCTCTCTCTCTCTCTCTCTCCCTCTCCCTCTCTCTCTCTCTCTCCTTTCTCCTCGGAGGGTCCTCGCAAATTTGGACGAACTGAAGGGGCAGCTGAACCCGCAGTGCAGGTGTATTTCATTCAACTACTCTATATTTCGCAGAAAAAAATAGGAACGCGTTTCTGACCCCCGAAAAACGAAATGGCCGAAACAACACGAGGGTAAGGCGTCCTTATCAGGCGTCTGGACCTGGGAGGCTTATCACGGACGAGGACGCTCACCTCCATGCCCTCGCAGCCGCACGGTGGGCCAGAAGACGGCGCAGTCGGCCAAAACTCTGGACGCGTTTTGAGCTCCAGAGTCGCTAAATGGGACTCGAACCAAACGCGTGACCACTCAGATGGATTCTTCGTTCAGAGAGCAATCCATTGGTGGGGTCACACGTTCGGTTCAAAGCTCATTTACCGACTTTGGAGCTCTAAATGCGTCCAGAGTTTTGGCCGCGCCCGCGCCGTCTTCTGGCCCACTGTGCGCCGGGAGCTGGGAGAGTCTCCATGGGGCCACGGGGCCGCGTAAAACCGTTTTACGGGAACAGCAACCTTCCAGCGAAAGGGAGGGGGAGGGGGGCCAAAGGGGAGGGAAAGGGGGGGAAAGGGGAGGGAAAGGGAGCGAAAGGGGAGGGGAAGGGGGGCAAAGGGGAGGGGAAGGGGGGCAAAAGGGAGGGGAAGGGGGCAAGGGGAGGGGAAGGGGGGCAAAGGGGAGGGGAAGGGGGGCAAAGGGGAGGGGAAGGGGGGAAAGGGGAGGGAAAGGGGGGCAAGGGGAGGGGAAGGGGGGCAAAGGGGAGGGGAAGGGGGGCAAAGGGGAGGGGAAGGGGGGCAAAGGGGAGGGGAAGGGGGGAAAGGGGAGGGAAAGGAGGGGAGAGGGGAGGGGAAGGGGGGCACAGGGGAGGGGAAGGGGGGGCACAGGGGAGGGGAGGGGACCATCTGGCAATCAAACACCTGCCTCGCCCTTCTGCAGTGGGAGAGAATACACGCCTTTGCATTCGCGTTGTAAAAACGCGGGGAGAATCCGCTATAGTGCGTTGTTGTTGCCACCATGAAACAAGGGAGAAAAGGGGGGAAATGTCGAGTGTGGTCTTGAACTCGGGGGCATATGACGACCTTGCGAACCAACAACAGCTGGTCTGGAGGAAAGGAGGAAGAAGAAGGGCGGCTGGGTGGTTGCGGGTTCAATAACGGCCTCTTTGCACTTTTTTTTTTCTGAGGATGTGACGACGCTGCTGCTTGTAGAGCCGGACAAGCCTCACTAATCCGCGGTGGCGCAAAGTTACGTACAACACGCTGCACGAGACGAAAAAAAAAAATCCTCTGTTCGGTCGCAGCGTCCTGTGATTGTGTGTGAGTGTGTGTGTGTGTCCTTGTGTGCATGCGAGCGTGTGTGATTGTAAGGGGACCGTGTATCTTTCAATGAGCCTGCTGTGTGCAAGCACCGGCTAGGTTTCGCTGGCTTTCTTTTGCCGGTCCAGCGACCACAATTGCCGAGCCGAGCGGTGACCGCAGCAGTGCGTCGTGTGTGTGTGTGTGTGTGTGTGTGTGTGTGTGTGAGTGTGTGTGTGTCAGTCACGTAAAAAAAAGGGGGCAGTAGAAGAAGAAAAAGGCGCAGTGTTTCTCTTTCCAGAGTCCTGTTCATCAGGAAAGTTTTGTCCTCCCGTCGTGTGACACACCAGATACCCACCAAACCAGGCACACCAGCGGGATCCTGGACGCAGAGTTCCCACGGGAACGAAAAAACGAACGAACGAACGAACGAACGAACGAACGAACGAACGAACGAACGAACGAACGAACGAACGAACGAACGCCACGGGGTATGTGTCGTGTCGTCATTTTAGTCGCAACTTGAATCCTTGGATGGAAATTTCCGCGCGCGAAATCCGGCATCGGGGAGAGACGCTGCTCCTCGTGGGCCCACCGGCTTGGAAGGCACTAAGGCACCGCAGAGGGGGAGAGAGAGAGAGAGAGAGAGAGAGAGAGAGAGAGAGAGAGAGAGAGAGAGAGAGAGAGAGAGAGAGAGAGAGAGAGAGAAAGCGCTGCCGGTCTCTGGATATGGCCATCCCCAGGCCGTCTCGCCAACTTGAGCGTTGAGACTGGTGCAGTTTTGACAGTCCACTCGAGTCCCCGCGGGTCCGGACCACGACGTCAGAAAGCACGTCCATTTTTGGGCCGCCGCTGGCCCTCGCGGAGTCCTGCCTAGTCCTGCCGAGTCCTGCCGAGTCCTGGCTCGCCGCCGCGCTGCTCAACTCGATTTATTGCACAACGGGGTAAAGACGAAACTCTGCTGTAGTCTGTGATGGAGTAATTTCGGCCCTGTGTCAGTGTGTACGTGTGTGTGTGTCCACGCCACATGTGGGCGCGTTTTGCGCGCGCCTCTCTCTCTCTCTCTCTCTCTCTCTCTCTCTCTCTCTCTCTCTCTCTCTCTCTCTCTCTCTCGCTCTCTCTCCCTCGCTGTGTTTGTGCGTGTGCCTGTCTGTGTGCACGTGCGTACAATCCGTTCGTAATGAAGAGCCCCCTCCTTCCCCCCTCGGCCGGACAACCAACTCCCCTTCTCATTGTTCCAACTTTCCGAGTACAAATGATGTAGTGCGCGGCGCGCGCCGCCGTCCCACAGTGGGCCGGAGGCGGTCAAAATCCGGGACTTGTTGTGAGCTCCAGAGTCGCTAAATGGGACTCGAACCGAACGTGTGACCCTACCAATGGATTGCCCTCCGAACGAGGAATCCATTGGTGGGGTCACACGTTCGGATCGAGTCCTGTCTAGCGACTCTGGAGCTCAAAACGCGTCTTCAGTTTTGGCCGCCTGCGCCGGTCTACTGGCCCACTGTGCGTCCCACCCGTTCCGTCCCACCCGGCCCGTTCATGCCGAGTCGCCCCCGCTCGTCCGGCTGCTGCGACCTGTATCGACCAAGTTGAACAAGTTGCACGATTAATTACGCGCAAACTACTTGCGTCCAACTTACAACTGCCGCCGTGATCGCGCCCAAAGCTCGCCGGTGTAAGAGTGCATCATCTTTCTCCGTCTGAGAGGGGTGCCGCGTCCACCCCAGAGATGCCTGCTTGGCTGCCTGGCTGCCTGGCTGCCTGCCTGCTTGCCTGTCCGGCGCAGCAAGCGCAAGATCGCTGGTTGCTCTAGTCTTTCGAGGCGAGTGCGCTATGAGGAAACTCGAACACACGGCCTGTTTACCTCCATCTGTGTGCGGAGCTTGTACGCCTCACCGCTTTGCACTCAGGGTGATCGTGGCAGGGGTTTTCCTCTTATAATGTAAACAAGCGCACCGGTGGAGAGAACAACCCGACGGGTAGAGGTGGTCAAAATTCCGGACGTGTTTTGTGCTCCAGAGTCGCAAAATGGGACTCGAACCGAATGTGTGACCCTACCAATGGATTGCTCTCCGAACAAGGAATCGATTGATTGATAAGGATTTAGTGTAATAAAGTGCGACGCACCGGATGTCTAACCACAGACTGGGAGACTGTACCCTTTGGCCGCCTCTTTTTGTACCCTGTAAAAATTTTCGTTGTCACTTGATGACAATGCCAAGACCAATTTTCCTTACAAGGATATCATCAAAACGTTTGGTGAAATTTTTGTCACGCCCATGCAAGAGATGGAGGAGCTGTGATGAAAATGTCATCAAATTGCTATGAAATTGACATCATTTAAAAGTGATGAAAAGATCATCCACGCTTAAGTCATAAAGTGACCAAAAAGTTTTACAGTGTAGCTGCTTGATGTGCACGTTGCGTTCAAAGACAAGCTCAACGCGAAAGGGAATACGACGCGTTGCCCCTACACCTTATCTCTGTCTCGCGCCTTTGTCTCGGGGCCTCCAATTAAGGTCAGTTTTCCTACACCAAGTTCCCAAGTCCCCTCGCGAAGCGAGGCGATGCGCCTGGCTTTGGACAGCCGGGTAGTCTTATCTGCCTGGCTTACCCGGTAGCAGCAGCGCCAGGAAACGAAATGTATGACGTTTCCCGATGAGAAAAGACAAACAAAAACAAGGAGAAGCTCGTAGAGTTGAACCCGAACTTTTAACTTGGAAAACCGACGCGCTAACGCGCTCGGCCAACGAGGACCAAACCGCGGGTGGCGCCCAGGGCGGCGGGAGGTGTTGCAGCTGGTCCACTGCAGCCCGGGTCGCCTTAAGCGGCTGGCCACGCCCCGCGCAGCACACCCCAGCAGCCCCGCGCTGCCGCCGCCCCCACCACCGCCCCTACCACCGCCCCCACCACCGCTAACTGACCCACTTGTTTTGTTTGTGTCTTCGCGACGGGGGCGGCAAGACGGGTCTGGAAATGGAGACGGAGGGAGAGAGAGAGAGGGAGAGAGAGAGAGAGAGAGAGAGAGAGAGAGAGAGAGAGAGAGAGAGAGAGAGAGAGAGAGAGAGAGGGGGGGGGACGCTGCAGCCCGACCCTCGAGGAGGGCAGCAAGGCCCGGCCAACAGTGTAGGAGCTCGCAATATCTCGAATGAGAATCCAATCGAACACTCGAGGGTACCAAAAGACTGCACTGGGTGATCCATAAACAATCTAATCACAGACAATCCAGGGCTACGTCAATTAGCTATAAAATTTGGGCTACTTTGCGGGGCACTGTTGGCCAGAAGACCGGCGGACACGCAGGTTTTGAGCTCCAGAGTCGCTAAATGGGACTCGAACCGAACGTGCGACCTCACCAATGGATTGCTCTCCAAACGAGGAATCCATTGGTGGGGTCGGACGTTCGCATCAAGTCGTTCCAACGCCGACGCGTTAAAACATGCAGCGGGTTTGACTCCACCTGTCACTCGGCTGACGGTCTCTCTATTATTGATCGAGGCTCGTCTGTTTGTTCCGGTGAGCGATCCGCTCATTAAGATGACGGGCTGCATTCCTGTGCCATTAGCTGGCTCGTTAATCAAGCGCCACGCGGATCACAGTGGCACGGATCACAGTGGTCCGGGTGAGGGATGGCGTGACCTAACCTCTGCAGGATCATTCAGGCATTAAGCTTTGTCGCCTGCCTGCTGCAAGGTGATGTACTACGTGTCGTCCGCCACGCGTGGAGCACACCCTGTGACCCTGTTTGCACTATCTGTCGCCTGTCGGGTTGACCTCGGCCGAGGACGCTAACGCGTCAGATGCGGTGCTTGGGTTCCGCGGTTCGACCCCCACCCGAAGCCGGTGGGTTGTGGCCGGTGTTTTTACAGCCGGAACCGGACCTGTCATTTTTTTTTATTTTTTTTTTGTATCATGTCATGAAACACCAGTGAGGCACCGCGCAGAGAGTCAGAAGATCAGCGCAGGCGGCCACAACTACTCGAGACGCGGAGTCGCTAAATTGGACTCGAACCGAACGTGTGACCCCACCAATGGATTTCTCGTTCGGAGAGCAATCCATCGGTGGGATCACACGTTCCATTCGAATTCCCTTCAGCTGCCCTGAAGCTCATAAACCCGTCCCCACCGGTCTTCTGGCCCACTGTGCCCCGCAAAGTGGCCCTAAATTTTAAAGCTAATTGACGTAGCCTTGGATTGTTTATCGAAAATTAATACCGGTTGAGCGACATCCCGAGGCAACGCCACGCCGCCGCCAAGTCAGCGCCGCGCGGCTGATGGATTGACATGTAATTGGAATAGGGGTCTGCCCTCCCCCCCCCACCCCCCCCCACCCCCCACCCTTCCAGCCCGCCTCTGCCAACGTCTGCTTAGCGCCCCGAGTTTACCCAGTCGCTCCGACCTCACGTTGGGCTGGGTCGGGTCAGGTTAGGTTACTGCGGCACAGTGGGCCAGCAGACCGGTGGAGGTGGCCAAAATCCCGCGGGCGCGTTTTGAACCCCAGATCCGCGAAATGGGACTCGAATCGAACGTGTGACTCCACCAATGGATTCCTTGTGTGTAGAGCAATCGAATGGTGGGGGCACACGTTCGGTTCGAGTCCCAATTGGCAACTCTGGAGCTCAAAACGCGTCTAGAATTTCGGCAGCGTTAACGGTCTTCTGGCCCACTGTGCTGCGGTCGCTGCACGCACTCTAAATGTATTTGTATAATTTTGTACAAGGCATTGCACAAAGTTGCGCATACGTCCGTTTCGCACAAAATTTGTGCAAACTTTTACACGAATTTGTGCAAAGAGTCACACGAATTTGAGCGATTCTGCGCACAAAGTAGTGCAAAAGTTATGTATGCGCATTTTTGTTCAAAGCTTTGATCAAAAATTGTACAAATTATTTTATTGTGCGGGTTAGTCCCTACGGGGACCAGGCTGCGCGGCCGCATCGAGGGTCTTTTCATTTCTTTTTGCAGTGGGCTCGCGCCTTTCTTATACGTCTGTCACACTGGGTTTCGTTGGTCCGACCGCGCAGTGGCTGCAGCTACAGGGCACAGTGGGACAGAAGACCGTCGACACGGCCAAAATTCTAGACGCGTTTTGAGCTCCAGAGTCACTAAATGGGACCCGAATCGAACGTGTGACCCCACTAATGGATTCCTCGTTCGGAGAGCGATCCATTGGTGGGGTCGCACGTTCGGTTCGGGTCCCATTTACCGACTCTGGAGCTCAAAACTTGTCTAGAATTTCGGTCGCCTCAACGGTCTTCTGTCCCACTGTGCAGTGGCGTTTCCTTTCCGCCCCCCTTTCATTACGAGTGCGGAAATGTCTCCTGGCCCTGAGCCAGTTTCCAATTCCCTTCCACCTGCAGTGAGCAGCGCTGCCTCTGCTTCGTCTGTCATCGCAGTGGCCGTGGTCACCGTGAGAGTTCCAACATACGCCCTGTTCAGAAAAAAAAAAAAACAATTTGAATATTTCTATGTCAATATTGTGTAAACGGTTAACGATAGGCCTCTGAGCATAGCAGAATAAAGTGGCAATTTAAATTTGAAACGAAAACACTCTACGCATACGACTCTGGCATTCACGTTTTTACAAGGCACACCAGAAAAATGATTTCTTGAATCAAGTAAAATTTACTTGCAAGTAATTTTTTTGCATTCATGTGCCTAAGTAAAATTCTGCTTTGAGTGAAGTAGAAATATTCTTGATACACTTAGAGTTGAATGAAGGCAAAGCCTATTAGTATTGATCTGACACTGAGTTTAGCTTGAATCAAGTATTGTTAATTAGGTAAAATATTTTACTTGTTTCAAGAAATAATTTTTCTGGCTGTAGTGACGCTTGAAGTGGGAACGCACAGTGGGCCAGAGGGCAGGCGAGAAATCCATTGGTGGGGCCACACGTTCGATTCGAGTCCCATTTAGCGACTCTGCAGCTCAAAACACGTCAAGAGTTTTTGGCCGCCCCCACCGGTCCTCTGGCTCACTGTGCGCGTTGCCGTGTCGCTGACCGTGTAAGGGCCTCTTCCTCCGATCCTTGGGGGATAAGCCGGCACACCCCACCTGCCGGTAATCCCCCAAGTCCCGCACATATGTCCCGGACAACAATCCCCACCCCGAATGAGCACCTCCCCTCCCCTCCCCTCCCCTCCCCTCCCCTCCCCTCCCCTCCTCCTCCTCCTCCCCCTCCCCTCCCCGACCTTCCTGCTGACATTTGCCATTCCCGCGGTATACACCGAGATCCCCCGATCATCCTTCGGGATCCTCTCCTCCTCCTCCTCCGCCGCACAGTGGGTCGGAAGACCGTTGAGCTGGCCAAAATTCTACACGCGTTTTGAGCTCCAGAGTCGCTAAATGGGCCTCGAACCGAACGTGTGACCCCATCAATGGATTGCTCGCTCCGAACGAGGAATCCATTGGTGGGGGTCATGCGTTCGACTCGAGCCCCATTAGACGAATCGTTGGAAACGCGCGCGACGGCGGCGACTGCAGCGTCAGCGAGGCGCGGATCAAAAGGCCCGTCCGTCACAGTGGGCCGCACTGCTCTCCATTCCCGTATGAAACACGATCGCAGGTTGCTGTCTGAAAAGTGTCATAATGGCACTACCCCAGGAAGACGCCAGTATGACCTCAGTCCGACGCCTCTCGCACGCCAGAGTGGCGATCGGACTTACTTTTCGTGCTCAGAGCCGGGTCCGTTTAGCGTCATGCTGGCGTCGTGCTGGCCTCAGCTTTGGGTCGTAAAAAAGGTCGTTTTTAAGACGCTACTCGGACTCCAGTATGCCATCGAACAGCAAGGCGGCTACCCGGCCCAGACCAGCCGCGGCGATACCCCACGCCCCGTCAGGTATGAGAAATTCACAGGGACAGTGCTTCTCCCCCCCCCCCTCCTCCTTTTTCCCCCGTGGGTACCTCCCCGAGGATTCTTTAGTTTCAACCATGAGTAACAGGATCTGGGATGCGTGTAAAGGAGAAGATTAAAACTAAAAGATGCAGGTAATTGTTTTCCATTTTATTTGAGCAGCAGAAAAATTACGGCCTATTCTAGCTCGAAATTATTTATAGGATCAATGAGATAGTTCTTGCTATTCGAAGTTATACAGAATGTCACACCACACAATTGCTGAACAGGAATTAGAAAAATTTCTCCTGGGTGAAATAGTACATAACCCTTGACATCAGATGGCTGATCTACTGAGCAGAAAACTAGGGCAAAATACTGGCATTTTATTTGAGCAGCAGAAAAATGACGGCATGCCTAATTAGTCAGGTGTTTGACAGTAAAAAAAAAATATATCAATACCAACAAATATAAAATTTGAAGTGGTCACAACAAATAAAAATAAACTATATTGAAAAAAATAAAATTGAAAAGAAAAATAGTTTGGAATCAGGTGGCACTGCCCTGACCTAATTCATCAAGGTTTCATTAGCACTTCTTAAATAAGAAAATGTCTCAGACACTGGAGACTCCGCAGACTCTGCAGCAGACCCATCACCTCTTAGATATGAAAATGTCCCACGCACCACAGGTGCTGCAGCAGGCCCCTGTGGGCCGATAGCAGTTGGAGCAGTGAAAGTAAATGAGGTTGAAGAAGAAGATTGAGTGGAATAGGTAGACCGTTGACCACCTGAAGAGGATGCTGACACATGTTTTGTTGGTTGCCTCTCCATTGACTGCTGATTTGGTGGGTGCTGAGGGCGCTGACTGTAAGTCAGCACACTGCCAATTATTCGAGCAGTATCAATTGGTTTTTTCAATTTAAAAAAACATTGCACCATGCCTAAAAGTGCAAAAACACACTGTCAAAACAAGCAAATATTTTATAATCAAAAATACTAACAGAATGGCAATTTTACCTCTAGCAGCAGCTACAATTTCTATCGGCACTCCAACTGACTTCCCATTGCCGCCAGAGTAGGTAAGAGCCCGGTTTGCTCTTATGTGCTTTGGAATCACTGCCTTTATGATGGCCCCAAGCATGCGAGAGGGGCTCTCCACATGTCCGTCAGTTAATAGGCACAACTTTGATCCATTGTAGTAAACTTTCGTGCCTGGACTTATTTCAACCTAAAATAAATATTAAAAAAAATCATACACAAACAACCCTTAGGTTATATTTTTGTTATTTTATTTTAAACTTACATCACCAGGCACCTCTGTCCAGCATGCTAAGGTCGACAACTGCTGTTTGAGCTCATCTAGCACCTCTTGTGAGTGGACCAATGCTTTTCTTGCATTTCGTTGAGGTGGCGAAGTCAAGACTAAATAATCAATAAATAATTAAACTTTTGATTAAGACAAAAATAAATAATTAATGAATAAATCAACAGAAAATGTCAAACTTAATACCTGAATTACTATCCGTCAGATAGATAGCCATTGCGTCCAAGTTGTCTTGCCTTGCCCGGACAGCTTGTTGCTTTTGTTTTAATTGCTCCGAGTAGCGTGAACCAACAAAACAAATTTCTGTCTCACCTGACTCAATGGTGTCTCCAGGATCATCTGGCGTATCATTGGGCACATGAATTGTGCCATCAGGTTTGACCTTTATTTTTTGAAGTTTACTTTTGGGTCCTAAAAATTTAAACAAACAAAATAATTGTGGCAAGAGTAAAGAGTCTTAGTAAGTCACAACAAAACAGTATGACAAATATTAATAAATCAGTTACCTATTTCTAATATGACGCAGTCCTGAGGGCATTTCCAGGACTTCTGCTTTGCACGCCTACGTGCACCCACCTCAAATGCACCATCTTCGTCCAAAAACTGGTCTTGCCTGAATATCTCCACACTTGGTGGATTTTTGACAAACACCAACGCGTGCGGCATGCGCCGCACTACACGTGTCGGTGGCATTTCACCTTAGAACCACTAAAACGAACCGAGAACCGAGAACGAACAAAATTTACACGGCTCTGTCACCACACCGTCTGCTTGACTGATGTTTTGAATGTTTTGACTATTCGGACGTCATCATGCATGACCAACTGTTAGCAGTTAAAAATAATAGCCATACACACATTAAACTGAGTACAGGAGGCTGATTTCTTACCTCTTTGATCTCGGATAATAAGTTTTGAAATGGTCTGTGGCGAGACGAGCGCGGAGAGCGTGCAGGCGCGGGTATTGTTGACATTGGCTTGACTGTTAGGTTGGTATTATTGTCGCTGTGCGCTGCGAGCAGGCTGTGGACTAACCGGACAAGGTGGTGGTGGTGGTTGGTGAGTGGGTGTGTCTGGGCACAACTCGTGCATGTAGAGTGACGGAAAACAAGCCTTCATATTAGTTTTCATTGCGAAAACTGATGCAATTTCAACTACAATGTCCGACGACAAGTTGCTGCCAAAGAAGAAAGCTAAATTACTGCTGAAAAACATTTCCAGAGGTGATCCACCTCCACCGGACCGGTAAGCCGCACATTATGAGAGCAACATAACCAATAAGAACGTGTGAATCCTTCTCCCACTATTTGTATTGTGTGTTGTGTTGCAGTTCGCCGTCGTCATGCGCTCCGCCAGCGAGTGTTCTATCTGTGCCAATGGTCGCCACAATGTCTGCGATAGAAGAGTTTGGACCACTCTATAGTACTGATGTTGTCACACCTGAAGTAACACCTTTTCAAAGTAAGTTTTGGCAAATCAATGGCTACACCAGTATTTATTATTGCTCCCTGCTTAAATTTAACTTTTTACTTTTCAGGTTATTTTCTAAATCAAACTGAGTCCAATCATCCTATTCCCACTGAAGCCATGAGTTTGCAAACCACCACTGGTTCTCAAGGTATTTGCAGGCGTTTCTTCGCTCTTACTTTATTTTGAAGTTTTTATTTACTGGTTACCAGCATTTTTCTTACCCTCGTTGTGATTACAGAAGTACCATCCACTTCTGAGTCTGATAAAACAGTTCGCAGTCATTTGAATATTGACAATGCACAACTTCAATCTACGATGGAAGGTGGGTGCATTTTCTGGTTTGTTGTGTTGTCTCTAGCTTCTACTGTTTCTTACTCACTTTTCTCTTTTTTTCCAGTTCCATCATTTCAGTCAAAGATGATTTCAAGCAACAACCTAGTGTTTTCAGGGTTTCAGCAAGGTACATCTTATAAGAAATTGTTCTGTAATAGGACCAGTATGCTTCGTTAGTGAACTCCATTAACTATTATTTTTTATTTTCAGTGGATATAGATTGGAGTCACTTTTTGCACGTTCCTGCTTTACTGGAGTCTGACAGTACTTTAACAGGTGATATTCCTGCTGGTATCTCATTTCCAGCACTTCCACATCAAGAGTGGCCTTCAGAAGATACTTCACCTGAACCAGTAAATATTTTGGGAAATGACCAAAAGATTTTAGGTTGTGAACTACCTTTCCATGACACTCTAGTTTGTATACTCGCATTTGCTCAATCAGTAAAAATGAGTGGAGCTGATTTATGTAAGCTTTTAGATCTGCTACATGTAATTTTCCCAGAAAGCAGTAAAGCACTGCCCAGCAGCAAGCATACGTTTTTTAGCTCTTTAAAGACAGAGCAAACTCCAGTGGAAATTTCATTCTATTGCAATGTGTGTTGGAAACGACAAGAGAATTCTAAAGATGTGTGTAGCTGCAAAAATAGCAAGATAAAATATTTTATTACTTGTTCCATCCAGTCTCAGCTCGAAAGAATTTTCAAAAGAGAAGGTATTAAAGAGGAACTTAACCACAGGTTTTCAAGAACAAAGGTGCATCCAGAGAACATTGAGGATATATACGATAGCTCTGTATATAAAACAGCTGAAGAGACTTTTTTAAATGGTACGCAAAATATTTCTTTAACTTGGTACACAGATGGGATTTCTATTTATGAATGTAGTACTTATTCTTTGTGGCCCTTTGTGTTTGTCATAAATGAGCTCCCACTTCATTCTCGTTTCAAAGAAGAAAATTTAATACTTGGTGGTTTATGGGGAGATTGTGAAAAGCCACATCCAAATATTTTTCTTTTGCCTATGTATAGAGAACTATCCAAATTGTACACAGAGGGTTTTAAAGTGGACAATGCAGTTGTAAAGGTCTGTCTCTTGGCTGGCACTTGTGATATTCCAGCCAAAAGTACCTTCATGAATATGAAAGGCCATGCAGGCTATGATTCATGTCCTAAGTGTTTCATTGTAGGGGAGAAGAGTGAGAGAACAAGCATGGTCACTGTGTTTCCTCATGCTGATGAATTGATTTTGAGAAATGCTGATAATTACAAACAATGTGTGCAGACCAGTGTTCAAACAAAAACGGATTCAAAAGGAGTGTACGGGCCAACTATTTTGTCATATATGACTTGTTCTGATTTTATTGATTCCGTTGCTGTAGACAGCATGCATTGTGTATTCATGGGAGTTTGTAAACAATTACTGAATTTGTGGTTTAACCCTAAATTTGCATCAAAACCTTTCTCTATTGCTGACAGAACTGCTGAAGTAAATATTGCGCTCCAAAGTTTAAAATTACCCCATTTTGTTCAACGTTTGCCTGAAGATGTTACAAAGCTAGGTTATTGGAAGGCTTCACTGTGCCGAAACTTTCTGTTGTATTTTGCTTTGCCAATCATGAATGGTATTATGAAGCCAGAGTATTTTAGTAATCTGTCCATGCTTGTTGAAGGCCTGTCTCTTTTAAATAAGCAAAGTATTGCTCCTGATAACTTTATAACAGCAGACAACTTACTGAAAAGTTTCTGTTCAGATTTCCAGGATCTTTATGGTATTCGGAACATGTCAATGAACATTCACCTTCTGCGGCACTTATCTAAATCTGTGGCAGATACTGGAAATTTATTTATTACTAGTTGTTACCGGCTTGAGGATTTCAATGGTAAAGTGTCTGCTCTGGCTCATGGCACAAGGCATGCTATTCAGCAAATTGTTACTAATTTTTCTTACTTGACAGCATTGCCTGAGCTCATCTCTAAAATGAGCTCTAGTGAAGCAAAACAATTTTGTAATAATATTTTAAAGAAGGGCATAAATTTTGTCCTGAATGAGAAAATTTGTGCCAACACCTATGTAGTAGGCGAAATGGACTCAAACTTGAAATATCGTGAGTGCCTCTCTACTTTTTCTGTGCCCAATGATACCCAAACATTCTCACGGCTGTATATGAATAAACTGCTTTATGTCAGCTTGTCATATATGCGGGGTTCAAGGGTATCCTCTTACTGTTCCTATTCTGACTTAAATGTAATGTATCATGGACAGATTTTGACTTTTGTTAAAACTACTTGGAACAATGTTTGCCAGTATTTTGCCCTAGTTTCCTGCTCAGTAGATCAGCCATCTGATGTCAAGGGTTATGTACTATTTCACCCAGGAGAAATTTTTCTAATTCCTGTTCAGCAATTGTGTGGTGTGACATTCTGTATAACTTCGAATAGCAAGAACTATCTCATTGATCCTATAAATAATTTCGAGCTAGAATAGGCCGTAATTTTTCTGCTGCTCAAATAAAATGGAAAACAATTACCTGCATCTTTTAGTTTTAATCTTCTCCTTTACACGCATCCCAGATCCTGTTACTCATGGTTGAAACTAAAGAATCCTCGGGGAGGTACCCACGGGGGAAAAAGGAGGAGGGGGGGGGGGGAGAAGCACTGTCCCTGTGAATTTCTCATACCTGACGGGGCGTGGGGTATCGCCGCGGCTGGTCTGGGCCGGGTAGCCGCCTTGCTGTTCGATGGCATACTGGAGTCCGAGTAGCGTCTTAAAAACGACCTTTTTTACGACCCAAAGCTGAGGCCAGCACGACGCCAGCATGACGCTAAACGGACCCGGCTCTGAGCACGAAAAGTAAGTCCGATCGCCACTCTGGCGTGCGAGAGGCGTCGGACTGAGGTCATACTGGCGTCTTCCTGGGGTAGTGCCATTATGACACTTTTCAGACAGCAACCTGCGATCGTGTTTCATACGGGAGCACGATTACCCACGATTAGCCGCACGCTCAATTTGCCCGGCCGCCGCAAAGTGAATATTTGGCACGCAGTCTGGCCAACGATGACAACCTAAAAATGGCCACACTTTGCTGCTGCGGCGCCGCGCCGCTTAGTCGGTCAGAAGACCGTTCCGGCGGCCTCAAGTCTAGACGCGTTTTGAGCTCCAGAGTCGCTAAATGGGACTCGAATCGACCGTGTGACCCCACTAATAGAAATAGATTCTTCGTTCGGAGAGCAATCCATTGGTGGCGGTCACCCGTTCGAATCGAGTCCCATTCAGCGACTCTGGAGCTCAAAACGCGTCCGGGATTTCGGCCGCCGGCGCCGGTCTTCTGGCCCACTGTGCGCCGCTCTGCGCAGACCGCTGCGACCGCTGCCAACTTTCCGGCGCGTCGAAGCGATTCCTAATTATCACTCTGGCGCCACCATCGGTGGTAATTGGATGCGCGATGAGCGATCGTGGATTTATCTGTCTTCGGGCCGCGGCGGCGGAAAGAGGATGAACTAACTCCGAATGCCACGTTCCACAGTGGGCCAGAAAAGGCGTTTTGAGCTCCAGAGTCGCTAAATGGGACTCGAACCGAACGTGTGACCCCACCAATGGATTGCCATCCGAACGAGGAATCCATTGGTGGGTGTCGCACGTTCGGTTCGGGTCCCGTTTAGCGACTCTGGAGTTCAAAACGCGTCTAGAGTTTTGGCCGCCTGCGTCGGTCTTATCGTCCACTGTGCGTCGGCGCGGGGGTAGGAGTGAAGATAACGATTGTGCGGTCGCGGGTTCAAAAACCGACTTATTTTTCGTTTTCCTCCTCTGGTTTTTCTGATTGGGTGTCAGGGCCAGTCCACAGACATTGTGCATGCTCTTGCTCTTTTCCAGTCGGCCGACGGGGATTTTACGCGCTGTGGGGTTTGTCGATGCCACGCGCTTGTTGGTGCGTCTCTTGTCGAGAGAGAGAGAGAGAGAGAGAGAGAGAGAGAGAGAGAGAGAGAGAGAGAGAGAGAGAGAGAGAGAGAGAGAGAGAGAGAGAGAGAGAGAGAGAGAGAGAGAGAGCAGGGGGGCGTGCTGGCAGAGATTGACGGCGGAGCGATCGGACAGTGCTTTGCTGGACCGGACGGACTGCACTCTCCCTTCTTTACAAAAGGAAAAAAAATTGAAAAAAAAACCACCCCCGTACTGTACAGAAATTAATTTAAATAATGTGCGAAACGTCTGTGTTACTATTAATAAATATTAGAAATTAAAAATATGTTTTTTAATATATTTTTTTGTTCTTTTGAACGGGGTCCGAGTGAAGTAGGCCATGGGACACGACGCGGGTCTTGGAGAGGTCAAGCCGGCGCACTGGTAGACAGCACTGCGAAACACAGTGAGGCTGTCCAGGGACGACCATTACTTCACTTTTATGAACCATCACAGCACATCGCTGCCTGCCTTTTAGTGACTGCCGGCCGGACATGCAGAGCCGGCCCGAAAACTGCACACCCAAAAAAAAAAAAAGTGGGGGAAAAAATGGGGAAAAAAAAGAACATTGCGCGAGTACTGTACCTGGTGGTCCCTGTCGTTTCGTGCGTGTTCGGAGCAGCGGCGGTCTTGTTTTCTTTTAATTCCCGCGATCGTGTTCCGACGCTGTCGACTGCGTTCGGTTCTGCTTCGGCAGGCTTCGGGGGGGCGTTCGGGCCGGCGGCCGGGCCGTTCCGACAAATTTATCACAGCCTTCCTATCCTGACTCGATATATCTTGCCAACATTGTTTCCGGTGCAGTGGGGTGCTCTGGTGGGCCCAGTCAGAATAGAGGAAGGGGTGTGTCTGGGAGTCTGGGGGAGAGGGAGGGGGAGGAGGGGGAGGGAGGGGGAGGGGGAGGGGGAGGGGGAGCCGGTGAGGTAGGCCGCCGCGGCGCCGAACGCACAGAGCTCGTCGTGGTGCCTACGGACCCATCCGCAGGGGCTCCTACTGGCTGTGGCTTCCCAGAAAAAGCCCAACATTAAAAATAAAAAATAAGAAAAAAAAACAAATTTTAACTTAAAACAAAGTAAATCCTAAAATAACCGAAAAAGGGCAACAAAAAAAAAAAAAAAAAGGTTTTGGGTTGGGATTGAACCCGCGACCTGAAAGTGTCCGAGGCCACGTGACCAAGCCGTCATGCATCTCTGTTGCAGACAACGACACGACGCCGGTGGCGTCGCCGTCGTCGCCCGACGACGTCGCCGGCAACCTGGTGGACGTGGACGACGACGCCGTGGAGCCGTCGGTGGGCTCCCCGGCGGCCACGGCAGCGGCCTCCACCGCGGCGTCGCTGCCACCGCCGGCTCCGAGCGCGGACGCGTCACGCGGCGGCGACATCGGCGACATCGGCGACATCGGCGACAGCCAGGCTCTCATTGGGCAGCCCGCCACGCCGCCGTCACCGCCGCCGCAGCCGCGGCCAGCCCACCCCTTCGCCTACAACGTGTCCTCCGAGCTGGAGCCGCAGGTGATTTTATTTTCTATGAAATTCTATATAGGTTAGGTTAGGTTAGGTTTTTATAAAAATTTATACGATTTTATCTGTATAAAATTATATACAGCAGCATGCAATCTGTATATGGTTGTATACAGCTTTATGCAGATATGTAACCCGTCGTATATCGCTACATACAGCGGTATATGGCTTTATACAGTCCTGTATAAAATTTTACACAGGTATGTGTAAAGCTTTATAAAGGGTTTTAAAAAAAATTTATACAAGAACCTTTATAATTTTTTTTACAAATTTGAACATTTTAATTAAAAGTTTATAAACATTTATCAACTTTTATAAGAACCTTTATAAAATTTTATAAGAACCTTTATAAAATTTTATAAAAAATAAAATGACCTGGGTCCGCAGCCCGCCGCCGCCACCACGGCCTCCATCGTGGCCATCGGGTTCGTGCAGCGGCCCGGCGCCGGCGCGGGTCCCTCGGCTCAGCTGCCGCCGCCCGGCCTCAAGAAGCACATGCACTCGGCGCAGGGCCACTTCGGGCCCTACTTCGAGGACGGCGCCGGCCCGCACAACGTGACGGCGCGCGTCGGCAGCGTCGTCACGCTAAACTGCAGGGTCGGCATGCTGCAGGATAAAACGGTCAGTAACATCTTTTATTATTTTAAAAAAATAAAAATAAAAAAATTAAAAATGGGTGGGACTTGAACCCGAGGATGATATTACGGCACCGGCATCGCATCCTAACGGCGCCACGACATATATGTTAAAAAAAGTGGGGAGTAATTAGGGCGGAATCGAACCCAGAGCACTTGAACTACGATTCCGGCGTCCCATCCACCTACGCCACGGCGCAGCGATGTAAACCGGACCGGCACCGCAAGTTGCTGGGTTGGAAGATGCGCACCCTTCTTGCGGGAACTTCATCCCTTTGACGGGCACCCGGCCGCCTAATCGCTTGCTACGTGGCCTGCGAGTGTGTGTGTGTGTGTGTGTGTGTGTGTGTGTGTGTTGCTCAGTTTATGTACACGCGCACTCACACAACAAACAAACAAACAAACAAAACCGCGCGTCTTTTCGCGCACATGGATCAAGGGACAGTGTTTGCATGGCGCTGCTGCAGCAAAGCCAGCAGAACCAGCAGCTGAGCGGTGCCTCTTCGCTCTAGCTCTCTCGCTCCCGTACGGAACGCCCCGCGAGTGCGAGAGAGACAGAGTGCTTTTTAGCCTGAGGGCAGTGGCACACAGTGGGCTAGAAGACCGGCGCACGAGGCCAAAAATCTCGGCGCGTTTTGAGCTCCGGAGTCGCTAAATGGGACTCGAACCGAACGTGTGACCCCACCAATGGATTGCTCTCCGAACGATGATTCCATTGATGGGGTCATACGCTCGATTCGAGTCCTGATAAGCGACTCTGGAGCTGAAAACGCGTCAGATATTTTGACCGCCTCCACAGTCCTTCTGGCCCACTGTGTGGTAGCGGCAGTCAGGAATCGGAGCGAGTGGCTAGGATAAGGTAATTCGTGGAAGTCTGCGCTCGCTGATCCCACGCAGCGCTCCGTCTCCCTCGCTGCACTCGCGGTGCACAGTGGGCCAGAAGACCGGCGTGGGCGGCCCAAAACTCTACACGCGTTTTGAGCTCCAGAGTGGCCTAATGGGACTCGAACCGAACGAGTGACCCTACCAACGGATTCCTCGTTCGGAGCGAGCGCTCCATTGGTAGGGTCAAACATTCGGTTAGGGTCCCTTTTCGCGACTCTGGAGCTCGAAACGCGTCCGTGATTTCGACCGCCTCCACCGGTCCTCCGGCCCACTGTGCGAAGGTGCGAGAGAGACGGACCCGAGCCCTGTTCGGAATCAGACTGCCGCGCCTTACGCTTTGCGCAAACGCAAAACCGCCGCGCCTCACGCTTTGCGCAAACGCAAAAATTGGATTGTGTGAACGCGGCCAACGCGGCGTGTGTCATCAGCAATCTATTTATTTACTTTTGCCACGGGCGAGAATCGGTCTCTCTGCTTCGCAGAAACGGCTAAGGCGGTCCACGACGGTCCGACACGGTGTACTCACAAACAGACTATCCTACACACACATACTCTCTCTTTTTCTCCTCCTCTCTCTCTCTCTCTCTCTCTCTCTCTCTCTCTCTCTCTCTCTCTCTCTCTCTGCTGTCCGCTGGCCGTGAGAGGTTCAGGGATCTGGGGGATTATTGGATTCCGGGCGTCCAGGGTGGGTCTGGTTGACACACCTGCCATCTTACTGTCTCCATTCACTACAGTGTCCATTCCGTCATCTTTGCTGGCCCTGGGTTCAAATCCCACGGACTTGGGGGAAAAAATCACGTAATTTTTTTTTCAGTTTTTCTGAAGCTCTCTAGTACTGATTGCCTTGAGTGTTCACCCCTAGAGAACCAAAGGAATTCTCGGAACCTTTATTGTTCCAGAAGGCTTTTATCGATTTCGTACGGCTGAGCAGTGCAGAGCGGGGCGGGAGGAGGGGTCCATTCAGAGACCGCCGACCGCAGCAGACCCATGGCATGCCATGCACAGCACGAGAAGCAGCCAAAGATTACGAAGAGAAATCGAAAATTACAAGTCACAGTGGATCAGAGGGCTGGTGGTGGAGGCGGTCAAAGTCCCGGCCCGGACGCGTTTTGAGCTCCCGAGTCGCTAAATGGGACTCGAATCAAACGTGTGACTCCAACTATGGATTTTTCTCCAAACGAGGAATCCATTGGTGGGGTCACACGTTTGATTTGGGTCCCATTTAGCAACTCCGGAGCTCAAAACGCATCTAGAGTTTTGGCCACCTGCGCCGGTCTTCTGACCCACTGTGCACTGTAGTTGAAACCGGTTGAAAACTGTGTCCTCCTCGGCCCGGCGTTCTTGGCCCAGTCCGGGTGCCTCGCCCGCCTCGCCCACTCTGGCTCCGGCATAAAACCTTCCCCCGAGACTCGAGAGGAAGCAAAACGCGTCTACAGTTTATAGTTGTGCAGCGCGCACACCACCAGGGAGTGGAGGCCAGTGTGAGGAAGACCACCCAGTGTTGCCAAATAAGTAGCCAAAAACTCCCGCGATGCACCAGTGCCGTAAGGGTTGCCGACAGCGTCGCCTGCCTGCTGAGGTTGGCAACCATTCCGTCACTGGTGCATCGTGGGAGTTTTTAAACCTGCGTATGTGGCAACACTGTGACCGCCAGGGTGGGCGCTGCGGCGTTCCCCGTTTTCAGATTCCCCAATTGAATCGCTCCGCGGCGGCCTCCCAGTCCGCGGGCCCGAGTTCGAGTCCCGGCGGCGCGCTCCCGCAGTCGGGTCGCATGTGGCGGCAAAACTTGGGCCAAGTTCACGTGCGGGCAACTTTCCCTATCCCGGGCGGGGCGGGGCGGGGCGGGGCGGGGCGGGGCGGGGCGGGTTGGACCCCACCGCACCTCTTCTCGTAAAAAGTAAGAGGGCATCCGTGTGTGCTGCTCGGCCGCGATTTCAATATTTTTCCTCGCGGCGCACAGGCTCGGCGTTTTCTTTGGCGTCGTTTTGCCGACAGCCCGTCCGCGTTTTTGTCACGGTTTTCGCCCACTGTGCGGCCGTCATGGCAAACGCAGAGCAGGAAGCAAGATGAGTCCATAACTGGCCAGACGGCCATTGACAGCCGTCTTTTGTTTCGCTCTGCGGCTTTTGCAGTCACCACTCTGTCATGCAACTTTTTTTTTTTTTTTTTTTTTTTTTTTTTTTTGTCGTGCTGACCCTTTATACGCCTCGCCAGCCCCTCCTCGTTCACTCGCACACCGGTAAAACCAGCCCACTGTGCTGCACTCGAACGAGACCGACAAAACGACAAAAGCACAGGTTTGTTCCAACTTAGGTTCAAATTGATTTCGCGCTCCTGTTTCGGACCACAGTGCATCTCCTCCGTCTACAAAACTCTTTTTGTTTTTTGTTGTTTTTGTTGTTGTTGTTGTTGTTGTTGTTGTTTTGGCTGCCCCGGGTGACTCGCCAGCCTCCCCTTCGCCTGTTTGAAGAGTCATTACGTCCGGGAGATGGGCCGGTGATTGGGCTTCAATGACTCATTACTCGTTACTCATTATTCATCACTCCCGTCAGTGAAGATAAACAGGAACATCAAGTAATTGTATTCCCGATCAGTGCTCCCATAACCCGGTTGTTTTGTTTGCGAGGTTCACTGCGACCAAAACTCTAGACGCGTTTCACGCTCCAGAGTCGCTAAATGGGACTCAAACCGAACGTGTGACCCCACCAATGGATTCCTCGTTCGGTGTGCAATTCAATGGTATAGTCACACGTGCGGTTCGAGTCCTATTTAGCGACTCTGGAGCTCAAAACGCGTCAGTTTTGGCTGCCGCGGCGCCGATCCTCGAGCTCCACTGTGCACAGGCGGACGCTTTTAGGCACACACTTGGCCTGGCCACCCCGGCATGCACTTTTTTGTTGTGAATTGGGTGTCTCGCATTATTTCTGACATTCGGAAGGGACTTAGTTCAGTGCAGGCGGACAGCACACAGTGGGCCAGAAGACCGCCGCAGGCGGCCAGCAGTTGCGCTTTGTGAATTGTACCCGTGCACAATGATGCAGAGGGCGCGATATATATTTCGGACCACCGACAGCGAGGAAACGCAAAACCAAAGGAACGCCGCTGGGGCCTGGCGTCTTAAGCCGCAACTCCCAAATTAATGTCTGTTCTCCCTCTTTTCGTCGAGTGGGATGTATTTTTTCGGACTGTTTTGTTTGTGCGTTTCGCTGTTCGAGACGGAGGGGGCTCACGCGCAGCGAGGGGTCCGGGTTCAAATGACGCTTTTCTGTTTTATTTTTGTTTTGTTTTGTTTTTCTGTCTTGATAGTATGGCATGTGTGACACAGCGTTCCGTCACAGTAACCCAGTTCCAGCGTGCACTGAACGCTCCCGGCTGCCAGCCCCGGCTTGCCGCCTCGAGACGCGGCGTATTTCCCTGGAGGCGGCCAGGCAGGGCAGCCAGCCACTGCGTGCGTGGGGCTGCTGGCCGGTCAGCTCAACGAAGCCTTTCCCTAGAAGGTTTTCCCTTGAAGGGTTTGCCTTGAAGAGTTTGCCTGCTGAGGCATTGCAGCGGCAAAATGGACTATGGCAGCCCGCGTTGCTTGCGCCTCCTGAGGGCTCGCCCCTTTTCCTCTTCGTTAGCTTTTTGTTCCGGAGAGATATTTTTCTTTTGTTTTCGCGCCGAAATGTGTTTCTGCGGTGCAGCGTGGGTTTGATCCCACGGCCGGCCGCCAGGCCTACGCTACGCGCGTCCTTGAGTCTCTCATCTCGTATCTTTTTTGGCGTCCGCCTTGAATCCTCAGTACACTACTTAATTTTTAGAGCGCTGCGTTATCTTTGCAGCCCACAGGCATTACCCACAGGCTTAAAGATGGTCGGTACTCGCAAAAAAGAGGGAAAAAATTAGGCTGAGGTCGTAGTCGGACTACCTGCTCAGCCGCACAGAACGGCTTCATCACCAGATCAAATATTTTTATTCAGAAGCGCTGCTTCGCAACTTCTTTGATTGGCTATGAATATGCTAGCGGCAAGCTGGACGCCTTCCTCGTTAGAATCGGAGCACGGTAGCGCTTGGATATCGCGGTTGCTTTACAGTCCGAAGGTCGCCGGTTCGATCCCCACCAACGACATTTGACTTATTAAATTTTCATATTTTTTTTTTTCATTTTGTTAATTTTCTTTTTGTTTTAATATTTTAATTTTTGTTATTTTTTGTTTGTTTTTTTTTATTTTTGTTAATTTTTGGTTGGTGCTCTTGTTGCAGGTGACGTGGGTGCACCGACGCGGGGACCAGATGCACCTGCTGACGGTGGGCGGCGCGACGTACTCGTCCGATCAGCGCCTCGCCCTGCGCTTCCGCTACCCCAACGACTGGCGCCTCGAGATCTCGCCGGTGACGCTGCGCGACCAGGGCCGCTACGAGTGCCAGGTCACCACGCACCCCCTGCTGGCCAGGATCGTCAACCTCAGGGTGACGGGTACGTCCCGGGTTCAAATCTCGCCGCCGCTCAATTAAATTTTTTTATATATTTTTTTATATTTTTTGTGCGAGAAAGTGATCTGCGTTGTTTTGGGTGTGGGGGTGGAGAGCGCACAGTGGGCCAGAAGATCGAAGGGACGGTCAAAATCTCGGTCTTCTGGCCCACTGTGCAAAACGGTTCTTAGACTTTTTTTTCTTTTCTTTTTTTTTTTTTTAATGAACACTCGCACTTCAGTGGTGGGAATTATGATTCCGCCTTGGAAGGGTTGAAAGTGAGTCAAAGAAGGTGGCGAGGCGGGGCGGGGCGGGGCGGGGCGGGGCGGGGCGGGTCCGGCAAGTAATGCGTGTCTAATGGATGGGAGTGCCGCTGGAATGCCTGTGGACCGCCTGCCTCCACCCGCTCCGCCTCGCGGTTTGCCTCGAGGAGCCGCCCGAGAATTCCAATTGGACCAATGTGGACACAGAGGATCCTTGAGGGGGAAAGGGGCGGAGGGGGAGGGGAAAGGGAAAGGGTGAAAGAGGGGAGGGGGGAGGGGTTAAGGAGTGCGGGAGTGGCGTGAAGGAGGCGTGGGTGGGCCCGTACCCAGTCAATCGTAGACGGAGGGATGCCCGAGAGGATGGCATGTAGATAGACAACTACTTTAAACTGCCGTTCAAAATTTTGAAAAAAAGATATAAATACAATAAAAGTGTATATTAATGACGCATTTAACTTGCAATTTAACAAAAAATTTCAATTTCAATTTCAAAAAAACATTCAATTTTATAAAAATGCACTTGGAAAAAAGAAAGGAGGACAGCAAAGCAGTTTGTTGGACCGTGTTGTGGTTGACGTTGAGCCGACAAGGTAGACCGCCGTGCACACTAAATGTCATGTACAATTTTGTACGAGACATCACAGTTTTTTGTGCACACGAAATTTTCGTACAATTTTCGTACAAAAAACTGCACAAATTTCCTCATTTCTGTGCGAAAAGTTCGTGTGCACAAAAAACTGTGACGTCTTGTACAAAATTTGTACAAAAACATTAAGTGCGTGGACAAGGGCGGCGTGTCCCTGCCCAGGACCCTTAAAGGACCCATCAGTCTCACCTGTCGCATCGGCGACAGACAAGGGTCTGCCCTAACAGTGCGTAATTAGGCCCGATTCCGAGAAGCTTTCGTCGCTCTGCCACAGTGGGCCAGGAGACCGGCGCAGGCGGTCCCCAAAAGTGACTCGACCCGAACGTGCGACCCTACCCACGAATTCTTCGATCGGCGAGGAATCCATTGGTGGGGTCACACGTTCGGTTCGAGTCCGATTTAGCGACTCTGGAGCGCAAAACGCGTCTGGAGTTATGGCCGCCTGCGCCGGTCTTCTGACCCACTGTGGGGTACAAGGAGAGAGACAGAGGGGGTTCGCTCTGCTGCAAGTCGGGGTGATGGAGATGACGAAGCAAGCCGCAGAGTCCGCCGCCTTGCACCGCGGGCTTGGCTGCACAGGCTGTCTGTCTCTGCCGCACTCGCGGGCCGCCCCGTCGAGGCGCGAGAGAGACGGAGCGCGAGAAAGAACCTTCCTGGATCAGGCTGCAGCCCCGTTTAGGTGTGACAAATGGTGGCCTGTCCCGCGGCCAGCGCCAGCAGACCCAGCAGGGCGTCTCGGCCGCCCAGATTGACGTGCAGATAAGGGCCGCGTTTGCCCCGCATTTGCCTTGTAGGTGCCGAGGGTTCAACTCCCGGCGGCTTCATTTTTTATTTTCATCTTCCCGCGGTGCACAGTGGGCCAGAAGACAGGTGCAGGCGCTGGCAAAACTCTGGGCTTGTTGTGAGCTACAGAGTCGCTGAATGAGACTGGAACCGAACGTGTAACCCCACCAACGGACTGCTCTCCAAACGGTGAATGTGAATCCGTTTGGTGGGGTCACATATTCGGTTCGAGTCCCATTCAGCGAATACTCTGGAGCTCAAAACGCGTGTACAGTTTTGGCCTCCTGCGCCGGTATTCTCTGGCCCACTGTGCGGTGTACCACCGCACTGGCCGACCGCTGCCGCGGAAGCTCCGACGAGCTGGTCGCAATCCTCGCGGTCCCTGCACTGCAAAAATAGAATTAAACCGTCCAGCCCAGTACTGTTAAACAAAGCGCGACACTTGGCCGAGTTTTGCCTCAAAGTTTCGGCGCGGAAATTACGCGAGTTATTGGCCCTGTCTCTGTCGCTCCCTGGCGGGACGCGGCGAGGCACAGTGGGCCAGGCCAGACGACCGTTTGGGCGGCCGAAGTTCCAGACGCGTTTTGAGCTCCAGAGTCGCTACATGGGACTCGAATCGAACGAGTGACCCCACCAATGGATTCCTCGTTTCGAGAGCAATCCATTGGTGGGGTCACACGTTCGATTCGAGTCCCATGTAGCGACTCTGGAGCTCAAATCGCGTCTGGAACTTCGGCCGGCCGAACGGTCCTCTGGCCCACTGTGCACGGGCGGAATCGGCCAGCAGCGCATAACAGATTCTACGCCCCGCCGTCGTCGCGTTCGCGGGACGCGGAGGAGTCTCTCTCCTCGGATCCGAAAAAGAAGACGGTCTTCGGGCGCTCCGCAGGGCGCTGCGGTCGGCGCACAGTGGGCCAGAAGACCGTTGAGGCGGCCAAAATTCCAGACGCGTTTTGAGCTCCAGAGTCGCTACATGGGACTCGAATCGAACGTGTGACCCCACCAATGGATTCCTCGTTTCGAGAGCAATCCATCGGTGGTGGCGCACGTTCGGTTCGAGTCCTTGTTCAGCGACTCTGGAGCTCAAAACGCGCCTCCAGCTTTCACCGCCTGCACCGGTCTTCTGGCCCACTGTGTGGCGCGTTGCCTCGCCGGACGGCCGAGCGGCGTGCGAAGGCCAGGCCGAACACTTTGGACGCCGGCCAAATACTACCCACTGGACGCGGCGCGGGGGCAGGGGCGGCCCGGGTGGGGGGGAGAGGGGGGGAGACCCGTACAAAAATTTTTAGTCCTCCTTTGGGTCGTTTTTAGGACGCAGCGAGTCCGCACCCTTAGACTAGGGCGCAAACGAGGCACAAGTAGGGTGCCTAGGCCGCTAATAGTAACCAAAACTCTGGGGGACTAGGACGCTAAGACAATGCTTCACCCGGACTAGGGCGCGAAGATGTCTTCCGATCGGGGGGCTAGTACGCACTTTGGTGCCCTTGTCTGGTACCTAGGGCGTTTTTCATACTCGCCATAAGGGACGAGTGCGCTACAAGGTATCCTTGTATGCAGGACTGGGCCGTTAAGAGGCTGTTCTATGCAGACCAGTCCCTCTGGAGTGCGCAAGTGTGTGACCTGATACGCAAAAAGTCCCTCGCGGCCAACCTGCAGGTATCGACATTATTTCGATGAAGTCAGAAGATCGTATGTATGTGTTCCCTACTGCATTTGACTCCTTAACGGTCGCTCCGAATGGAATTTTCGAAATTTTTGTCCACCATGCTCAGGTTTGGAGGCATTGTCGAGACAACGTTGATTCGATATTGAATCGATGTAGTGAAATTCAACAGCATTCAACATGATGGACGGTGGCACAAAGACGACTCAGCGTTGTTTGTGGGGCGTTTTCTACTTTGGTCTTGTTTTCAAACAATGCAGGTAAAATCGTCGTCGTTCGATCGACATCGGCATCGTTGTATCGAATCGACATCGTTGCAAATATTTAATTTCGAAAAATGTTGAACCAAAATTTATGCAAACTGAATATCATTTGTCTCGTGAAACAGTATGTTTCAAAGAAAAGCGAGGCAGTTTTTTCTAGACGACATGCTCAGTGCATGGGACTTACAAAATAATCATGGCCCCGCCCGCGCCGAAGAACTGATAGACATGGCATCGCACCTCTGAGTTCCTCAGGTCAGAGGCATAGCAGAGCGGTTAGCGAGGAGGACTCGTAGGAGAAAGGCTGAAGGTTCGCGTCTTGAGACGTCTTTTTTTTTTGGTTACGGGACTCGTACGCTTCTGGTGCTCATGGGCCTAAACGCGTACCAGTCCACGCAGTGCTAGGGTGATCGCGAGCGTACTAGTCCAGAAAGGACTAGGGCCCTTCGGAGGGCGTTTTTTCCTGGATTTTGTCCAGTTTACGAACTAGTCCTCCCCGCTGGGGGGGACTGAATGCGTACTGTGACAGGAGGACTGTTCGCGGACTCTTTGCGCACTAAAAGAGGACTGCAAATTTCTGTACGGGGAGGGGGGGCAGCAGGGTCGACAGAAGATAGTTTTGCGTAAATGAAGGGGCTGGGAAAGAAATCTGCATTCCGGAGGTCGAGGGTGTAGCATTAGGGCTTGGCACGGCTACCACGGCGGGCAGGGTGCGAGGACCAACGACCCGAGACTGCCAGTGTGTTCCGAAAGAGAGAGAGAGAGAGAGAGAGAGAGAGAGAGAGAGAGAGAGAGAGAGAGAGAGAGAGAGAGAGAGAGAGAGAAAGCAGAGAATGTGTGCAAGTTGTGCGGAGGAGCCATGGAGAGACCACCCCAGCAGAGTGACCCCTTAAAGGACAAATTGGAAACTCGAAGTTTGCTGTTTTATGTCCTTGTTTTAAACAGACCAAAAAGGCTTTTTTTTTTCTTTAATGTCCGTCTGTTTGTTTGTCTGTCTGTCTGTCTGTCTGTCTGTCTGTCTGTCTGTCTGTCCGTCTGTGCCGATGAAAAGGGCTGCTCCTTGAGCGCGCAGACCTGGCGCCTCCTCGGGGACCTAGCATTAGTCTTCATTCCTCCCGATCGGCCTGCAACCCCCCCCCCCCCTCTCCCCGGCGCGCCCTGTGCACCCCGTGCACACTGTGCCTCCTAGGTCGGACAGTGGGACAAAAGACCGATGGAGGCGGTCCCGGACTGGTTTTGAGCGCCAGAGTCGCTAAATGGGACTCGAACCGACCGTGTGACCCCACCAATGGGCTGCTCTCCGAACGGGGAATCCGTCGGTGGGGTCCCACGTGCGGTTCGAGTCCTGTTGAGCGACTCTGGAGCTCAAAACGCGTCTAGAGTTTCAGCTGCGTGCGCCGGTCTCTGGCCCACTGAGGGTCGGTCGTCGACGTCAAACCCTATACCCTGCTCGCTCACTCGACACCCGTTTCCTCTGTTTGCAGCGCCGGACGTGCAGATCGTGGACGAGAACATGCACCCCGTGTCCGAGCGCTACTACAAGGCGGGCTCCGCGGTAGAGCTGACCTGCCTCGCGGGACAGCTGGAGGGCCCCGGAGACATGGTGCACTGGAGTCGGGGCCGGCAGCCTCTCAGCGCGGGCGTCAGGTAAGGACGTGGGTTCGAATCCCTGCCACGCCGCAGACTTTTCCAGTTATTCGTTCTTTGTTTTTTTGTTTTATTGTTTCCGGCCGTCAGCCCGTTAGCGCAGGATTAGTTAGGGAGAACGGTTTCCAGAGGCCCTGGGTTCAAATCCCCGCTACGCGGACTATTTTTAGATTTTTTTTGGTCCTCATGTCGTGCGGTTCAGTGGTTCTGTGGCTTATGAAGGCCTCAATATCACTGCGAGTGGCGCCCGGGGACCCATAGCGCTCACAGCACAGGGCTACAGGAGAGAGAGAGAGAGAGAGAGAGAGAGAGAGAGAGAGAGAGAGAGAGAGAGAGAGAGAGAGAGAGAGAGAGAGAGAGAGAGAGAGAGAGAGAGAGAGAGAGAGAGAGAGAGAGAGAGAGAAGGGTGGGGGCCCTCGCCACACGAGTCACGTCGCCGGGGCGTCCACACAGCCTCGGACACCAAGGCATTCGTGATCGAACTGCAGCCACCTGTGAGTCGGTGCCGCCGCCGCCGCCGCCGCCTCCGGTCGACGCGCGCGCAAAGTAAATCGACAAAGAGAGACGTATTTTGTTCGCGTAAAAGTAACCGGCAGATACTGAACAAAACGCCGCCATCGGTCGCTGCATTATTTCGCGCTGTCTGTTTTCGTGTTCCCTTTAGTGGCGGTCCGTCTGAGGGACAGGCCGATTGGAAGTAATGAAAATAGCCCAGTAAACGCAGACACAAAGGGCTGCCCTCCAACGGGACACACCCCTCCCCCCCCCCTCCACCCCTCTTTCCCACCTCCCCCCGTGTCTCGGGGCCGTCCTGAATGTCACACTGCTTGTCTTTATGCAAAACAGCAGTTCGTTTGCTTATTCATTTGCTCTGCATGAGAAAACGACTAATTGCGGAAAATAAATGGAGTTCAATCGGTCCATCAGCGAAGGGCCCCGCCCCCATAGCCTGGACAAAGCCTCTATGGGCCGGGTTCAAACACTGCCAGAGTTTTATTGTGTTTTCTTTTTTCTCTCCTTTTTTTTGTTTTAAAACGCTGAGATATTGGCGAGGGTCCTTCTCCCAAGCGTGGGAGGATTTCTTTAAGGTCCTTCACCCCCACCGTGAAGTTGAACCCGAGTCAAAGACAGGAATTACATCCAGAGAGACAGACAAAGAGAGAGAGAGAAAAACAGAGCAGAGATGCTCAGCCAAGGTGATTCAGAAGCCGTTTCCCTGTGCAAATGAAGACATAATTAGAAGAATAGGGGGGTGGGGAGGGCGCTTCAACTCGAATAAAAGGTGAGACGCGTTGTTAGATAGTTATTTATTTGGAGCGGAAAGCTCGACTTGCGGTGTAGGGCACACGCAGGAAGAGCAGGCAAAGCTGTGCTTCCGGACCAAGTTTCCCGCCACTTCAAAATTTCCTTGGACTCCGGTGTTTGGTTCTTCTTCGTTGTTTCGTTTTCTTTGCACCGCCGTCTTTTGTCGGGTCCTCGTCCTCCTCCTCCTCCTCCTCCTCCTCCTCCTCCTCCTCCTCCTCCTCCTCCTCCTCCTCCTCCTCCTCCCCCTTTTTCTTTTTCTTCTTCTTCTTCTTCTTCTTCTTCTTCTTCTTCTCCGCGTTGTGGATGTTCCGAGTGTACTTCGATATAGTACTACGTAGTGGAGGGGATTTGGGGAACCGCCGTGGGAAAGCACACTGTGTCTGTGCGAATTTCATTCATCGACGAGAGTAGTGGAAATGGCAGCAGCAATGCCCTCTTTGCCAAAAAAATTATTTGAGGTTACTTTTCAACTGTGTTTATTTTTCTGTTTTTTTCTCCCCCTCTGATTTGCCTAAGCGTACGTCAGGGTCAGCAACAACAACTTATCGCTGACTTGAGTCAGGTGGATTAAAGTAGCCGTGCGGCACCGCCCGAGCCCCGCTGCGCCCGTTGCACTGGAGGGGGGGGGCGCGTGGGCTGTGCGGGAGGAGGGATGTTCGCTGTTGGAAAGCGCCTGCAAGCGGGGCCGGTGCCGTGCCGCTCGTGCTGTGCGCGGGGAGCAAGTGTCATTGTTCCCCGCAGACTGCGCGCCACACACACAAGATCCCGCCCGCCCCGGCGGCAGCGCGCCCTTTATCATTGTTGGATAGACGCTTGGTTCTCGCTCGGCTCGAGAAGCAAGCTGACACCTTCATGTGTCTTTAGTTTTAGGTATGTTTAAAGATTGAAGGTATCATCTGCTAAAAAAAGGAGATCATTTTGCAGCAATTGTGAACCGGTTTTCCGCGCAAACTGCGACAACACGAAGGGTTTTGAAAAGTGTAGCGCGCTTTCTCTCTCTCTCTCTCTCTCTCTCTCTCTCTCTCTCTCTCTCTCTCTCTTGCTCGCTCTGTGCGTGAATGCGCGGACTCTCGCCACAAGGGAGAGAGAAAGAGAGAGCGAGAGAGAGAGAGAGAGAGAGAGAGAGAGAGAGAGAGAGAGAGAGAGAGAGAGAGAGAGAGAGAGAGAGAGAGAGAGGAAGTAAGTGTGACATCGTCGCCGCCTTTGAAAAGTTGAGCCGAACGTGCCGCGCGCCGCGCCCGAGTTGTTCGAGTATGAGAAAGTCATGCCCTATCTGCGCGGGCCTTGTCTGGCCCACCGTGTGTCGTCCGAACCATTGTGGGAAGGGGAGGAAGGCTCACTGCCCCCCCCCCCCCCCCAAAAAAAAAAGGCACAAATTTGGACGGCAATGTGTCAGTACATAAATTCAAATATTTTTATTTATTTTTTTAAAAAAAAAATGGCCGATTTGTGACTCTTTTTTCTTTTTTGTCGGATTGCAGCACCAACGCCAGCACGGTGAACGGCAGGGTGGTGTCCACGCTGACGCTCCGCCACGCCCAGAAGAAGGACTCCGGCAACTACAGCTGCTCCGTGGGCAGCCTGGCCGGCACCAGCGTGGCTGTGCACGTGCTGAACGGTAAGCCTAGACCTGGGGTTCAAATACCACCGCAGGCGACTTTTTTTTTCTCTGCCCTTGCGGGGCGTCGCTGGCCTTTGGGCGGTTGGCGTGTCGAGTTTCATCTGCGGCGGAGTTGAGCCGCATTCCAGTTGGCCAGTTTGGCCCACTGTGCGCCGCGTGGTTGTCCGAACTATCCGAAGGCGCTGCCTGGGGTGCGGCCAGCGAGCACCCGGTCACCACCTGACCGACCTCTGGACGCCGGCCACCCTCTCGACCCTTCCTGGAGGGGGCTCTTTTCTTTTTCTGCTACCCCCGCCGAAGGTTCGGAAAACCACGGCCCCCGATGCAGACGACACTCTCTCTCTCTCTCTCTCTCTCTCTCTCTCTCTCTCTCTCTCTCTCTCTCTCTCTGTCTCTCTCTCTCTCTCTCTGTCTCTCTCTCTCTCTCTCTCTCTCTCTCTCTCTCTCTCTCTCTCTCTCTCTCTCTCTCTCTGAGTGTGTCTGCGGGGCCCGGCACCGCACCCGGCACGAGGGGAACCGGAAGAAAGGAAACTTTACCTCTCGGACAACGCCCCCCGCCTCCCCTCCCACCCTCGCGGTGGGGCCCAGGACGCTGTCGGAACGGGTTAAGAGCGCCTTCTTTCTCGGAAATGTTCGCCCGCCAGCACGCGTCTCTACATGACTTTCCTCCTCTTTCTCTCACTCTTTCCCGTCATCGCCGTCCAACCCCGCCTGCGCAGAAGCAGGTAGGCAACCCGGTCGGCGGGAGTGCCGCTTAGTTGCTGACCGTCGGGACAACCGGGTCGGCGCACAGTGGGCCCAGGCGGCCAAAACTCTAGACGCGTTTTGAGCTCTAGAGTCGCTAAATGGGACCCGAACCGAACTTGTGACCCCACCAATGGATTCCTCGTTGACTTCGTCGCGTCGTCGACGGGGAGGTCTCGGAGCGTCCGCCGCCGCCGCCCCATTGTCTCCTGGACACTTGCAGCGCCACAATGGGGCGGAACAGCCACCGCCGCCTTCGCAAAAAGATTCTTCTTCTCGGCGGTGGGGGCGGCCAGGCCGGCCTTCTTGAACGCGAACTCGCCGCGATGCCTCTTGTTGTTGTTGTTGTCGTTGTTGGTGATGTTGTTTTTATTTCAAAGTGGGTGAAGTGGGTGTCCGTCCCGCCTTGTTTGTTCCATCGAGAAAATAGCTGCATCATTTTCCATCGCGCGCACGATGGAGAAAAAACTCGTTCTGTTTATCTGTTTTGTTTGATTAGAAAAATGCGTGCGTGAGAGTGAGAGAGAGAGAGAGAGACACAGAGAGAGAGAGAGAGAGAGAGAGAGAGAGAGAGAGAGAGAGAGAGAGAGAGAGAGAGAGAGAGAGAGAGAGAGAGAGAGAGAGAGAGAGAGGAAAAGAGAGAGAGAGGAAAAGAGAGAGAGTCGTGCCGTGCGTCTGTCTCTCTCGCTCCTCGTCCAGAGAGACTCGCTCCGCATCGTACGTCTGCAAAGCCCTGCCGCCCTCACGGCCTGCCGGGCCTGCTCATACCTGCCCAAGGACCGCCACGGTGGATTCCCGCCTCCTCCTCCACCACCGCCCCCACCTCGGCAAGGACGCCAGACGGCCTTGATAAGGGGAAAGGCTCAAGGAGAGTGGAATTCTTAGCGCCAGACTGCCACCCCCTCTCACCCCTCCCCATTTGGATGTTTGTTGTGCTCTTCGCGAAAGACGACGGGGCACGAAAACATGGGCCGTGCGTGTGTAAAAAAACAGGATGTATCTGAATTCGCTGCGTGACACCATGGCAACGGACGACCCCCCCCCCCCCTCTCTCTCTCTCTCTCTCTCACACACACACACACACACACACTTACACACACACACACGAATTCAATTTTTTCCTGCCACCCTCGGCCACCCTCTCTTGATTTTCTTGTTTCACCGGCGCCGCTTCTTTATTATTTACCCTCGTCTCCTCGTTTTCGAGAGCTGGTTTAATGTCATAATTATTTTTGCATTACATTTCTCCTTTCCTTTTTTTTTGCACCTACACGACCCGTTCTGCTTGTGAAATACGACGAGCATGGTGCATTCGGATTCTAATGCCAAACCGTGGCCCGATTACGTTGGCCTCTTTAATCCCCGCCAACTACACAACGTCAATAACTACCACCACCACTACAACAACACAAACAAAAACAGCGACACAAACAGCAACAATAACACAAACAACAACAACTAGGACGCCGCTGAGCAGTCATCAACGCGCCGAGAGGCCACCACTGTTTGCGGAGTGGGCCGGGCCGATAGTTTGACCGCCACACCGCTGTCTGATTGTTCGGTGTTTCGACAACAAATGCGCGGTATCCGTCCATCTATCTCTTCATCTCTCTATCTATATATCTATACATCTATATATCTATCTATCGGTGCACGGAATGGCCGTTGGATCCCCGCCAACGGAAGATACATCGTGAGTCGCCATGACCTCCTCAACCCTGGCTCGGCTCGGCTCGGCTCGGCTCGGCACGACTCCTCTCGACCCCCTTCGCCGTCCAGTCCCAGTGATCCTACCACAATCCGCGCCCCCGCGCCCCCACCCCCCGCCTTGTAAGTCTGCTGGGATTGTCTTGTTTGAAACCGGTGGGTGGTCCTCGCACGGTGGGCGGTGGGCCAGAAGACCGGCGCTGGCGGCCAAGACTCTCGACGCGTTTTGGGCTCCAGAGTCGCTAAACAGAACTCGAACCGAACGTGGGACCCCACCAATGGTTTGCTTTCCGAGCAAGCAATCCATTGATGGGGTAACACGCTTCGCTCAAGTCCCATCTAGTTACTCAGGAGCTCAAAACGCGTCCCGGATTGTGGCCGCCGTCCCTCCACCGGTCTTCTGCTCCCAGAAAAATGATTTCTTGAATTAAGTGAAATTTACTCGGTGCAAGTAATTTTTTGCATTAATGTGCCCAAGTAAATTTCTGCTTTGAGTGAAGTAGAAATATTCTTGATACAGTTAGAGTTGAATGAATGCAAAGCCCATTGGCATTGATCTGTCACTCAGTTTAGCTTGAATCAAGTATTTTCAACGATGAAAAATATTTTACGTGATTCAAGAAATCATTTTTCTGGGTGTGGCCCACTGTGCCTCGTCCAGGAAATCACGTAACGCGGCCGCGTCACGTGAACTGTGCCCGGCAAAGAGCTAATTTCCGCACGATTACAGTGTCAGGCCGGGGAACAGGTCACCGCCCGGTGGCACCTCATGCATGTGGAACGCGGCGCCGCGCGGAGCTGTGTAAGCCTTTCTTTCCCTCGTTCCTTGACTGCTTTCCCCCTCCCCTCCCCCCGCCCCCCTCCTTTTGCTGCCAGCAACGTCAAGAATATCGCACGCGCGTGTTGGGGAAACGAGCTGCGTTTTTTCTTCGTCTCCTCTTGCCTTTTACTCTTTATTTATTTTTTTTTTAAATAAAGTTTGTGCGCACTCTGTACCCATTTTATCACGGCACGCTTCATGGTCGAAAGCGTTGACTCTCGTTGATCGGAGGGAACGGTCGCGGTTCGAACTTCGAGACGCGATTTGAGCTCCAGGTCGCTAACTAGGACTCGAACCAAACATGTGACCCCCACCGATGGATTGCTCTCCGCGAACGAGGAATCCATTGGTTGGCTCACTTGTCCAATTTTTTTTTGATGCCTCGCATCGGTCTTCTGGCCCACTGTGGGCCGCTGCCCTGGACGGAATCCCTTGGCAGTGCGATAAGGAGGCCCGAGGAGGCCGGTCGGGACTTTAATCAGTCAAAAGGGGTTGGGCGGCAAGGACGTGGAAAATTGGCCGAGGGTGCAGATAACGCGCAGCGGGCCGAATTGATGAGGGAGAGGCACAGACAGACGCGGCACCGACTCGGCGGAATGCAGTGGCCGCGGCCGCCTGGGCTGGACCGGTGGTGGGGGGAAAGTGCGGAGTGGTGGGGGTGAGTAGGCGCGCCGGCCGCCGGGGGCTTGACTCGTGGTGGGGAGAGGCTGAGAGTGGTAGGGAGGAGTATTCTGAAAAAATTAAGTTATTTTTCCCAGAGCATTTGTCTCCCGACGAGGGATGCTCTCGGATTGAGACCTTATTTTCTTTAGTGTAACGGGCGTTTTCGACCTGACTAAACAATGGCCAAAAAAAGGCCACCCTGACCAAAAAAAAAACTGTTGCCCGCATGGAGGACAGGGTGTAACCAGGCCGTACACTATTCGGTAGACCCGCGAATAAATACGAACGCCCCAAAAAGCACGCTCGGGACATCCGTCTTCCTTTTTTCTCCCGTGAGATGTAGCTGCCGTGCATTTAATTGCCAGGACAAAAAAAATGCCGTGACCACCAAACTTTTTTCACTCTTTTTTTTCGTCGGAAGGAGCCAGGCAGCTGGGCGGCACTTCAAAGGCAGGCAGGCGCCTCCGCAAACGTTTCTGCTCCGTTTTAATTTTGCGGTAATGCCGCTCGGCCCGTGGCTGCCAGCTCGGCCGGCCCGCTAGCCCGCCAGCCAGGCAGCCAGCCGCACTTTGTCATCTCCTCGGATTTGTCGAGCCCCTCTCCGCTTAATGAAGGAAGAAATCGCGGGAGAAAATGAGACGCTTTTTACGTGGCCTTTTAGCGTCACGTTTTACCTTGGTACGGGAGTCGGACATTCCTGAGACGCTACATTTTAACTTGTCGCCTTTTTCCCAGTAAGGCTGCCGCTTGGCGGATTGCAGTTTTTTTGTTTGTTTTTTTTTTTCTGTTCTCAGTGTGCAGCCCTCCGTTACGCTGGGCTAGCCAGGCCACGCTGGCTGAAGCCGACCCAATGGAAGGGTCATGTAAGGGCGGCTTGCGGACGGCGTGCGGGCGGCAGGCCTGCCCGGCACAGTGGGACAGAAGACCGGCGCAGGCGGCCGAAACTCTAGACGCGTTTTGAGCTCCAGAGTCGCTAAAATAGGACTCGAACCGAACGTGTGACCCCACCAATGGATGCACCGTTGGGAGAGAATAATCTATGGTGATGTCCACGTTCGGTTCGAGTTCCACTTAGCGACTCTGGAGCTCAAACCCCGTCATGTTGACCGCCTCGAACGGTCTTCTAGCCCACTGTGCCGGCCCGGCTAGCCTGCCAGGTGGAGCCAAACGGCCTGTGAAGCAAAGGGAGGCTCATGTTTTGCGGTTTAACAAGACAACCCTTCGTTACAAAAGGGCGACGTTTTGCAGCTAGCCCATGCCCTTAGTGCATTACAGCCGAAGGCCTCGATACGAAAAAAAAGGGCTTGACGGCCAAGAAGTTGGCCTGTGCGCTTGCCACCGCTCTGCTTGCTAGTATGTATGAGATTTTTTCCCATTTCCTAGCTTGCCTTGCGGTGGGGTGGGCGCTGATGGATCGGCTGATCCTTGCCTGGAGAGCCGGAGAGTGACCGCTGGAGAAACTGACTGACCGACAGCCGCGCTGGAGGGGCACCGCTCCAGCACGCCACACTGACAAAATAAACTTTAAAAAAATAGCCAGGGCAAGGCCTTTAAAGGCCTTTGGCCAATTGGCCTTGATGCTGAGCTGGCTTTCTTTGCAAATGCATGTTGGCCTATAGATCTGCACCTATAGATCTTGGCCTATGGCTATGGAGCCTGGCCTGTGGAGCTTGGCCCATAGAACAGAGTTTTTTAAAGACTCACATTAATTACCAATTTTATATTTAGGACGGATTGCACATTTTCCTCTATTGCTGTGTTTTTATCCTCACATTGTTTTTTTTTATTTATTTTTTTTCGATTTTTTAAGTTGATATTTTATTGGCATGGCAGCACTGCATACTGCTGCCAAATGTTGACACGGCCGCGCTGTCAACGCAAGTGCCGGATCGTCGGTTCAAGGGAGGCTTTTCCACGGCACAGAGAGAAGGCAACTGAAAGCGTGTTTTGTGCTTGTGTGAGTTTGAGTAGGTGCGCGTGTGTTGTGTGTGTGTGTGTGTGTGTGTGTGTGTGTGTGTGTGTGTGTGTGTGTGTGTGTGTGTGTGTGTGTGTGTGTGTGTGTGTTCACGGCCATTGAGCTGCCTCGCGGAGGCTAAACCAACACGATCAGAAGAATACGTGATGTTTGCTGACAGTGTGCGGGTAGGGGAGGGAGGACGCGTACAGTGGGCCAGAAGACCGGCGCAGGGGGCCGAAACTATAGACGCGTTTTGAGCTACAGAGTCACTAAATGGGACTCGAACCGAACGTGTGGCCCCAGAGAGCAGTCGATGGGGTCACACGTTCGGTTCGCGTCCCATTTATGGCGACTCTGGAGCTCAAAACGCGTCTAGTTTCGGCCGCCTTTACCGGTCATCTAGCCCACTGTGGGACGGGTGGCGAGTTGCACCCGGCGGGAGGAGACAGACACACAGACATACAGACAGACAGACAGACAGACAGGCAGGCAGGCAGGCAGACAGACGCCGCCAGTCATCAGGCGGGAGGAAACGCGTGCGCAAAGAGTGATTTACATGCTGTCACAGCGGGATTCGTCGCGTCCGCCACCCCCAGCAGGCAGGCAGGCAGCGGCGCCGCTGCACACCACCGCACCGCACGCCTACGCCAGCCTCCATCGGAGCCTACGGGTGCGACAGGGACGAAAAATGTCTCCGAACACGTCAGGGAACGTGAAGATCGATCTCGTCAATACACCATCGCTCTCGCTCTCGCACGCACCAGCACTCTCTCTCCCTCCCTCCCTCTCTCTCTCTCTCTCTCTCTCTCTCTCTCTCTCTCTCTCTCTCTCTCTCTCACACACACACACACACACAGACACACACACAGACACACACACACACGTCCCCCCTTCGCGATTGTACCCTTGGGGGCCCAAGCAAGGCCAGCCGCGGAGAATCTGCGGCCGAAATCTGGTCTCTAAAGTGGGCGACGCGCGGCGGTATCTGGATCGAGAATTTGTCTCTGCGGTCGCCGCCGCCGCCGCCGCGCGTGGCTTGCAATATCGGCGACATGCATATCTCAGCGCGTCTCCGCCGCAGAGAACCGACCAGGGAAAATGCAGAGTTCCTCAAGCGACTGCAAGGGGGAAACGACTGAGAAATTTTGCTGTACATCGGATAGGGATTTTCCCGGATAACCCGCGGATAACCCCCGGATTACATCGGAACATTTCTAGGATTACCATTGGATTACGTCGGATTACACCGGATTACCTCAGAATTTCCCCGGATTGCCACCGGATCACTTCGAAATTTCTGGTTATCCGGATTACGGATAATTTGCTGTACGCCGGATAACCGAAGTCGTTTCCCCCTCAAGCGACTGGCATTTTTATTTTTTTATTTTTTTTTTTATTGCCGAACTTATGCGTAAAAATTATTTTAATTTGTGTTGTTGTTGTTGTTTTGTTGTTGTTGTTGTTGTTGTTCTTGTTCTTATTGTTTTCATTGCCGGATTTATGCGTAAACAACATTTTAATTTCTGTTGCTTTCGTTGTTTTCGCAGGGGAGCTGCCTGCGGCGGTGCACGACGGCAACTCTGGCGTGACGTCCAACCGAGTGGCGACCTGGCTGCTCGCCCTGGTGCAGTGCAGCCAACTGCTGGCCAGCGTCCGGTGACAGTTGGCCTCCCTGCTCATGGCCTAAGGTGAGGTACCGTCAACTTTCGAGTAGTGCCTCGGGCCGCACAGTGGGCCAGAGGACCGGCCGGTGGAGGCGTCCAATACGACGAACAGACAGAATGATGCGCAATGATGGCAAGAGGACCCAGCTTTAAATCCCGTATGGATATCTGGTCTGGAATATTTCCATTCTGGTTTCTGATATCCATATGGTTTTATTATCCATATGTAAATTGGAACATTTTTCCACTCTGGGTTTTCATATTCCATTCTGGAAAAAAATTCCATAATGGACACTGAAAATCCATTCTGGAAACAATGAGATCCATAGTGGTGCATAAGAGGTGCATTCTGGTTATAGATTCGTCTCAAATCTTGAGCTTTGATAGCCGACCTGATCGACTGTGCAGAGGCTAGCACCCAGAGGGCGAAAAGGCAAGCCTTAAAAATATGTGATGTGCGGTTAGCAGTTCACTTCGCACACATAGAGGGGAAGAGAGCCCGCTCACCTAACTAAATCGCGACCCGTAGCGACAAGCGAGAGCCACCCAAGATTTTAAATAGCTAAGGCTACAATTATCATACAGAGTTCAATCATACGTAGGTACGTGAGTCTCAAGTAGACCTTGCAGTTTCCGTCTACTTCGAAGTGTTGGAACATTCTCTCCCGGCTTGGGGAGCTCTTTTAACTGCTTGACTAGAAAAAGCGACACTAGCGCCACCTTGTGGACGAAGCTCACAAAATCCACTCTGGAAATTTGGAAATCCATTATGGATTTGGTCCTTTAAAAAACCACTCTGGTATTTCATAATTCCATAGTGGATTATTATTCCCATTCTAGATTTGACAATTCCACATGGAAACTAAATTTCCATCTAGAAACATAATTGCCAGACAAAAGCCCAGTATGGAATTTCTCTTTTCCATCTGGATATTTCTAAATCCATATGGATAAGAATATTCCAGATGGAAACCTGGAAATCCAGAGTAAAATCCAGATGGAATTTAAAGCTGGGGACCGGTGGAGCTGGTCGCAATGCCGAACGTGGTTTGAGCTTCAGAGTCGCTAAATGGGACGAATCGAACGTGTGACCCCACCGACGGATTCCTTGTTCGGAGAGCAATCCATTGGTGGGGTCACACGTTCGGTTCAAGTCCCATTCAGCGACTCTGAAGCTCAAAACGCGTCTGAAGTTTCGGCCGCCAGCGCCGGCCTTCTGGCCCACCGTGCCCTCTGGATTTTGTAGGGGCCTGGAGGGGACTGGAAGGGCCGGCAGCACTCCTGCAGCTCGTCCTCAGGTGCGACTCCCAAAGCCCTCCGAGGTGAATGGGCTCAAGAGCCTGCGCAGCGTCGATCAGATAAAATATCTCAGAACGTATTGTGCGCAGGGAACTTGGTCTGTGATTTGTGTCCCCACTTCGAGGGTCTCGGTAAGGCGACTAGCACTGACTTTGGCCCCGGCTCACGGGTAGCACAAGTAGCAACCTGACGGCGACTGAGGGTTGACCCACTGTAACATATTGTGTTCAATGAATGTGGGAATGTGTTGGTATGTGCAAGATTTCGGCTGTATTTGCCACACACGTTGCCTACTTACAGGGGGTTTTGCCTCCAGATGGTGGGATTGTGTTCAAATTTTGTACAATGAATGTAGGAAGTTGCACCCCCCTCGACGGCGACTCTAACAGTACCACCTGTTTTATTACCGTTATCTGCACGACAAGATTATTTTTTTCATTTTTTTTTTTTCGCGACTTTCGAATGAGTGCCGACAAGTTTTTTCGTTTGCCGCGAGGCTTCGGCTTATGCAGGGGCCGCTATTACTGCGATAAAACCCCGCGTCGACTCTGGCGCCACGCGTCAGGTTGACGGTGCTGACCTGGCCTTGCCGGACTCTAGCCGTGCCGAACCCCCGATCTAGATAGCACAGCGAGGGGTACCTTACTTCGGAAATGGGTGTACACTGACTGGTGACTAGACCGAAATTCTACTTTGATCAGATGGGAAATTCGTTACTAAAATGCTGCAACTAAGGTAAAGTTACGTAGTAGCGCCGGCCTCGGCCAGAAGCCCGGTGTCGGCGGTCAAACTTCCGGACGGAATTTAAGATCCACAGTCGCTTAAGCAGGACTCGAACCGAACGTGTGACCCCACCCATGGATCGCTCTCCGTTCGAGGAATCCATTGGTGGGGTCGCTCGCGTTCAGTTCGAGTCCGGTTCAGCGACTCTGGAGCTCCAAAACGCGCGACTAGAGTTTATAGGGCCGCCTGCGCCGGCCTTCTGGCCCACTGTGCGGAGGCGAGATTTAATTTTGGCGCCGTGCGAGTGGTGCGAAGTTGCGGAGTGGCCGAGCGATACGGCGAGAGCTAACAGCGCGATCACCGCCGCGTCCGTCTCTCTCACTCGCCCAAGTTCGGCGGCCGGCGCCGCTCGAGTCGAAACATAAATCTTAAAAGATGGAGTTGGTTTTCATGAGGAGCTTAGTCCGCCAGTACCTCGGGCGATAAAGAGCGGGCCGTGCGTCCGCCTGGTCCGCAGTGGGCCAGAAGACCGCGGCGAAGGCGGTCAAAATGCCCGGACGGGTTTCGGAGCTCCCGGGTCGCCAATTGGGTCTCGAACCGAACGTGTGACCCCACCAATTGATTCCTCGTTCGGAGATCAATCCATTGGTGGGGGTCACACGTTCGGTGCGAGACCCATTTAGCGACTCTGGAGCTCAGAACGCGTTTAAAGTTTTTTGGCCCACTGTGCGGTGGGCGCCTGCTGATCGACGGGTAGGCAACATGCTCTGCACCGCGGTGGTCGTACTGCCTACCCGCTGGACCGCGGGCGCTACCGCGAGCTCGCTGCTTGCGCTCCACAGAGAGATAGGGGGAGACAGAGAGAGACAGATAAAGTTGCAGTGGCGAAATGAATCGTCTAATTCCTTTTTTACCACCACGGTCGTCGCGCGTCCACCATTCGTCTCAATTAGGGTGCTTCGCTAAAACGCAGTTAAACAGCGCTAAACCCCGTTCGCGGCGGCTTCGCACCTCGCCCTGCTCCTCCTCTTCTTCTTCTTCTTCTTCTTCTTCTTCTTCTTCTTCTTCTTCTTCTTCTTCTTCTTCTTCTTCTTCTTCTTCTTCTTCTTCTTCTTCATCTTCATCTCATTTTTCTTCTTCTTCTTCTCCTCCTCCTCCTCCTTCTCCTCCTCCTTCTCCTTCTCACGACAAGCAGCCCAGCGCCAAAAAAAATATGGTGGCAGCTAATTTGATGTTGAGCAAAAAAAAAATTAGTTAGGCCAGCAAGGATTTTTGGCATTACCAGGTGAACACTCGCGGCTTGCGGCCGGCTCCGCTGGCCAAACCCTTCTTCTTCTTTTTTTTTTTTTTTTGCAGTGCTGCCTTCGGCTCCTTCGGCTTCACGGGGCTGGAAGTGTATTGAAGGCGACACCTGGTCGGTCCTCGTTGAGAAAAAACCTTGTTTGGTGTTTGTTGCTGCCATTGGCTCTCGTCGTGGACACGGGGATATCAGCGCCCCACCCCGCCCCACCCCGCCCCGCCCCGGGCCCTGGAACACCCTGAGTCAAGTTTGTTCCACCTTGTGTGTACGACACGGATTTTCTGCCGCCAAAGTTTTTGTCCGCGGTATTGCCACTACTGGGCGCACAGCGTGAGGGGCGGCGGCGGCCTTTTCGGTTTGGGTGTTGGTAGTCCTGCTGCGTCCCGCCATTCAAAAGGGTTGCTTCTCTGGCGCATTGGCCGCAGCGCTACCAACAGCAAAAAGCGAGTTTATTCACTGTACGCTGCCGCGCGGTTGGCACCGCTGCACAGTGGACCAGAAGACCGGCGCAGGCGGCCGAAACTATAGACGCGTTTTGAGCTCCAGAGTCGCTGAATGGAACTCGAACCGAGCGCGTGACCCCACCAATGGATTCCTCGTTCGGAGTGCAATCCATTAGTGGAACCACGTGCTTGGTTCCAGTCCCATTTAGCGACTCTGTAGCTCAAATCACGTCTTGAATTTTGACCGTCTGCGTCGGTCTTCTGGCCCACTGTGCGCTGGGACTTTTTACGGGCGACGCCTGGTGGACAGGATGGTGCCAACCTGACCTGAGTCGGGCGGGGCGGGGCGGGGCGGGGCGGGGCGGGGCGGGGCCTGTCATAGGCTGGGCCGCCGCACCTGGCACCCTGCCGGGGAACTGCGGGACCAGCGGAGACCAGCGGGGACCGGCGGAGCTCGGCGGGGCCGGCCCGAGCTTTGTTTCATTTCCTGGCCATATTCGGTTGGCTACCCTGGCAGCGGGGCCGGCGGGTTGGCAGGCCCGGCCCGCCGCGCGCAATGGGTCAGAAGACCGTTGAGGCGGCCAAAATTCTAGACCTGTTTTGAGCTCCAGACTTGCTAAATGAGACTCGAATCAAACGTGTGACCCCACCAATGGTTTGCTCTCCTAACGAGGAATCCATTGGTAGGGTCACACGTTCGATTCGAGTCCCATTTAGCGACTCTGGAGCTCAATGACGCGTCCGGGATCCTGGCCGCCTCAACGGTCTTCTGGCCCACTGTGCGGCGCCGTCCGGCCTGGAAGTGCGGCGAATAAGGAGAAGTGATGAGAACGCCGGAGCAATCCGCGCATACCTCGCCGCTCCGTTGGCTGCCGTGTCTTGCAGGCGGCGGGCGGTTCCCTGTGATTTGTGGTCATGATTCGTCTCGCGGGAGGTTGGCAGCCTCGGAAGCAGCGGGGGGTGGGTGCACAGTGGGCCAGAGGACCGGCGCAGGAGGCCGAAACGCCAGACGCGTTTTGAGCTCCAGAGTCGCTGAATGGGACTCGAACCGAGCGTGTGACCCCACCGATGGATTTCTCTCCGCACGAGGAATCCATTGGTGGGGTCACACATTCCTTTCGAGTCCCGTTTAGCGACTCTGGAGCTCAAAACGCGTCCAGAGTTTTGGCCGCCTGCGTCGGTCTTCCGGCCCACTGTGGGATGGGGGTGTTGCCAGCTTGCCAGCTGCACCGGGCCGACCGGCGTGCCTTTTAAAGCCCCGCGCCATCGCTCAGGCCTTCCCACCGCCTTCATCAACGCAGTGGGACTGATGATCTGCCGCGGCCTGCCTGTCTGTCTGTCTGTCCGCTCGTCCGCTCGCCCGCACGCGTCGGCGGCACATGGTCTGCCGCCAAACTTTCCCCGCGCCGCGTCAGTTTCCTTGAGCCTCGCTCCCCAGCGGCGCGGCTCGCACACTGTGCAATACTTGGCCCTACGCACCCAATATCGAGGTGCCGCCCGCGGTGAGACTCATCTCTATGCAGGGGGAGGGGCGGATCCAGGCTGCCGTACACTGCACTGTGTGGGCGCCAGCAGGTGAATAGCCCCGCCCCGGTTCACAGAGGGCCAACCGGCGCAGGAGGCCAAAATTCTAGACGCGTTTTGAGCTCCAGAGTCCGTTAAATGGGACTCGAATAGAATGTGTGACCCCACCAATGGATCGCTCTCTGACCGAGGAATCCATTGGTGGGGTCACACGTTCGGTTCGAGTCCCATTTAGCGCGACTCTGGAGCTCAAAATGCGTCTACAGTTTTGGCCACCTGCGCCGGTCTTCTGGATCACGGTGCCACGGTGCAGCGCTGGGGTTGGAGGACTAACGGCGGGCATCCAACACGAAATAAAATTAAAAAGTTGGTCGGAAATGTTGAACTACCGACGGATTCAGCCGCAATGCCAACTCCTAAGTTTTATGGGTTCGGCGCGATATCTCCGCAATTCGCGGAACGGCAGCGATTTCTCATAAAAGACGTTTCTCTGTGTGTGTCTGTATGTGGGTCTCGGAGTGTGTGTGTGTGTGTGTGTGTGCGCGCGTGCGCGTGTGTGTGTGTGCGTGTGTGTCTGTCTGTGTGTGTGTGTGTGTGTCTGTCTGTCTGTGTGTGTGTGTGTGTGTGTGTGTGTCTGCGCGCGCGTGTGTGTGTGTGTCTGTCAGCCAGAGAGCGCGCACCCGAGTTCCTGCCAACATACCGCGACCGGTATTACCGCGCTCTTTTCCGCGTCCACCATCGTCGCGGCAAACAAAAACAAAGACATACAAAAAATTGTCGTTTTCAACGATCATTCACTGACGCTCGCCCGATGAAACATTTCCTTCTCCCGCCGTCGCACTAAACTGCCTGGCAGCGTCTGGCTGTGCTGGCCGGGGAGGGGAGAGGGAAGTCCAGGCTGACGTTATTAACCCAAAAACCCTGCAACGACAAGAGCGAGCTGTCTCTCTTTGCTACCCAACCCACTCAAAGCCCTGAGCTGTGACCACCGCGCCCCACCCCGCCCGCCCCGCTGCGCCCCACCCCGCCCGCCCCGCCGCGCCCCGCCCCACCCCGCCTCGCCCTAGCCGTCGCCCAGAAGCCCCTCCCGAAGGTCGCCCTCGCTGAGCCTACCGCAGCCAACCCGACAGGGACGTTTTTCCATTTTCTACTTTCGAGCCACGCGGTGGCTGTCCAGTATTTGGTCAAAATTCCGCGCAATTTTTTTTTTTAATTTTTTTTTTTTTGACCTAGTATTTTTGGCAGCTGGGCTGCCTTCCCCACCGAAGCGGACCACCTTCAACGAGCCGTCCGGTGATGCTTCTGATGCAAAGGACTCCACAAGTGTCCTGGCGTGCTGGGCGCAGGCTGGGCGTCGGACCGTGCGACAGGGCGGCACGGCGGCAGGCTCTATCCACGCCCGATCGGCCTCGGCTCCACGGCGGTCCGCTTCTTGGACGCGGTCCAGCGAGCTTGTTGTCCGTCACGAACGACGCCCCTTGATTTCTGGAGGCGTGTCACAGTGGGCCAGAAGACTCACGCAGGCAGCCAAAACTCTAAACATGTTTTTAGCTCCAGTGTCGCTAAATAGGACTCGAATCGAACGTGTGACCCCACCAACGGATTCCTCGTTCGAAGAGGAATCCATTGGTGGGGTCACACGTTCGGTTTGAGTCCCGCTTAGCGACTCTGGAGCTCAAAACACGTCTAGAGTTTTAGTGGCTTGCACTACTAGTCTTCTGGCCCACTGTGCACCCGAACGACGCCCTTGATTTCTGGATGCGTGTTCGGAACGGATGCGGAGACCGGGGACGGCGCGTTACGGGGCCGTTCACGCACACACCCTCACCGTCGTAACCCTGACGAGCTCGGCGACGACGCTCAGTGGTTCGAACGGAAGGGGGCCTTCCGTTGCTCTTCCAAGAGGCTCGGCGGATCGTCGGCGGATCGGTTTTGCTTTCCAAGAGGCTCGGCGGATCGTCGGCGGATCGGTTTTGCTTTCCAAGAGGCTCGGCGGATCGTCGGCGGATCGGTTTTGCTTTCCAAGGGGCTCGGCGGATCGTCGGCGGATCGGTTTTGCTTTCCAGGAGGCTCGGCGGATCGGTTTTGCTTTTCAAGAGGCTCGGCGGATCGTCAGCGGATCGGTTTTGCTTTCCAAGAGGCTCGGCGGATCGTCGGCGGATCGGTTTTGCTTTCCAAGAGGCTCGGCGGATCGTCGGCGGATCGGTTTTGCTTTCCAAGAGGCTCGGCGGATCGTCGGCGGATCGGTTTTGCTTTCCAAGAGGCTTGGCGGATCGTCGGCGGATCAGTTTTGCTTTCCAAGAGGCTCGGCGGATCGTGGGCGGATCGGTTTTGCTTTCCAAGAGGCTCGGCGGATCGTCGGCGGATCGGTTTTGCTTTTCACTGCTGCTGCTACACTACTCCTTCTCACTTTTCCTCATCTTTCCATTTTTTATTTTTTTTTATTTTTTTTTTAAATGCATGTTGGTAACATTGCTGACAGTGTTTGAAAATAAAAAACATGGTGGTGGCATTGTTGTCCTTTGTCTTTCGATGCAAAGTGGAATAATTGTTTGTTTTTTTTTGTGTGTGTGTGTGGGGGGGGGGGTCCTTTATTTTATTTTTTTTAAGGCATGTCTTTTTGGTCGAAGTTGGTAACCTTGTCTCTTCTCTGTGTGCAGATGGACCTGCGGATCAGCGGGGCAGCCCGGCGGTCTGAGCGGAGCGCGCCCAAACGAATCAACGCGATTTGCTGCGACGCTCGGCGTCGGTGCATCGCGCGCGCCGACCGGGTGGTGGCGCTACCCCACGCTCGGGGCGGCTTTTGCGCGGCGGCGGCGGGGTATCGCCAGCGCCGCTGCTTCCCCTCCGGGCCGGCATCGCGTCGCATGGCTCCATCGCGGTGCCGATCTTCCTCCACGCAGTCATTCGCCAAACCACTTACTGTTGTGGACTGGCTGCCAGCTCGGCCAGGGCGGCAGTGTTGTACAGTAGTTTATTTTTGCCCGGCAAGACGGACCAGCCCCGCCTCGGCCGGCTGCTGGACGCCGGACGTCCTCATGCAGGCGGTCTCCGAGAAGGGCAGGGAGAGCGGGTCTCGCGTCGCACAGTGGGCCAGAAGACCGGTGCAGGCGGCCAAAACTCTCTAGACGCGTTTTGAGCTCCAGAGTCGCCAAATGGGACTCGAACCGAACATGTGACCCCGCCACTGCATTATGCAGGGTTGCCACGCGTCATGGAAAACCTAGAAATCATGGAAAGAAAAAATTTGTCATGGAAATCATGGAAAAGTCATGGAAAAGTGTCATGGTGTCAGGGAAAATCACAAAAAATTGTGAGGGAAAGTATAAAAATTACCAGCCGCGCCGCGTCGTCTGCTTCCGGGCGCACTAGGGCGCCCGTCGTCGGGGTAGTTCCTTCCTTTGCCGCTGAACCATTTTTAGTTTGTTTTTTAACCTGGTGTAACCCCCCTTATGTTTCCCTAGAAAGTCATGGAAAAGCTCAATTTTTGTCAGGGAGAAGTCATGGAAATGTCATGGAAACGGAAACTCCAAATCGTGTGGCAACCCTGGCATTGTTCTCCGAACGAGGAATCCATTGATAGGGTCTTTTGGCCCCCTGTGCTTCGACCTGTCCGTTCACAGTTCACAGTATTTTATAAATCGGCTGTCTCTTTATCCCTCTCTCTGTCTCTCTCCCACAGCGCGGGCCGAGCCCATCCTCACCGCGTCTCAAAGGGATCTAAAGTCGCGTAGATCAATGTTTCAAGTCGAACATAAAAGTTTGATAATCAGCTTTTAGTTCTGGCCCGAGCGGAGGCCCGCCTGCGGCAGAAGTCCCCCCCCCCCCTTTTTCCTCCCCCTTTTACCCGGAGTTCTGGTCGGCTGGCTGACCGCGCTGCGAGAGATAGAGAGAGAGCGTTGCGATTCTCGTGTCGAAAATCGCTGAGAGCAAATAAACTTGATGGGACTTGCTGGAGAGGTTTGGCTCCGGAGACTCTTCCCTGTGGTCATTTGGCTCGGCATGGTGGATACACTTCAATGCACTGTGCCACAAGTCCCAGATCCCGGGCCCCGATTCAAACCTGATTAACGCTGAATTGTAACTGTATAGCCACACCACTCTCCCGCTTGAACCAGTCCCAATGTGCGAAGCGAACCCCCTGAATGACATCGTATGTAAACAAATAAAGCAAACACCTTATGTCGTGTTGATATTAATTCTAAGTTTAAGTGAGAGACACTGAAGGAAGGATTGTTGGTGAAGTTGTCGGAAGGCTGTGTGATCATTGCACGAGATTAAGTGGAGTGTTGGTAGCGTACTTCATCTCTCCACGTATATTATACTGCATACCTGTAGCTGTAATTTTAGATAAATAAAAGATTTTCAGATTGTGTATATGTATATTGGTTCCGGGAACTTTGTAAGCTAGATGAAATTGTGTCTTCAAGGAATAATATTTTTGACTAACTGTTGGTTTTAGATGTGTGTTATGCCGGTGAATTCGATGGACTGGCGTAGTGTGTGAAGTAGGACAAAAGTTGTGAATATTATATTATATACATATAAACATATTAATCACGCAAATCCATATCAAAATCTCGTTCCCTCGTTCTGTACAATTATCTTACGCTGATATGTTTCCTTTTGAAAATAAGTTTGCTGGTTGTCCGTTTTCATTTAGTTCTGATTTTATTTCTTCGCCGTGGAATAGTCGCCTGCTGGTGGAGTAGCGTTGCGCTGCGGCGTGCAGCAGGAACTCTACGATGTAATAAAAATGATGATAAAATAAAGATAATAATGAAAAACAATTTACTCCACGTGCGTTATCGCATCGCCCTTATTGCTTTCCCCGTCTTTCATATCACTGCCACAAGAAAAATAAAGAAGAGCACACACGACGTTGCACTGACAGTTGTTCGCAAAACTGAGAGGAAAACTGGATCACGCGAAATCGTGAGGCAGCGGCACGAAAGCGCCACGTTTCGAATATCCCGCCAAAAAGTGGGTACATTCCCCACGTGCGCATGCGCGGTCAGTTCTGGTCGTTGCCGAAAAGCACATAGAGAGTCACATATCCCTTATGATGTGGGCATTGGCCACACATTAATTTAAAAAAATGTTTATTTTTGTTAACCGCAGCTCTCAGTTACTGCGCAAAACATGCGAAAAGTTCATTATTAGCGCAGACCATGCGGAGACGCAGTGACATTCACAGCGACTTTAGGAGCATGTCCTCTGCTTAACTTCGTTTCCGGTTCCCTGTGGCTAACACTGTTGTCACATTTGTTACAGTGGTGCGATGTTTTAGCGAAATTATTTGTGTACGTACTTTTGAAGCAACGCCGAAGACTCATTCATCTTGTCACAAACACGAATGCTGCGATCCATGTGTGTTTTCAAAACTGACACCGGCAAGGATTTTGTGCTAAATATCGTCCATTGGTCCTTACACAAAGAGTGACCTTGCTAATGCCTCCTGAAGCATTATTAAATTTTTTATTTCCCATTTTCCTTACCTCGCCAATGTTTGCAAATGGGCGATTTCCCGGTCATTGTCTGTTGAGGTTTTTCCGCGGCGGTGCTCGCGAATTTCGCTAGTCGCGACGTTCTCGTTCTGTGAGGCACTTTTTCCTGTTAGGGCATTTTGTTTACAGCGGTGTAGAGCAAAGAACGCGCGGTTGAGGTTATGTCTCTGTTGTCACGGCGTTCTTTCTCACCAGTCGAAGTTTGATTTTACTCCTCAGTAAACTATTCCGACCTTTAATTATTTTATTTGAGGATATTAGGAATATTAGAATCTGAGTTTATCGGTTCAGAGCCTACAGAGTTCGGCATCAACTTGGAAATAAAAATAGTTATTAGCTTGCTTCTGTGTTTGTTTATCTTTAACAGACTCTCAAGCATTTTAGCCTACCTAGAAACAACTTGGATACAATTTTAACTATGACCTTTCCTTGAGCCCGGCGTAAATGCTTGAAGATTGCTATTTATTTTTCTAAAACAACTGTGATTTCAATCTTTGCATTTTCTCTTGCTTGCAGCCTTCCAAGAGCAGTGCACTCTATCTGCTGTGCCTTATGCTCAAACTAACCGTCTTCCAACATGGATGAGAGCTCACAAGGCTCCGTCGAATTGATTGAGGGAGTGGAGATGGTGACCCCTCACGGGGAGAAGCTGCGTGGCACCATGAGAGAGGAGTACATGCAGGAACCCTGCATTGACATACAACGTGTCTCTGGAGGCTCACCTGGGGCAACTCTCCTCTCAACAGACCTCATGCAAGCTCACATACATCCTCAGATGGTATGTGAAGAAGCATACCTGCATACCTGCATAGCTGGGATTCTCCATTTTTAAATTTTTTACCTTGATGTTGTTTTATCTTGTCACAACTCCTTTGTTACTGTTTTTCTAGGTGGAGGAATTTACAACTCATGGTGGGACAGAGTATTACGAACATCACATATTGCAAGAACATGACTTGGGTGATGCTGATCGACAACTTGTTGAACTGGTATGCAATTGATTGTATCCCTGGAAGATTAAGTGTGTGAAACTGAAACACTGGTCTCAACTCCATCTATTTTCTATTGTTCAGCAGGCAGTGGTTGAAGAGCCCCAGAATTTGACAGCCCCTGTAACGGTGGTTGGAGAAAAGGGTGAAATAGCAGCCATGCTGTCAGCCTATATCCAAACCTCAGGTGACATGACGGGCACTCACCAAATAATAATTGACTCCAGTGATAGAAGTGTTAAGATGTATCAACAGCAAAGACTGCCTTCCTTATCATCATTACCGCCACTCAAAAAGGTTTGTCCTAACATCCATGATTTTATTGACAAATTGAAGCTTTTGCTTTCCTGTATTGGTTCAAATTCTGGGCAATAACTGATTTTTAAAACCTACAATAATCCATAATTTTTGCAGGCGTTACCTAATTCAACAATACGTAGCCGCTATTTGAGGCATCAACCTCATCATGCACTTGATGATGAAGTTACACTGACTCCTATGCCTTCACACCATACTCTTGATGGAACGAATGTTATTGTCGGGCAACATATAGTTCATGAAGAGGCAGTTGTTGAAGGGCATAGGTTATTGGCCACAACAGATGCCGAAGGCCATACTATTTTGGTTGAAGATCCCATCACCCAGAAAATACTTCAAGAATCTGCAAACCAACATCGTATAATCACTCATGATAATCAAAGAATTCTGGTTTCTCATGATTCATCTATGTCCCACAAGTATGATGTCTTTCCAATTTGTTTTATTTCCTCTCTGATACCAGTGCTTTATCTCTGACCTTCTTCCACAGCTTGGCAACTACCACTGGCGGTCACAGGATTGCAACTAGTATAAATGGCCATCGACTAATGGATGTTCAGACAGATCATACTACACGGTACATAACTCATCAAGAAGCAAGTGTAGTCACAACCATGTCAGGTCAAAGACTGATTACTCATCCAGCACAAGTTCAAACTCAGACTGAAATGGATGTAGCTGAGAGGCTATTAGATGAAGAATCACCTGAGCATCAGATGTTGGTGCAAGAACAACTTATTCATGTTGTTTTAGACCAGAATGCTCAAGCAGAACTAGGAGTTGTGGTTCCCACACCAGGTCAGCGGGTTCTACTTCAAGGACCTGAGGGATGGACAACATGTAAGTGACATTTCACTCTGGTTTTTATTATTTTTATCTTCAATGCTTCCCGAGATTCCACTGTCACTAAGCCCCTCTTCCTTGCAGTGGACCCAGCAGGATCGTGTGAACCGGAGACCACTGATCATGACTCCAGGGACACTACAACTATAGTAGAAATTCCAGATCATCAAGGTACTTATAATTTAGCAGATAAAATAAAAACTTTAAGTCAATTAAAATATGCCGTTGTATTTATTTTGTCTCTCTGTTATCCTCAGGACTTATAGTGAAGCATGAAGAAATTGACCTGGCTGAAGCTATGGTGGAGGAAGTCGAAGGTTTGGATGGGTCTGTGGATGGCGTTGCGGAAGGCAGTGATGGTGACGCTGCTGTGGACGATGGAGTAGAGGACTCTGATTATGACGGTGAAGGTGACATGAGGACTTCCAGAAGAAGCCTCCCCCACAAAAAAAGGCTGTCAAAGAAACTGAGAAATCCCCGGAAACCTCAACCTGTGCCCAAGAGGTGTGAGCAGTTGTTTAAATATGTCCCATAAAGTAGGCTAGCTGTTACATGATTTTGCTCTAAATTTTTGTGTTTATTTTTCAGTGTCCATGCAAAGTGCTTCAAGTGCAACAAATGTGCTGAACAATTTCCTACGCAGGCAGCTTATGCAGCTCATAGAGTTACCCATAATGTATCAAACAAAAAAAGTTTATCATTTTCTTGTGAGATATGTGGCAAAATGCTAGCCAATCAACTTAAATTTTTTGAACACTTAAAAGCCCATTATGAACCTGGATCAGGGGTACTTGTTATTGATCCACCTAGTTCTGCAAATGGGCTTGTAAGTATAGAAAACGGGTCAGCACACCAGAAATTAGCTGATGGCAATGTGGTGAGGATTCTCATCTTATATTGGTCAGCATTTTCATTTACACTGATATATCTCTTTCTAATCATGTGCTTTGTTTCAGAATGAGGATACCGTTTTAAAGGACAACACACATCGTGTACATCAAAATGTAGTGCAGATTCTGCATCATCCGAAGCATGAGCAGTTACAGCAACATAATTTGCACGTGGTGTCTGAGCAGGAAGCCACGGAGTCTCCGAACCATCACCAAGTCCCACAGCAGCATATTCAGAGGCATGTGCCGCGTCTGTTGTCTCATCAAGTCCGACGCCACCATGAAGAACCTATGGAAGAAGAACATCAAGTAGACATGCAAACTATGGTGCTCAAGGTGGAAAGTGAGAAGCCGCACCACTCCATGCAGCAGCAGCAGCAGCAGCATCTTGTGCAAATGCCTCAGCTTCAAAATGGCCGGATGAGATCTGTGAAGAACGAACAGGAGAATCTCCAGACCATTCAGCATCACCAGCGGACTCCTCACCACTCGTCTCAGACAAGCCGCAGCACCCACCAGTCACAAGGTTCCTTACAGCAGTCTGTGTTAAACTCCGATCCTCCACCACTAGTTCCTATCCTACCTCCGGTCTCTACCATCACAGGATCTCTTAACATAAGTTGCCATTTGTGTGGAAAAAATTTCCGACGCCAAAAAACACTAGAAACTCACCTGAGTATTGCTCATCCTAAACAGGTAAGAGGTTGCAGAGGGCTGTTTAATTGCAGTAATGTTATCATTTTTTAAATTATAGTTTTTAAAAAAAAAATTGTGTTGTTTTTGACTTTGTAGGAAGATATAGAACAGTTCAGTGACCCTGAAGACATGATGGAGGGAATTCGCGAAGTTGTGGAAGCGGGAGAAGGTTCTGATGAAGATTCCCAATCCATGGTGCGACTGACAACACTGACAACTCACAGTGGTGACTCAGTGGACAAATCACACTCTGAGACTTGGTACCGCGATGATGATATATCAGCAACAGAAGCAGATTTGCAAGCGCTTCAGCATGCTGAAAATGAACAGCGGAATCAGGGACATATTCAGCATGAGGGAAATTCTCATCATCAGCAAGCGTCTACCCAACTGGAGGTGGCTCACATGTGTGATTTGTGTGGCGACGCTTTCCATTCCAAAGCAAGGCTCAACCAACATCTGAGGTAAATCTCGCTGACTTTTTGAAATCTTTTCCTGACCCTTTGTTCCAACATGGCAATCCAATAAAACACATTTACTGTACAGAGTGGAGCACATGGAGCTTCGGCAGAAAGGGAAAGACAAAAATGGTGAGGATGATGAAGAGTATCCCAAAGGCAAAAAGCTGCGCCGTCTGGCATGCAACCAATGTGACAGGGTTTTCAATCATCGTAATTCTCTGGTGTATCACCTTAGAAGTCATTCTGGAGAACGTCCACATCAATGTGAAGAATGTGGCAAAAGTTTCTTTGCAACTAGTGCTCTCAAGGTATGCACAATTTCAATTCTATTTTCTCTCTTGGCCAGTGCTTGAACTATTTGCTTAATTTTATTGCTGAACACTTTACAGGTCCACATGCGTTTACACTCTGGTGATAAACCGTACAAATGTGAATTTTGTGGCCGAAACTTCCGCCAATGGGGAGATCTCAAATACCACTGTACATCTCGCCATTCTGAAGAGAAGCAGTATCAGTGTGAATACTGTGGAAAAGACTTTGCTCGCAAGTATTCACTCATTGTTCACCGTCGTATTCATACTGGTGAAAAAGATTACGTCTGTGAATTTTGCCAGAAGAAATTTAGAGCTTCTTCATACCTTCAGAATCATCGTAGGATACATACAGGTATTTCTCGCTCCTTCCTCATCCACTTCAGGTACTGGTAAAGGAGATTGTTATGATTGATTGGTTCTCATTTCTTTCATCAGGTGAGAAACCACACCGTTGTGAAGTGTGTGACAAACCCTTCAGAGTGCGTTCTGATATGAAGCGGCACCTCAACACTCACAATCGAGAGAGGCAGCGTCTAGCAGGAGGAGCCAATGCCAATCGAGCAAACAAACAGGTGGAAGAGGAAGAGGAGGCTGATGTTGATGCACCAGACTCGCAAGACCACACTAGCCTCCATCAAAATATTCATATCCACGAACTGGATAACACTACTACAATTACCGTGGTATGTTCCATGTACTTACTGTCTGCATTATGTTGATAAAAGTTGATTAGTAGTACTAATGTGCACTGACCGTGGTTGCAGATGAAGACTGATTCCGAAGGTGCGATGGAGATCTTGCCCGATGACCCTAGCAGCCAGGGCGCTACCACAATAAGTCTGAGTGCGCACTCAACGGACGCAGGCCTGCAGTACGCCAGCGACCGAGACCCGCTGGATGGTCACCACCGCACGCACTCAACCTCGGCGCAGCAGGGTCAGCTTGTCTATGTCCTGCCCACTAGTTACTACATGTAGAGGATGTATTCTCAGCATCACTTGGCAATTTGAGTGGCAATGCACAGTACCAACTGTTAAGTATCTCTGTTACTTCGTTTTCTCTGTGATATTTCTGAAGTCCGACTGCAAGAGGCAATGACTGTGTCTCTGCACGGCTATCTTCGACCCTTCATGTTACCACCGTGATCCTCATTCGCAAAGTGTACATTATTGTAGTGAACCGATGAATTGTGAATACTGTACAGAGCTGCTATAATTTTGAGCATATGTATGTTTTTGTTGATTTTGAGGAAAATTATTGGTTTAAATTTATGTTGGGTCTTAAGATATTTGCTTTTATTTCTTTTCTCAAAGACACCATTTTGATTCAATCATTTAATTCTGTTCACCTTAGAAAAGTGCACGTATTTATGGAGAAGTGACCTGTTGTAGGGAATCTTTTTCTGGGCAAATTACTTTGAGCTCTCAGTCCTGCCAAAATGCTGTTCTTCATGCAGCATTTGTGCAGCATTACTTCATTTAGATTTTTATGTTTTCTTGTAATACTGTGGCAAGAAAATTGTCAACAGCATTGGTGCCTGTAAATAATGAATTGGATTTCTATATTCAATTAATTGTGTTTTTTCAGTTCCAATCAATATGTGCAACAAATATTTTGTTATTTGTAATCACTGCCATGATTTAGATGTTAATTTGTAAACCAACAATGAATTCCTCATTCTGCTGTGCATCAAAGCCCAATTACCTCTGTTATCGGTCACTTAATTTCTATGAAAGTGTATTTTTATTCTGACACACAACACTAGATAGTTAATGTGTCTGAAGGTGTGTGAGCTGTAGTAATGTATGTAGTGTACAAAGTACAAACATGTGTATCCTTATCTCTTTTTTAATTGTTGAAGTGTGATCTTGTTTACAGACTTCATGACACGTTTTCTTGAGGCAATACTTGTTTAGGATGATAGCTTTTAGTGCTGTGATTGTGGATTTACCTTTGAAAACACTTTGGTCCAAGGCTGTAAATATATTATGTCACTCCTGCATTGAAAGTACAGTAAGACTAGTAACTTAGGAACATATACAGTACTTTCAGAGAGAGGGCTTTTGTACAGTCAAATGTGTAAGTGAGGCTTAAGTTCTGTTTTCTTGTAAGCATGTGGTGAGACCCCATACAAACTAGAATCCTAAGTACTTCAATTTATTTATAAGGTCATTTCTAAGACATATCAGAATTACTTCCACAAAGTCTATTTTGATGAAACCATTTCTGCTTTTAGTTAGGGACATATCTTTTTCTGAAACACAAATAACTAGTAGATTTCACAACAGTTTGAAAGCATTAAACCTGGTTGGTGATACATAGGAAGTTTCTGGTATTTCACTTTGACTGTGTTAACAGCAGATATTGAAAATTTTCAACCGTGTGCCTCAGCTTTTGCATCTTAATACTCATTTATTCATATTCCTCCCTGTTGTTGGTGCTGCTTCAAGAACAAATTCTTGTTAATCTGTGGCCTTATTTTATTTTAATTCTCTTGTTGATGAAGGTTACTTCATTATTTATCTGAAACTGTGTGAATAAGGCCAGATGTGGTACATTTAAGGTATTGATTGCCCTTACCTAAGATTTGATGAAAGAGCCAAGCTGTTCATCTACGTACTAGCTATTTTATTTAATACGTAATTTTTCTTCAGAAATGCTTGCCCTTGTGTTTTTGAAAGTTCCCTCCATACCAGTGGATAGCCCTTTGATATTATTGTCGGGCAACACAGTGAAATGCTCACAACACTTCATTGAATGGAATTCTCTTCTTTTCTCATGAATTTTGCTCAGCCTACACAAGCAGATCTAACCTTTTAACATTGAATTGTATGCAAACAAATTTTTTTCTTTTGGAAGCATTGGTGATCATTGTAAACATCTACCATTTTTTTTACTAATATGAAATACTTCAACTCAGTCATGTATTTTTTAAATGATTTTATTTTGATTTCTGCATTGTTACATATTTGTATGTACTATCTCCAACTGTTCTTTTTTTTTTCTTTTCCTCTTATCTGAAACTAGTACCTCAAACTCCCAATTTCACTTCTTAACTGCTTTGCAAAGATTTATTGTGTTTTGGATGAAACTATACTTCTGTAACATTACAGTAAGGAGGTCTATTAGGATAATTATTGCTATAACACCAGACTGACCTTGGTAAAGGTCTCCTACTCTTAATATTGTATTTTATATTTTTGAGAGGTTCATGATAATTTTAACTATTAGGGCAATTTAAATGCTGATTTTACAAGCACAAGACTGAAAACGATAACCAAAGTGGCCAAACGTGAAAAGTTGTATTTTGGCCATACCATTTATGCTCGAAGTTGGACTAGAACAACATTGATCCTTGGTTGTGGTCTGTTTTCTTGTTCACTTTGTGGGCAATCCTTGGTTATTTTTCCTTCCTCTTCATTCATGTAGTGTCTCTTGAGATTGTCTCATGATCTTCCTCACATAAGGAAATGTGGAATGTTTATTGTGAGTGAGTTGCAAACAAAACAACTACAACTCATGGGTGGTTCGATTTTTTATGATGTTCTTGAAGTAGTTCTCCCTACCCTTCTCATGTGGAGCCATAATCTTAAAAACTATGTTAATATTGATAAGTATTTTTCTGAGACGAATGGTGGACTGATGTTATGTAAGTTAACTTTATTGGTCTATTGTACATTATGAAATAGATAACATACACCTTTGAAAATGCTTTATTTCGATCCTGTCGCCCTCGCATTCTCTACCAGCATCACTATCACTTCCACTGGAATTGGTAAAACTGTTTTTACCACAGCGGCGCTACCCCCTCCAGCACTGGCATTGACAATACTCCCTGCGCTGGGGTGCTTCCCTCCCCTCCCCCTCCTCTCATCCCCGCGAAGCCCTGCAGGCTCGTGTTGCTCGCAGGCAGTCAGAGAGCCCCCAATCGGCATAGAAATGTGTTCGACAACATCGCCACCCTCTTCAGATTAGGGCGTCTCTCTCCCTCACTCGGGTGCCAGAGAGACAGACACACCCACTGCCATGCCCTTACTGGACGCCCCATGAGAGCGCACAGTGGGCAAGACCGGCGCAGGCGGCCAAAAGTCTAGACGCGTTTCGCGCTCCAGAGTCGCTAAATGGGACTCGATCTGAACGTGTGACCCCACCAATGGATTCCTCGTCCGGAGAGCAATCCATTGGTCAGATCGCACGTTCGATTCGAGTCCCTTTTAGCGACTCGGGAGCTCAAAACGCGTCTAGAATTTTGGCCGCCTGCTCCGGTCCTCTGGCCCACTGTGGGGCGCGAGCGCGACACAGCCACTCAATCTCGACCATCGTAACAATTAATTAACGCACGGGGGGCGTGAACGTGGATGCGAGTGATACGGGCGAAGGGGAGACGACGGGGGAGCGCTGTCTCTCTCGCACGAGAGAGAGAGAGAGAGAGAGAGAGAGAGAGAGAGAGAGAGAGAGAGAGAGAGAGAGAGAGAGAGAGAGAGAGAGAGAGAGAGAGAGAGAGAGAGAGAGAGAGAGACAGAGCTGCTCCGATACGGCCTCCACCCGCCGCCGCCAGCAGCCCTGCCCGTGGCACGGCACAGCCGGCCCCAAATACATCAAATAAATTAAATGACTCCAGTGCAGCGCCGTGCCGACGATTGGCCGGTCGCTGCCTTGCACAGTGGGTCAGAGGACCGTTGAGGCGGCCTAAATTCTAGACGCGTTTCGAGCTCCAGAGTCGCTAAGTGGGACTCGAAGCGAACGTGACACCCCACTAATGGATTGCTCTCCGGACGAGGAATCCATAGGTGAGGTCATACCTTCGGTTCGAGTGCCCTTATTGACTGTGGAGCTCAAAACGTGTCCGGGATTTTGGCCGCCTCAACGGTCTTCTGACCCACTGTGCCTTGCCGCCGCGCGGAATTGCTCGGATTAACTCCCTGGCAGGACTTCCCCCGAATCAGACCACGACAATTGGCTGGTCCCGGACACACCGAACTTGTGACGCTCTGGTGAGGAAAAATTGCCTCCCAGTTGTGTACTGCCACCCGCGCGTACTTTGAACGACGCCACGTCTCTCGAGATGTGAGGGAGGGTCCCACATGTCCCACAGCGGGCCAGAAGACCGGCGCAGGCGGCGCCGAAACTCTAGACGCGTTTTGAGCTCAAGAGTCGCTGATTGGGACTGGAACCGAACGTGGATGACCCCACCAATGGATTCCTCGTTCCGAGGGCAATCCGGTGGGGTGACACGTTCGGTTCGAGTCCCATTTAGCGACTCAGGAGCTCGAAACGCGTCTCGGGTTTCGGCCGCCTGCGCCGGTCTTCTGGCCCACTGTGCGTCCCTACTCCCTCCCTCTCTGTACCCATCTCCAGTTAGCCAGTTAGCCCACATTTCAGGCGGACGGCCCTAAAGCACCGCTATCTCAGCGACCCGCAAGTCCAGCAGCCTGCCCCGCACAGCGTCCCCGGGGGGGCGTGTGTTTCTGCTTGCATGCATTGGGAAGTCGCCGGAACGGACGCCAGCCACGCCCCTATCTGTCGCTGGACGATAGGACTCTTCCCCCCTCCCCCCCGCCCCTCCCCACACTCACATATTCCATATTCATATTTGCAACCCCCCCTCCCCCTCCCTTCTCGATCCCCTCAAATAATATGACAAATTCATGAGCGCAGCAGCAACAGCTCATTTCCCTGGCGCCCTGTTTTTATTATTATTTCTTACAAACGCCATGCGGTTTTTTTTTTTTTTTTTTTTTTTTTTTTGGGGGGGGGGGGGTTACGCAGCCGCTGTTGTTGGTGACACGCCGAGTGGCGGTCCGACGAGGTGTGCAACATCATCACGCGAAAACAAAAACAAAACGTCATCAAGATTTGTCAAGCAGCAGCAGCAGCAACAACAACAACAACAACAACAACAACAACAACAACAACAACGGCTGGCAGGGTTGAAAGAAAAGGGTGGTCGTCTTCAAGTCTTCCTGCTTCACTGCGGCGATTCAACGCGCGTAGAGGAACGCGGACGAGCAGACCACGAGATCGCCGTCGTTTTGTCTCGAGAAGAGCAAAAATAAAATAAAACAAAATAAAAAGGGCACACGATGCCAATTTATTAGTCGGCTACTCTGCAAACTCAAGTGTGTACATAGTACACTCTTATTAGAGCATGCTTCCAAGCACGCTCTTATTTACAGCATACTTGCTAGGTACACGCTAAATAAGAGTGTGCCTGGCATGTACACGCAAAACAAGAGTGTACCTGCAAGTACACGCTAAAATACACTCGATTAGTCCTATCTTAAAGCATGGGTCAGTTTAAGTGTACTTGCAGGTACACTCTTATTTAGCGTGTACATGCCAGGCACACTCTTATTTAGCGTGTACGTAGCAAGTATGCTGTAAATAGGAGTGTGCTTGGAAGCATGCTCTAATAAGAGTGTACTATGTACACACTTGAGTTTGCAGAGTAATCATGATGGTAATGAAGGCAATAATTACAATGGAAGTGCAGGAAGCGCACACAAACAGGAAGACATACAAACCGCACAAAGAGATGAAAGGAAATCGGAACAACGGCTCGCAAATAAAGCGTCAAGGGGGGAGCTGCCCCGCGGCAGCGGCGCACAGTGGGCCAGAAGACCGTTGAGGCGGCCGAAACTGTACACGCGTATTGAGCTCCAGAGTCGCGAAATTGAACTCGAATCGAACGTGTCACCCCACCAATGGATTCCTCGTGTGAAGAGCAATCTATTGGTGGGGTCACACGTTCGATTCGAGTCCCATTTACCGACTCTGGAGCTCAAAATGTGTCCGGGATTTTGGCCGCCTCAACGGTCTTCCGACCCACTGTGCGGCGGCGTCGCTCTGTCTTTCTCGCACCCCTAGGGGACGCCCCGTGAGTGCGAGAGAGACAGAGAGCGCTGTTCGGAATGGGCCTGCGGGGCAGCGTGGGACATCGAGCTTGTTATCAAGACAACAGCCACTGATTTTGCCAACCGAAATAAAAATGATGCAGGGGCACGTGGCGGATGCGGAATAAGAATGAGAGAGAGAGAGAAAGAGAGAGAGAGAGAGAGAGAGAGAGAGAGAGAGAGAGAGAGAGAGAGAGAGAGACAGAGACAGAGAGAGAGAGAGAGAGAGAGAGAGAGAGAGAGAGAGAGAGAGAGAGAGAGAGAGAGAGAGAGAGAGAGAGAGAGAGAGAGAGAGAGAGAGAGAGAGAGAGAGAGAGAGAGAGAGAGAAATGGAGAACAGGAAGAAAAAGAAGGAATAAACTCGGTAATGGGGAGGGGAAGGGGTGCCCTAAGGTGCCGTGGCCATTTCGCTGCGGTGTGCCTCTCCACGGCCTCTGCTTGGCGACGGAGTGGCGATTTGGCCATCGTTTCGAAATCATAGGCACGGCTAGCCGGGCTAGCTGGCCTCGGCCAGGCCAAGGGGTGGAAGGGTGGAGGCCGGCTGCTCGGGCGGGGCGGCAACGACCCCTCTCTCTTGCATTAGTTCCTCTTCACGGCCAAATGGGCGGCACATTCTGGCACCAAGATGCAGATAGCAGGCAGCGAGCTTCCTAACCCCTACGCACAGTGGGCCAGAAGACCGGCGGATGCGGTCAAAATTCCGGACGCGCTTTGAGCTCCAGAGTCGCTAAATGGGACTCGAATCGAACGTGTGACGCCACCAATGGGTTGCTCTCCGAACGAGGAGTCCATTTGGGGCCACACGTTCGGTTCGAGTGCCATTTAGCGACTCTGGAGCTCGAAACGCGTCTAGAGTTTCGGCCGCCTGCGCCGGTCTTCTGGCCCACTGTGCGAGAGAGGCAGAGCCACCGCGGAGGCAGCCCAGGCCGGCCTGCCTGCTTCTGACTTTGCACGCTTTGCACGGGGTGCGTCGCAACCAGAGACTCGCTGCGGATGACGCCGAGTCTAAACCCAATTCGGGCATTGGAAAGTGTCCTCCCTCGTCCCTCGTTGCTCGCACCATTCCCGACAGCAACATTAAAAAAAAAAAATAGCAGCTAGAAAAAAAATATATGAAAAAATCAGTGTGTTTTCTTTCTCGCTCCACCTCGCTGCGTAGGCTAATGAGACTTATTTGCGAACATGTGGGCAGTGCGGCGTGCGCGGCGCGCGGTGCAATGGGATCGCCTTGTAACCGAATCCCCGGCCTCTGATTGGCTGCAGCCCCCGAGGCCACAGTGGGCCGGAAAAAAGCTCCGTATTGTTATTCCCTGGGGGTCGTTTGAGGGAGGCAAGGGTTGTGGACGCCTCCTCGTCCGTTGCACATCGCGGGTCTCGAGGACGCCAGGGGGAGGGGAAGAACTCCTCGCCTCTGCACAGTGGGCCAGAAGACCGGCGCAGGCGGCCAAATCTCTACACGCGTTTTGAGCTCCAGATCACTAAATGGGACTCAAACCGACCGCGTGACCCCACCAATGGATTGCTCTTCGGACGAGGAATCCATTGGTGGGGTCGCACGTTCGGTTCGAGTCCCACTTAGCGACTCAAGGGCTCAAAACGCGGCTTGAGTGCTTGGCCGCCTGCGCCGCTCTTCCGGCCCACTCTGGAACCGCGGGCCAGCGGCTGTCTCTCTCGCACTCACAGGGCACCCCGCAGGCTCCGCATGAGTGCGAGAGAGACAGACCGACCAGCCTGACGTACATTGAGGCTAATTCGACGGCAGTCGGCCTGATCGCTTTGACTCGGCGTGTCTGGATTTCGTTAATAGACAGGCGATGGAGGGGGAGGGGGGGAGGGAGGGGGGAAGACGCGCGCCGCCGGCACACTGCCCTCGGGCCATCCTCCGTCTCTTTGAATAATCCCACAGCCACACCGCGGAGCCGCCGGCTCGCCTTCTAATCTCGCCGCGCCGGCCTCTGACTCTGACTTTCGAGGACGCCATCACACAGTGGGCCACAAGACCGGTGCAGGCGGCCCAAACTCTAGAGACGCGTTTTGAGCTCCAGAGTCGCTAAATGGGACTCGAACCGAACGTGTGACCCCACCAATGGATTGCTCTCCGAACGAGGAATCCATTGGTGGGGTCACACGTCCCGTTCGAGTCCCATTTAGCGACTCTGGAGCTCAAAACGCGTCTAGAGTTTTGGCCGCCTGCGCCGGTCTTCTGGCCCACTGTGCGCCCTGCGTCGGGCGCCGGCGACACCGGCTTGGTGTTGAGGACGCCGTCAGCGCTGACCCTCCCCGTCGACACCAGCTGGTGCTCCGCGCCGGCGGCACCGGCTTGGTGTTGAGGACGCCGTCAGCGCTGACCCTCCCCGTCGACACCAGCTGGTGCTCCGCGCCGGCGACACCGGCTTGGTGTTGAGGACGCCGTCAGCGCTGACCCTCCCCGTCGACACCAGCTGGTGCTCCGCGACGGCGACACCGGCTTGGTGTTGAGGACGCCGTCAGCGCTGACCCTCCCCGTCGACACCAGCTGGTGCTCCGCGAAGGCGCGGCCTGCGCCCATTGTCCTGGAAAAATCTGGAGCCAGGAGCCGGAATGGGCGCTGGGACTGCGACTGTGAGGGCGGAGCGCGCAGCGTGTCCGGCGTCCCTCGGTGGGGCGGGGCACAGTGGGCCAGGAGACCGGCGGAGGCGGTCGAAATCCCGAGCGCGTTTGGAGCTCCAGAATCGCTAGACAGCACTCGAACCGAACGTGTGACCCCCACCAATGGATTCCTCGTTCGGAGAGCAATCCATTGGTGGGGTCACACGTTCGGTTCGAGTCCTGTCTCTCGACTCTGCTGTGCAAAACGCGTCTAGAGTTTTGGCCGCCTGCCCGTCCTCTGGCCCACTGTGCGGGCCGGGGCGCCGGGTCAGGGGTTGTAACGTTTCGTTTCAGTATTATGGCCACCCTCCGGCCAGCAGCCGGCCCGCGCACCTGCGAGCATCCTCGGAGCCAGGTTGAGCCTCGCCTCGGAGAGAATGAAATTGAAGTGGCGATCGCCCCCCGAAGTGCCTGCCTGCCCCGCAAGGGCCCCCCCAAGGGCCCCTCCAAGGGCCGCCGACCACCCTTGCAAAAACTGTGCCAGCGGCACCTCCGGCTAGTTAGAGTCTACGGCTAGTGCGCCGCTAATCCGCGGTTGCGGGTTCGACTCCCGCCCGCAGCCAGTTTATCTTTTTGACATGGAATCGCGAGGGAGGAAAACAGCAGTGGCGCAACTGGGGCGGCGTCTCTCTTTGTTCATTCTGCTTTTTTTTTATTGAATCATCCGCCATCAAACTGCAATAAGTGGTGTAAGCGATGAGCCGAGCCGGAGTCACTGACTCACAGTGTGGTCCAGAAGACCGACGCAGGCGGCAAAAACTCTAGACGCGTTTTGAGCTCCAGAGTCGCTAGACCGGACTCGAACTGAAGTGTGACCCCGCCAATGGATTTCTCGTTCGTAGGGTAATCCGTTGGTGGGGTCACACGTTCGATTCGAGTCCCATTTAGCGACTCTGGAGTTCAAAACGAGTCCTGCATTTTGACCGCCTCCACCGGTCTTCTGGCCCACTGTGTGACTGTGACAACCCGACCGCCCTCCCCAACCAAGGAGCAAGAGGGTGGCCTCCCCTGCCGCCTCCCTGCCTCCGCTTTGGGGGAAGGTGGGGGGGGGAGGGGGGGGGGCACGTGGGGCCACTGGATTGTGCTTGTCAGCGTGTCCGCGTTGTCACATCCAGCCTGCAGGCTGCTGCGCACTGCTCTCTCTCCGTCTCTCTCGCACCCACGGGGCGTCCCGCGTAGGTGCGAGAGAGACAGAGCGAGGCGCTTACGCTTGCAAGCTACGCGACCTGTAGGCCAAGCAGGGCGATATGCTAATTATGGGGAGCCTCTTTGCGATCCGGCGTGTGCAATAACAAAAGTTGCGCCAGTACTTTTAAGAAAATATTAATTTAAATGATGAAAATAAAATTTGCTGTAGTATTTGAACGCAGGTCCTTCGGCATAGCGGCCCGCTCTTGAGCACCTTGACCGCGTGGACCTTTGCAGTGTTCATGCGAGAGCACGCCTGGCCAGAGACCGGCATTGGGAGGGTAAAACTCCGAAGAATACCCAGAGGCAAAAAAGTGGTGTGAGTTGGGGTCGGTGGCGCCGGCTCGGACCTGCGACACCTTCGCCACCGAACTGCTGCCGTCGAGCCAAACCGCGCTCTGATTGGCTCCGGCGCTGTGGCTGGCTGCGGCCGGCTCTCTAGCAGACGGACTTGGCTTGGCCAGACGCGCTCTCATTGGATGGGTGTTGGATGGGTAAGTTCACCCGGCGGGCGGGCCCGGGCGGGCGCTGGCCTAGCGGGCGGGCTTGGGCGGGCATCTGAAGCCGAGCCGCGCTGGGCGCGCTAGAGCTGCAATACCCGCCCAATGCCGCTCTCTGCGCCTGGCACGGCACAGGGGCCAGACGACCGGCGCAGGCGTCCAAAACTGTAGACGCGTCAAGGGCTCTAGAGAGTCTGTAAACAAGACCCGAACAGCACGTCGTGTGACCGCACCAATGGATTCCTCGTTCGGAGAGCAATCTATCAGTGAGGTCACGCGTTCGGTTCGAGGCCCATTTTGCGACTCTGGAGCTCAAAACCCGTCCGGGGATTTTGACCGCCTCCACTAGTCTTCTGGCACACTGTGCACGGGCTGCTACTGTTGATGCACTTTAAAAGCGAAACCCCGCGCACCCCGGGACGGAACAAGGAGAGCCTAGTCAATCCGATCCAGATTATGTGCCGTAATCCTCTAATGCACCCACACTGCTATAAATATTTGGTGAACCGGAGGGGAGCGGCGAGGCGTGGCGCAGGTACACGTTGACACAAAGAAACGCCGCCGCCGCCGCACAGTGGGCCAGAAGAGGGAGGGAGGGGGGGGGGGGGGAAGCGGATGATGCCTGGCTGCTGAAATATACCGGCTGCGAGATCTGGAGAAGCAGTCCTAGAAGGAGTCTGAGAGGATGAAAGGGAGAATACGTACTTGCGTCCGGGAGTCAAGCTCTTGATGAGGGCGGCCGCACAGTGGGCCGAAAGACCGCCGCAGGCGGCCGAAACTCTAGACGCGTTTTGAGCTCCAGAGTCGCAGAATGAGACTCGAACCGAACGTGTGACCCCACCAATGGATTCCTCGTTCGGAGAGTAATCCATTAGGTGGGGTCACACGTTCGGTTCGAGTCCCATTTAGCGACTCTGGAGCTGAAAACGCGTCTAGAATTTTGGCCGCCTGCGCCGGTCCTCTGGCCCACTGTGGGCCGGGTTGCAGTGGCCGAGGCCGCCGTGGCGCGGCGACTCCAAAGGTCCAAAGGTAAGGATCTTGTTGTGTTGTGGCGGGGAGTGGTGGCCGAGGCCGGGACTCACTGACCTGCCGGCTCCATCGGAGTGCTCTCCACTGGCCTTCGAGTCCACCAGTGCTGCCAGATGGAGGGATTTTTCCCACAAATCGGGAATTCAAAATTAGAAAAGGGAAATTCTTTCCGTAAAAAGGGATTTTTTACGGACTAAATCTTGTCATTTTGCTAGGGTTTTTCACAAAAATTAGCCAAAAATGCCAAAATTGGGAAAAATGGGAGGAAAACGGGAAATTTTTATCTTGGATTGAGGGATAAGTCGTAGACCCGATCTGGGAGCACTGGAGCCCACTGTGCTTGCCGACGCGCCGAGGAGCGACGCTCCGATCGAGAAATTGAATAATTTGAGGTTATGAGCGGTGCGGAGCAAGTGGTTGACGGACGTTCCCGTTCAAGTTGTGGATTCATATCTGCGGCGGTCAGGCCGGCCAGCCAATGAGAGGCCATCGACGGGCACGCCGGCCTATCAGGGCCGCCATCCACCCGCCGAGCCAGCCCGCCGCACGCACGCCCCGCCCTGTCCGACGTCCCATTTGACCGCGTGTGAGCAGTTTGACACCTGTAGTGAGAAGCTCTGGCCCATTTGGCGCCTTTTGTCGGCACTGTAGTCCCATTTGACACCCAGCACCGTAAAACGAAGCACTTTTGAGATTTTTTTAATTTTTTTTTTTTAAATAAAATTGTGAAGGTTGTTGTGTTGCCATGGACCTGAGGGTTGAAATTTATCATCTACCCACCTTTAGCTTCAATCTGACGCCAATTCCAGATATCTACGCCTCACCGTTTTTACAGTGGAGGGCCCAAAGCAGTGCCCGAAATTACCCCGTGTTTTGGGGTAATTTCGAGCACCCCAGGAAAAAAAAACGACTTGTTCTGATTTTGATCTTAAAATCAATAATTGTCTCTTTCTTTTGAGCTTATGTGATAAAATGTAAAATTCGTAAGGATGTTTCGTAAGCAGTTTGACACCTGGAGGAAGCCTCTCTAACCCATTTGATACCTGTAGTGAGAAGTTTGATGCCCAGTTTAGTCCTATCTGACCGCGTGTGAGAAATGAGAAGCTCTGCCACATTTGACTCCCAGTGCAGTCCCATTTGACACCTCGAGGCCCCCTTCGCGCGCGGCGGAAACATTTTCGGCGAGTGGCCGCAGTAAATGACGAGCAATGCTGTTTCCAACGCGTAGCCGTGTGAAAGGTCACACTCATCAGGCTGCGCGCGCTGCGAGCGCCTCGGCCGTCTCTCTCGCACACCGGTGGCACCGCCGCGCCACACAAAGACAGAGACGGAGGCGGCGCGCAGTGGGCCAGAAGACAGTTCAGGCGGCCAACATCCCGGACACGTTTTGAGCTCCAGAGTCGCTAAATGAGACTCGAACCAAACGTGCGACCCCATCAACGGCTTGTTCTCCGAACGAGCAATCCATCGGTGGGGTCACACGTTCGGTTCGAGTCCCATTCAGCGACTCTGGAGCTCAAAACGCGTCGACAGTCGTGGCCGCCTGCGCCGGTCTTCTGGCCCACTGTGCGGCGGCGTCTCTGAAACGCGTCCGAGGCATGTCCAGGACCGGGCAGCGAGCGGCGAGGCACTGGTACAGGTGTGAGCGTGGTCATGTTGGGGGGTGGAGTGGGGGTAGATACCTCGGGGCGGCGGCGGCGGCTTCGCTTGCCTCGGTCCGGCTCGGCTCGGCGCCCCCGCGCCGGCGCGGCTGCGCTCGGCCGCGGCTCGGCTCGGCTCGGCTCGGCTCGCCGCGGAGTCTTTGGAGGACCCTCCTCAGTTCGCTGCCCGCCGCAGCGCCGCACGCGTCGCGTCGCCGTCCGCCCCGCCGCGCCAGACCGCGACGTCGTGTGACGAGTTCGCTTCCGTGTCGAGAAAGTGCTGTGCAGTGAGTGTGCGTGTGTGTGTGTGTGTGTGTCCGCGCGCGTGCGGGAGTGCGCCAGGATTGCGCCGGATTTGAACCACCCGGAGTACGACGGTGTCCCTGCGCCTCCGGCAGCGCACAGTGCACCAGCAGGCCGGGTCCAGCCGGGCGACTCGCCGACACCAGGTACGCAGCAGCCGCGGTGCGTGCGGTGCGCAGGAACAAGTCGTTGTTCTTGTTGCGTTTCGCTTCTGCATTGCGCCTCAACCGACCCGGCGCGGCGCAGCAGCGAGATGAGTTGGTCGTGTTGAACGAGGCACAGTGGGCCAGGAGACCGGTCGAAGCGGTCAGAATCCCCCGGCCGCGTTTTGAGCTCCAGAGTCGCTAAGGTGGGACTCGAACCGAACGTGTGACCCCACCAATGGATTCCTCGTTCGGAGAGCAAGTCACTGGTGGGGTCACACGTTCGGTTCGAGTCCCATCTAGCGACTCTGGAGCTCAAAACGCGCGTCGAGAGTTTCGGCCGCCTGCCGCCGGTCCTCTGGCCCACTGTGAGACGAGGCGCCCAGCGCGGCCGCGGCCGGTCGAATGGGGCAATGCCGTCGGCCCTCCATTACACTGCAGGGCCCGCCCACGCGTCAAATTAGCCTCCGATTTATTGATTGGGTGATCTAAACGCGCGGCCTTTGGAGCGGCGGTGCGGCGGCGCGGCTCAAAACACAAGGTAACTGAACGGGGTACGGCGGCTGGAGTCTCGCAGCCCCCCTCCTCTCTCTCTCTCTCTCTCTCTCTCTCTCTCTCTCTCTCTCTCTCTCTCTCTCTCTCTCTCTCTCTCTCTCTCTCTCTCTCTCGCACCTCGTCGGGGCGAGCCATGAGTGCGAGAGAAACATGCCCACTGGGATCGATTCATCGATTCAAAATCCATGTTGAGCAGCAGGCTCCGTTTTAATTAGCACACCTGGCCGCCCTTGTTTTGAATCGAACACTGAAATTGCATCGACCGAGTTATCGTCTTGGGAATAGCAAATGCGGTGCCGGCCTGATCCTAATGAAGGGGAGGGAGAGAGAGAGAGAGAGAGAGAGAGAGAGAGAGAGAGAGAGAGAGAGAGAAGCAGGCATACACATACATACATATACAGCGAAAAGGAGAGAGAATATCCAGTGCTATGGATTCGAACGGGAGGGTGTCTTTGTCTGCAGTATGCAGAACCACCTCTGCGCCTCCGTAGTCGTGGTGCACAGTGGTCCAGAAGACTGGCGTAGGCGTCCAAAATCCGATGCGTTTTAAACTCCAAAGTCCCACAAACCGAACGTAATGACCCCATACCAATAGATTGCCCCCCGAGCGGGGAATCCATAGGTCGGGTCACGCGTTCGGTTCGAGTCCGATTCAGCGACTTTGGAGCTCAAAACGTGTCTAGTGTTTTTGCCGCCTGCGCTGGTCTTCTGGCCCACTGTGTGGTGGTGGTGGTTGGGGGCGGCGGTGGCGTGCTTGAAGCAGGGTCTGCAGGGCCAGTAAGTATTGAAAGGGCTTCAAGTGACCGGCCCTACCATTGTCCCCAGAAAATGCCTTTCCCCTTTCATCCCTTTTTATTTTTCCTTCCGCTGCGGAAGCTCAAGCCCGGCTCAGATGAGAGACGGCGGTCCTGGCTCGAGGTTCGAGCCCCACCGGGGCGGGGAGCTGATCCCTTTCTCTTTTTCCCCCCGGCCCTCTAATTACCGAAACCGACTCCTGTGTCGATCGGGCTGGGCTCACAACGCCGCAACTCCAGTGGTCGCGCTGCCTCGCTGCGTGGCTCCTACACTTGCCACCTGAGCTCTTATCAATCGTCTAATTAGTTCCCACGGACCCTGGCCCGCCAGTCCGGCCCACCCTCCAGGTGGCGTCTCTGTCTCTGGGGCATTTAGGCCGATAGTCGGGCCATCAATAAGCCCTACAGTGGCCGAACCTTACCTTACAGTGGCGGCCACCCGACCCACAGTGGGCCAGAAGACCGTCGCAGGCGGCCACAAAGACACGAGCGTGTGACCCCCACCGATGGACTCCTCGTTCGGAGAGCAATCCATTGGTGCGGTCACACGTTCGGTTCGAGTCCCATTTAGCGACTCAGGAGCTTAAAACGCGTCTACATAGTAGTTTTGGTCGCCTCCACCGGTCTTCTCCCAGACTATGGGCAAACAAGTAGCGAATGCGCCCTATGGACCGCGGTGTTTACCTCATGTAAGTTTCACCCGTCCCGCCCTTCTATTCACAGCAATTTTTTTTGTTCTCTCTTCGAAGAAAACCTGCCACAACCTGGTCCTTCTACCGCAACCAACCGGCGACGTTTAACAGTCTCGAGAACTTCCAAAATCCGC
>CM060103.1:5636653-5651653 GCA_030522485.1 Stenchaetothrips biformis | reverse complement strand
CTCTCTCTCTCTCTCTCTCTCTCTCTCTCTCTCTGGGATTCAAAATCCCCAACCAATTATCGGTGGCGCGGGCACATTGTTGCTAAGCGACCCTCCGGCCCACTGTGCGCCGCCGAGACCTCGGCCGAGACGGTCTGATCCCTTGGGTGGCGCGGTCGCGGTGGACCCGCAGGGCGTAGCGTCGTCTGTCTCTCTCGCACCCCCGCGGAACGCCCCTCGAGCCTCGACACTGTTCGGAATCGAACGGCCGGGCCACGGTCGGCCTCTCTCTCTCTCTCTCTCTCTCTCTCTCTCTCTCTCTCTCTCTCTCTCTCCGTGCCCTCCGCTTCTCGTCCTAGTCTATCCGAATGAGTAGACCATTGATTCCCGGTGACGGGAATAGCCGAGTCCACGGCAGAGTGATCCCGAACAGTGCGCCTGTCTCGCTCGCATCCCTGCGGGTCGCCCCGTGAGAGAGAGAGAGAGAGAGAGAGAGAGAGAGAGAGAGAGAGAGAGAGAGAGAGAGAGAGAGAGAGAGAGAGAGAGAGAGAGGCCCTGCCTGCAGCCCCTCGCTGCGTGTCGGCGCGGACCGCGGTGCCCATGCCCATGTCCACGTCGTCCTCTCGCCCGAAGTGTTCGAAAATGTTGCCTCGCCGGATCTACCCGACCCGACTGGAAGACTGTGGTTGTGTCGCTCGGACAAGGTGCATTTTGGAGTCTACGTATAAGCCGCAGCCCCCACAAAAGAAAAAAAACCGTAACCAAAATGTTTTTTGTCAATTTTTTGATAACATAATTGATTTGTTTTTGCCGCTCGAAATGGAGCAGCCTTGCCAGCAATCGACAACAAAACCAAAGTCGAATCTCCCAAAGCCCTTAACCCGTTTGTACCAAAGGGCCCCGCGAGACAGGAACAACAGAGGAGAGTTAGAGGTGTGCACTGCCCCCGCCCCCTTCCTTCTCTCTCTCTCTCTCTCTCTCTCTCTCTCTCTCTCTCTCTCTCTCTCTCTCTCTCTCTCTCTCTCTCTCTCTCTCTCTCTCTCTCTCTCTCTCTCCGCGTGTGCCGCGCCCAATCGCAAGTGATGCGGAAGGAAAACAGTCAGAGGTAAACAGCGGCGGCCCTTTCCGTCCGTCTGGCCTCTTTGACGCCTCGCCGCGTATTCAGGGAGAGAGAAAGAGAGCGAGCGAGAGAGAGGGAGGGGCACACAGCCGGGCCTGGGTTCGAGTCCTGGCGCCGGCTCACCTAGCTCGCATTTTGTTGGGGTCACGTGCCGGGCTGCATAGCTACACCGCCCAACTTGAAGAGAAGTAAGTTTGGTTGGCAGCCCTGCAAAGCTACGCCCCGCCGCACAGTGGGCCAGATGACCGGCGCACGCCGACAAAACTCTAGAAGCGTTTTGAGCTGCCCAGAGTCGCTAAATGGGACTCGAACCGACCGTGTGACCCCGCCAATGGATTGCTCGCCGTGCAAGAAATCCATTGGTGGGGTCACACGTTCGGTTCGAGTCCCATTTAGCCACTCTGGGCAGCTCAAAACCCGTCCGGAATTTTGACCACCCCTTCCGGTCTTCTGGCCCACTGTGCGCCGGTCGCGGCATTCCTACAAGAGGGCGGCGGTGTTGGCACCCCTGTGCACCAAAGTCCGGCCCCGCTGTTACTCTGTTCCACTGTTCAGTCAGCCCGGCAGCCTCACTTTGCGGCATCTGGCCCGAACGACAGTGGAGCGCCCTAACTCGCAGAGACAACTTGGTCCAGTAACTGACTGACTGGAGGCATTATTTGGAAGAAGGAGACGGAGACGACGCTCCCCCACCAAGAGATTCATTCAGGCTAATAAGTTGCTGCAGAAAAAGAAAGAAAAGTTTTGTGTTGTGCAAGATATATTGTAAATTGTTTTGCTCGCAAAAAAAAAAGAAAAAAAAAAGTTGAGGGCGCTGGGCGTTGAACCATGAATCTTGCGCTTACCAGTCATCTCGTCCTGTGCCAGCAGCTGCGCTGCTTGCTGCGTGGGTTAAGGTTGGACTAACTCAACAAGCATCCGAACTGTTATGGAAATTTTCAGTTTAGCTGGATAGAACACTTTAAAATTCAGGACCCGTTCCGAACTGGCACCTGGTGCCAGTATTTTTGTAAGTTTTTCTTTGTTTCGTTTATATCGTGTGGTACGGCCAGGGAGGCTGCACCTGAGTCAGGCTTTGCTTTGGGATTAAATTTAAACCGCGGGTGCGAGAGAGAAGCGGTCTATAAATTTGTACCCGCACAGCCTCATAGCGGGTATCACCCACACCGGGTGCTCTGAGAAGGAGGGTTGGGTTTCTTTTTGCCGGACCCACCCGTGGGTGAGAGAGAGAGAGAGAGAGAGAGAGAGAGAGAGAGAGAGAGAGAGAGAGAGAGAGAGAGAGAGAGAGGGAGAGGGAGGTCCAATTCTTGATAAGACCCGCGTGGTGGCAGTCTGCGGTCTCTCTCTCTCTCTCTCTCTCTCTCTCTCTCTCTCTCTCTCTCTCTCTCTCTCTCTCTCTCTCTCTCTGCAGCGGTGGGTCGTTGCTTTGATCTAGTTAAACACACTTGACGCTACTCGGATTGGGGGCGTGGCCGATAGGGATTCGAGACAATCGATTAGTATAATCGATCGCGCGGGCCACTTTGGATACAGCATCATCCCTTTGTCTCGAGGACGGCGTCCGATTTTGTTGCAGGCTATGGGCAAATGGCGTGCTCTTGTTGTTGTTGTTGTTGTTGTTGTTGTTGTTGTTGTTGTTGTTGAGACGTGACTGTGTGCGTTTCGGCATCTACACTATAAAGCCTATCTAATCAGAGGGAGGCGCACCGCAGCACAAGGCCCCTGTTTGCTCAAAGGGTGGCTCCGTTGTGGGGTGGACGCCGTCCCCTCGAGTTGACACGCCGATTATTTTTCATATTTTTTTATTTTCTAAATATTTGTTGTTGTTTTTTTAAAGTCGTTGACTATGGAGGCCGCGAGCTGGTGCATGGGAGAAAACCGGTCTGAAATTGAGTTTTAGAGTGGGTGTGGGGCGCGATGCTGTTTTCGGTCACCGTTTCAGGACATACGGCAACATTTTAAAAACAAAAACTGTTTTTTTTTCCTAAATTTTTATTTTTAAAAATTTTTAGGTTAATAAAATTTGCGGGTTGTGCATGGACACCCTCCCCCTTCCCTGGCAGGCAGGCAGGCGGACGGACGGAGCAGCTGGCCATCCGGAAAACCACCCCTTTGAGAACTCCCAACAGGCCACTCGGGGCCTCGTCGAGTAGTGGCGGCGCGGCAGCCTCGAACTCGGAGCCCTCGGCAATCCACAGTGGGTCAGAAGACCGGCGCAGGCGCCAAAACTCTAGACGCGTTTTGAGCTCCAGAGTCGCTAGACGGGACTCGAACCGAACGCGTGGCACCACCAATGGATCGCTCTCCGAACGAGGAATCTATTCGTGGGGGTCACACGTTCGGTTCGAGTCCCATTCAGCGACTGCAGAGCTCAAAACGCGTCCAGAGTTTTGGTCGCCGCGCCGGTCTTCTGGCCCACTGGGCACTCGGAGCGCGGCCATCCCGGGGAATAGATTCGGGTTTAAATAGGACGCGCGGCGCGCCATTCAGTCTCAGCCCGTCAGGGTGGCGGCTCGCTCCATTGAGCGCTGCGCATTCTGGCGGCAAAGTGCGGGTCTGCGGTCGCTGCCACGCCATTAATAGTAATTATCATTTTAATGAATGATGGCGGAGACGCTCGACAAAAAATAGAAGAAAAAAAAAACAGGGGAAAACGGCGTTTGCATCCCAAAGGCGCGGCCAAGACGCGGCGGCGGGGGCGTATGGTCCAAACCGCACACCTCAAGTGGTGCGGTCGTTATTCCCAAGAGAGAGGGGCACAGTGGGCCAGAAGACGGGCGCAGGCGGCCAAGAGTCTAGACGTGTTTTGAGCTCCAGAGTCGCTAAATGTGACTCGAACCGAACGTGTGACCCCACCAATGGATTGCTCTCCGAACGATGAATCTATCGGTGGGGTCACACGTTCGATTCGAGTCCCGTTCAGCGACTCTGGGGCTAACACGTCTAGACTCTTGGCCGCCTGCGCCCGTCTTCTGGCCCACTGTGAGGGGTCGGTCGGCCCCAGGGCCCTTCGGGACGTTTTTAGAACGCCAAATGGAAGTTTGTGGGCCACTCTGCGGTCCATGGTCCGCGCGCTTCATCCGCGCGCCTTCACTGCAAAGAAAGTTATAGTCAAATCAAAGTCGGTCTAACCTAATTATTCGTAAGGTTTTGGCGTCAAAATTATCGTATTAGTATAGTCGAATCGACCATCTTGGCAGTGGCGTGTTCGCGGCCCGGAGCTGCAGGAGGGCCAAGGTGTCCCTGTCTGTCCCACTAGGCGACTTCATTTCCCCTGCTACGCCACTGGAAGTCTGGGCAGGCTCCAAGCCAAGTAAATTGGCGGGGGGCCTTTGCCAATACCGAGGAAGGAATCCGGTGACATCATTTTGTTATTTTTCCTTCCCGTCGTCGTCTTGAGGGAACCAATGCAGACTGAACGCGCGCGCTCCGATAGGTTTTTAAGAAATGCGATAAAGTGCCGTAGCCCTGAATGTGTGTGTATGTATGTGTGTGTGTGTGAGTGTGTGTGTGTCCCCAGGTGTGCCCCTGCTTCCCCCAGGACACTCCAGCCAAGGCTCGCCCCGCAACTTTTGGGCCTAATCCCTTCAAGTCCCCCGCCGGCTCTACGTATATAAGCAGCAAACGGCGTCGTCTTTATTTTCACACGCAAACTTTTACACGTAAAGACAAATTTTCGCCGCTAAAAACAACGCCAACAGCAACGCAAACAAGAAGAAACTGATTTCGATTTCTTTTTGTCGTTGGATCGTAATTTGTCCCAATATCGTGGTACAGTAACGGGAGTACACGCACCGCAAGGGATTGTGTCTCATTTGTCAGCCGCCCCTCTTTCCGCCCAGCCCGCTCCAGCCAACTCCAGCCCACAGTGGGCCAGAAGACCGGCGCAGGCGGCCGAAACTCTAGACGCGTTTTGAGCTCCAGAGTCGCTAAATGGGACAAGAACCGAGCGTGTAACCCAACCAATGGATTCCTCGTTCGGAGAGCAATCCATTGGTGGGGTCACACGTTCGGTTCGAGTCCCATTCAGCGACTCGTGAGCACCAAACCCCGTCCGCGATTTTGACCGCGCGTCCGCCGGTCTTCAGGCCCACTGTGCGGCCCTCTCCTGCCCGCTCCAGACAGCCAATGACGAGGCCGCCGATCGCTGCCACTGGAGTGCTGGAGATAAATAGTCTTACCTGTCACGTCCGACATAATGGCGTCACAACGTTTCCCAGCGGGATCCCACCAAGTCGCCCCCAGAGGAGAAGTAGTAGCTCCTTTTTTTTTGCGAGTGCGGTTTTGAAGCCCACGGTGTTGCGGTGATGCTTTGGCGGTCCGGCAGAGAGAGAGAGAGAGAGAGAGAGAGAGAGAGAGAGAGAGAGAGAGAGAGACATAGAGAGAGAAGGGGGGAGGGGAGAGTTGGCAGGCGTGATACTCCGCGGTGCCCCCTGCCGCGGTGGGGTCACTTCTGCCGCCTTCATGAGTCCCGCGACGCCGCACAGTGGGCCAGAAGACCGGCGCAGGCGGCCGTAACTCTGGACGCGTTAGTCGCTAAATGGGACTCGAACCGAACGTGTGACCCTACCAATGGATTCCTCGTTCGGAGAGCAATCCATTGGTGGGGGTCACACGTCCGGTCCGAATCCCATTTAGCAGCGACGCTGGAGCTCAAAACGCGTCTGGAATTTAGGCCGCCTCCGGCGGTCTTCTGGCCCACTGTGCGGCGCCCCCCGCCGCGGTGGGGTCACTCCTCCGTGCCTTCACGAGTCCCGCGGCGGTGGAAGTGTCAAATCCTCCCCCGGACATGCCTCTGCGTATCGCCTCACGCGCCTCTGCACAGCAAAGTAGTACATTATACAGTTATACACCTATCCCGCGAGCCGGGCTTGAATGAGGCTCGCAACAAAGTGGACAAAGTGCTCGCGGAGGTGTGAAGTGCGTCTCCCCGGTGGCGACCTCGCCGCGGGAGGCTGCCAGCCGGCAGCGGACGCCTACGGACGCCGAGTCTCACAGTGGGCCAGAAGACCGGCGCCGGCGGCCAGAAGGCTAGACAGACGCGTTTTGAGCTCCAGAGTCGCTAAATAGGCCTCGAACCAAACGTGTGACCGCGCCAATGGATTGCTCTCCGAACGAGCAATCCATTGGTGGGGTCACACGCTCGGTTCGAGTCCCATTTAGCGACTCTGGAGCTCAAAACGCGTCCAGAGTTATGGCCGCCTGCGCCGGTCTTCTGGCCCACTGTGCTCCGGGTCTCGGGGCCGCTCCACGAGTGCGAGGGAGACAGCGGCAGCCCGCTGCGCCAGCCTCACGGTGGACGGCGGTGCCCCCCGCAGCGCCACGGCAGGCAGCCCCGCTCCGCCGCACAGTGGGCCGGTCCGCCGGCCGTCAGGGGAAGGGGTGGGAAGCCTGTCACGCCGTCCTAAACGACGTGTTAATGCAGCTTACGTCTTTATAAGTGGCCGATAGGGTATCGGGTGTCGGGTCGCCTCCATGGCGGCGAGGCACCGGTCTGGATACGAATATGAAAGTGAATACGAATCCGGACCACCGCTGTGACCACGGGCTGGTGATGGTGACGCGCGGTGAGTCATCGGCATGGTGACCGGGTCAGGATGTGACTTGGAAAGCCCTCGTGATTCATGCACGGCGATCGATCACCGTGTTGGCCACTATAACTGCCATGGTGACACCATGATCATCGCCACGACGACCACCGAGGTAACCACCAAGTTGACTACCATGGGGACCACCATGTTGACTATGACAACCATGGTGAGACTCTGGCAATTTTTATGACGACCACCATGGCGACCACCATGGTGCGCCCGGTCCATTGGCGTGATTACCCGATCGCCTCGTTCCACTCGGTTCGACTCGTCCACGGTAAACACGGCTATGCCAATTATTTTTATTCAATTTAGCACCGCAGCGCGTCAGGCCCAATCATCATTCCAGAACGGGCGGGACGGAACGGACGGGCCGGCGGATCTGATTCACATTCATTTTCCCCGAAACGGAATGCGAATGCGAATGTGTACACGCTTTCATGCGCCAAGTTTCCGCCGTCTGCGCTCTCTCTCTCTCTCTCTCTCTCTCTCTCTCTCTCTCTCTCTCTCTCTCTCTCTCTCTCTCTCTCTCTCTCTCATTCTCTCTCTCGCAGCCCGCCCAGTTTGGTCCCGCTTTTCTTTTGGACGAGCTTTATTTTTCCACTTTATTCGTTTTGATATGCTCTTCGCTCTCGCCCCACAGTGAGCCCCGGCCAAAACTATAGACGCGTTGGGTCGCGAGATTTTGGCTATAGGGTCGCGAAAATTTTTGGAAGCTATTTTTGGGTTGCGAGCCGAAAAAAGTCGGGAACCGCTGGTCTAGAGTTTTAGCCGCCTGCGCCGATCTTCTGACCCACTGTGCAGCGCAACCAACATTCCGATGACATTTAATGCAAATCAATGCTGCTGCAGAGGGCGGGCTGGTGCATCGGCCGCCCCCTCTAGGACTTCCCTCCCCTTCATGTGTAAACCACTGTCCCACTGTAAACCACTGGCTCACTGTAAACCACTGGCCCACTGTAAACCACTGGCTCACTGTAAACCACTGGCCCACTGTAAACCACTGTCCCACTGTAAACCACTGTCCCACTGTAAACCACTGTCCCACTGTAAACCACTGGCCCACTGTAAACCACTGTCCCACTGTAAACCACTGTCCCACTGTAAACCACTGTCCCACTGTAAACCACTGGCTCACTGTAAACCACTGGCCCACTGTAAACCACTGTCCCACTGTAAACCACTGGCCCACTGTAAACCACTGTCCCACTGTAAACCACTGTCCCACTGTAAACCACTGGCCCACTGTAAACCACTGGCTCACTGTAAACCACTGGCCCACTGTAAACCACTGTCCCACTGTAAACCACTGTCCCACTGTAAACCACTGTCCCACTGTAAACCACTGGCCCACTGTAAACCACTGTCCCACTGTAAACCACTGTCCCACTGTAAACCACTGTCCCACTGTAAACCACTGGCTCACTGTAAACCACTGGCCCACTGTAAACCACTGTCCCACTGTAAACCACTGGCCCACTGTAAACCACTGTCCCACTGTAAACCACTGTCCCACTGTAAACCACTGTCCCACTGTAAACCACCGGCCCACTGTAAACCACTGTCCCACTGTAAACCAGTGTCCCACTGTAAACCACTGTCCCACTGTAAACCACCGGCCCACTGTAAACCACTGTCCCACTGTAAACCACTGTCCCACTGTAAACCACTGTCCCACTGTAAACCACTGTCCCACTGTAAACCACTGTCCCACTGTAAACCACCGGCCCACTGTAAACCACTGTCCCACTGTAAACCAGTGTCCCACTGTAAACCACTGTCCCACTGTAAACCACCGGCCCACTGTAAACCACTGTCCCACTGTAAACCACTGTCCCACTGTAAACCACTGTCCCACTGTAAACCACTGTCCCACTGTAAACCACTGTCCCACTGTAAACCACTGGCTCACTGTAAACCACTGGCCCACTGTAAACCACTGTCCCACTGTAAACCACTGGCCCACTGTAAACCACTGTCCCACTGTAAACCACTGTCCCACTGTAAACCACTGGCCCACTGTAAACCACTGGCTCACTGTAAACCACTGGCCCACTGTAAACCACTGTCCCACTGTAAACCACTGTCCCACTGTAAACCACTGTCCCACTGTAAACCACTGGCCCACTGTAAACCACTGTCCCACTGTAAACCACTGTCCCACTGTAAACCACTGGCTCACTGTAAACCACTGGCCCACTGTAAACCACTGTCCCACTGTAAACCACTGTCCCACTGTAAACCACTGTCCCACTGTAAACCACTGGCCCACTGTAAACCACTGTCCCACTGTAAACCACTGTCCCACTGTAAACCAGTGTCCCACTGTAAACCACTGTCCCACTGTAAACCACCGGCCCACTGTAAACCACTGTCCCACTGTAAACCACTGTCCCACTGTAAACCACTGTCCCACTGTAAACCAGTGTCCCACTGTAAACCACTGTCCCACTGTAAACCACCGGCCCACTGTAAACCACTGTCCCACTGTAAACCACTGTCCCACTGTAAACCACTGTCCCACTGTAAACCACCGGCCCACTGTAAACCACTGTCCCACTGTAAACCACTGTCCCACTGTAAACCACTGGCCCACTGTAAACCACCGGCCCACTGTAAACCACTGTCCCACTGTAAACCACTGTCCCACTGTAAACCACTGGCCCACTGTAAACCACCGGCCCACTGTAAACCACTGTCCCACTGTAAACCACTGTCCCACCCGGCGGTGCAAACAGCGGCCCATTTTCGAGTGGTTCACGCAACGTGCCGGCATGCCGCCGCCGCCGCGTCCACGTTGACAATACTCTGTGTACCAAAGTGGGGGATAATCCCGCCACCGCCGCCGCCTCACCCCCGGCCCGCTCCGGCGGCAACAACAACAACAACAACGACAACAACAAAGATACAGCAGGAGAGCGCATCTCGAAGGCAAAACCAGTATTTCGAGTCTGAATGCTTGCCCGTCCGTGCGTCGTCCGTCCCAGCCGGAGCCGGGCCGTCTTCGCCCTTACGCGCTCGTGTGTGTGTGTGTGTGTGTGTGTGTGTGTGTGTGTGTGTGTGTGTGCGCGCGCGCCTCATCGTGTGAGTTATGAACCTTGGAGCGTGCCTAATGAGGCAGAGGAGTATAGGCGGCGGGAGTATGGGAGTAGCAAGCTGAACGTGGAGCAGGCTACAGTTCGTCCGTCATAACTTTGGCCTCCTCGGGATGAAAAGAGCGCGCGGGCGGACGGCGGGTTGGGTCCGAAAAGAGAGAGAGAGAGAGAGAGAGAGAGAGAGAGAGAGAGAGAGAGAGAGAGAGAGAGAGAGGATGCAGTGCGTTCGGAGGCTGCCCGCACACAGAGAGGATTCTTCCCTTGTTCTCGCCGTTTTCATCCGAAATCCCATCGGCAAAGTTTTCGGGGCCGCTACAGTGGCGCTACCGTGGGGCGGGGCGGGGCGGCGGCGGGGCGGGGCGTGGGGCCGCCGTGGGGTCGCCGTCAGCAGCGGGGCTGGCGGGCCGGCCAAAGACTTTTGAATGGTATTCAGACACGAGTTTCTTGGTTGTAACAAATTGGACACAAAGCCACAAGACCACCGCCGCCGCTGCCGCCGCCGCCCCTCCTAAGAACCTCTCGAAAAGGGACCCCCCAAAAAATACAAAATCGCCGCCGTGGCGACTTTTTCGAGTGTGCTGCCGGCCTCACACTGGCTAATCCAGCCGGCCGACCGGCAGGCATCCGGATCGCTTCGTCGCTCTGTCTCTCTCGCACCCATGGGGCTGCCTGTAGGGACGAGAGAGGGAGAGAGCGACCAGGGAGACAGAAGCACTCCCACACGGAGTGTCCCATTCAGGACTCCATTAGTGCCAGGTTTACATGCCAACAAGTTGCTGCGAATCAGGGAGCCCCGTTTCCCGTCGTTTTCGAAGCGTTGGAGTCTGCCAGATAATCCTTTTTTTTTTTTTTTTTTTTTTATATCCTTACCCGGTGGCTGCGTCCAGGTCCAGGACCTTCTTCTGGGAACGCCACGGCCTGTTTGGCCAACAAGCGGATAGGACGGCGCCCCACGCCGCGGCGCAACCCCCCGAGTCATGCAGGAGGTGGGGTGGGGTGAGGCGGGGCGGGGCGGGGCGGGGCGGGGCGGACCGTGAAATCGCGAATTTGTCCGAGGGTTCTTCGCACGTCCTGCCACCTTCCGGGAACGGCTCGCCGACCAGTGCCCCGCCCCCGCACAGTGGGCCAGAAGACCGGTGCATGCGGCCGAAACGACAGACGCGTTCTGGAGCTCCCAAGTCGCTAAATGGGACTCGAACCCAACGTGTGACCCCACCAATGGATTACTCGTTCGGGGTGCAATCCATTGGTGGTGTCACGCGTTCGGTTTGAGTACCATTTAGCGACTCAAGAGTGTCCAGAATTTTGGATGCCTGGGGCGGTCCTCTGGCCCACTGGCCACTGAGCCCTGCCCTTTTTCACTCTGTGTGTGTGTGTGTGTGTGTGTGTGTGTGTGTGTGTGTGTGTGTGTGTGTGTGTGTGTGTTCACACTTTGGAATGGTTCGTTATCAATTAAATCTCGACACCGAGTCAGATCGGTTGTCCGAAGCGCCGCCCGTGTTCCGAGGAGACGGTGTCCAGCGGTGGCCAGTCTCTGCGGCCTGACTCCGTCCGTATCCATTCAAAACTTTTCACACTGCAAATAATAATAATAATAATAATAATAATAATAATAATAATAATAATAATAATAATAATAATAATTCGAAGAGAATACAGTCGTCTGGACGACAAGTGGAATGGAAATTGGAGCAAAGGGCTGAGCCACGTCTCGTGGTCGTGTCCTCTGCAAGGGTAGCCGTGTTATCTGCTTCCGGTTCGGGACATACAAGTTTATGCTTTCAAGCCGATGACCAGGTTGAGCCCAAAGAGAATACATACTAGGGGGTCGAAGCAAGGACCAAAAGGAGCGGCAGGCCCTCACGTAACTCCCTGGGACCGGACCACACTGTTAAATACGCCCCACTTTGGTCGGGAAATTGTACAGAAAATAATGGTAAATAGGGTACGGAAAAGGTAGACATTAGTACTTTTTCTGTACGTTTTTTCACCAGTGCTTTTGGATGCCGGAAAAGGAAAAGCCACTCTTCGCGGGCGAAGACAGTCGACCACGCGCATAGTGGGCCACAAGACCGGTAGAGGCGGTCAAAATACCGGACGCGTTTTGAGCTCCAGAGTCGCTAAATGGGACTCGAACCGAACGTGAGACCTAAATGCCTCCTCGGTTCGAACGAATTCGTGTGATTTCACGCCACAACAACAGAAGATCGCACCCGGGACAAATTTCTGGTGGCGCGAACGCACGGACAAGGAGACTTTGTGTGGAAGCTGCGCGCACAATGAGCATAAATAGGTTTTGTGCGCGTGCATTGCGATCGCCGTGGGCGGTCTCTCTTGCTCTTTTGTGTCCGTTCTCCGTCTTTGTCGCGCGGACAGCGGCGGCGCAGCGCGTGTCTCTGCCGCACCGCCCGTACTTAGAGTGTCAGACAAAAGGTGCGAACTCGATTCGCGTGGTTCGATTCCCACCACCGGCCCCGGATTTTTCTTTTTTGTTTTTTCGCTTCTCTCCCTTTACCACACCCAACGGCGGGAGACTATTGGTTCGTGAAGTCCGAACCCAGGTTCGAATCCCGCCGCCGCCGCCGCCAATGCTTTTTTTTCTTCTGCTTCTTCATCTCACTGTTGCTCTCCTTCTCTTCTGGAGTAATGGCTCCATTGTGTCGTCGTCTCCAGTAACAGGGCTCGCCACACTTGGGCCCCGTAATGGCAACACACACACACACACACACACACACACACACACACACACACACACACAAAGAGGGCTGTGAGCGGTGTATGGGAGAAAGGACAGCAGAAAAGGGGAAGGAGGGGGGAGGTATTGTCGGAAGCGAAGATGGGCCAGCCTCCCTGTATTGTCACGGGAGGCGCCCCTAATATGCACCATCACTGTAGTAAGTGGCCGCCCTAACCTACCTGCCTTATTTTTTTATTTTATTTTATTGGGACGTGTGAAAACGGTGGTGCGGACCGTGCAGTGATAGACTCCAAGTCGATTTTTTTTTTTTAATAAAATATTTTGAAGTATTACAATCTTAGCATTATACTTACAACCAATATATATATCTTCTTCTTCTTCTTCTTCTTCTTCTTCTTCTTCTTCTTCTTCTTCTTTCTCTGTGCGCATTGCGCATGGCTCAAGGCCCTAGGAGACTGATTGCAGGCCGCTCTGTGTTTGTTTGCGATGCGTTTTACAGCCGTGTGCTGGGAAAAGCTTGGTCCGGCGCGCGCACATGTCTCGTGTGTGTGTGTGTGTGTGTGTGTGTGTGTGTGTGTGTGTGTGTGTGTGTGTGTGTGTGTGTGTGACGTGACAATGGCGGCGCATCCCCGCGCGTTCGTTTGCCCAGTGTTTACCTGGCGTGTCTCTTTTCGCGGCCGATGGCTCGCGCGCGGTTTCGTTTGCTCAACTTAAGTGGCGCGTACGGTTTTAGCGCGGCGCACACCTGGTCAGATTGGAACCGCCAACACGCACCGCAGGTGCGTCACGTCAAAGACACCAACCCACCTACACTAAAAGAAAAATTAAAAATTGAAAAATTATAAGGAAAAATTGAAATTGAGTCCGTAAGATTTGAACCCACGACAATCGACTTTCAAGCTCAACTAGTTGCCGACTGCGCCACGCTGATTAATGGCAGCTGAGAACTGAGATCGTAAAGTAAATTGGCGTGGATTGGCGCGGATCGCGGCGCGGAGTGTTCTTTGAATCGGTATTCGACGCGGTGGTCGTGGACATAAGGCGGTCACTGTGCTCGCTTGCTGCTTGACCCCGTATCGAGGGCCGCCTGTTCCAGAGAGAGAGAGAGAGAGAGAGAGAGAGAGAGAGAGAGAGAGAGAGAGAGAAGAGAGAGCGTCAAGTGCACTATTTTCAAAATTCCCTTGCTATTTGGCGCGCGCGTCTTCCATGCCGGTCTGGCGCGTCTGGGGGCGTGGGAACGCCGCGGGCAGAAGAGGTAGTGGGAGGCGACGAATGAGTGTGTGTGTGCGTGCGTGTGTGTGTGTCTGCGCGCACAACATGAACGCCTGGTCTGCGGGGGAGTGGCGGCTCGGTTTGTTTCGATCTGAACTGATCTCGAGAGCTTCTTGCCTCGCGCAGGGTTGCGTGTGTTGGGGGCTGAGAGAGAGAGAGAGAGAGAGAGAGAGAGAGAGAGAGAGAGAGAGAGAGAGAGAGAGAGAGAGAGAGATTATTAACCCCAGAAGAGGGGGATGGTATCACGCTAGGGCTAGTCTTTGTTTTTCGAGGGGGTGAGGACCGTCGGGGCCACGGCACAGTGGGTTAGAAGACCGTTGAGGCGGCCAAAATTCTAGACGCGTCTTGAGCTCCAGAGTCGCTAAACAGAACTCAAACCAAACGTGTGACCCCACCAACGGATTGCTCTCCCAGCGAGGAAGCCATCGGGTGGGATCGCACGTTTGATTCGAGTCCCATTTAGCGACTCTGGAACGCACACAACGCGTCTAGAATTTTTGCCGCCTCAACGGTCTTCTGACCCACTGCGCACGGGGCCGTGAAGGGTGCTCCGAAGCTCGGCCCGGCCGGCAGCGCTGGGCCCATCAAGGAGGTCGAGAGGGGTCATCACACCTCCAATATACCGACCGAGGACCGCACCGTCCGTCAAGGAAAACATACCCAGGACGGCCACGACGCGGACGTGCGCCGCGCGCGTCGGCGTCGCACAGTGGGCCACGCGGGTTTCGGACTGGCTCCAGAGTCGCTAAATGGGACTCGAACCGAACGTGTGACCCCACCAATGCATTGCTTTCCGATCGAGAAATCCATGGGTGCGGTCACACGTTCGGTTCGAGTCCCATTTAAGCGACTCTGGAGCTCAAAACGCGTCTGGAGTTCAACCCCCGCGCCTGCGCCGGTCGTCTGGCCTACTGTGCGTCCCGCCGCCGGTGGTGCACAGTGAACCCTCGCTGAATTTGTCATCGCGCTGCTTCCTCCGGGCGGAACATATTCCGGGACGAATTGCCGCTGGTTTTCCTGTGTCGGACCCTCTCCCCCCCCCTCCAGACCCGGAAACGCCAACTAAAGCCAACCCGTCCCGGACCGTCCGGGGAGACAGGCGGCCCACAGTGGGCCAGAAGACCGGCGCAAGCGGCCAGAACTCCAGACGCGTGTTGACCTCCAGAGTCGCTGAATGGGACTCGAACCGAACGTGTGACCGCACCAATGGATTGATCTCCGAATGAGGAATCCATTGGTGATGTT
>CM060103.1:5539153-5631653 GCA_030522485.1 Stenchaetothrips biformis | reverse complement strand
TAAAAATGGAAAAACTTTGGAAAAAGCCGCAAAATTGTGTATGGAGATGAGGGGGGGGGGGTGAGCAGGGGGAAAAAAACAATACGGCATTCTAACGCTCTGCCAGAATGGAAGTAAGGACAAGACAAGAGAAACGGAAGTTAAAAACGACAGTTTCTAAGAGACGTCTACGCGGCGTAACTTCCGTTTATCTTGTTCTTACCTCTGTTCTGGGAGAGCGGTGGCATACCCTATTTGAACAGCTGGATCCGGAATAACCCTGTGGGTGAGGGATGCTGGGTGGTTGCGATGCCGCATAGCCCATTCACTGAATAACTCGTTAGCTCTGTGTGTGTGTGTGTGTGTGTGTATGCGTGTGTGTGTGTGTGCGCGCGCGCGTGTGTGTGTGTGTGCGTGTGTGTGTGTGTGCGTGCGTGTGCGTGTGTGTGCTCCGTGTCTAATGCAGTGGCGGGCTATGCGCAGCGTGTCGAATGCCTGCTGCATTCTGCTGCACCCGGTGCGCACCTTGACGGCTGAGGGGGCCGTGCTTAAATGCACGCGGTACAGTGGACCATACGGACTGCGGACGCGAGTGCGGGAGAGATGGAGTTATGTGTTACGTCATGTGAGGATGTCCTCGAATGGAGCCTCTTTCATGACAAGACAGGGGTTGCACCACGTACCCAAAGAAAGCAATGAAAAAAAAAAACAAATAGAAAAAGAAATTCAAAAGATTCGCTGTATGTTGAACAACGATTATTTTTCTTCAAACGTTTACTCTTAGACATCACTGTTATTCAACGAATGTGACCTCATATTCTTTCGAATGTGAATTTTGTCAAGTTCGCTTGAATATGACGTCACATTCCTTTGAATGTTGACCCACGTTCAAACGAATGTGACACCCTAATTTAACGGCCGTGTCACGTTCAAACGAATGTGACATCGTATCCAAACGAACGTGACAAAATTCACATTGTGACGAAAATGACGTCACATTCGTTGAATAACAGTGGTAGCTTTTGCGATACATAGTTTAATTTTCCTTTTTTTCAGTGCACACGCAGGAATCTTGTACACACACACACAGTGGGCAACACACGCACACACACAGAGTGGGCAACACACTCACAGACCGACACGCGCTTACTGCGTACACAGGAGTTTCAGGTTTTACAGTGGCGTCCGTGTGATGTGGCTTGGCTTGCCGCTTGCTTCGGTCTCGCGTGAAATTTACGACGAGTCTGTCTTAAGTTTGGAAACACGGGGACGACACAGTGGGACGACGACGGCGACTCCGTCCGAGCGCGCATCAGTCGGATGCGTTTTCGAGAATAGTGGGAGCCTTTCAGTGAACACGGGTCCTTGGGGGAGGGGGGGGGGCGCATTTGACAGAAATCTTGAAAAATGTCCTCTACATCCTGAGACCCTTTGAAAAAGTGTCCTCTTTTCCAGTTTCGTTTAGTTGTAGATTAAATTTGCTTCACACATTTCACCGATTGTGCCTAATATACGGTCCCCGGGTTGGGGCATTTGATAGACATCTTGAAAAATGTCCTCTACATCTTGTGACACTTGAAAAAGTGTCCTGGTTTTTTCAGTTTCAGTAAATTGTACATTAAAATAGCTTCACACATTTCACCTATTGTGCCCAAAATATGGTCCTCGGGTTGGGGCATTTGACATAAATCTTGAAAACTGTCCTCTACATCCTCTGACCTTTTCAATAAACTTTTTTTTTCCAGTTTCAATTCATTGTAGATTAAATTTAATTTCCACATTTCACCGAATGTGCCTAAAATTGGGTGTTCTTGTTGCAGCTGGGATGGCGCAGGCCTTGGGCCTGGGGCGCTAGAGCTTGCAGCCCTTGGAGGCCCCCGGCGAGGCCCCAGGCTAGGCCCAGGCCTCGGCCATGGGGCAGGCGAGGCTGACCCTACCTCTACCGGTGCTCCTGCTACCCCTGTTGCTGAGAGCGCCGACCACCAGTGCAGCAAACGCCAACTGGATGTAAGTTTAAAGAAACAAGGAAAACCAAAAAAAAAAAAAAAAAAAATCGCTGCACTCTCAGATTTGAAATTGACTTTTAGTACTGGTATTGACATTTTGTAATTAGCACCTCTGGTTATTTGTGCAACAATAATACGTACTTTTCGCTTTTGTAATAATTATTTACATATTTTTTAGTACTTATTGACTAAAAAAAATCCCTAAATAATTTTATGCAGTAAATTGTACGTATCTAAGAAGAAAATACTACATATTATTGTTGCAGGCAATATGACATGGTTACTAACGATATAGTCAGAAAGTGGCTGAGAGTGTGTTCATTAGGAAATTCCGGGAAGTGCGATTCAAAGCTCCGTAAGAAATTTCTAGAATTTTGTTTTGTACCTGTTGGAAACTTGTACACAATTAAAACATGGGAATACTATTAGTGGTTTTCCGAAGATTGGACCAGCATTTTTTTTCCCGCAACGAGTTTTCCAGTAATTCCCAACATAAATTTTTTTAACGGTGTTGCTGCTCTAGAGAGTGACAATATCCGCTGTCATTTAGGATGCACGAAGTCTTAATGTTCTCGCTGGAAGTGTCCCTGGAAGTGCTGGAGGATGACCACGTCTCCCTTCATAGCACCGCTCCCTCCAGAAGGGAGAGTCCTTTCCCGTCTTATGACGGCCGCCGCACAGTGGGCCAGAAGACCGGCCAAGGCGGCCGAAACTCCGGACGCGTTTTGAACTCCACAGTCGCTAAATAGGACTCGAACCGAACGTGTGACCCCCACCAATGGATTCCTCGTTCGGGGAGCAATCCATTAGTGGGGCCACACGGGCGGTTCGAGTCCCATTTGGCTACTCTGGAGCTCAAAATATGTCCGGGCTTTCGACCGCCTCCACCGGTCTTCTGGCCCACTGTGTGCCACGGACTTTTCTGTCGCGACGACGACGAGAGAGAAAGAACGTCAAAACACTCAAAAGGCGCATAGTGTCCCCTTTTACCAACTTTTTCATCATCTTGCTGCTGGTGGTGGCAACACTGCTGCGCGCAGATTAAACTCACCTGGAGACCCTTTGGTTTTACAATGGTGGCACCGCGGCGCTGGCTGAAGCGGCTGAAGCGAGCAATGGTGGGCCTTTTAAGAGGAGCTTCAACCTGATAACGTTAATAGAGGGCGCAATAAAGGCGTACCGCCTGGCGGAGGAGGGGAGGGGGAGGGGGCCACGATTAAAGCTTACCGGCGCGCTGCCCGCTTCGACGAAAAAGGAGGGGAGACCGAGAAGAAGGAGAAGGAGAAGGAGGAAGAGAAGAAGGGGGAAGAAAAAAAGGGGTCTGTGAATGGGTGTCATCGCCACTCTCGCCGTAAAACACGTAAAGCCCTGCGATGACGACCGATAGCCACACACACACACACACACACACACACACACACACACACTCACACAGAGGCAGCAGAGACGCGGAAACGTACAACGTATCGAATTATTTGACGAGAAATGCGATACTGCGCCGCGCACGACCGACCGGTGTGTCCGCCGCAAGTCTTCGTTGCACCGATTGGACGACGCGATTGAAATAACACACACACACATACACACACACATACACACACACACACACACACACACACACAGTCAGTGACGCACGCGCTTCGCACAGTGGGCCGGAAGACCAGTGGAAGCGGTCGAAAGATGAAGAAGATGAAGATGAAGAAGATGAAGATGAAGAAGATGAAGATGAAGAAGATGAAGATGAAGAAGATGAAGAAGATGAAGAAGATGAAGAAGAAGATGATGCAGATGATGCAGATGAAGATGATGATGAAGATGATGAAGATGATGTAGATGAAGTAGATGATAGATGATGTAGATGAAGAAGAAGAAGAAGAAGAAGAAGAAGAAGAAGAAGGGTAACATTGGCGGGCCGCCCATACCCATGGGCCGCCACCGGCTGGCCGCTGCCCCGCCCCATGGCACCTTCGAGGCACACACCCACCAATTTGAGCCGCACCGCCGCGCGCCCGGCCAGTCCGAACCGCTCCCAGGTACACAGTGGGGAAAAAAAAAGAGCAAGGAGAGAAAGAATAAATTGTTGGAAAAAAAAGAAGAAGCAGCACCGACAGGCGGGAAGATGACCGGCGAGCGTTGCTCCCAGGCGCCAGGTAGAGGATGTCGGCGGGATTCGTATTTTACATCGAATGATTGGTCGCATTGAGCGGGAGAACCAAAAAAAAGGAAATTGAAGAGCGGACAGGATCGGTGTCTTCGTTGTCCTGCGCAGCGCGTGCAGCCCGCTAGCGAAATAGCAGAGGACAACAGGTGGCCGCGCGCCTCCTTTGTTCCACTGGGTGGCTTGGCCGGCCGCGGCACGGGTTCAAATCCCGCCCGCGCCACGACTTTTTTATTTTTTTCCCGGTCGGTGGAAGTAGGCGGTACTAGGGCATGCACTCGGCACGAGAGTATTAGATTACCATATGCAGGTGTGAGGGCGGGGCGGGGTGGGGCGGGGCGGGGTGGGGCGGGGCGGGCGGCGTGCCGTCTGAGGACGATACGTCTTTGATAAGCGCGCCCCCGCGTCGCCCCGCAGGAACACCAACATGGCGGAATCGTCATGCGAGGTCCCCCTGGCCAGCAGGCCGCACAGTGGGCCAGAAGACCGGCGCAGGCGGCCGAAACTCTCGACGCGTTTTGAACCGAACGTGTGGACCCCACCAATGGAATTCCTCGTTCGGAGATCAATCCATTGCGGTCGGGTTACACGTTCGGTTCGAGTCCCATTTATCGACTCTGAGCTCAAAACGAGATTTTGACTGCTTCCAGACCTATGTGGGCCGGCCACCCCAGCTTGAGTGCATTCGGAATCGGACATTCGGACTCACCCCCGGCTTGGCCGTCAGAGCCTTGGCTTTGTTGTAAAAGCCAAGTCTGACTGCCGCCCACTCGATGTGTTCGGGATGCAACCCGGTCCTTGCTGTCTCACTGCAGACAGACAGACAGACAGGCAGACTGACACACGGGACGGGACACAGTGAGGGGCGTAACTAGGGCGTCTCAGGGCGTCGGCAGGGCGTAGGGCGGGTCCGTTCCAGACGCCTCTCTCTCTCTCTCTCTCTCTCTCTCTCTCTCTCTCTCTCTCTCTCTCTCTCTCTCTCTCCCACGCCCGGCGCCCGGCCCGCCATTCATCGGCCTGTTTATGACCGAAGACAGCGAATAGATTCGTCATGCGTGGGGACACGCCCCCCCAAAAAAACACGTACTTGAAAAAAATACGTACCAAAACACTTGAAAATTTACAATAACACTCACTTAAAACAGTACTTTCTGAAACACTTGGCAATTTCCAAAACCAGTCCCTTGAAAAAAAAAAAAAAACATACCCACCAAAAAACTTGACAACTTAAAAAATTTTATTTTTTTTTTCAAATTTTCGCGTTTTAAATTATTTTTTCCAAGGCGTGATAACTTAACATTAATTCAGATTTTAGGTGCCCATATCTCGCAGAGATGAAAAAGTTATGCACAGGGTAACTAAAATTTAAAATTGAATTTTGAATTAAAGTTACCCTATGCATAACCTTTTTTATCTCTAGCCGTTTGCGAGATAAAATGTCTATAGTTTAAAAAAAACGTTATGTTATCACGCCCTGTTTATTTCATTATTTCTACGGCAAGATTGTTGCTCGCAGAGTAGCGCGAAATTGGAAACAGTTCTTCTCCACCTTGTCTTCCGCGTCAGCTGGAGGGCCTAGGTGGTCCGGGCGATTGGTCTGGGCTGAAGACCACCGTGCCGTGGAGACCGGCCCAGGCGGCCCACTGCGCGCCGGCCCACTGTGCGCCACACCCCCCGCGGGGCAGCTCCCACTCACAATGGTTAACATTACTTCCTCATTTTCGGTGTGGTGACGTGCTGCCGACACGACAAATTATTTCAATCTAGAAAAAAATAAAACTCAAAATGTACTGAACAACTGGAAGATTGCCCTTCGACTTTTTTGAAAAAAAAAAATAGTTTGCTAACTTTGGCCAAATACGAGACGGGTCAGTCTAATATAGCTTGCCACAAGATGTCCAACGAATTTTGGAAAATTTAGTTTGCTTATTTTGGCCCAAGACAAGACGAGACTGTCTCCGCGGTTCGTGACAAGTGTCCAAACTGGCGCGAAATTGTTTTGACAAACATGGCCAACAATTACTTGATGGTCGGAAATCTAATTACGCAGCCTTTACCGGGAAAGTTGTCTCGCGAAGGCGACTTGCGGGGAGCGCGGCGCGTTTTGCATATTTCAAGGCGAGACCGGGTTCGAGTCCCGGCCGCGGCCGCTGTCAGAATCTCCCCCAGCGCAGTGGGCCAGGAGACTGGTGGAGGCGGTCAAAATGTCCGGACGGGTTTTGGGCTCACGGAGTCGCTAACTGGGACTCGAACCGAAGGTGTGACCCCAACCAATCGATTGCTCTCCGAGCGAGGAATCCATTGGTGGGGTCACACGTTCGGTTCGAGTCTCATTTAGCAACTCTGGAGCTCAACACGCGTCAAGAGTTCTGGCCGCCTGCGCCGGTCTTCTGGCCCACTGTGCCCGGCCGCTGTGCCGCTGTCTGAATCTCCCCCAGTGCCGCGCGTCGGTCCGTCACGTCGCCTCGCTCTGAAACGGGTTGGCGACGTTTGATATTCACGCATCGGTGGAAGCCGGACTGGTATTTATGATGCGGAGCCGAGTAAGAAAAATAAAGCTCTAGTATTTAATAAATAGGTTATGTCTCCGGACCCTAAACATGTCGGGCGCAGCAGGCTGGACTGCGAGAGAGAGAGACGGAGCGAGAGGTCCTCTCTTTCTAGCCACACATGTGCCTCTCGGATTAGGCCTAAATCAAGACCCGGCTCACTGGCTCGCTGTGCGCACGTCTCTCCACACACACACACACACACACACACACACACACACACACACACTCACACTCACACTCACACACGCTGGATTACCTCCCAGGACCCCATCCCCCCGATTGGTGATATCTTTGCCCGGGTAGTATTGACAGGCGATATTTGACTCCCGGTGATTTGCGCGGCGTGCGACGGTAAAAGATGCTGTCCCCTTGCACCGCCGCTGTCCCTCGGGATATTGGCCGTTCGTTCCTTTCAGGCCATGAGGCGCGCGTGTGTTAACAAAATGTCTCCCCCCCCCTCCCAACTTTTTGGCGCGACAAGTTTATTCCTTTGAACGTAAAGTTGGGAGGGGGTCTGAAAAGTACTACTGGCAGCTGCCGTCTCTCTCTCTCTCTCTCTCTCTCTCTCTCTCTCTCTCTCTCTCTCTCTCTCTCTCTCTCTCTCTCTCTCTCTCTCTATCTCTCTCTCTCTCTCTCTCTCTCGCTCTCCTGCTCGACTTGATCAAGGCTCTGCCTAGGTTTCTGGTATGGCCACCGTGGGCAAGTCTAAACTGGCGCCTTCTTGTTTGCTTTATTTTTGCATCGCGGTTTGCATATCCTTAGAGTGTCGGGGTGGTCCTCCCGAGGTGTTCGCGTGTGCCTGTGAAAATCGCTGCAGGCCACGGTAGCGCCAACGTCTGCAGATGGAAAACAATTACGTTTAACCACCAACACCACGGCAACAAAACGACCACGCGAAGAAACACAGCAAAATGGAATGACCCTTTTAAAAAAAAATATTATTTTTTTTTTTTGCTGTTGCCCATATTGTGACCTCCAGGCCGGTTCGGCCCGGTATTTGTGTCTCTGTCTTTCGGAGTGACGTCCGCCCGGCTGTCTCTGTCCCACATTCTCCATTGCCGGTTTCCTCTCTCTCTTTCCCACTTCCTCCCGGCCCCTAATTTAACCCTTTTAAGGGCAATTTATCCCGTATCTTGCCACGCTTCCCATCAGGCTGCCTGCAGGGCATTGCAGGGCTTGCGGCCGGCCGGCCGGCCGGCCGGGCAGACGGGCTGGCAGACAGGCAGCAGGCAGACAGACCGCGCATTTGCGACTTCCATTCATACCAAGACTGGCATTCTTTGATGCTTTGGAGCGTCTTCCCGCCAATGGACTGCAGTTCACTGTGGGCCAGTAGACTAGTGGAGGCGATCAAAATCCCGGATGCGTTTTGAGCCCCAGTGTCGCTAAATGGGACTCGAACAGAACGTACTACCCCACCAGTGGATTGCTCTCCGAACGAGGAATCTATTGGTGGGTTCACACGTTCGGTTTGAGTCCTGAGGTAGCGACTCTGGAGCTCAAAAGGCGTCCAGAGTTTTGACCGCCTGCGACAGAGACGGACGGTCCCGCGCGACGTCCGTGTGCACGCGTTGCCTACCCGCGCGGCGCTCCCACTGTGCTCTGGCGTTGCGTTACGTGATTTGTGGACGAGCCGATGCGGCACTGAAATATGGAATTCCGTGACTGTGTGGAAGGGAGTCGTCGGTATCCATGGCAACCCCGGATCGCCTGTGTCCGATACCGGAATGAACGTATCCATAAAGCCCTGGCAGTCTGTCTGTCTGACGGTCTGAAAGTCCTCCCTTGACGAAAACAGTCAGACGAAAGAAATACCCTCTGGTTCGATCGAAGCGAGCGCCACACGGTGGGCCAGACGACCGTCGAAAAACGCGTCCTGGATTTTGACCGCCTCCACCGGTCTTCTGGCCCACTGTGCGGCGGGAGGGCGGCTGGCTTCGGTATGAAAAATTGCCGTGGCCGCGGAGAATGACAAACCCTCCGTTGGCTGCGGTTGGTAGTCCACGGACGCTGCCTCCCTTTAAATGTATTTTTCAACATCGGAGTCGGAGTATGAATTATGAATCAGGATATTAATTGAATACGGAAGGGATGGAGGCGGCGCAGGCAGAGACGAGGGTTGCGGCTCTAGTTCGCCCACGCTGTTGTCTCATCGTGCGTCGCTCGGATGCGGCTCCGGCTCTTGTCATTGTTGTTGTTGTCGTTTGTCGCGACCTGGAAACAACGCAAGGCCTCCTTGCTTATTACCCGCCGATTGTTATTTGATTGAGTTAAACGCGTCCATAACCTAATCGGTCCTCCAGAAGGCGCGGTGCGTTTGTTGAGTTCGGAGGTTCAAATACCCGCCAATCTGCCCCCCCCCCCCAAAAAAAAACCTGTAAATTTAAGGTAAAAGTTCAGTATTACGCTCTTAGAATTTTTCAACTAAAATTTAAAATTTAAAAAAATGCGGGAAAAATTATACGTGAAGTGAAAAGCCCTAGATTTTTTGTTTAGTTTTTGTTGTTTTTATTTTTCTTGTTTTTTTTTGGTTGTTTTTTTCTGTTTGTTGTTGATGATCACTGGTAAAACTAAAGAGTAGTATTACCCTCTGTTTTCAAGAGTAACAGGCTCATCCGCCAAGATGTCCCCTACCTAAATGCGTGAGGGAATTTCCAGAGTATGCTTCATTTCAAGCGTAACGTCTTCAAGCGTAACTTCTATGCTTGACTCAAGCATAGAGTTACGCTTTAGTTTTACCAGTGATGTTGTTGTTGCTGAAGGTCTGGTGTCTCGGCAGGTACCTGGGGCTGGTCGGCGTGCCCCCGCCGCTGCAGCAGGCGGCGCCCAGCGGCGGCTCGGGCGAGGGCGAGGGCTTGGACGTGATCCTGGACGAGCCGGAGCTGGCCGAGGCGCGCGCGGTGTGCGGCTCGCTGCCGGGGCTGGTGGGCGCGCAGACCAACGTGTGCATGGAGCACCCCTCGGCCATCAAGTCCATCGCCGAGGGCGCGCGCAGGGGCATCCAGGAGTGCCAGTTCCAGTTCCGGCACGAGCGCTGGAACTGCTCCACCAACGACCACGAGCAGAGCGTCTTCGGCTACATCCTGGAGCGGGGTGAGTGTGCGCGCGCACGCTATGCTGTGTGTGTGGGCCCTGTGGGGCCACTGTCAGAAACAATTCCAGCTCGGGGGGGGGGGGGGGGGGGGGCTTCTTTAGCAACACTTTTGCCTCGAGATTACAGTCTCTCTCTCTCTCTCTCTCTCTCTCTCTCTCTCTCTCTCTCTCTCTCTCTCTCTCTCTCTCTCTCTCTCTCTCTCTCTCTCTGTCTGGCGCGCGTGCCCTATGTACGTGTTTGCCTAAAGAAACGAATTCACCTGGCGCTCTGGAGGGGGGGCTCTTTTAAACATTCGAGCCACTGATTATTCACCCTTCCACTTCACACACAGGTGAAGCGATTGTGTGTGTGTGTGTGGCACAAACACAAACGCGCGCGCGCACACACACACACACACACACACACACTTTCGTGTCTTCTACAAACGCGCCCGCGACTCCACACTCAACCACAGCGCCACCACCACCGTCCGCGCAAGGAGATAACGATGCGAACGCCCGGAGCTCTGCAGACACCTGCACACACACACACACACACACACACACACACACACACACACACACACACACACACACACACAGAGAGAGAGAGAGAGAGAGAGAGAGAGAGAGAGAGAGAGAGAGAGAGAGAGAGAGAGAGAGAGAGAGAGAGAGAGAGAGAGAGAGAGAGAGAGAGTCGTTCTGGCGGCAAAGAGAGGAAGCTGGAAAAAGGGGCCACGAGATGGCGGACCCCCGCTCCGTGCCTAATCTCTGTGTCGTATACACCGAAAGCTCGTCGTCGAAAGCGCGCACTCGCCAAGCGTGCCCTCTCGCGGTACGGATTCAGATTGGCATTGCAGTCGTCGTCGCGAATCGCAATGTGGCGCTGCTGGGCGTGTGTGCGCACCCACGGGCGGAGACTCATGCGGGACTCGGCGGTGTAATGGACAGGAACCGGTAAAACGAACAAGTCTTAATACCGGCCAGATCGGGCCGCGCGCCAGACGGAGAGAGAGAGAGAGAGAGAGAGAGAGAGAGAGAGAGAGAGAGAGAGAGAGAGAGAGAGAGAGCAGGCGTGGCTGCGTTTTATTTGATTTACGCCCCGCCGCGTGCACGACTCGCTCAGCCAAACATCAGCCCGGCCGGACAATTTAATAAGAATCGATTGGGGATAAAGTTATTTCGATGCGACCGATAACGTGTGTCTGTCTGTCTATCTGACTGTCTGTCTGTCCGTCCCACTGTTGCGCCCCGCGTGTTTTGCCGCGAAGCATCAGCAGCGCAGACGATGAGGACGGAGAGGACCAGCGCGAGGGAGTGAGAGAGCGGAGCACGCCGACAAAGGACCCGAGAAGGAGTCCGAGTAGAGTGTAGAGTCCGTCCCGGAGGGTCCCGCCGGCCGGCCTCAGAGCAGAGGGTCTCGCTTGATGCAGCTCGCACCGCCCCACAGTGGGCCAGAAGACCGGCGCGTAGCCGGCCAAAAGTCCAGACGCGTTTTGAGCTCCTGAGTCGCTAAAATGAGACTCGAACCGAACTTGCGACCCTACCGATGGATTCCTCGTTCGGAGAGCGATCCATTGGTGGGGTCACGCGTTCGGTTCAAGCCTCGTGTAAACGACTCTGGAGCTCAAAACGCGCGTCCGGGATTTTGACAGTCTCGCCTCCACCGGTCCTCTGGCCCACTGTGCGCCCGGCACCGCCCGCACGCACGAATGGTAGAAATGGGATTCATTTCGGTCGTGCGCGCTGCATCAGTGCCACCGCCTTGCTCGTGCATTCGTTCGTTCGTTCATTCATTCATTCTCTCAAAACCTGCTCGAAACAAAAAGCAAAGTTAAAAAAAAAAACAAGTTTAGGTTGTTGACGGGGTCCCGTGGTGCCGGCGTCTCTGGGTGAACGCGAAGGTGAGCGCGAAACGGTAAAATTAATGTTTTGGGCCGCGGCGTTGTCAGCCGCTCATATTTCGGGCGCGGCGGCTCGGCTCCCCCTCTTGCTGCGCGTCGTCTTGGTGCTGAGAATGAATGAATGGAGCAGGAAAATCTGAGGCGGTTAATTTAGAGGGCCTCGTCACAGTCGGGCTGTCGGCGCACAGTGGGCCAGGAGACCGGCGCAGACGGCCGAAAATCTAGACGCGTTTCGAGCTCCACAGTCGTTGAATAGGACTCAAACCGAACGTGTGAATCCCACCAATGGATTCCTCATTCGGAGAGCAGTCCATTGGTGGGGGTCACACGTTCGGTTCGAGTCCCATATAGCGACTTGGGAGCTCAAAACGCGTCCACAATTTTGGCCGTGTCTTCTGGCCCACTGTGCGGCCGTGCCCTCACGGTGCCCTGGCTGTGGCCGGCCTCTGCCAGCAGACTGATTCCGAGAGTCGCTCTCGTCGCTGTCTCTCTCGCACTCATGGGGCATCTCATGTGGGTGCGAGAGAGACAGAGCGACGAAAATGACTCTCGGACTCAGCCTGCAGGCCTCCGCCACCCGCATGGCGACTGCCTGACGTCAGCAGGTTGCACACAGTCGCTGCTACGGCCAACCCCCTCCCCTCTCTCCCTTCCCCCCGGTCCGCGGTGGACTGGCAAATTGCTCGAACACCTCAGGACCAAAAGGACCAACCCCCCGGCGAACAAAAACACGCATCATAACCGCAAAAAGCTACACAATGCAATTTTTTTCCCCGGCTAATTGTTTTCAAACGTTTTTCCGCGTTTTCCTCTCTTTCTTTTTTTCGAGCAATTGGCGCGTCGGGTGCTGCCTCCAGTCTCCCACCCAGTGTACCGGCACCCCCAGCCACTGCGCCTGGGAGGGTGATCCTGGAAATGCACCAGTCTTTGTCGCTAGTCATTTCTACGGCAGATGAGCTTGCTTGTTACTCCTGCCTGCCTTCCCTCCCAGCACCGCCGCCGCCGTTTGTCTCTCTCGCTCTCGCAGCCGCCGCAGGCTCCGTTCGCCCTGCCTCTTTCGTTGCAGAGGAAATCTTTTCCTTGTCGAGAGAGAGATCCCCCCCGCCCCGTTTCCCCCCCCCCCTCTCTCTTTCTCCGGAACACTCCTCCCTTCCCCCCCCCTCTCTCTCCCTCCCACATTTACATTCCAATAGGATGCTCCGTGTGGCCCGGGTAGCCCGAGGCCACTGCTAATGATTCCATTTACAACACGCTGTCTCTCTCGCGCCCCCTGGCGGCGTCGTGGCCACAGGTGGGCAGCTTTGTGGGGTTTGCACTGTACTTATTCTGTACTCACGCAACACGCGCGAGACGCAAAGACACACACACACACACACACACACGCACGTATACAATTCTCTCTCTCTCTCTCACACACACACAAAAACACACACACACGTTAGCACCGGCATGAACGAACCCAACGTTTCGCCCCTTCATCTTTTTTTCCTCTTATTTTCCTTCTCTCTCTCTCTCTCTCTCTCTCTCTCTCTCTCTCTCTCTCTCTCTCTCTCTCTCTCTCTCTCTCTCTCTCTCTCTCTCTCTCTGGCGTGGGCGCCGTGCGGGCTGTGAGCGGGCTTTTTGCCAGCGGACAATCCCTAATGTGTCTTGATAATCGCCCGGGCGTTCGAGGGGAGGGTGGGAAAGGGTGGCGAAAACCCGAGCGAAACCGCACTCTGTGTGTGTGTGTGTGTGTGTGTGTGTGTGTGTGTGTGTGTGTGTGTGTGTGTGTGTGTGGTTCTGTCGTCGCCGGGGTGGTTATGGAGAGTCAGAGAGCGTGTAGAATAAACAAGGAAATTATTAAACAATCTTAGAAAGAAAAAAAAAATAGAAAAATATTTTATATCAGTTGGAACTTGAACTCGGGTGAAAATGGTGAAAGCAGAGTTGAAATGTCGCGGTTTTGAACCACCGTTTTTCGGGTGAAAGGTCGGCGTCGCTACGCGCTCGGCCGCGCTGCCTTCTGGCTTATCAAGGGACGGCACGCCCCGCCGTACCGGGTACCTACCACGTTTCCAGAGCAGTCCCCCAGAGCAGGCCGGCTGTTGTTTCATTTTCCCGACGGCCCTGCGAGTTTGCTACACATTTTACGGTGACGTTTATCTGATGCGTCACCGGGCACGGCCTCGACCACGGCGTGCTCGACCGCACAGTGGGCCAGAAGACCGGCGCTATCGGCCGAAACTCTACACGCGTTTTGAGCTCTCCTCGTCCGGAGAGTAATCCATTGGTGGGGTCACACGTTCGCTTCGAGCCCGGGATTTTGACCGCCTGCGCCGGTCTTCTAGCCCACTGTGGCCTGGCCTCGGCCCGAGGTTCCAGAGGCTTCAAAAACGACCGCCAGGGGTCGCCCCGATCAGTGTCACATTGCACTGCTGGCTCCAAGTCCCGAACGCCTCTCCGTATGCATAATCCGATCATAAAACGGTCGGACGGGCCCGCCACATCAGCGACAGGACCGGAGTGGAGAGAGAGAGAGAGAGAGAGAGAGAGAGAGAGAGAGAGAGAGAGAGAGAGAGAGAGAGAGAGAGAGAGAGAGAGAGAAAGGAGCCAGGAGCCACCTTCAACATTACTTTTTCAAAAATCAAAAATAAGAAGAATTTTTTTTTTGCTCTTTCCTCCTCCAAAAAAAAAATGAAATGCGGGTCATTTAGTCCTTTCCTTGAGCCCCAACTCTGTCGTGTGATACTGCGGCAGCACGGCGGGGGTGGGGGTGGGGGCGGAACTTAGCTAATGTCCTCAAATTAGCAAACGGCTAACACGCAACCAATAGGCAGTCCCAGCACTCAGCTGGCCGCCCCTGCGTGACGACTGTGTTGCGTGTGTGTGTGTGTGTGTGTGTGTGTGTGTGTGTGTGTGTGTTTGTGTGTGTTTGTGTGTGCGTGTGTTTGTTTGTTTGTTTGTTTGCCAGTGTTGTTCCTACACATGGAAATGACATTTTGCATCAAGTGATTGCGGCCCAATTACAAATTCAAATCGAAGCGTGCGCGCACGCACACAGAGTCGCGCGAACTGAGGCACGCGGTCACACACACACGCACGCGCGCGCACACACACACACACACACACACACACACACACACACACACACACACACACACACACTGACGTCACCCTCGCACTCACACAGAGTGGTTGACAGGGCGCGCGTCCCAGCATTACACTGATATGTGCTCGCAGTCCGATCGCGGCCTGTTTTTGTTTTAATCGCAGTGTCCTTTCTGTTGCCGTACCGACTTGCCTCGACTCTTGCAGCTGGCTTAATTAAGAACTCTTTTTCGCCTTTCTTGTGTGTTGCGTACGTATCGAAATGGCGTGCCGCGCGCAGCCGTTGTTGCGTCCTTTCGATACTCTGCAAAAGTATCACTACAACCGGAGGATTGTTACCGGAAATACCGGATGCCGCGAGCGGTGCTGACTTTGGTCAGTCCACTGACTCTCGACTTCATCCCGTCATTTGTCACAGTGTCTTACATATTTATTTTTTTTCTCTCTCTCTCTCTCTCTCTCTCTCTCTCTCTCTCTCTCTCTCTCTCTCTCTCTCTCTCTCTCTCTCTCTCTCTCTCTCGCTCTCTCTCTCTCTCTTACACACACACTCCCGCACACCTGGATAGTGGCCCGCCATCTCCGCCGGGCTGGACTGCACACACAACAAATGGGGCTTCAATTTTTCATTTCGGTCGTAAAAATCAGGCATTCTTGGTGGGGTCCCCCGGAGGTGTCTACTTAGCGTGGCCGCGGCGCGGACGCGACGCTCGACGGCGATACACACGGGGCCCAAATTGAATACACGTGTTGTCCGCTGAGGCCCGGCCCCACAGTGGGCCAGAAGACCGGCGCAGGCGGCCAAAACTCTAGACGCGTTTGGAGCTCCACAGTCGCTAAACTAGGACTCAAAACGAACGTGTGACCCCACCAATGGATTCCTAACTCGGAGAGCGATCCATTGAAGGGGTGACACGTTCAAGGCCTATTTAGCGACTCTGGAGCTCAGAACGCGTCCAGAGTTTTGGCCACCAGCGCTGGTCTTCCGGACCACTGTATGGAGCCCGCCGCCGCCCACGTCAAGACCCCCATGCCGGCTGCGTCGGCCGTTGGATTCGTCGCGGTGCGTATCCAAATCCACGGATTTATAGAGCCCAGTAAACGGATTAAAGTTGCTGCTGTTTCGATATCTCCGATTTTTGTCGCATCCCACACGCGTTGCGCTCGGGTATACGTGTATCGTAAAATGCTAAAGTGGCCTGAAAAATATATTTTATGTGAAAAAATAAATCACTTGGGCGAGATTTGAAACCACAACGCTGATGTTGGCAGTCCGAAACGCTATCCACTGAGCCACGGGCTGCTGTTGTTCGCCGCTGAAGGTAGGCTCTTCGCAGGAACCTCGTAACCCCGCCCTTTCGGCAGTTGCATTTCTCCATTCCTCCGGGCGCACCGGAGAAAAGGCTGCAGCACACTTCTTGCCCGGAATCGCAGAATAACACAAACAAGCAACAAAAACGAGAAAGTTTTCTGCTCATTGGCGGAGGGCGGCCAGCCGGGCCCTGCGAGGGAAGCGGGCCACAGTGCGCCAGAAGACCGGTGGAGGTGGTCCAGATCCCGAACGCGTTTTGAGCTCCGGAGTCACTAAATGAGACTCGAACCGAACGTGTGACACCACCAATAGATTGCTCTCCGAACGAGGAAATCCATTGGTGGGGTCACACGTTCAGTCCGAGTCCTGTTCAGCGACTCTGGAGCTCAAAACGCGTCTAGAGTTTGAGCCGCCTGCGCCGGTCTTCCGGCCCACTGTGTGAGAGGGACAGGGAGAGGCAAGGGCTTTGCGGGGCCCAGCACGCTTTCCGCCCCTTGTACTCCTGAGGCTTCATCCACCCACAGGGAGGGTGGCCCGCTGAGCGCCACTGAGCGAGCTCCATTGAAGGGGACCCCGCATTAACCAAAGTGTTTTAACCTCCGTCGTGGTGGCCCTGGTGGTCTCCAAGGGGAGCAAGTCGGTGAGCGGCGGTGATGCTGGCGGTGGTGACAGTGGGCCAAAGACCTTTGAGCTACAGAGTCGCTGCATAGGATTGGAACCAAACGTGTGACCCCTGGACTCCTGGTTGGGAGAGCAATCCATTGGTGGGGTCATACGTTCGGTTTTGGCCCCATTTAACGAAGCTGGAGTTCATAACGCGTCTAGAGTTTCGGCCTCCGCGCCGGTCTTCTGGCCCACTTTGTTCTCGCGGTGGTGGTCGCTCCCGTATCGTCCGAATGATGGACAGCCAAGGGGGCCGTAACAGTGAAGGCGATCCATGAATGTCATGTCAGCGAGGACCTTCTGTTTCAGATCAGCTTCTCTTGTACTCTCTAAACAACAAATTGGGGTAAAAATCCTGTATAGTATCGGACGCATCCGACGGTATACTGGAAAAATAATATCTTTTTTTTAAAGAGCCGGTTCCGTTGCCCTTATCCGCGTTTCTCTCTCCTCTCTCTCTCTCTCTCTCTCTCTCTCTCTCTCTCTCTCTCTCTCTCTCTCTCTCTCTCTCTATCTCTCTCTCTCTCTCTCTCTCTCTCTCGGTGGGTCGCTGACCGTCTGGACTGCGCTGTGAGGCTGGCCGCTGACACGCTGACGAACTGACGCACTCCGTCATCGGCCGGCCTGGGCAGCAGTCTTTCTCTTTCGCACTTGCAGGGGGGGCCCGTCTGGGTGCCAGAGAGAGAGAGAGAGAGAGAGTGAGTGAGAGGAAGGTGAGGCTGCACTGCGGGCGTCAACGCCGCTCCGAATTAGAGCGATGGCCGATGCATCAATGCCAGCTGTCTCTCTCGCACAGTGGGCCAGAAGACCGGTGCAGGCTGCCAAAACTCTAGACCCGTTTTGAGCTCTATAGATGCTAAATGGGACCCGAACCGAACATGTGACCCCACCTATGGATTCCTCGTCCGGAGAGCAATCCATTGGTGGGGTCACACGTTCGGTTTGAGTCCCTTTTAGCGACTCTAGAGCTCGAAACCTGTCTAGAATCTTCGCCGCCTCCACCTGTCTTCTGGCCCACTGCGCCCTGCGGTGGTGCGAGAGAGACAGGCGCGGATCACTCGACCGGCCTGACGGATGATGGGGGCGGATCAACGTTAGTACCAACATCGCACACTTCATTTCCCGGCGTGGATCGTGTCCAACACGCTGAAACCGCAACGCGAAGCTGTTCTGCTTCCAGTCAGTGTTGCCATGTTAGTAGAGAAAGGCATTGCCACGATGTATCGGAAGGGTTGCCAACCTCAGCCTGCGTACTCTAGAAACTGAAGAGAGTGCATGGGCATGCTCTACCTGTCAGTAAACCTCAAAGCACCCCCTAGTATGAAGCGCGTGCTTTGAGGTTTACTCCCGGGTGCACTCTCTTGACTTTCCAGAGTACTAGCACACTGAGAGAAATGTAATGTCGTTTCCCGGGGTCATTAAATTTTGGTTGTTTAGACCAAAATTTTGGTTGTTTAGACCAAAATTTTGGTTGTTTAGACCAAAATTTAGTTAACTCGACTGATTTTTTTTAGTCAAAAGAACTTTTTTTTCGTCATTTCGACTAGTTTTCAGACGAAGCGACTAAAACATTTGGTCACCCCCTGAAACGACGAAAATTTTTGGTCGATTCAACGAAAATTTTGTCGATTTGAATTTACTTTTGGGACAGTGCAGGCAACTCTCTGACACCAAAGCCAAGGTATTACATTGTAGGCAGGCTGAGGTTGGCAACCCTGTAGAGACCAAAATTCATCGTTCATCGTAGGAAAGTTTGCCTACTCGTGTGGCAACACTGACTTTACTGTACCGCCGCAGTCTGTAGCCCTCCTCGGCTATGCCTCCACGACGCGCCTATGCACCCGATTCCGCATATTTAATGGAGGTCTGCAACCACGGCGCCAGATGGTAGTCCAATATAATGTTGTGTGCTCCCGCCCTGCGCCTCTCTCTCCCTCTCTCTCTCTCTCTCTCTCTCTCTCTCTCTCTCTCTCTCTCTCTCTCTCTCTCTCTCTCTCTCTCTCTCTCTCTTTCTCCCCCCCCCTCTCCCTGTCCCTCCCCTACGTCTACATCATCATATCGGATCTTCAGAGGATCGGCCTATCTATATCCTTTTCCTGTCATTTATTAATCTCGTATTTAAATTTTCAGGGGACGGAAAAAAAGGTTAGCTAGAGTTTTTTTTCATGTTTCGGTGGCGTGTAAAAGTGCCCTGCCTGTGTCGCCGCACAGTGGGTCAGAAGACCGGTGGCGGCGGTCGAAATCACGGACACGTTTTGAGCTCTAGAGTCGCTAAATGGGACTCGAATCGAACGTGTGACCCCACCAATGGATTGCTCTCCGAACGAGGAATCCATTGGTGGGGGTCACACGTACGTTCGGTTCGAGTCCAATCTAGCGACTCTGGAGCTCAAAACGCGTCTATCATTTTGGCCGCCCCAACGGTCTTCCGACCCACTGTGCGGTCGGTGGAAGGCAGCGTTTAGTTCGTAAAGGCAGCGACGCCGACAAAGGGCTGCAAAACGCGGAACGCCTCATCACTTCGCGCTCAGGGCGGAGCTCCTGAAAAAGACGTCCTCTGTGACTGTAGTGCGTCCCCTCTCTCCCCTCCCCTCCTTCCTCCTCTGTTTTTTTTTTACAGCGTATTGTGCCGATCTGCTGTCACTCACTGGCACCTGCTGCCATGCCTCCGATTTTCTGTCTCTCTTCTCGGCCATCAGGCATATCCAGCCCTCCCTTCCTCCGTCCCCCCCAGCCCACGCCCCCAGTATGGACAAAGTGCAGTTGACGTCTCGTGCATAATAGCACTTTCATTGCAGTCAACTTTGGGCGCAGAATTTCCCCCCTCGCAGGGCCCAAACTGTGAACCAAAATATGAAGAACGTGTCGGGAAAAGATTGACATTTGCACTGGTACACTAGCAGAAATTTTCAGTTGACGTACAAAGATTAAATTTAAAAAAATGTGTTTTTGAATGATTTTTGTCTTTTTATGAGTCTTGACTTGAATTGACAAGACGTGACTTTTTTCTGAAAAATTGCTCCGAAATGTGTCTTGGAACTTGATGTCGCAGTGCAATACTGGACAATTTTCTTGAAAAGTTGCTCCGAAATGTGACTTGAACTTAGTGTTGCAAAGGGCAACACTTGACAATTTTCTCGAAAAACTGCTCTGGAAAGTGACTTGGAATAACTTGATGTTGCAGTGCAATACTAGACAATTTTCTTTAAAAAAAAAATGCTCTGGAAAGTGACTTGGAATAACTTGATGTAACAGTGCAATACTGGACAATTTTCTTGAAAAATTGCTCCGAAATGGGACTTGGAACTTGATGTCGCAGTGCAATACTGTACAATTTTCTCGAAAAATTGGTCCGAAATGTGACTTGGAACTTGGTACAGTAACGTGACTTGGGACTTTGTTGTTGCAGGGAGCAAGGAGACGGCCTTCATCTACGCGGTGACGAGCGCGGGCGTGGCGCACGCCGTGACGCAGTCGTGCTCGGGCGGCGAGCTCACGGACTGCGGCTGCGACCCGGGCATCTCGGACCAGCGGACCACGCCGCAGGGCTGGAAGTGGGGCGGCTGCAGGTAACAACAAAAACAATTCCATTTTCAACAACGACAACAAAAAAATATTTAATTTTCAACCCAAAAAAAAAATAACTTAAATGTTTCAAAAAGCATTGTCTTTTTTTTTAAAAAAAAAAAAGGCAATAAACTTTCAAAAAAAAACATTTTTGAAAGAATTTGTTTTTGTGTGTGTGGATTTGAACATAGGTCTTCCGATTTGGAAGTCACCTGCTTTAACCACGCGGCCACCGACCACCAAAAGAGCCCAGCATTTGCCTGACGAGAGAGAGAGCCGAGCGATAGCGCCTGGCGGGTAGGCAGTCCCGGCGACGGGCCAGCATACGGGAGTGCCTACCCAGTCGGGCGTCCTCAGCGGGGAATTAGAACTTGAGGGCCCACACCCTGTAGTTTCGAGGACGAAGTTGTCCGTCCAAGAGTACCTGCCGCTCACACACATGCACACACACACAAACGCGCGCGCACACGTTGGTCACTGTTTCATTTGTCTCGGGCTCGCCATCGCTCCCACGTGTTGTCGAGCGACACTGCTGCCTCGGCGTCCCGGGGGCGGGGGTGGGGTGGGGGTGGGGGTTAGGGGCCATCAGGCTCGAGACCACTTGCACCCCTCGCTCTGCCGTGCCCGCCCTTGCGCCGTCTAGCCGCACTCTCTCCGTCTCCCTTGCACTCGGCCTCGACGTGAGAGAGAGAGAGAGAGAGAGGAGAGCGGCGAGACGCCCTGTAGAATCGCTGCTCGACTGTAATGACGTTGAAAAATACTAAATGCGGCGCGGGCCGCGTCCGGACTGCTGGGGGGAAAGGGGGAGGGGGAGCGACTTCTCTTCAATCGACTGGAAAACGTACGAGCGCCGCGTCTGCGCTGTCTCTCTCTCTCTCTCTCTCTCTCTCTCTCTCTCTCTCTCTCTCTCTCTCTCTCTCTCTCTCTCTCTCTCTCTCTCTCTCTCTCTCTCTCTCTCTCTCGTCCTTCGGGCGCCTCAGTAATCCGCAAAGACATGTCTCAATGTCGCGCCGCCCGACCGGACTGCGGCGACCACTCTGTCAAGAAAAAGAAATTCTAAACGAAAGCGAACTTAAAGAAAGTGATGGAATCTCGAAAATTATCGACGGTTAAAAGTAAGGGTCTGATTTCCCCAAGCGTTCTGAAATAATTTTGTGAGGGAAATCCTTTGTATCGTCTGGTTCAGTTTATGGCGCTCTCTGCCCCGAGAGAGAGAGAGAGAGAGAGAGAGAGAGAGAGAGAGAGAGAGAGAGAGAGAGAGAGAGAGAGAGAGAGAGAGAGGAGGGGGGGGGAACAGCCGGTACCCTTATGGTACCCTTCTCGTCCATTGCTTTCTTGTGCGAGTTGGCAATGTTGCCGGCCTGCAGTGCGCACTCCAGTGTGCACCCACTCCGCGCCGCACTCGATATGGTATTAAATTAATGCCAAGGCTCGCTGTCGCCGCGCGGTGCGGTGCCCTGTGCGGAGCCTCACAGTGGGCCAGAAGACCGGCGCGGGCGGCCGAAGCTCTTGACGCGATTTGACCTCCAGAGTCGCTAAACAGGACTCTAACTGAACGTGTGACGGCACAAATGGATTGCTCTCTGCCCAAGGAATCTATTGGTAGGGTCACACGTTCGGTTCGAGTCCCATTTAGCGACTCTGGAGCTCGTAACGCGACCGGGATTTTGACCGCCTCAACCGGTCTTTTGGCCCACTGTGCGCCTGCTCGCAGCACAGCCCGCTCGCCTCACTGGCTTTGGGACTCGCCCCGCCGATACTTCGTATATACTTCGATGCCTCCACTCCACTGGTCTCACACAGAGCCCTGACCTTGCTGTCGGGACTGGCTATCGCTGAGTCACTGGCTCACTGGCTTCGCCGACTGGCTTCGCTGACTGGTTGTGGCTGATCCGTCCGCTGACTGTCGTCCCACTAGACTATTCGCACCACCGATATCCGCTTTTTTGATGCGACCCTCTTCGGCGTCGGCTTTGCAGATCCGCGTTGAAAAATTCACCGCGAGGTATCCTTCCCCGTGTGAGAGAGAGAGAGAGAGAGAGAGAGAGAGAGAGAGAGAGAGAGAGAGAGAGAGAGAGAGAGAGAGAGAGAGAGAGGGGGGGGGGAGGGAGGGAGGGAGAGAGAGAGGGGAGAGAGAGAGAGAGGGAGAGAGAGAGAGAGAGAGAGAGACAGAGAGAGAGAGAGAGAGAGAGAGAGAAGAAGCGACAGGAGGAAAAACTGTTGTTGTTGTTGAGTGGCGGTAATCTCCGTGGTAACGTTGTTGTTGTTGGGCCGTGCGAGGGATAAAACAAACTGTGGGTCGGCCGCCACCAGCAGCACTCGCCCCTTGGAGCCGAGGGGCCGTCGGGTCGGAGGCCCTTCGGCAAAAAGCGTCCCGCCCTTCCCCTTTCACTTTCCTCCAGTGCACAGTGGGCTCGGTGAGAACAATCCCGCCGAACGGCTGTGGCGCTCGCTACCCTCCGGCGCCTCCGGTAGTTTGCAACTTTTTGCGAAGCAACAATGGTTAGACTTTAAAAAAGAAAGAGAGGATATTTAAAAAAATGAATTTCTTACTTTTTTAATACACACTCGAAATGTCCTACGAAGAAATTTTTTATAATACGAAGGAAATGGCGCAAGCATAATACGACGGTGTTTTACCATGTATTACGAAGGTTTTTCTTTGTATCTTACAATGAAAGCGCTAAAAAGATTCGTATTACGAAGAAATATTGCTTCTTAAACTTGTGCCGAATTCACTGTAACATACGAATAACATAAGTCAAATTTCATTGTAAGACATTTAGAGTGCATGAATATTATGGCAGTGGTCATATGTGCGCACGCGAGGTCAGAGGTAATCTGAAAAGCGAAAACAATAGGGGTTCTTTGGAACCCCTTAAAAAGGGTTGGAAATTTTTTGACATTAATTTTCTTACCGCATGTCCGTTGCTAGGTTCACCTGAAAATTAAAAAAAAAATAGTTGAACAAAATAATTGAAAAAAAATAAATGAAAAAGTGAATGACGGTGTAGTATGGCGTGCCAATCAGATGGCGTCTCGCGCGCCACAATGGCTGCGGCCGATTTAATAAAGAAGGAACGGAAAAGGGGAAAAGGGTGACGACACCCTTTTGTCCGTGTTCGCGTGGCATCTCCCCGTCAGGGCGGGGCGGGGCTGTCTGTCGCCGGGATTTCCATAAGTCAGTATGGCCGACTCTTCGTCTGCGGGGCAGGATGGACAGGGCGCACAGTGGGCCAGAGGACCGGTGGAGGCGGTCAGAATCCCGGACGCGTTTTGAGCTCTATAGTCGCTAAATGGGACTCGAGCCGAACGTGTGACACCATCAATGGATTCCTCGTTCGGAGAGCAATCGATTGGTGGGGTCGCACGTCCCGTTCGTGCCCTATTTAGCGACTCTAAAGCTCAAAAGGCGTCTCGAATTTTAACCGCCTGAACGGACAGGGTAGTGTGACACTGGACATGATTTGGGCTGTTCGTTTACTCCAACAGGACTCGAATCGGACACATGAGGGCATCTTTGAAATCCCCGTTCCAAGGGGCAACACACAGAGTGGTAATACCGTCGTGTGTTCGATTCGAGTTCAAAACAACAACTGTGTGGGTGGCGGAAACACTGCTTGCCTTTTTTCCAGCTCCTCTCTCTCTCTCTCTCTCTCTCTCTCTCTCTCTCTCTCTCTCTCTCTCTCTCTCTCTCTCTCTCTCTCTCTCTCTCTCTCTCTCTCTCTCTCTCTTTCTCTCTCTGCGCGAGGAGGGCATCGTCTGCTGGAATTCGGCGAGCGCGGTGCATCGCCCCCGTGTGCTACACTGTGACTCCACCACCACGCACACGGCGGCATGTGTTGCAAGTTGCGAGATTTGTCCGCACTCTTGTGTGAAATTTGCGGCGGTGCGGCGGCCCTCCTGATTGCAACACCCCTTCCCTCCACCTTCCCCCCCCCCCCGCATCTTCACCCAAATAATTGGATCTGAAATTGAAGCCGCCCTTAATTAGGAACATCTGTCTGTGCCGAGACTGACGCCCCGCAGCCCGGCGGCGGCCGCACAGTGGGTCAGAAGACCCGGTGGAGGCGGTCGAAATCCCGGACGCGTTTTGAGCTCCAGAGTCGCTAAATGGGACTCGAACCGAACGTGTGACCCCACCAATGGATTGCTCTCCGAACGAGGAGTCCATCGTTAGGGTCACACGTTCGGTTCGAGTCCCATTTAGCGACTCTGGAGCTCAAAACGCGTCTGGAGATTCGGCGCCTGCGCCGGTCTTCTGGCCCACTGTGGGGGCGGCGGCGGGCCGAGGACGTATTAATAAAATGATTCCCCGGAAGGGTTGAAAAGGAAGGAAAAAGTCTTCCGCCCTTGTTCATTAGGCGCGCTAATTGGCTGGAGGCCTCGCATGCAGATCTCGCGCCATTTTCTATTTTTGTTGTTGTTGCGATGTTTGTTGTTGTTGTTGTTTTCTTTTTTTTCCTCTGCCGACGCGTGCAAGTTTTGAGATTGTTTGGCGCCATGCGGGGCGGCGCATGGGGGCGCCAGTGATAAGGCAAGGACACTGGTTATCTCTATCTCTTCCCGCGCACCGTTTCCACATTTTCCGGCTCGCATGTTTTCCGCAGTTTTTTTCATTACCGGCTCTGGGGGCCCCGCGGGGCGCGTGCGGGGCCTCGGCTCGCCACGGCCTCGGCTCGCCACGGCCTCGGCTCGCCGGGGGGATTGAAATTGTGCGGCAGGCAGTGTCGTGCACCATTCCAGGAAGAGCAACGCGACGAAAATGAAATAAAAAGTCACGGATGTCTGAACCCGCATGACGCAGGGGTTGGTAGTGTAATGTCGAGCGCCATGTTTCCACACTCATGGCGTGTCACAGTGGGCCAGACAACCGGCGCAGCCGGCGAAAACTCTAGACGCGTTTTGAGCTCCAGAGTCGCTAAATGAGACTCGAACCAAACGTGTGACCCCACCAATGGATTGCTCTCCGACCGAGGAATCCGTTGGTGGGGTCACACGTTCAGTTCGGGTCTCATTTAGCAGCGACTCGGGAGTTCTAAACGCGTCCAGACTTTTGGTCGTGTGCGCCGGCCAACTGTGCTCCGTCCCGGCGCTTTGTATTTATGTCAGTGGTGCCAATTGCGACCCAAATTACCTTGAAACGCCCGCTAATTTCGGAGCGAAGCGCCCCACCTCCGGGTTCCGTGATGGCAGTGCGACGCGTACCCCCGCTAAGGTCGGTACCACTGCCGTCGGGTTGGCAGGGTTGGTAGGAGTGCACAGTGGGCCAGAAGACCGTTGAGGCGGACAAAGTTCCAGACCCGTTTCGAGCTTCAGAGTCGCTAAACGGGACTCGAATCGAACGTGTGACCCCACGAATGAATTGCTCTCGAAACGAGGAATCCCTTGGTAGGTTCACATGGTCGATTCGAGTCCCATTTAGCGACTCTGGAGCTCAAAACGTGTCGAGAATTTTGGCCACCTTAACGGTCTTCTGACCCACTGTGGACTGGGGTCCGCTGCCCGACGCATACCCCCGCCGGGTTGGTACCACTGCGTGCGGGTCGGCGGGGTTGGCAGGACTGCGGCGCCGTCGCCTCATTGTCCCAGGCGCGGGGGTGGCGGCCCTGGAGGGGCCGGGCGGGGGAGGCTGCTTTTGACAAGTCTGACGCCGCCGCGCAGCACCAACTTTTCAAAAGTGAAACAAGAGCAAGGGGCAGCAAAAAGAAGAGTGTGGACACATTGGGCCCTTGCATCGGCTCAAAGGGACTCAGTGGCCCTATGTCTGCGCGCAAGGGCGTCGAAGAAGGGCGGGGCGGGGTGGGGCGAGGCGAGGCGGGGCGGGGTGGGGCGGGGCGGGGCTGCCGCAGAATATAATCCCAGCCAAGCACGCGGAAGACGAATGCCTCTTCATCCCTCTGAAACAAGAACGCTGGGCTCCTTGTGGCTTCTGACCACACAGGGGCAGGCCAAAAAAAATAAAAAAATAAAAACATAAAAAAAATTACCCGCTCAAATATTTTTTAGTTGAAATCTCGCATTTTTTTTTGTATTTCACGCGATTTTATGCGTAAAAATTGCCGTTGCACCAAACATGCCGGATTTTGCCGATGCAATGTGTATTCATTGAATGTCGTGACGCTTGGAACTTCCCCTGTCGGGAGGGAGACGAGACCGGGGGGGGGGGGGGGCTCTGGGTTTCGACTGTCGCGACTCGCCGTCTAGTCTCGTCGAGTTTCTCCTTTGCAGCCATCCGCCACCAGTGTTGTCGTGTTTTTGTTGTTGCTTTTGGCTTGAACAAAAGCCTCCTTTCACCAGGGCCAGGCACGGCCAGCCAGGAGGGCGCCCTGTCCCTGCGAGGGTACCCCGCCTCTCAGGGGTAGGGTTGGGTGGGGGGGGGGCACCGCCCTCAAAAACAGGGTCCCGTCCGGCAATCGCGACTAGACTCAGTGGCGCTGCTAAAACTGTCCGCCGGGACGGTCCCGGCCAAACGCGTGACCCGCACGCGACACGGCAATACGCCGCGCCGCGCAAAAAGAGAGACATGAGTTTCGGTTTCTGCCGCCGAGGTTTCGGCCACGGCTCACGTCGCGCAGTGGGCCAGAAGACCGGTGGTGGCGGTCAGAATCCCGGACGCGTTTTGAGCTCCAGAGTCGCTGAATGGGACTCGAACCGAACGTGTGACGTCACCAATGGATTGTTCTCCGAACGAGGAATTCATTGGTGGGGTCACACGTTCAGTTCGGGTCTCATTTAGCGATTCATTGGTGGGGTCCACACGTTCGGTTCGAGCCCTGTTTAGCGACTCTGGAGCTCAAAACGTGTCTAGAGTTTTGGCCGCCTCGGACGGTCTTCTGGCCCACTGTGCGTCGTGAACCGTCTTCAAAAGCCGACAGTTTCGAAAACTGGCGCGTCCGCCCCCGACCCACCCGCCCCCGGCTGGCGGCTGGGGTCGTTGCCACGCGTTTCCGGGGCCTCCACGGCAGCCTCCGCTATTTTCAATTTAGTCTAGCGACTTTTCAGCCCAGTTTAAAAGTTTAATGAGTAATTATTCTCTGCTGGGGGCGTCGTCGTGTCACACCGCGGCTCGGCACCCCAGCCCGAGATCATCTCCACGGGACAACGGGCCGAATATCCGATTCCGCCAACGTGCCACCGCTCAGTAGGCCAGAATACCGGCGCAGGCGTCCAAAACTCCGGACGTGTTTCGAGCTCCAGAGTCGCTAAATGGGACTCGAACCGAACGTGTGATGCCACCAATGGATCGCTTGATGGGGCTTCAACCGGACGTGTGACCCCACCAATGAACTCCTCGCTCGGAGAGCAATCCATAGGCGGGGTCACACGTTCGGTTCGAGTCCCATTTAGCGACTCTGGAGCTCAAAACACGTTCGGGATTCTGACCGCCATTACCGGTCTTCTGGCTCACTGTGCATCGTCGACCGTCCGAAACACGGCCGAGTTTTTGTTGTGTTCTCCACGTTTTAACTCTGGAATTTTTATTTCTGCAGTGACAACCTCCACTACGGCCTGCAGTTCTCCAGGAAGTTCGTGGACGCCCCGGAGAGGACCAAACCGAACAGCGGCGACCCCAAGGCCAGGAAGCAGTTCGGCGTCAGGGCCCGTATGAACCTGCACAACAACGAGGCGGGCAGACAGGTAAGAGAAGAGGAGAGGCAACCTCAAATTTGGCGTCTCATTTGGTAAAAAATGATTTTTTCATTAAAAAAAAATGTTTGCCACCCAAAAACATTTTTTGTTCTAAAAAATATATTTTATAATAGGGTTTTTGAAGCGTTTACATTTATAAAAGATGTTCATTCAAGAAAAAATTCACAAAAAAATTTAATCAGTATTTAGAGTGGATTTTTTTGGTAATTTATCGTTTTGCGTGCAGGTGGTGAGCTCGCTGCTGCGCATGCACTGCCGCTGCCACGGCGTGTCCGGCTCGTGCGAGCTCAAGACGTGCTGGCGGACGCTGCCCGCCTTCAGCGAGGTGGGCGACCTCCTCAAGAGGAAGTACCGCCAGGCCGTGCAGATCACCGCGTCGCGTGGCCGCCGGCGGATGCGAAGGAAGAGCAAGAACCCGCGCTCCGGCAGCAACCAGAGCAACAGGTAAGTTACGAAATAAAAAAAAAAATCTTCCCGCTAATTTTTTTTTTAAATGCATTTTATCATTTGGCTATTTTAGTTTTCGGAAGTGGGTTAGGTCCTAGGCCTCGGAAACAATGGGCATTTCCTCCGGAAGCCCTGAAAAAAAAAAAAAAAAAAAAAATCCGCTGCGGCCGGTGCTTGAAGCCGCGGTCCCCGGCCCACGAGCCACCTCGCCAACCCCTCGGCCACCAGGGACTAAATGCACCTTATGCTTTCCAGGGGCAGCCGCAACAAGTGGAAGAGGTCCCTGTCCAAGGGGGACCTGGTGCACATCCACAAGAGCCCCGACTACTGTGTGACGGACCCCGCAAGGGGCATCGCCGGCACCAGCGGCAGGGCCTGCAACAAGACGGGCAGCGGCGCGCAGAGCTGCGACCTGCTGTGCTGCGGACGCGGGTACAACACCCAGGTGAGCAAGGAGAGGGCAAGCACCGCACAGTGGGCCAGCGGACCGGCTCAGGCGGACAAAACTCGAGACGCGTTTTGAGCTCCAGAGTCGCTGAATGGGACTCGAAGCGAACGTGCGACCCCACCAATGGATTCCTTGTTCGGAGAGCAATCCATTGGTGGGGTCACACGTTCGGTTCGAGTCCCATTTCGCGATTCTGCTGCTGAAAACGCCTCCACTGTCGTGTAGACACGGTGGCCGTGCCCCCGGCACGTTTGTATTTCCCGCTGTTTCAACTATTGTCCCTTCCCGTGGTCTGACCCTCGAGATATCGCAGTGTGCTGGACCGACCGAGTCTGACCGAGCCCTAAGTATGGAAAGCCCCCGCGCGCCGGGAGCGCAGCGGCGGAGCTTGGGTTCGGCAGTCGCGGTTGGAACCCAGGTACGTGCACGTCGAGAGGAGAGAGGGTCAGCCACGGTGTGTCAGAACACTCTGTAAGCAACCTCAGATATAACCTCAATAAAACGGTAAAGATTAGATCAGATATTAGTCTTATTCCGCGTCTCACCTAAAGTCGACAGTCAAAATACCACTGGCCCACTGTGCATCGCCAGCGTGCACCGCCACCGCCAGCCACGGCGCCTGCGGGGTGGGCTGTACCGCAAGGCACCTTGCCTCGACGGGACGGCCTACTCTCCAGGCGTTCGACGAGCGGAATTTTTTTTTGGCGTGGAGAAGCAAAAAAAAACAAAAAAAGGACTTTCAAAGAGGCCGGTTTGATATCAATGAAGTTCTTAAGGTTACTACGAGAGGCCTCGATGAAATAAAAGCGGCCTCGTCGAAAGGCCTTGAACCCGCGACTTTTCCCTCCGCGCTCCAGCTCGCATGTCGCTCGGCCACGGCTCACTCTGTCTGCTCCGCTTGTTCCAGGTGGTGAAGCACGTGGAGCGCTGCCACTGCAAGTTCGTCTGGTGCTGCTACGTGACCTGCAAGACGTGCGAGACCGTGATGGACAGGCACACCTGCAAATGAGGCTACGCCAGAAGTACCAACCCAACACATCGAGTAATCGAATTGTCGAGTAATCGAATTGTCGAGTAATCGAGTCGTTGTTCTTGTGCACTCGACAGTAACGCCCTCAGCTGCTCCACCAAATGCATAGCGACCCCACGAGCGGCGGTTCGACGGTTCGACCCCGGCCCCTACACTGCACAGTGAGCCAGACCGGTGGAGGCGCGGTCAAAATCCCGGACGCGTTTCGACCTCTAGAGTCGCTAAATGGGACTCGAATTGAACGTGTGACCCCACCAATGGATTCCTCTCTCGGAGAGGAATCCGTTGGTGGGGTCACACGTTCGGTTCGAGTCCTGTTTAGCACCTCTGGAGCTCAAAACGCCTCTAGAGTTTTAGCCGCCTGCGCTGGTGTTCTGTCCCACTGTGCACCCCCGGCGCGGTCGCAACCTTGAGACGGTTTGTCTGAACTGAATGAAGGACGGCCTGCGGTATGGAGACCGCGCGTAGAGCGCATCCCGATGATGAACAATGTGCATTGAACACCCAAAATCAGACCAGCGCTCTGAAACGGACGCCCCAGGCCGTGCGTCTGTTGTAAATAGATTCCCAATTTAAAAATTCGTGTAACTGAGAGATTTGTAGTGTGCTTCGGTAACTGACGTACTTAATTTATAGACGTGACAACGTGTGTTGAGCAGATGACACACAAAGCTGTACCCACCAAATATTAATATTGTCGTGCCGTGCTGCGAGTTGGACGGCACTCCTCGATGAATTCTTGTTGTTTACCTTCTACTTTCCACGTGAAAAAGAGCCATGTTCCCTGTACTGTACACCGGAGGAATCAAACCTTCGGTTTTGTGTTGAACGCGAGAGCCGCACTCAATGCCTTCCACTGTAGTCAGCCTCTTGTGCCATCGACAATGCCATTCCATTCGACTCTCAACAGGTAGCTCTTTATCCTCTAGCTCGTAGTGTCATCGCTTCTTGAATATATCTGTAGATATTCTTTTTACCGCGAAGTGAGCTCCTAGAGCTGTACTTAAGGAGTCATGGCGAGAACTTTTGTGCTTGTATAGATACCTGCCTCACGGTTTGTATAGTTTAGCTGTTAGAGTTCGTGTCGACATTTCAGAGTGGTGGCAGCATAACTTTGTTCGCTCTAACGAAAACGTTTCGACGCGTTTTGTCGTGAAGTGGGCCCTCCTCTACGGATTATTGCGGTGTATTATACAAGGGAGTGGCGTCGTGTGGTCATTGATTTTAAAGGATTGTGTGATGCCCCACTGAATGGATTATGTTTGTCGGGTCGTGCATTCAGTTATCACATCTTTTTGATGATGGAAGTCTGTACAAGTCATTAATTTGTAAATTTAAAACCATTCTTTGTTTTGTTTTTTTTTTTCTTGAAAAAAAAAAACGGTTTATTTATGTGCGCCTCAAGTTGTATAAATATTCTAGCATGCATGATTTTAACTTTTGGCTTGAATCTAAGTTTACTGTCTTTTGAGAGTCTTTGTAACCATTTACTATTAATTTCCTGTATGAATATCGAAAAGATTTTGTCCACGGGCTTCTTATGTTCGGCGCCGCAGTGCCATGGCGTTTTCCTTTTGTATATACATTGGCTTCATCTCGACTAGCATAGCCATATTATATATTGTGTAGATTCATACAAATGTACAAATCAAAGTAATTTATATCAAACTCTTTATACTGTCCTAGTGAGTAGCCGAAAAATAAATTATGTCAGAGACGAGTCCTTTTTTTTTCTTTCTTTACCCGCCCCCACGAGTATTCGAACCCCAGGCAGTGAACCTGTCCGCATTGAGCCCCTTCTTGACGCTGACGCGGCCGACACGGAGACCCCTAATTTCCGGTCGCAGAGGCCGGGCAGACCGCGGTGGGGAATGACCAATCAGGGCTCTCTGTCTCTGTCAATTCCTCGGGGCGTTCGGCTGCCGCCGCACAGTGGGCCAGAAGACGGCACAGGCGGCCAAAACTCCAGACGCGTTTTGAGCTCCAGAGTCGCTAAATGGGACTCGAACCGAACGTGTGGCCTCACCAATAGATTGCTCGCCGAGCGAGGAATCCACTGGTGGGGTCACACGTTCAGTGGGGTCACCCATTCAGCGACTCTGGAGCTCAAAAAGCGTCCGGGGATTTGACCGCCGGGCATCGATCTTCTGGCCCACTGTGCGACACCTCGCCCTTATCACGAGGGAGAGAGAGGGGGAGGGGGGGAGGGGAGAGAGAGAGAGAGAGAGAGAGAGAGAGAGAGAGAGAGAGAGAGAGAGAGAGAGAGAGAGAGAGAGAGAGAGAGAGAGAGAGAGAGAGAGAGAGAGAGACAGAGAGGCACCCTGCCCGGTCACGGCACTCGGAACCGGAAATTGCGCCACGGAACAACACGAAACAAAATCACATCCAGGGCTGCCAACCCGTCAGGAAAACTTGGCGCCGCACGTGATTTCCTTCAGCTGGATATCGCGGTTTTCGATTCGGTTTGGCAAGCAAGTACCCTTAGAGGATCCGAAGAGATTTTTTTTGTCTTTCCGTGTGTGTGAAAAGGGGAAGGCTGCCCTGATCACACGGGCGGTTGCTCCGCCATTTCCTCCCTGCCGCGTGGTGAGACGCCTCTGCACAATGGGTCAGAAGACCGTTGAGGCGGCATATTCTAGACGCGTTTTGAGCTGCTGCAGAGTCGTCAAATGGGACTTACACCGAACGCGTGACCCCACCAATCGATTGCTCTCCAAACGAGGAATCCATTGGTGGGGTCACACGTTCGATTCGAGTCCCATTTAGCGACTCTGGAGCCCAAAACGTGTCCCCGATTTTGGCCCCCTCAACGGTCTTCTGACCCACTGTGCGCCTCTGGTGAGACGAGGACAGGACAGACTCAAGTGGGGTGAGCGAAATTGCCGTTGATAGCCCTGTCCCCTCGGAACCTTGGGATTGGCCGAGACGGTGTGCATCGGGGCTGCGTCCGGGCGAGGGACTAGGCGGCCGCCCGGCCCACTGTGCACGGCCACGGCCTGCTTGGCCTCCTCGCACGCAGCCGGCCGCGTCCGGCCCTCTGCTCGCTCGGTCAAGCGACATGTGTGTGATCCTTCACTGTCAGTCACTGTTGCCGGCCGGCACTGGCCAGGCGCTGCACAGTGGGCCAGAAGACCGGCGCGGCCGGCCGAAACTTTTGGACGCGTTTTCAGCTTAAGAGTCGCTAATAAATAGGGCTCAAACTGGACGTGTGACCCCACCAATGGATTCCTCGTTCGAAGAGCAATCCATTGGTGGGGTCACACGTTCGGTTCGAATCACACTTAGCGACCCTGGTCTTCCCCGTTGAGCTGACACACCGGTCTTCTGGCCCACTGTGCGCTGGCCGGGCCGCATCGGTCTCCCTCCGTCGACAGAATGAGAGGGTCCAAACGTCCTCGTCTGTCCAGGGGCTGGTGCGACACTGCTCCCCTTGTTAATGCTGTGCCACGATCTGCGGCGCGGTTGCTGCGGGGTTCGCGTTTACTCCCATTTAGAAGAGTTGATCGAGTACTTAACACCACGTACAATTTGAAAGATAGAAAATTGTATTTTATAAAAATAGTTTCTAAACATCAAAAATACACTTGGTCAGGACTAGTATGTAGTCAATAAAATGCCTTGAGCAAAACCATATTATTCATGGATTCAATCTCATTTCAGTAAATTTCATGGGTACCAATTCATTGACAGAGAAAAAATTGATGTATCTTACAATATTTCCTAAATTGTAACATAATTTTTCAGTCTTCTATCAGTCACAGCTCCCAAAGTCTTGAATTTCATCCTAGAAAACTTCAGGTACCACTATTAAAATGTAATTAAGGTTACTGTGCTTGCCACTAGCTTCCATTTAATTTTTGACGTTTGACTGGTAACCTGGAACGGATAATCAATGTATGCAATTTACAATAAATAACTTGTTAAGGACACACCGCCTTCAATGCAAACACACCTTTCTTCTTCACGTTTCCGGAAGCCTACTGCTTTGCTGCAACTTGATTGGTAATTCCAACTAAAAGGCGGCAGCTCGTCCTCTTCACTTTCCACTGTGAATCCGTCTCCTTCATCTGATGAGTCCTGAGCCACATACTGAAATAAAACAGACTTTCACATTAGTAAGAATGCCAGTTTGGGGACATCAGGATGAATCCTGCAACCCACAAACCTTGGAGAATGTGAACAGAGGCTGCCCTTTTGCCTCCTCCTTGGGCTTGAGGACAACTTCTTCTGGGTCCGAATCACAAACAGGAGCATCTTCCTCATAGGAAGACAGTTGAAGAAGAGAATTTTCATCTGAGTCACTTCTTTGGACTTTATTGTCATTAAATGGTCGCAAAGCATCCACCACCTAGTGAACAAGTTCAAAGCATGAATAATTGAAAGGCATTGAGTATCAAACTTTGAGAATGTATCCTGTACCTGCTCAGGTGTGAAGTTTTTAGGGACGACACAAGGCACAATTTTTCGTGGACCTAGAGTTTCAATCATTTCAAGCAGTTCACTGTATGAGCTATGTGACGAGTACACTAAACGGTGAAGCCCTCCTTCCTCAGATGGATAAGATAATAAATTCTGGAAGACATGTGAAAATATAAAATTAGAGCTAAGATGGTTGCTTTGATTTAGTCTATCATTGAGTGTATGACTTGCTTTTTTCTTTGAGAAGTTTGAAGCATGCATAGTGCACAGCTTCACACTAAAAATGTTGTGCTTCTTAAATTCAGCATGGTGTTTCACAAATAGAGTTTTCCCTTGTTGATTAAATCCTCCCTGCTAAGGACAAAAAAATTAAAATTTAAAAGATTCTCACTGATTTAGAGAAGATCACATTTTTCATGTACGTTGCATAACGTACAAGGCAAGCATGAAATTTAGTATCAGGATTTTTGGTGACTGCAGATGAAAGTCTTGGAATTCGATAATATTTTTCATAAGCCTTGTCGCAAACATGAACGGGCTGTGCAAATTCTTCTGACAGAGCTATAAGCACGTATTCAATACCAACGATAGCTAAATAATACAAACAGAGAAACAACACACATTAAAAAATAACAAAGAGAAGGAATGCAGGGTTTCATTGATCCTGCAAGTTATGGTCACTCTGCATACCTGGAGTCCTCAAGTCAATAATATAATCATCACCCTTCTCAATCCATGACCTGCATTGGGTAATAAGTGCTCGCATACTTTCATCTCTGTTGGGAAGGTAAGAATAGGCAGGATTGAAAAACGTTGTGTCGAGATACAGAGTCTCAATGCACTTGAAGTTGCCCACTGAATCTTTTAAAGGTTTCAGCTTCATAATATTTTCTTTGGTCATTCGGTAATCTCCGGTGTACAAATAATTGAGGCCTTTGTATTCGAAGAGAAACCTGAAACCATGAGAATGATTGATAATTACTCAAATAATGGGCAATACAAGAAACTCAAAGTTTAGCTGGGACCAAAGCTTACATGACGGAACCTGGACAGTGCCCCGCAGGTAATGCAGTGACGGCAACACATCCATGCTGCTCATTGATACTAATGAGCTGTTGAGAGTTAATGGGCAAAACCTTTATTTTGTCATCAAAACCTTTCAAATGGTTTTGTGTCAAAAACAGAGCTGTTAGTTCACTGCAGTAGAGAAAGGCTGTCGAGTTTGTTCGCAATTTCTTGTGAAATAGATCGTCTCTTAAGCCCACCATATGGTCTGCAAACAAAGACAGAGATAACCACACATTCGGGCCAGTAGTGACATCCATGTTCAGGATATAAAAAGTACCTGCATGGAAATGAGATAAAAAGAAAATATCCGATTTCAAATTCTGCCAATTGAAACGGTCAACAGAAATTTTTGGTATCTCAGGAATGGGTCCTGGGAATGTGCTCATGATTTATGTTGAAATAGGAACAAACTGCAACATACAGATTAAAAACAAATGATAATTAAGTAAGTTAGTCATGTAAGTATGACTTACAAATCTTACAAACTTACACGGTTAAGTTCTTTCTTCTCTAGCCGCCTCTCCCGCCGACGCCATGTTTGTTTTGATTTCTGGCGGCAGGTACTAACCTTACTAACCTAACGCCGCCGATATTAAGGGAAAAAAAAAAAACTTTCTTGTCAAGGGAAATCTAGGTGACAGACATGACCCTTGGTAAGGTGGGTACGCTCGGTTTCCGACTCCAAGGAAACTTTTCGCGAGCAACGATCATTTTTCGTGTCTAAAAGTGGTCAAGTGTTGAGGGAAGTTATTTGCAGTTCGCCGTCTGCTGGTCTGCTCCGTCTGCTGCAAGTGCGAATAAACAAGAGAAAAGAGGGGGGGGGGGGAACCGCGACGAAATCAACATTTCAAATTATTGCTGACGGGCAGGATAAGGAGGGTTGGAGGAGAATGTAAAATTAATGCGACACAAAGCATTGTGAAATTAAAATAAATATATTCATAACCTTTATCAATAGATATAGAATGTCATATCATACAAAACCATATGCAAGCTTAATATGTACAAATTTGCAAATGGTCACAGCCATGACTGCACATTAAGGTCTAAACAAGGTCTGACAAAATAAACACTTGACTGGATTAGGTGAGAGGAAAAAATGAAGGATAAGAGTCATTAGAGCTCAAGAAAAAGTTAGTGAAGATATCCCTTTCAAATTCCCGACTAGTTCACATACAGGTATAGAAGAAAGACAAGGCAGAACAGTAAATCTCAACAGTGATTAATGAGAATAGAAACAATGGCCCATTTTGTGTTCAAATCAACAAAGCAGCACAAAAAAGATATCAGAAACCCAACACAAGCTAAATGTCAATTAAACCTGTACGAAAACAGAATGCTGTGATGAACTCCAAATCATAAAAATATATTTTTTTTTTTTTAAAAAGGAAAGAAAATACAGTTTTACAACTAATCAACTTCCAGGAAGACATAAGACCACAGTTGAAGGCACAATCACAGACACCTTACTAGAGTTGACCGGCACCATGTTGAGGCATTTATTAGCAATTGTTGTAATTTTTCATAGCATTTTTGGGGTGTTATTAGGAAAGTAAGACTATGTTACATCATGGGACATAACATATCATAACTAATGGAGTCAAGCTGACCAGATATTTTTGCCACAATTGATGCATAAAGAAAGGTTTTCATGATGGCAATGTAGAGCCACTCAATAGAACAGCCAATCAATAAAACAGCCACTGCTATGACATAAATGTTTCTGTACAATGGAAGTTGAAGCGAAGAAACTTAATTTACAGGTCAAATTAAAACTATACAAACTTTTTATCTAGGAGTGTTACATAACACAACTTAAAAAACCCAAAAATCATACAATTCTGTTCATAAAGTGTATAACAATCAGTGGTTGCAAGGAAATTCATAACATTCAAAAGAGAGCATTTGCCATTTCTCTTAAGGTGAGATTATGCCAAAAAAGTATCAGTGACACCTTCTGTCGTCATAGATAAGTTATTACCTTTCATGCCACTAGGGAATTTCACTAAACAATGTTACTGGCTGATCAACATAAAGAACACTAATGAAACCAAGTGATAGACATTGTCCCTTAAAATATCGTCAAAAGATACATTTTTTAAGATTGAAAAAGGAATTGGGACGTGTCAGTATTAAGGACCAGTCAATGCTCTAAAAATGATTGAAATTAGTCCTTCAAAAATAGAAACATTGACATAGGATGCTAGACTTAAATACTACCAACAGTAATAACAACAGTAACCATGAATTGTTGATTGAAAATAAGTAGTCAAAATACAATGGTAAAGAGAAACAATAAAAAGAAATAGTTTGTGTTAAGTAACATGCCCATGATTGAATATTTTGTAAGTATTATGTAAGGAATACTGAGATCTTCATGCAGTACTCATGTTTAAGCTACAAGATTCAAGGCATGAAACAACAATTCTGAAGAAAATGTAAAATTACTTAACAATGAACACAGAAAAAACCTACGAATTAGAAGTCAGAGCTTAATAACTGTAAAGCAACAAAATAATGAGGGTCCCTTGCAACAAACAACAGAGAAGGGCTAAAAATGTTTCTAAAAATTGTAATGCTCAGTGGCACAGGTGGTCAGTTTGGCAAAACAAGGAGACTAGCAAAGTGATCAATCTCTTTGAGCAAATGATCCTTTTGATAGGCCTGCATATCCATCCTGTTTAAGATATTTGTATCCAAATCCCCAACTGGACCAGGGTCACTTTTTAATTTCAAAAAGATTTGACACACTGATTTAGATAATTGCAAATTTCTACTCTTTGAATAGGTTCTAGTTAATTGAATGTAGAGTATGTATGAACAGAGTCCCGACCAACAGATGTAAAAGCTTACAAGCATATCAGATGCAGAGGTACATACACATTACCTCTACTGAACACTGATTGGCAAATATATTTTATATAAATTGAAGGCTTCTCCCACACACATATATGATAAAAAATTAGGTGAGTGCTTAACAAGTGCACACCATTATCAAATTTTTATAAAATATTTCAAAAAACTTCAATTTGGAATGATAGCATTCCTCCAACAATAAGATATTCACTGTAACCAAACTGGATTCTTAAGAAGAAGAACTGGTCCGGTAGTACTGTTCTTCTTCCTTAGAATCTAGTTGGCTTAGAGGGAAATAGCCTAGACAATTGAACACAATAATGATGTAAACTGACACATACAAAAATCTAGTACAGTGTACCCGTATCAATACCGTTTGGCATCTGAGTCACAAGTTCGTGTTTCTAGCAACAATTAGAGACCACAGTATCCTGTAACTACCGTACGTTGTCATTGTTCAGAAAGAGATAACAGTTGTCAAATCCTGGAAGACTTACAATCAGAAAATTTCATTAAAAAGCCAAAGCAGATAATGTCTTGTATAAAGGACCTGGTGTACTGGAGAAACTAGACTTTAGAACAAGTTAAGAGTGCTTTGTTCAAGATCCATGGCATAAGACACCTAATGACCTATTTCAAGTAAAACCAAAACTCAAAAGGAACCAATAGAAACGCCTCTTTGCAAAACCTTTACGGCAGTCAATCAATCAATCAATCAATCGATCAAGCAACCCCTCTCTTTGCAACATGTAGAGCTCTGCATTAGAAACTCGTTCTGTCATGTGCATGCGTTCAGACACGCCTAGAGAGTTTAGCCCGCGGCACCCACGGGCCAATTTCTGGTAAAGTAAGATCTTACAGGGTCACTTTAATCCGCCAGTATGGGGGCATAGGTCACAGTCTGAAAGGTAGAATGGGGGGTAAGAGTGCTACCATCGACCCAAAAAACTAAATTGAACAAACAAATTCAACCAGGCAGATTTGTATGATGCAATACTTCACTTTGGTACACAAGCAAAGCTCAACGTAGTGGAAGACTGTCCTCCAACAAACATGCCAAAAACCTTTAAAAAAAGTGTCAGTTAAGAAAATTATGAAGGACGTCTCTTTGCAGGATAGGAAATCCCAGTCTGTTGACATAAAACCAAGAGCAGGTGTGTTTTTTTTTTTTTTTTGTTCATGCAACTTAGCTTGGACATCACACAAGTTTCTATGACTATTGAATCTGGGTACTGAAAGAGACCACGCAAGCTAATCAGCAATATATTCTTATTCATAGAACAAAGCACCAGGTTCAAATATGACCTTTTAAGCGGGGAAAGAGTTGCAAATATAGAACTTATGAGGCTTTGTATCAATTGGAACTTTTACTGAACACAAAGCTAGCATTAATAATATAGGAACAATAAATAGTACCTATGGTTTGAGGTCAACATGCTCTACCAGTACCAAAAATAACATCTTATAGTCAGTTGATTGATGGCCCCTCACAAAAAACAGTGAAGTTTACATTTGATAATCATTAAGATACTAAACAGGGGATCTCTGTACTGTTCTAATGCCAACTTTTTCTGCAAAATTACCTAAAATACTGCTCAATCCTGAATCAGAATTTTTTAGATTAAAGCCTACAGTAGAAAAGTAAGCGTTATAGAAAAGGGTGCGAACCTTTTCTAACCTGTCTTGCCTCCTGCAAAAATAAAAAAATTAAATGTTAGTATGTATAGTTCCAACTTCATGAGAGCAAAGTTTTAGAGTAAAAGTTTCAAACTAACATTTCTCCAGCACTAGGTTGTTTACTATGAATGAAACAATCATCCTCAGTTAATGTACAACTTGACTCAGCAGAGACTTGACTGTCAACCCTGAAAACAAACAGAAATTAAAATTGTGTGAACAGTAAAAAATTTATAAAAAGAAACAGAAGGAAATTGAAAGAAATGAAACTAGGATGACTCACATATCTGCATTACAGCTACCATGTGAATGCACAGATCTTGGTGTGATAGAACCACTGTTGGAGGCTGTGGAAGCAGATCCCCTCAGACTACCGGTGCCTGATATGAGTTGCCAACTGGATAAAATAAGACACGAGTTAAACCAAAGTTACTTTTTCTACAGGTCCATCCATTACAATGCAACATTCATAAAACAGAATCAAAGAAAGAAGCATGCACACCTGCCCACACTAAGGGATGAACCACTGGACTCTTGCCGCTGTCGTAATCTGCTCGGCACTGGGACTGCCACGGGACTTGTCCGGCTACTTGAAGGATGCGGTGACCTTGGTGTTGCAGCAGGTCCTAGTACGGGGTTGGTATCTACCAGAGATGACCACGGTTGGTTTGGGTACCTAAATATTTAAAATATGATAATGAATTGAATTAAAAATTACAGGAGCACATAATTGAAAAAAGACTTAAGTAACAGTTTCACCAACCCTTCATCACAACCAGCAAGGTGAAACACTGCTGGAGGATTGTTATCTGCACTACACCAACTATTTAAACTGACGTTAGAGCCACTAAGGGACAAACAATCTAGATGCGGCTCGCTATCAGTGCTTTGTCTGAGCCGAGATCTAGAAGAAGGAAATGCAAAACGTTTACCATCAAGGGGACAAGCCAACAAAATGAAATTAACTTTAATAATAATAAAAATTTGTCAATGCAATTGACACAAAACAGAGTAAACTGACCTTGATCCTATACTAAACTCCTCACTGGTTATGTGCTTTAGGAAGTAAAAGCAGAAGAAGAAAATTTCTTCTCCTTTGTCCAGACGATCTTCAAGATTATGTCCAAACAATAACCAATCATAAGCTACTGTAAGATATAGTATCTGAGCAGGTCCCAACGAGCGATGTGCTAGACCATCGGCCCACAATGACAACCGCAGCAACGACACAAACAATGGAGTTCTGTCCCAGCCAGAAATGCAATGGACTAGCAAACCAGAGCTCTGCTCTGATAAATAATGCAGTAAAAGGCGCATGTAATTCTGGGTTAATTTTATAAGATCCCATTGCTGCCGGAAAAAGATAAGATAAATTATTTACATGCATTATTTGCATGATTGATAAAATATTCTCTATCACATTACCTTATATCGATCCCATTTGATAGGAAGCTGTGAAGGAAAAGGGTCCTCAGGCACAACAATGCTAGCATCTACATGAGCCTGTCCCCAGTCAAATACAAGATCCTGAGCCTGATAATTGTTATCACGGTACTGTCGGAAAAATTCACATCCTGGATATGGCAGTGAAACAATTGTGAATTCAGAATACCGATTTTCTTTGTCAACCTTTTCTGATGACGTAACACTGCAAGAGTAAAAGATGGAGATGTTCAAATAAATTTTTGTTGCTTTAAGAACTGAATAGCAAATCAAGCTAAAATTAGGATTCATACTTGACTCCAAATTTGACCTTCTTCTTTTCCAACATTAGGTCTACAATAGTGCCAACATTGAACAGTTTGAGAAGTCTAATGTCTTGACTTCTCACACGGTCAAACAGCTGCCAATCTCCTGATGTAGGAGGTCTCTCGTCGACCTCTTCTTCCTGTTTCAATTCTTTCTCTTCAGGCTCCTTTGGAGTGTCACTTCCAGAGAAAAGGTAATCTAGCCCAGAGCGTCCATAAATTTCTGGACCACCAGAGAGTGTCGCTGACCTATGATAAACAATTAGAATTAATTTTCTCAAACAGAAACAAAAATACAGAAATGGGCACTTACATACAACAAATTTAAATACCTGCAAATATGTTTTCCTTGGTATAAGATTACAGGAAGGGGAAATCTTGCACGGCATCTAGCAAGTCTTGCTTTGCTAATTAAATCACGAAGTCTGGTTGATTCAGTAACTGATTCACTGGCACTTTCATAAATGGTGTCGCTTTGTCGGAGCCTCACATCTTGTCGGTTAAGAGTATGAATTCGTTCTTTTTCTAGAACTATCAGGCTACTAGGATAATGTGCACTTAATTCTCCTCCATTATTATTCACAACCTGCAACATTTTTGTAAAAAAATAAAACAACATGATTAGGTTGAAGGGAAAATAGGATGCATGCAAAACATAATAATATCACAGCAATTGGCAGACAAACCGAAATATCATAATCTATAGATATCAAATCTATACATCGTTGCATAATATCTTGGCCCTGCAACAGAAATAATTTAACAAATGAGGGATAAAGATAACCTCCATGAAAAACTTAAGAAATAAGATGCGATTTTAAAAAAGGCAAAGCTTTGGGATAAGGCACATAATATGGTGAGAATGTCCAGTTGCTTAAAAGACCTTGTATGCAGAAAATGCAGGAAAAAAAAATTGGCACCGGGACCACGAGATCGCTATGACACACATCTCCAACCCGTGCTGGCAAACACCACTGCGGTACAGCAATTGTCTGAGTGCTATGCCAGAACCACCTCAAGTCGCGGTAAATGACTAGATTTTGACAGTTGAGGCAAAACATTTGTGGGTGTTTACATGTTATTTAGGTTATGACACCGACACGAAACGCCCTCAGCCACCCTGTCCCCTGCACTGGCAAGGGCCTACGCACCTGTTTGTCAGTCTCCTTTGCCTTGTAAGTATTCTTTGCAAAATACTCAAGGAGCTGGTTGATGTCCTGCAGCTTTATGTCATCCATTTCAGCAACTTAAAAGCAATCTCCGCGTAAATTGAGTATCCCAGGCGTTGAAAACAAGTTTACACATGGCAATTTTTTCGGTACACTGATTCGTCCTGCGATTACGATTCACACACATTGACATTCATGTTCGCCGTGCGTTATATGCAGGGAATGCAGGCAGGACTGCGTTCGCTTCGCTCGCTCCGACAACTTTCATTACACTTTCATTCATCGTTCATCATTCATGAGCATTCTTAAGTTCACATCAACATCTGATCTTTGAGAGCAAATGTCAAAAAAACGACATGAAGTGACGCGTATAGCCCCGTCCTGCGAATAAGCAGTGTCAGTGTCGTCTGATTCACTAGCAGTGCGAGCGCAGTACAGCAGTGCCGGACAACACACGTGTTACTTTTTACATTTGACGTATCCGACGCCCCTGCGGCAATGGTTTGTTATTCACTCGCATTATGTTTAGTGAACCGGTACCCATTTATCTCAGTGTCTGGCTTACTTGTGCATGTTAAGGGGGCACATCTGGCTGATGTAACCTCATACGTCACGCGTATGCATATGTTAAATTTGTATTTTTCCTCACATTGCGTTGTTTTTGCGCTGGTATATTGCGTTAGTTGTCGTCGGATGTGAAATTCATGCATTGTTTTGAAATTCACTCCCCATGAAGTATGTAAACAAATCGGTCCACCGGCGTACCGGTGCCGGTCTGGTACTTGCTGACTGGAACCATTGAATGCGCAACGCTCGGCAACGCTCCACTGTTACCAAGCGCTGTCATTGGTCAACATTCTGTTCTTTGCTTTGTTGCAGGCGGGGAATCTCGATCGCAAAGGTACCTTCAAGGTCGAGTACCTTCAGAAGATTGAGAAGGATGTGCAGGAGAAATGGGAGCGAGAAAAAGTTCACGAAGAAGATGCTCCGACTGCGCCCAGGAAGAGCGCCGATGAGAAGTTCTTTGTTACTTTCCCTTTCCCCTACATGAATGGGCGCCTTCATCTCGGACATACATTTTCTTTATCCAAATGCGAGGTATTGCATTTGCCCTCTGTACAACTCAAAAGAAATCCCACCTGTTGCTATTGATTTTGTACAACTTTTGCTTCTCTTTCCAGTATGCTGTTAGGTTCCAGAGAATGAAAGGAAAGAGAGTGCTGTTTCCGTTCGGCTTTCATTGCACTGGTATGCCCATCAAAGCATGTGCGGATAAATTGAAACGAGAAATTGAAAGCTTCGGCTGTCCACCTCAATTCCCAACTGATGAGACCACTTCTGTCACTGAGGAAGTTGAGGAGTTGGTGATAAAGGACAAGAGTAAAGGGAAAAAGGTAAATGCCTTGAAGCCTATTTAAAATTAATGTGTACTGAAATGAGAATCTCCACAATGTCCATGTGCCCATGTAACTAAGTGTTATTTATTTTGTTCTCTAGAGCAAAGCTGTTGCAAAAACAGGGTCTGCAAAATACCAATGGCAAATTATGCAAAGTCTAGGACTCAGTGATGATGAGATTGCTAAGTTTGCTGATGCTGCTCACTGGATAGAATTTTTTCCCCCTCTTGCCATTGCTGACTTACGCACTATTGGTGTTCATGTAAGTAAAGGTCAATGTTATGAGGTGCTCAAATCTCTTTGAAATCTAGCTTTTATTTTTATTTTTCAATTTTAATTTCAGGTTGACTGGCGCCGCACATTTATAACCACTGATGCGAATCCTTATTTTGATTCATTTGTAAGATGGCAGTTCATTCATTTGAAGGCAAGGGGTAAAATTGCATATGGCAAACGGCACACAATTTTCTCTCCTAGAGACAACCAGCCATGCATGGACTCAGAGCGTAGCAGTGGTGAGGGTGTTGGCCCAATGGAATATACTATTGTGAAAATGAGAGCTGTTGGAAAGCTTCCAGACAAGCTCAAGTAAGTACTTGGTCTCTCTCTTTTTGTTGAATTTTGATAAAATTCAGAGCTTTACCCATTTCTTACTGGAAAATTTCCGTTGATAGGAAGGTGGGCAACAAACCTGTTTTCCTGGTCGCTGCTACTCTTCGCCCAGAAACAATGTATGGCCAGACAAACTGCTGGGTGCGCCCAGACATGAGGTACATCGCCTTCCAGACTAGTCTTCCTGGCGGTGATATCTTTGTTTGCACGGAACGTGCTGCCCGCAACATGTCCTACCAAGGATTCACAGCTACTGAAGGGAAATTCGATATTGTGGCTGAGCTTGTTGGGCAGGTACATTATTTTTCATACTCTACGTATTGTACTGTTGTATTCATAAGCCTACATTGGTGGAAAATACCTGATTTTGAATTTTTATTTTTATCTCTTAAATTGAACAGGATATTATGGGACTGGCTCTCAGTGCTCCACTTACATCCAACAAAGTCATCTACACCTTGCCAATGCTGACGATAAAGGAGGATAAGGGTACTGGTGTTGTCACCAGTGTCCCTTCCGACTCCCCCGATGACTACGCAGCATTCATGGATCTCAAAAAGAAGCAGCCTTTCCGTGAAAAGTATTCCATTACAGATGAGATGGTCCTTCCCTTTGAGCCGGTATGTGTATTCCAAATGTCGTAAGTACACATTGTCTGCAACACTGTTCAAACATTGTGCAAATGTGTTTTCAGATACCAGTAATTGATATACCGGGTCTTGGAAATATGTGTGCTGTGTACTTGTATGACAAGCTCAAAATTCAAAGTCAGAATGACAAAGAAAAACTAATGGAAGCCAAGGAACAGTCTTACATGAAAGGATTTTATGAGGGGGTATGCTTGACACCTGTGCTATTCTCATAATTTAATTTTGGTCTATCAGATTTTTAAGTTAATACCTGTAACTGACTCGCCCTCTTTCAATGACAGGTAATGTGTGTAGGGCCCTTCAAAGGCAAGAAAGTACAAGATGTGAAGAAACTTGTGCAAAAGCTCCTCATTGATAATAAAGAAGGAGCCGTTTATCATGAACCAGAGAAGACCATCATTTCAAGGTACAATCTGAGTATTCTCTTGTCAATCATGTGCACGAAATGACAAGCCCATAATTTTCAATTTCTTTACTATTATCAGGTCAGGAGATGAGTGTGTTGTGGCCCTCTGCAACCAATGGTACATTGATTACGGAGATGAGGCATGGAAAAACCAGGCAAGGAAGTGTTTAGATGATATGAACACTTACCATGAAGAGGTGAGGAGAAACTTCCATGCCACTCTGAATTGGCTGCATGAGTATGCCTGCTCAAGAACCTATGGGCTAGGTAAGTCGCCATGTGAGGGAATAATTTAAAAAACCTGTTCCACATTTATTTATTTTTTAAAAGCTGCTTCGATTTGATTTCAGGCTCCAAACTTCCCTGGGATGAGCAGTGGTTGATCGAATCATTATCTGATTCCACCATTTATATGGCCTTCTACACTGTGGTCCATTTCCTGCAAGAGGGAACATTCCGAGGAGAGAATGGAAACAAAATGGGAATCAAGTAAGTTTCAATCCTTTTACTGATAGGTCAGTGTGTGTGGCCATGGCATTTGTTCATTCATTCTACATAAATTTTCAGGCCTGAGCAAATGACTCCAGAAGTCTGGGATTACATATTTTTCAAAAACACTGCATACCCCAAAGCATGTGGAATAGCCAAGCAACATTTGGATACAATGCGTCGTGAGTTTGAGTACTGGTACCCTGTGGACTTGCGTGTTTCTGGGAAAGATCTTATCCAAAACCATCTCAGCTTTTACCTGTACAATCATTGTGCCATTTGGCCTCAAGATGAAACTAAATGGCCTAAGGGCATCAGAGCTAATGGTCATCTCTTGCTGAATTCTGCAAAGGTATATTGTTGGTGCCTATGTTTATAGTATGGTATGTTAGTGACATAACTGTTTCTATCTTTCCTATCTGTCCCTATAGATGTCCAAGTCAGAAGGCAATTTCTTGACTGTGTCTGATGCTGTTAGTAAATTCAGTGCTGACGGTATGAGACTTTGCTTGGCAGATGCTGGAGATTCTGTTGAAGATGCTAACTTTGTGGAAAGCATGGCAGATGCCGGTAAGATGTTTAAATTTTTCCATATAGCTTGTAGGTATGTTGTCATCAGATTGTCTCTGATAATTATACTTTTCCCCTAGGCATTTTAAGATTGTACACTTTCATTGAGTGGGTGAAGGAAGTTCTAGCTTCAAAAGATTCTTTCCGGACTGGGCCTGACAACTCTTTCAATGACAATGTTTTTAAAAGGTTGACATTTATTCATTGTTTCATAAAGTTGAAAATATTTTTTTCTGAACCTTCAATATAAATTATCTTTTACCTTTTTTAGTGAAATGAACCTCAAGATTAGAGAGTCAGAAGAGAACTATGATAAAATGCTTTTCAAAGAGGCCCTGCGTACTTGCTTCTTCGAGTTGCAGGCAGCTCGTGACAAGTACAGGGAGCTCACTGCATTTGAAGGTGGAATGCATCTTAAACTTGTATTGCAGTTCATTGAAATTCAAGCTTTACTTCTCTCTCCTATCTGTCCTCATGTTTCTGAATATGTTTATCAACTGCTTGGAAAGGTATTTTATCTTTTAAAAAAATAAAGGCTTTACTTACCTTAAAGGTTTATAATTTCTTAGTTTTTAATGTTTTGTTTTGTTGCAGGATCACTGTATTGTAAGAGCCAGATGGCCTGCTGGCGGCCCAGTGGATGAGATTCTCGTTAAGTCCTCTGCATATTTGGTAGAAGCTGCTCATTCTTTCCGCATTCTTTTGAAAAACTTCATAGCCAATCAAACTAAGAAGAGCAAAGGCAAGACTGCGGCTCCCACTGGTGCAGCTCCACAGAAACCCACAACCGGTGTCATCTATGTTGCCAAAACATTCCCACCTTGGCAAAGCACTGTTCTTACCACCATGAAAACATTGCATGAAGTAAGGAAGCACCAATTTTCATGTCATCCTTTTTTGGATGTATTAAGTTTTTGTTTGCATGAAGTGATCAGGTCTAAAGGCTTTCTTTCATAATTAAATTTTCAGGCAAACAAGGGCCTTCCAGACAACAAGGCAATCTCCATAGAACTGCAAAGCAAACCAGAGCTCAAGAAATACATGAAACGTGTCATGCCATTTGTTCAAGCCACCCGAGAAAAGGTGGAGACAATTGGATTGAAAGCTCTGAACCTCACCTTAGACTTCAATGAAAATGAACTGTTGCTAAACAGTGTAAATTACTTAACTGCTACTTTGGACGTATGTACACCTTTCAGACAATTTGGTGGCTGGTACTCATAGGTAATTTAATGATTGCTTACTGTATTTCTAAAATTATGTTGTGGTTTTCAGTTGGATGAAATTGTTGTCAAACCGTCTGACTGTGATGATGCTCCCGAAAATGTTCGCGAGGAGTGTTGTCCTGGTGTACCTTACATGACGTTTGGTAACAAACCTGGTGTAAATTTGACTTTTGTCAACCCAACTCCTCATAACAGCCTCTTCACCCACACTGTTCCCATTCATGATAAGGACACAACAGAAAAGGTGGTTTCACGTCTCATTAAGATGGACAAGGGCATCAAAAGTACGTACGATTCATGTTGAAAAGTGAAGCGTCTTTGTTGTTTTTTGATGGGCTATTTGGTAATTTTATGTCTTTGCCCCTTAGGTACGCAAGCAGTTGAGCTGTGGAGATATGTTGATCCAGCTATGGGGCCCCGAATGATCCCAAATTTAAATAGTCCTCTGGCTGGTAAGGAGCAAGTTCCCCCTAGTGCTATCTTCAATGTTGATTTAAGTGCGGGTGTTGTAGAAGTCTCTATCAATGGTAAAACTTTTGCAGTTGGATCTCAGATTGTTTACATAGTTAAATAATTAATTATCAATAATTAATTAAGGGTTTGGAATTATGTATTTTAATGTTTTTTACAAACTGTCTCCCAGTAAATTTGAGTATTTATTTTCCCCTCAAATTATTGCATCCACAAGTAAGTTATTTATAAAATGAACTGTTCTTGTATCCTTCCAGAAAAAGAGTAGTTAAAATTATCATGTATTAAATTTTTCTGAATCAAATAAAAGACCAGCTATGTCCTCTCATTGTGCTGAACCTTTCCATTTAATTTTGTTCCGCAAACATGTGTCTACATTCACTCGATCGATTTAAGTCAATACCTAAAAATTGGCACCACGCAAATGTAGTTGTGGTGACAAACAAACGCTACAAACGAGTGGATTGGCGGTCATTCGGACTGTAGCGCCTGGAAGGTAGGCCACCGGTCCCTCCCGCAACACACCGGTGTGGAGACGGTGGCCTACCTGTACCCCGCGTTTTCACAGGGGTAACGTAGGCCGCCTCTCTGCACGGGTGTGTCGCAGGGCGGGTCGGTGGCCTACCTCGCAGGCGCCAGAGGCCCCTTGGACTTTGGTGGGCCACCAACAAGCGGTGCGCTTCACCGGTGCCTGGCAGCGCGGGCATCACAACCACAGAAGTCGCATTATTGTGCGGCCACAAGCAGGGACGTCCGACGGGTGCCTCACTTCGTCCAGTCAGTGTATGCACACCCTCAACTCCAGTCACTGCTTTGTTTTTCAGTCTGGTCACTGAAAAAGCCGGCACAGTAACGTAACTTTACCCTAGTTGCAGCATTTTTGTAACGATTTAAGATTTTCAATCTAGTCAAAGTAGACTAGATTCTAGTCTAGTCACCTGTCAGTGTACACCCATTTCCAAAGTGAGGTACCCCTCGGGGACGTCCCTAGCCTTCCCCCTTTCCTCCTCAAAGCAAAGCCAGGCGAGCCAACCCTGCAGCTCTGAGACGCTGGACTAATTCAGAGCGCTGCCCTCGTCCCTCTGCTTCTCTCGCACTCATGGAGTGTCCCGTAAGGGTGCAAGAGAGACGGAGCGACGAGAGCAGTGCTCGAAAGGCCGCTGCACCCTCCGGGTCCTGCTGGTCCTGCTCCTGCTGGGCCATAAATGAGCTGTTCAAGGTGCTATTTTCGGAATCAAGTCGGCGGCCCCCGGGAATGCCATGCGGGGCAGTACCAACATTCCCGCCGTGACTCTCTCTCTGTGAAACGCGCCGCCAACACCACGGCGAGTTGCGGATTCTGACGGATCCGGGTGACGCAAACTTTTGCTGCTAGAACCGTGGACCGCAGGTGCAGTGGTGACTCTGGCAGCGCAGTGCAAACAAATACGCTGCCGCATTCCACAGTGGACCCGACCCCTCCCCCTTCCCCTCCCTCTCCCGCTCCCCCTTCCCCTCCCCTCCCTCTCCCCCTCCCCCTCTCCTCTCCGAATGCAACAAGCAGAAGCAGCCGACGGCCGACGCCGCGAAGCCCCGCAAGTCCGCCCCTGGACGGCAAGGATTCAAATGAAGCCCTCAACATTTGCATTTTAGGACACTGGGAGGGTGCCGGTGCACTTTTGAATTGGCGTCCGCTGTTCTTTTTCAACTGATCTCCGAAACTCGTCTCCTCGCTGTCAAGACTGGGAAAGATCTCAGGTAAAAAGCAAACGCTACTTCCTCGGCCGGCGCTGCCGGTGAGGGTAAATGACCCAGTGGCTTGCAGAGGTCTCGCGTTGGCCAGGGGGGTAGGGAATTCAACGGGGCTGTCTCGGTATGGACCGGGTACATTCATCACTGTGCGCCTATGGTCCTGATCGAGCTCGGCCCAAGATTTTTCATCGTGCATGTTTAAGTTCAAGTTACATAACCTTAACACGCTTAGCGTTACTTGACTTGCGGTCCGCGGTACTCCTTGCACCTGTGCCTGTCAATGCATTTAAATCCAAGGATCATCTGTCAGCTTTCAAGGTCAACTAAAACTTGCCATTCACGGTATCACATGAGATTGCATGTGAACCAAATTTTCTCATGATAAAGAACTTGCATTTCAGTTTGGACCCACTACTTAGTATGCATTATATTTCTTACGGCAAATCAATTTTCTTTTTACAGACATGGCGAAGGATTTTGGCCTGTTTGCTGCATTGCGCATTCTGTCCGTATTCCTTGTCCAAACAGCTTATGTACCTGATGAATACTGGCAAAGTTTAGAAGTAGCGCATTATTTGTCATTTGGGTATGTCTCAATCTCGTAAACTTTCATTGATTTTGTCCTCCACACATGGTTCTGTTTAATTTGAATTACTTACTGTTAACAGTTATGGTTACTTAACCTGGGAATGGCAAGAAGGCATTCGTAGTTACCTGTATCCACTTGTGTTCACTGGGTTCTATAAGGTCCTGTCTCTTTTGGGCTTGGATAATGTCAGCTTTCTGGTAAGTAAAAATTTTCGTATACTTTTCAATTACCAGTTGTACATACTTTTAATTTGTTTATTTTGTAACTTGCAGGTGTTAGGTCCTCGGATATTGCAAGCTTTGCTGACTGCATATGCTGATGTTTCTATTCTCTCTTGGATACGTAATCCTACGTATGGTCGCTCGCCGTGGGCCAAAATTACCATTGTGACGTCATGGTATCTGTTTTATGTTGGCTCACGTACTCTCTACAACACTGTGGAAGCTGATCTCATTGCCATTGCTCTGTCACAGTACCCTTGGCCACCATCTAAAAGCTCAGGTTATTCCTTTATACAAAATTAAGTATATTTCTGTGACCATGTCATGTAATATTAACCAAGTTTCATCATTACAGGAAGCTGCAAATATTTGATTTGGGGAGCCTTGGCCTGCACAGTCAGGCCTACAGCTGCTGTTATCTTGTTGCCACTATTCATGTACCAAATAGCTACTAGCTTTGAGAAACTAAAGATCATTCTCAAGACTATAATTATAGGGTGAGACTGATCAGACCATCTTTTAAATGTTATGGCTCTTGGTTAGTGTTAAAGTTGAACCTTCCTCATTTGAAATATTGTGGTTGCAGGTGTTTTGCCGCTGCCTTGGTATTTTCTGCTGACTCTTACATCTCCCAGAGCTCAACATTCAGCCCAATCAACTTCCTGAAAGCAAATATTCTTCGAAATGTTGCTAGCTTTTATGGAAAACACCCAGGATTCTGGTATTTTACCTCAGGACTGCCCATGCTACTTGGTGCCCAACTTTTACCATTTTTGTATGAGGTGTACAAAATTTTGCGTGGGCCACATCGTCATGTACATGACATCCTCATGATGTGTGTCTTTTGGCCAACAATTATTTTATACAGGTATAACATGCATGATTGATTTAATGTACTTTCATTTTGTAATTCCTGTAACAGTGTTGCAGTTCATAGATATACACTATTTTTTTCAGCTTTCAGCCCCATAAGGAGACACGCTTCATTCTTCCGCTCCTGCCCATTGCTCTTTTCTGGTCCGCTGGTGGTCTGAGTCGCTTTGAGAAGAGCGCTCTAAGAGAGTAAGTTCATGTCTGAGACATTCCATTGAATAAGAGCATGCTTTGCATTGTTTTTAACATTATTTTTACTATTATCAGGAAGTGGGGTCGAGCTCAGATAATTGTGGACAAGCTTTCCCGATTCCTTCCATGGGTGCTGCTTGTCTCTGCAGTCGTCCCCTCTTTGTACTTCGGCTTGATTCATCAAAGAGGCACTGTGGATGTGATGCCCTGGCTGGCAAACCGTGCCAAATCTTGTCCTCAGCAGACAAGGATACTTTTTCTCATGCCTTGCCACTCAACCCCACTATACAGGTGAGAGGGAAAACACTCTGAAGTTTTATTTGTAAAGTATTTATGTTGGAAATATCAGTGCACAGTTTTATTATTTCTAACACTGGAATTTTACAGTCACTTGCACATCAATGTTCCTACTCGCTTCTTAACATGTGTACCTGATCTGCAAAGTGTACCTGATCCAGGGTATTTGGATGAAGCAGATTTGTTTTATGCTGACCATGTTTCTTGGCTTGCCAAAAATTTCCCTGAAGTAAGTCGACTGACGTCTTCATTGTTTTACCTTTGTGCTACAGATTTTTAATTTCGTCTCTTCTCTTTGTTTCAGTCTAAACCTGAGTTACTGTTTTCTCATATTGTTCATTTTGACTCGTTACAACCAAAACTGGACCCATTCCTGCGATGGGGTGGGTACTCTGAGGTGGCGTCATTTTTCCACACTCATTTCCCGACTGAAAGAGTAGGTGGGCGTGTTGTTGTGCATGAGCGTGCATCCATTATGTCAAAGTGTGTGGAGGGGTAAGCGAAAGTTCATTGTTTAAGACGTCTTAAAAAGTCTTTTTTATGTTAAGAAATTTTAAAGTAAAATCATCCATATAAGGGTGATTAAGGGACCATATCATGATTTTTATGACAATCATGTGGAAAGTTCAAATAGAGTCTTAAGATTTGTTTGTATTATTGTGTGTTTTTGCTACTAATGACAAGATACACTTTCTGTGTTCTCTGATAGTTAATGAAATGTTTAATGAAAGTTGTATTTTATTTATAGTTAATTAATTAATGAAGGGTGAATAGATATCCTCTCTGTTTTATTTGTGTTGTTAGAATTTGTTTGCTAAAATCTTGTTTCTTCAAAGTTTCCTCAGTGTTACATAAAGGCTGGTTAGGTTGCCTGGATTCTAGCCTATGCTTTGAAAGTTTCAGTGGAAGTGGCATCTCTGTATGTTACGTTGCGTAGGGGTGGCAAAAACAAATTAACAATTTTAAAAAAATTTCCAGGTAATGTGTTTTTATTTTTACAACAGTTTGATACATTTTTAAAGGATTGTAATAAATTTGTCCTACAATGGTGTTTAAGAACCACCCTTTGTATGACACAATTATCTCTTGAAATTTCCTCTACTTGTTTCAGAAAATATACATGTGAAAAAAGAAATTCTCAAACTGCCCTTTGAAATGGGCATTCAGTTAACCATGAGTTTAAACCATAACAGAACAATTACAGAGAAGAGCACACTCAATCTTTGCACACACTCAATATTGTAGCCATGATAGAGATCAATCATATCTTTACAGTGACCGTTGGGCAATACATACACATTTAGTCCCACATATTCACAGCTTAAACAAAAAAGTCGATTAAAAAATTTGACATTTTTTTCCAGCAAGGTTTGTTTCTTGAAAAAAAAGATTTTTTGTTTTGCAAACGCAGTGTCTTTTGTTTTGGTTTTGAGAACGCAGCGTCTTGGCTGCGTCACATTATTCACAGCAAGCCAAAGGCAGTCCACGGCACGGCCTGCAGCACCAGGGGCACCACCACGACGTAGTGGAGAGAGTGCGGAGAGAGCGTCGACGCCCCCGCCGTCTGGTTGCAGCAGCTGGTCAGCGACTCCACCACCTGCACGCCCAAGTGGAGAGGAATGGAAATAAGGCACAGTGGGCCAGAAGACCGGCGCAGGCGGCCTAAATTCTAGACGTGTTTTGAGCTCTGGACTTGCTAAATAGGACTCGAACCGAACGGGTGACCCCACCAATGGATTCCTCTCCAACCGAGGAATCCATTGGTGGGGTCACACGTTTGGTTCAAGTCCTGTTTAGCGACTCTGGAGCTCAAAACGCATCTAGAGTTTTGGCCGCCTGCGCCGGTCCTCTGTGCAACCCTGACAACAGTGGTGCATCGTGGTAATTTTTGCCAACTTTTGTGGCAACTCTCGGAAGAAAACAGGAAAAGTGCGCGCACCTTCGGGTAGTAGTTGGTCCAGAACGCGAAGCTCCTGTAGTCGAAGTTGGACGAGTCCGTCATGGAGAAGTTCCTGTCCAGCACCATGACGCCGGGGTTGGCCTCCGTGAAGGGCTCCCACTTGACGGCGCCGCCCTGGATCTGCTGCGTCGGGTTGCGCGTCTTGGCGAAGCTCGCCCACAGCGCCATCACGATGTCGGCGATCTTCTTGTCCTGCGAGTTCCAGACGACCTGCGTCGGCAGCGACGTCCAGTACGGCATCCCCCACACGAAGGGCAGCTCGTACTGGTGCGGCACGTTGACCCAGTCGGGCACGGCGTCGCCCACGCCGGTCGTCTTGAGCCGGTAGTCGAAGCGGTACATCCAGGTGGGCGCCACCTTGGAGGACGCCGAGGCCTGCGCACGCCCAGGGGGAAAGATGCAGAGAACGCTATGCGGGTGATTCCACCGCCCCACAGTGGGCCAGAAGACCATCGACGACGGAAACAGGGTTCACACCGGTCAGGGAAATCAGGGGGAAAAAAGGGGGGAAGTCAGAGAAAATCACAATCTGGTCAGGGAAAATTCGAAAAGTTGACCTGAAGTATCATTTATATGCCGCACGGTTGGTAAGCTCATGCGTTTTGCTCTTGGAATGAATATTATCGTTTCTACTGCAAAACGTATTTATTTTCTACGCATTTATACCTCCGAAGTTCTTACTTACAACGTATTAAATTTTTTCCAAGATGCGCATAGAACTGGGTAAAAGTCAGGAAAAATAAGAAATTTTGACTCTGGAAATCAGGGAAAAGTCAGGGAAAACGAAAAAGGAAAACCGGTGTGAACCCTGGGAAATCTCCGCTCGACCGTGTTCGATTCGCTCACTGCTGGAGGGTGGAGTCCTCCTTTAGTTGCACCCACCAAGTAGAGGGTGACTGTCGCAAACAGAAGACCGGCGCAGACGGCCAAATCTCTATACGCGTTTTGAGCTCCAGAGTCGCTAAATAGGACTCGAAACGAACGTGTGACCCCACCATTGGATTCCTCGTTCGGAGAGCAATCCGTTGGTGGGATCACACGTTCGGTTCGAGTTCCAATTCAGCGACTCTGGAGCTCAAAACGCGTCAAGAGTTTTGACCGCCTGCACCGGGGTTCTGGCCCACTGTGGGTCGGGGCGTCGTTGGCGCTCACCTGCAGGAAGGCTGGCGAGCCGTACTTCTTGTCCGTAGTGAACTCCATGTACTTCTGGCGCAGCATGACTTTGTCCTCGCTGGGCGGCACGGGGCTGCGGGGGGATGAATGGCCGTTATTTACAGAGTGCGCGACTATGTCCTTGGTCTTCGGCCGAGATAGCAGTCGCCACCCGGACTCCTCAACCTGTCTCTCTCGCACCCCTACAGCACACTCCATGAGTGCGAGAGAGAGAGAGAGAGAGAGCGAAGAGTGCGGGCGGAGCACAGTGGGCCAGAAGACCGGCGCAGGCGGCCAAAACTCCAGACGCGAATGGAGCTCCAGAGTTGCTGAATGGGACTCGAACCGAACGTGTGAACGACTTCACCAATGGATTCCTCGTTCGGAGAGCAGTCCATTGATTGGGTCACACGTTCGGTTTGAGTCCCATTCAGCGACTCTGGAGCTGATAACGCGTCTGGCCCACTGTGCGGCGGCGGTGTCGCTCGGCAGCACGACGCCTTACGTGTAGTAGAAGCTGACGGCGTCCACGAGGGTCTCGCCGTTGATGGGGCAGGTCTCGTTGTTCTCCGTCTCGGGCACCGGCACGTCGGGGATAGTGGCGTCCACCAGCAGCGTCTCGAACTTGGACGGCGACAGCCCCGCCTCCAGCTCCTTGCGCATCAGCAGCGCGTCCTCGTTGTCCGTGTAGCCGATCAGCAGCGGCACGCCCTGTGGCACAGTGGGCACGTCAGTGTGTGTATACAGTGGGCCAGGAACCCCAAGACAAAATAAGAGGCATGCAGTCCCGCCAGACACGCCCGCACCATTCCCCTCCAACCCCTCTGGCCTGCGAGGAGCCGTGTTTGGCGGGACTGCATACGGGTAATTCTTTCCCAAATCGCACAACTTCCAAAATCGACGTCTCGGATTTCAACCAAACTTGGTGGAATTGTTGCTTTGGGTGTCCTTAACACAAAAAAAATGTCAAAAAAAATTTTCTCAAATTTTTTAAAAATTAGTCAAAACCGGTCAAAAATGGTTAAAAATTCGCAAATGTTTCAAAATTGGTCTCGATTGAGCTAATGTGGTTTGTTTTGTGCCTCACTATCGTATTCAACCCCAAACCGGTCAATATGTCCCATTAGGGCTGAAAAACCGCGTTTTAAACGTTTTGTCAAATACCCAAAAAGAGCATCCGAATTTTTTCTTTATAATTTTTTAAAAGGCGCATCTAATAGTCCTCTTACTTGTGACAAAAAATTGGGATTGTGTTTTTTGATTTTGCTGAGAAAAAAAATAATTCGAGTGAATTTATTTTTTTTCTCAGCAAAATCAAAAAACACAATCCCAATTTTTTGTCACAAGTAAGAGGACTATTAGATGCGCCTTTTAAAAAATTATAAAGAAAAAATTCGGATGCTCTTTTTGGGTATTTGACAAAACGTTTAAAACGCGGTTTTTCAGCCCTAATGGGACATATTGACCGGTTTGGGGTTGAATACGATAGTGAGGCACAAAACAAACCACATTAGCTCAATCGAGACCAATTTTGAAACATTTGCGAATTTTTAACCATTTTTGACCGGTTTTGACTAATTTTTAAAAAATTTGAGAAAATTTTTTTTGACATTTTTTTTGTGTTAAGGACACCCAAAGGAACAATTCCACCAAGTTTGGTTGAAATCCGAGACGTCGATTTTGGAAGTTGTGCGATTTGGGAAAGAATTACCCATACCTCTCATTTTGTCTCGGGGTTCCTGGGCCACCTGGTACAGTGGGCCGGGAGACCAGTGGAGGCCGGAAAAGTGCCGGAAGCGTTTTGAGATCGCCGCGTGACGCTCTTCGGCCACGGCGCGGTACGACCCCCACAGTGGGCCAGAGGACCGGTGGAGGCGCGGTCAAAATCCCCCGGTCGCGTTTTGAGCTCTAGAGTCGCTGAATGGGAGTCGAACCGAACGTGTGACCCCACCGATGGATAGCTCTCTGAACGAGGAATCCATTGGTGGTGTCACACGTTCGGACCGAGGCCCATTTAGCGACTCTGGAGCTCAAAACGCGTCTGGAGTTTTGATCGCCTTCGCCGGTCTAGCCGTGCGTACTGCGCCTTGGTAGCGCCTGCGAAACTTCGGGTGGGCCAGCCCGCCGAACTCGGGTGTCACCCGGGATGCCTACCCCCCGCTTCACAGGCGCTCGACAGCAGAGTGATTCCGAGAGTCTTGGCGCACTCACTTTGCCCCTGTAAGTAGGCATAAAGTGCTACGTTGCCCCTCCCTTGGGCCGACTCTGGATCCGCCACTGGAAGTGGGTAACCCCTCGCGGCGCATACTCACTCACCCTCTTGGACATCTCCAGCAGGATCTTGGGCGAGTCCGACAGGAAGGGCGGCGTGGTGTTGGCGTACTTGCCGTCCTCCACGGGGCCGTACGTGCCGTACTTGGTGGCCCACTCGACGAGCACGCCGACGGGCTGCACGTTGCGCATGCAGGTCATGACGTCCGCCGTGGAGGGCAGGCAGTCGAAGCGCGCCGCCAGCTTGCGGATGGCCTCCACCTGGCTGCGGTCCGTCAGCACCCCGCCCGAGCTGGCACCCGGCGGCGTGGTGGCGCTGCCGCTCATGGCGATGGCCGCCTGGAAGCTGGTGGACTGCGTGGACACGACGTGCAGGCCCACGCTCACCTGCACGGCGGGCGCGAAGCAAAGGACGAGTGAGTGCACAGTGGGCGAGAACGAGGAACGAGTGAGCGGCTAGGGTCCACAGGGGGCAAGAAAGAGGAACGAGTGAGGGCACCGTGGGCAAGAAGAAGGATAGAGGGAGTCCACAGTGGGCCCGAAGAAGGAAAGAGTGTGCGGTCGGCTCGGCGGCTGGGGTCCACACGGGGCAGGAAGGAGGAATGAGTGGGTGCACAGTGGGCATGACGAGGGAACTAGTGAGTGGCTTGGGGTCCACAGTGGGCACGAATGAGGAACGAGTGAGCGGCTGGGGGATCTACAGTGGGCAAGCAGAAGACCGGCCAAAACTCCCGGACCAGACGCCCAGAGTCGCTAAATGAGAGTCGAACCCGAACGTGTGAACCCACCAATGGATTCCTCGTTCGAAGACAAATCCATTGGTGGGGTCACAAGTTCGGTTCGAGTCCCATTTAGCGACGCTCTGGAGCTCAAAGCGCGTCCGGGGAATTTCGACCGCCTCCCCCAGTCTTCTGGCCCACTGTGCGGGTGTCTTACCGCGCCGGCGCCGTGGCCAAAGAGCGTGATGTTCTTGGGGTTGCCGCCGAACGCGGCGATCTTGTCCTTGACCCAGTCGATGGCGGCCACCTGGTCCCACAGCCCCCAGTTGCCGGGCAGGTTGCCGTCCAGGGTGGTGAAGAAGCCCAGCACGTTGAGGCGGTAGGCCGTGGTGACGATGAGGACCTTCTGGCGGATGGCCAGCACGGAGCCGTCCCACAGGCTGGCCGCGCCCGTCATGAAGTCGCCCGAGTGCAGCCACAGCATGACGGACCAGCCGTCCGCCGGGGGGTTGCCTGCAGACAGAGAGAATCTTTTTTATTTGGCCGTGTGGGTTGCCTGCGGTGCATGTTCACAGGGTTCAGTCAGTGTTACCGCTGCCCCACGCACTGTGGGCCGGAAGACCGCCGCGGGTGGCCAAAACTAGACGCGTTTTGAGCTGCAGGGTCGCTAAAAGGGACTCGAACCGAACGAGTGACCCCCACCAATGGATTCCTCTCCGAACGAGGAATCCATTGGTGGGGTCACACGTTCAGTTCCAGTCCCTCCCATGAAGCGACTCTGGAGCTTACAACGCGTCCAGAGTTTTGGTTGCCTTTGCCGGTCTTCTGGCACACTAAGTATCATTTATTTTTGTGAAACTTGGCAAAACGAAGCAAAAATGACTTGGGAAAAGCCCAACTGAAGCTCCCTTTAAGTGTCCGCCACTGTAAGCTATGACTTCGTGTTTTCCCCACTTTTTCTTTAACCTTGAAAACCGCAGTTACTCACCACCTATAACGAGCTATTAACCGCCGAAGTGGCAACCCTGGCCGGCGAGGCGGGAAACCCTTTGCCTACAGTCTTGCCATAGTTACGCCTGTGTTTTTACGTGGGCTAATGGCGGCAACCGTTGCAGTAGGACCAACCCCTTCCCCCCCCCACTTTTTTTTTCGCCCCTTCCCCTTTCCCCATAGCTCTATGGCCTCCTTACAGTCTGCGAGGGAAGGGACCCTAGGGCAAAGTAAGGCATGGTCACATCAAGGCACGCAACCTCCCCCTGCTCTCGTCCCCCTCCCTCCCACCCGCTCGCTCCACCTTTAATACCATCTACGACGTAAATCTCCGCTCGACCGATTTCGATTTGCTCACTGCTGGAGGGTGGAGTCCTCCTTGGGGCGCACAGTGGGCCAGAAGACGGGCGCAGGTGGTCAAATCCGAAGGGGTATGCACTCGTGTATCAGTCGGGTCGCTCAATCCGTAATAGTGCGCGTAATAGTTCGCGTAATAGCCGAAATTGTCAGGATTTACCCTGTTTTTTGGTTATTTTGAGGGTTGTTGTGAGCTTTTTTGGGGCAAATTTCAGCAATTTAGGGGCGTAATAGAGCGTAATAGTTGGGTCACTCGCTTTGAGAGTGCATAATACCCCCTCGGCCAAAACTGTACCCGCGGTTTGAGCTCCAGAGTCGCTGAATGGGACTAGAACCGAACGTGTGACCCCACCAATGGATTCCTCGTTGGTGTTGGTGGGGTCACACGTTCGGTTCGAGTCCCATTTAGCGACTCTGGAGCTCGAAACGCGTCCGGGACTTAGACCGCGCCTGCACCGGTCCTCTGGCCCACAGTGGGACTCTCGGCATCAGTCTGCAGCTCGACCCGGCCCTGGAGGGCACGCTAATGGCATATGAATGGCCCGCCACCCCGCACAGTAGGCCAGGCCGTCAGGCCGTCAGGCGCCGCCGTCCAGACTGACTCGCAACGCTCCGTCTCGCTCGCACTGGTGGCGGCGTGCCGCGTGGGTGCGAGAGAGAACAACCGCCGCCCGCCACCCTTGGAAGGTGGCCGCGCCGCAACAGCTCTCTTTGGCCTTTACAACAGGCCGCCGGGGCACAGTGTGGGTCAGAAGACCGGCACAGGCGGCCAGAACTCTGGACGCGTTTTGAGCTGCAGAGTCGCTAAATGGGGCTCAAAATCAACGTGAGACCCCATCAACGGATTCCTCGTTCGGAGAGCAATCCATTGGTGGGGTCACACGTTCGATTCGAGTCTTATTTAGCGACCCTGTAGCTTTAAAACGCGTCTAAAATTTTATCCGCTTCAACGGTTTTCTGACCCACTGTGCGTCGCAGACGACTAAACGACCAAATCTTGCCGCGCGGGGTAAAACGAAACACACCCCGTGCGGCGGAGATTACATCTACTTGAATGTAATGCCTTTGTGTACGTCTGCCGCGTCCTTGCCCGTCCCTCCAGACACAGTGGGCCAGAGGACCGACGCAGGCGGCCAAAACTCTGGACGCGTTTTAGGCTCCAGAGTCGCTAAACAGGACTTGAACCGAACGTGTGACCCCAACAATGGGTTCCTGGTTCGGAGAGCAATCCATTGGTTGAGTCACACGTTCGGTTCGAGTCCTGCTTAACGACTCTGGAACTCAAAACGCGTCTGGAGTTTTGGGCGCCTGCGCCGGTCTTCTGGCCCACTGTGCTCCCCTCCCCCCCTTCCCCTAACCGGCCGTCTTGCCGTGCGTAGGCGGGCCCGGCCTGGCTTACCCTTGCAAGGGCCCGGCCTCGCGTGACCTGAACGAGGAGGCGGATTGAGCAGATAAGGAAAAGGGGTGAGGGGTGGGGGTGTCTGGGGCATGGTCATGCGTTCGAGATGACCGCTGCCCTTGCAGACTTCCGGTTCGCCTGCCGCTTCATTCTGTCTGCTTGGTGCACAGTGGGCCAGACGCGCAACTCTAGACGCGTTGTGAGCTCCAGAGTCGCTAAATGGGACTCGAACCGAACGTGTGACCCCACCAATGGATTGCTCTCCGAACGAGGAATCCATTGGTGGGGTCACAAGTTCGGTTGGAGCTCAAAACGCTTCTTGAGTTTCGGTCTTCTGCGTCGGTCTTCTGGCCCACTGTGAGGTGGCTGGCAGACGAATGTGCAGGAGGGCCTTGAGAGGCCTGTCTGGGGGGGGGGGAGGGGGGGGGGGGCGAACCAGCGGGATGCACCCAAGACGAGCACACATGCAAACACACCATAAGTTAGCGATGTTAGCGAGTCACGTGGACTTGTACGTCCGAGTATAGCAACGTATCGAATGCCCTTCCTTTTCCGTTGCCCTCGGAACGCCGAAGATGGCTGAAATAGACTCGGCTCCTGAGCTTCTGACAGCCCCTTGCGCCGGCTCAAAGGTCCCATGCCGGCGGGTCTCGGCACCAGGGGTAAGGTCAAACAACAACAAAAACAACAGCAAAGGGAAGGGCAACGTGAGCGAAAACAACAGCAAGAAGAAAGGGTTATCGCACGTCCAGCTGAGAATAAAGAACCCCCTCATTAACCCCTTTCTGCGCCCGGAGAGAGAAGAGACGCCTCCGGTCGGACGGCACGCCGGTGTCTGGATAATAAACTACTTCCCGCTCGCTCAGATCTTTTCCACATCGATTTTTCGAGCGCAGGGCGGTGATGAGTGGGGCTAAATCACGACCGCCGGTCAAACGAACCGGCGCGTTGAAGTTTCTCTGGAGACTGTGGTCAGATATTGTGAAAAGGCGCTGTTGAGATAATAACCCGACGTGCCGGTGCCGAGAGGGCTGCAACGAATGATTGTGAGCGGACAATTAGGGGTAGGAACTCTCGTGAACCTCGCCCATACAAAAATTAGTTTGAGCAATATCAAAAGCAAACCTCAACGGAGGTTGGACCAGAGAGAGATAACCAAAGGTGCAACGGGTCGAACCTTGTGAAGCGGCGCCGTTACCGGGGAGCGCGAGAGTCGGGCGGAGAGAGACGCCCAGCGCCATCTACCGGCAGTCTGCCCAGGCCTGCCGCCGCGCGCCAAAATTCCAGACACGTTTTGAGCTCCAGAGTCGCTGAATGGGACTCAAAATAAACGTGTGACCCCACCATTGGATTGCTCTCCGAACGAGGAATCCATTGGTGGGGTCACACGTTGGGTTCGAGGCCCATTTAGCGACTCTGGAGCTCAAAACGCGTCTAGAGTTTTGGCCGCCTGGATCACTCCTCACTGGGACCCGCCGGCCCAGTGGTCTGATTCCGACCTGTCCAACTGTCTCTCTCACACCCCTACGCAATGAGGCCCAGAGTGCGAGAGAGACCGAGCGCACTTCGAAAGCAGTCCGCCGGGCGAAAGTTTTGTCGCATGGCGTGCAGAAACACGAGGCCGCGTCGCAACAAGTCGCGAAAACAAAAACGGTGAAACGGTTTCTCGGAACCGACCGCATCACCCAGTAAGAACGTAGGACCTTTCTCGCACGTCTCCCGTGGCACTTTTCGGACACTCTGTTTTAGGCGGTACACTAAGTTACTGCCTTGCCGGCAGACAGTGGGTCAGAGGACCGTTGAGGCGGATGAAATCCCGGACACGTTTTGAGCTCCAGAGACGCTAAATGGGACTCGAACCGAACGTGTGACCCCACCAATGGATTCCTCGTTTGAAGAGCAATCCATTGGTAGGGTCACACGTTCGATTCGAGTCCCATTTAGCGACTCTGGAGCTCAAAACGCGTCTAGAATTTTGGCGTGCGGCGGCAGGCTTGGGCAGACTGCGGGTAGATGGCGCTGGGAGTCTTTCTCTTCTGACTTCTGACCCACTGAGCGGGAGTCCGACATGCATAGAAGGAATGGTAGGTGTGTCCCGAAGAGGTGCGAGGGAGACAGGGGTTGTGAAACGAACCAAGAGTGGGGGTTGCTGGTCACAGGTTAGTCTGGCCCGCAGACTGCAATTTCCCCGTACACTGCGAGCTATGCAGCCCCGTGACGTCAAGGCCGCCCCCTACGGCACCCCTTTGCATTTCACTGCACCGCGCACCGCAGGCAGGCAGGCAGGCAGGCAGCCACGCCGCTGCGCACAGCATTGAAATTATCCTGTCTTGCTGCCTGCCTGCTCGGTCTGAGGTGCCTGGGGGCGATCCCGCCACGCGCGCCGTGTTGCCTACCTCGCGAGCAGTAACTGAGTGGCTCGGCTTGTTACACTGTTTGTCCCTGCGAGTGAATGGGTTCTGGGTTCCTGCAGGCGGATTCCGAGCACTGCTTTCCACGACGCTGTCTCTCTCGCTCCCTTACGGGACGCCCCGTGAGTGCGAGAGAGACAGAGCGACGAAGGCAGTGGTCGGAATCAGGCTGCAGGAGTCTTTACGAGCTCGCTTCCCGAAACCCGCCAAAGCCACGACAGCGTAATCTGCACTCTGCGCTTCACTGCCTCACCGCACAGTGGGTTAGACGACCGCGCAGCAAGACCCTCAGCTAGACACCAAGCAAGACCCTCAACTAGACACCAAGCAAGACACAATCCGGAATCGTGTGTACACCAAATTAAGAAGTGGGTAACCCTTCCTTTGTCACCTGAAACAGCGCGGGTGTCTGACCGACGACCATAACGCCACCTATCGGGCTGCAAAGAAAGAACTTTCAAATCTCCTTATTGTGGTGAAAATTCTCCACATTTTATGGTGGTGCAGCTGCATGATGCAACGTTCGTTACCCGTTTCTTTGAACTCCGGCCAGTGAAGCGATAGTAAATTTGTGTTTCCCACCTTTTAAATCCCCGAGTCTCATCGCTACTCCCGCTCAGTCCGTCGTCGGGTCACGGCTCCCGCGGCCCTTAGCAATTCTAATCGGGCCACCGCAATAAAGTTAAACGCAAGGCGGCGTCCGAGAGAGAGAGAGAGAGAGAGAGAGAGAGAGAGAGAGAGAGAGAGAGAGAGAGAGAGAGAGAGAGAGAGAGAGAGAGAGAGAGAGAGAGAGAGAGAGAGAGAGAGAGAGAGAGAGAGAGAGAGAGAGAGAGAGAGAGAGAGAGAGAGAGAGAGAGAGAGAGAGAGAGAGAGAGAGAGAGAGGGAGAGAGAGAGAGAGAGAGAGAGAGAGAGAGAGAGAGAGAGAGAGAGAGAGAGAGAGAGCGAGAAAGAGAGAGAGAGAGAACGAGGGGGTAGTCCGCTGACCGCATGGTTCAAGGCTGAGGCTGCTTAGCGTCGCCGCGCGGCCGAGCTGCAGGCAGAGCCGAGCGGAGCCTCAAAAGGCGGGAAAGAAAAAAATCGATTTAATTTATGCAAGCGAGAAGTACCGGGCAGCGACACGCAGGGGAGGCGGAGGGGGCAGGTGGTTAGGTCAAAACTTGGTCGGAAAGGGGCTGGAATGTTTTCGCCTGGAACGGTGTCAGGCCACGCAACGTGCCAAGGGAAAAAGAGGGGGGGCGAGGGGGGGGGGGCACACTACCCCCACAGGTACCACGTCACCCCAAAATAAAGTGTGTCTCCGTCGACCCGGCGAAGGTCAGCGTCGCACTGATCTAGGGCTAGGGTCACTTGGTTGGGGGTGATAATGGGACACACTATTTCTGGACGATCCTGGACAAGATTCGACCATTTTAAAACTTCGCAACATATCAATGTCCCATTGCTACTCTCAACAGACACTACCTTGCAAAACCTACTCTTTGGGGGGGGGGACGGCAGCCAAAATGAGCTTTCCCACGATAATGTTTTTTCTGAAAAACTGAAATGAGATTTACATTTTAAAGAAGGTCAAAAGCCTGACTTTTTTGGGGGGGGGGGGGCTTAAAACAGCTTGGCATGGGTAGTTGTCTCCCACCCACCCCGGTCAGAGACTTTAACGCGCCCGACAGCAAGACCGTGGGGTAGGACTCAGATTCTCACACACTGCAAACCCAGAAACCGCCTTCGACCGCCTTCTGGCCCACTGTGGAGCGCCGCTCACCGTCCGGCGTGAAGATGTTGAGCGTGAGGCAGTCCTCGCTGGTCTGCAGGTTGTTGTCCAGCAGGAAGTTGGTGAGGATGCGGTCCTGCTCCTGCAGGTTGGCCACCACCTGCGGGCAGGCGGGGCCGAACGCCGACGCGTTGCGGGGCGTCGACCAGGACGGCAGCGGGTTCGTCTGGGGACAACAACACACCACCGAGGGTTGCCACAAAAGCAGGCGAAAATTCCTGTCGTGCACCAGTGCTGGAAGGGCGAGGGGTCGTCAACTCACATCCCGCATGTACGAAGTAATACAGTAATATATGGTAACATACGTCTTATATTACCGATTTTTTGCTGCTTTTTCGTTCTAACTTTGCTTAAAGCAGTTTAATTGGTAATATTTATGGATTTTTAACGGTAATATATGAGTAATATACAAGTAATATGCAGCCTGTGTACGAAGTAATATGCGAGTTGACGACCCCTCGTGGAAGGGTTGCCCGCCTCAGCCTGCCTGCACTGTTAAAAATAGTGCTGTTCATTGACGTTCGGTTCGAGTCCCATTTAGCGACTCTGGAGCTGAAAACGCGTCTAGAGTTTCGGGCCGCCTGCGCCGGTCTTCTGGCCCTGCACTAACACTTTGGCAGTACTCACCACCGGCGCGGCGAAGCGGAGGATGCCGACGGGCGGCTGGGCGAAGGGGATGTTGAGGTAGAGCGTGGACTTCTGGGTGCGGGTGACGGACACCTCCCTGCCGACGACCACGCCCTGGCCGGGGATCTCCACAGTGGGCGGCTCACGAGGGTTCCGCGCCGCCCCCACGGCCCCCACGGCCCCCAGCCACACCGCCGCCACAGCGAGCAACAGCCGGTGCATCCTGGCGACAAAGGGCCGCGACCGCGGTCGCCGTCAACAACAACAACAACACCAAACTCAACAAAAACGCCTCCTAAAACAACAACAGTGCCAAGTGTCCCTTCGGGCGGCGACCACAGCGCACAGTGGGCCAGGAGACGGAGCAGGCGGCCAAAACTCTAGAAGCGGTTTGAGCTCCAGAGTCGCTAAATGGGACTATACCAAACGTGTGACCCCGTCAATGGATTCCTCGTTCGGAGAGCAATCCATTGGCGAGGTCACACGGTCGGTTCGAGTCCTGTTTCGAGACTCTGGATCTCAAAACGCGTCTAGAGTTTTGACCGCTTCCACCTGTCTGCTGACCCACTGTGCGGTCGTGGTGGCAAGTTCACAGCCCTTGTTGGCGACCTGGTTTTGCATGACCTACAAGGACCAAAGCAACCCCCACCCCCTCTCTCCCTCCCATTCATCACACTGCCCCAACGAGCTTGTTCGTGGTGACCGTGCAAAAGATACGTCACAACTCTCAGGAAGATGGCGGCTATTTGTAGACTAATATACAAAATTTGAAAACCTTCAATTCAAAGCAAATTTATCGCCAGTCGAGCTGTAGTCCATGAGGCAACTAGCGAAACGTGCTATTCCCCCCTCGGCCTATAGCGCCCGGTGAAAAGCGCCCATTGAATACAGCGCCAAATTGAAAAGCGCCAATTAAATACAGCGCCAAATTGAAAAGCACCCATTGAATACAGCGCTAAATTGAAAAGCGCCCATTGAATACAGCACCAAATTAAAAAGCGCCAATTGAATACAGTCGGAATACAGCGCCACATTGAAAAGCGCCCATTGAATACAGCGCCACATTAAAAAGGCGCTTCGGGCCTTCTGTTCAGTGTTTAGACAAGGCGCAGCAACGTAACGTGTCCTAGAGACGGAACCACGGGCGTTTATTAATGATTGGCCTTTTCTGGGGGCTCTCCACCCCTGCGCCACCGTTAAAAGCACTGCGGGAGAGGGCTCACGTCAACCCCTGACAAAAGAAACACGAAGGACAGTTTTTGTCTTCACTCTCACAAGTCTGCGAAGAATCTGCTTCGTAACTACAAAGAAAATGACGGCATTGTAGAATTGCTTCGTATTACGAAGAAATGCCTCGTATTGCGAAGGATTTTGATTCATAATACGAAGCATTTCGAGCATTTCTTCGCAGATCTCACAATGCCTTTGCCTTCTTCGTATTGCGAAGCGATGCTTCGTAGACTCGGGCCACAAGTGGGAGGAGTGGAGTTATCTGATTGGTAGAGGACTCCGACAAGTGGACGAAAAATCTCCCTTCAACGGTCTTCTGGCCCACCGTGCGCTGTACCTGCGAGCCGTCACGCCCTGGTCCCGCCCCTGGTCACGCCGTGGCCGGCGCCGTGCGGTGTGGGTACTCGTTGTCGCTGCCGCGCTGCGCGTGCGAGCCGCGCATATCTCCTCGGCCGGACGCTGGCCGGACGCTGGCCGGACGAGCACTGGATGGGGCTCCGGTCACTCGGCGCCAGTCGGCCACTCCGGCAGGACTCCGGCAGGACTCCGGCAGGGGCGGCGCGGCGACGCCGGCCAATGCGTGCGCGCCCTGCCGGGCCGCGGTGAGGGGCGTCGGGGCGGCAGTGGCGGCGGCGGTGGCGGCGAAGGCCACCTTGAGGGTGGCCGCGCTGAAGACTGATTCCAAGAGTCGTTTTCGTCTCTTTCTGTCTCTCTCTCTCTCTCTCTCTCTCTCTCTCTCTCTCTCTCTCTCTCTCTCTCTCTCTCTCTCTCTCTCTCTCTCTCTCTCTCTCTCTCTCTCTGCCCCCCCTTGACTAGACGCCGCATGAGTGCGAGAGAGACAGAGCGTCGAAGCTCTGTTTCGGAATCGCCCTGCCGCGCGGGGTGGGCGCTAGCCCTCGTGTCCGAGCCGGCAGACCGACCCTACGAGTCGGCGGTGGTGTTTCTCTCTCTCGCACTCAAGGGGCGTCCCGTGCGGGTGCGAGAGAGACAGACAGACTGAGCACTCTCAGGGGCGGGCAGGCGAGGGGGGCGGCGGCGCCGGCCACACCGAGGCCCCCGACAACCCCTCCCCCTCCTCGCTGGCGGTCTCGCGGACCCCGCAGTGTGCACGTTTACCTCCTCCAGTCCGGCCGCCAGTCCCTCGGCCAGTCCAGACGTTGGCGCGGCGGCCGGCACGCCTTGCAAGCAACCCCTGTGCACACAGAGCCTCCCCCCCTCCCTCCTCGACCACGCGCGCCCCTAGGAGCGCCCCCCACCCCCCCTCCCCGCGCTCACCTATTTGTAACATTTCAATCGTTTAACCGAATAGCACTGCATACATAATTTGGTATATGGGACTTGGACGATTAAGGGAGGTGTGTCAATTAAACGTCCCGTAAACACAAGTAGCGCCCAGTATGGAGTTCCATTTCGGGACACCGTCGCGTTAAAGCACTCACCCTTAAACATGACTTATTAGGGGAGGAACTCTCATGGACCTCACCCTGCCAAAAATTCTTCATTTCAACAACAACTACGGCATGAAGAAGAGACCGGGCAGACTTGTTGAAGCGGCACTGTAAGAGGACAGCGCGAGAGTCGGGCGGGCAGAGACTCGCAGCGCCATCTACCCGCAGTCTGCCCAAGCGCCCAACCCAAGCGCCGCCTGCCGAGCTCGAGGCAGTGCGTCCAGACAGCGTTACAGTCGCATTTGGCTCGGCCGCGCGTGCCCTTCGCTAACGTAAGACGCTCGTAGGACTTACCAGTCCCAAAGTATTGCACCTCAAAGAATCAATGAATCTATGAATCAATGAATAAATCAATAAATCAATGAATAAATCAATAAATCAATGAATCTATGAATCTGTGAATTAATGAATAAATGAATTAATCTATGAATCTATGAATCAACGAATCTATGACTCAACGAATCAATGAATCAACGAATCAATGAATCAACTAATCTATGAATCATAATCCCTCTCCCCCAAACTGTGGGACGCTGCCATGAGTGCAAGGGCGACAGAGCGATAACGACGGTTACGGTTCGGACTCAGCTCGCCGTTGTTGAGGGGTTACAGGTGGAAAATCAAGTCTCGGCGCCCTTCGTCGAGCCTGCCATTGATTGGCGAGGGAGCCGCCCCACCCCTCCCGACTTTCGACTTCACTTTCAGCGAGAGCGATTCCTTTGCCTTGCCCCCTCCCCCCCCTCCTCCCCCCCCCCTCCTCCCGTCCAAGCCCCTCCTCCCTCCTCCCGAACTAACGCGCTCGCAACAAGAGCGATTAGGCAGTTCTTCGCGGCGTTTCAATCGCACTGCCAACGAAGTAAGCACTACTGAAGCAAAGCGTTGTATGAAAGACAAGGGAAAGAGGTGTTTCGCCTAACTGCGTTTGTTTTCAAATCTCGTTGTTTCGCCTTTTTTTTTTTTTTTTTTTTTTTTTTTTTTTTGAGGGGTTGTAACTGACCATTCATGTTCCTTGAGGGTAAGGCTATGCCCATCTAGCGAAACCAGGTTCTTCGATTTGTCACCACGACATAAAAACGAATCGGCTGCAATTTTTTAAAACAAAAAATAACTGATGGACTCGATCAAAGTCGGCGGAGCACGAATATGCTATGGGGTTCAGTACACCTCAGGGGTGCGGGGGAAGGGGAAGGGGCGGGGGAAGGGGAGGGTGCGGGGGTGGGTTCGCTTACACTCGACGTCGCATTCAGACACCCCCCGACGTCACCTCGCCCCGAGTTATGACACAAGTCAGGCGAGCGCGCGAAGTCATTGCCATCACACAGCCAAAAGGAGGACCGACTTGGAATACCGTTTTCTTCGCTCTTGTCTCTCTCACACCTTTGCGTTGCGCGGCGACGCCCACTGCGCGCGAGAGGGTCGGAGCGACGACAGCGATGGGCGGGAATCTGTCGGCGGCCAGAGTCGCTAAATGGGACTCGAACCGAACGTGTGACCCCACCAATGGATTGCTCTCCGAACGAGGAATCCATTGGTGGGGTCCCACGTTCGGTTCGAGTCCCATTTAGCGACTCTGGAGCTCAAAACGCGTCTAGAGTTGAGGGCCGACTGCGTCGGCCGTCTGACCCACTCTGGGCGACGGGCGGTGCGGTGGCGTTACCTTCAGGTCCTGGCGGTGGTCGTCGGCCAGGTGCCTCCCCATGCCGGCATGGACGGCTGCTCGCCCTGGCGTCCGGGTGGTCCGGGTCGTCCTGGTGCTGCCGAGGCCGAGGCTCCGGCCGAACGTCACCGACGACGCGCCGTCAGCGAGCACTAGGCGCCGCCATGGGGCTGTGGGCGTCACGGTGGCGTTTGACGGCGTCTTGGGCAGGCGCGTGCTCTCTTCCGCTCACGCGCTCCGCGGCCTCGACGGCGTCCTGGACACGCGTGCGCGCTGTCACGGCCTCGACGGCGCCCTAGGCACGCGTGCGCGCTCTGACGGCCTCGACGGCGTCCTTGGCACGCGTGCGCCCTCTCACGGCCTCGACGGCGTCCTGGGCACGCCCGTGCGCCCTCTAGCGCGCTCCGCGGCCTCGACGGCGTCCTCGGCACCGAGCGCCCTCTCACGGCCTCGACGGCGTCCTCGGCACGCGTGCGCGCTCTCACGGCCTCGGCGGCGTCCTCGGCACGCGTGCGCACTCTCACGGCCTCGACGGCGTCCCGGTGATGTCGCGCCGCCGGGACAGTGGCCTGGCGCCTCCACTTCCTGGACGGCGAGGTGCTTTGGCAGCGCTGTGCAGCGCCGAGCGGCTATAGCGAGAGACTATAGACCCATTCCGGTTCCGGGCGGGAGGCGCGCCTGCCGAGTGATGCCGAGGGGTCGTCTCGTCGCTCTGTCTCTCTCGCACCCCCGCGGGGCGCGCCGTGAGTGCGAGAGAGACGGAGCATCGCTCGGCATCGCCGCCGTGCGCTGTGGGCCGTTCCTCCGGGAGCGGGAGCATACGACACGAGGCAAACCAACAAACCCCCTCGCCACGCGGCACGCCCCTCTGGCACGCCCCCTGCGGGGTAGGCTGCATCATAACCCTCCCTCCCCCTTGCACCCCGTGCCCCATCGGCGGCAGGCGCGGGACGGGCCACAGTGGGCCAGAAGACCGGTGGAGGCGGTCGAAAATCCCGGATGCGTTTTGAGCCCCAGAGTCGCTGAATGGGACTCGAACCGAACGTGCGACCCCACCAATGGATTCGACGTCCGGAGAGCAAAACCATTCCGGGGATCACACGTTCGGCTCGTGTCCCATTTAGCGACCCTTGAGCTCCAAACGCGTCTTGAGTTTCGGCCACCTGCGCCTGTCTTCTGGCCCACTGTGCGGGCACGGAGCGGCGCAGTTCGTCTCACCTCCACTTTCGGTCTGTCTGTCTGTCTGTCTGTGTCTATCCGTCTGTCTGCCAAACGAAACGGCGAGGAAGCCCTGCCTTCCCTCCCACTTCCCACTGCCGTGTGGAAGCGAAAGTTTTCACTTTCACCCGAAAGAAATTGAACCGCTCACAACAAGCTAACGTTGAGGATTGGAAAATAGAAAACTATTCATCTTGATTGAAAGCCAGCCTCGCAGAAAAAATTCGTTCAAATTGTTGACAAGATTCTTGGAAATGTGAAGCTTTGATTTCTGCCTGTTTTCGGTCCAGCGGCACGATACGTGATGACATAGGTGGAACAAAGAAGAAAATTGGTCCATTCAGTTTTAACTGTCATTTTGTTTTATTTAGTTTTGCAATAACGCACCTTGTTTAAGCAATGCCCTCAAATTATTTTTAACAATTGCAAACTAATAAGATTGGCAATGCTTAAACTCAACAACCTTCTTCAAACATTCCCAGGAACAAACCGACTTTCAGCTAATTGACTGCTTCTATCCAATAGAATTACTTAAGTTATACAAGTATTATGGAATTTTATGAAAATTTGGGTAATGTAAGTGTCTAAAATTTGGATGCTAAAATCATGTCAATAATAACCACAAAACCGGTCATTGCAGCAAAATTTTAAATTTCAAACACTCACAAGAATCAGGGTGGTTTAGTGTGATCTACAGAAATCTCAAAAGTAGGATAGGTGAATCAATTTAAACCACTCAGTACATAAGTTTATCAAAATAGGCATAAAAAAGGGTAATTTGAGAAACAGGAAATTTCAGTCTGCAATACAGGTAATATCAGAGTATTTTGCATTAAAATTCAGACAGAGGAAAGGTTTGACTAAGTAGATACAGTCTTTAGAAATAATACCTAGGAAAAGACAAGTTCAGGAGTACCTAATTTTGAGGACTGCACTTTCAAGGCATGTGTAAAATGTAAAATGAAGACAATTTTGTATAGTTTCAAAAACTTGATCAATACAATGTATACTAAAACTGGAGCACAGAAGCATAAAAGATAAAACACTTTGTTGGAACAAAAAAATATTGTGGCAAAGCACTTAACATTATCACTGGTGATGGTGATGGAGCTTCCGAAAAATTCCAAATAAGATCAAATTAAACCTTTCAATATCAACATATAAAATTTTCATTTATCAGTATGATCAACATACCAAATGCACAACATATCAGTGTGTGAGACAATTGATACATCATTAATTTAATCAGGGATGAAAAGAATACAAAAGAAACAAGCAATGCAAGATGTGCGCAGGTAGGTAATGCAAACTTAAAAGAAGCTTCTGCTGGCATCCTCTACATATATTGGGGAAATGGTCATCCTTACTAGTTCGTCTACGAGCTGCAGCATGTTTTTGTCATCCCTGATAAATGATTACTGGACATTATTTATTTGAAGTAGTAAACTGGAGTTACATTTTCCCATTTAGTAGGTCCGTAAACCTGAAGTATGCGTAGATGCCCTCAGCAAGCACTTACACATTATTTCCACCTCATAATAACAGTCAGTCAGTCCAGAGGACTATACCATATAAACTATGTAAGTTTCAACCACGGCAAACACAGATGATGATAACACAGGCCACATTAAAACTGAAGCTTTGAAATGTAAGCCTATCATAACTCTCACACTAAGCCTATTGCAACCAGTGCTTCTGGTAGTAGATTTTCTAATTTATCTCTAGACCCCTTGATGTTTGAGGGTGAACATTGACAAACCGTAACTGGTATACACCACAAAAATTATTGCAAAGATTTCTAATGCGAGCTTTGCAGTTAAGGCGGCAAGCATTACACATGCTAAAAGACTTAGCCTAAACCTACATAAATGAATACTATATTACCACAAAATGTGTGATGTCTTTGGCAGTTATTTGCAATGGTAACCACACGACCTTAAATGTAAATAAAACTGTAGATGTATCCTGCATTAAAGTCAGGCATTAAAAAAAGAAACAATAATAGAACAATAACATTAAATATTAAGACGTACATGTCGCTCAGGGGACAACAATTTAACACAGCTTCTTACAGGAGAATTTTGCAACTTGATTGGGAAAAAAAGTTTCTGGACAACAGACCAGATAAGGATGATTTTGATAAAAGTAACAGTAATAAAATAATTACAAGGATTAAAAAAAATTGCGAGGTTGGCCACTATTTCTGACCCCCTACATAAAAATTATTCTTTTGATGAACATCCCATTTGCAGTATGGCATCACATGTGTAATGGCCGTTATGAAGGCTGGTCCACCAGAGCAGCCCTTCGACACGGTTGCTTAATCCTTATCAAGCCCCTCTCAGCCCCTCTGGAGGACCACTCCACACAGTGGGCCAGAAGACCGGCGCAGGCGGCCAAAACTCTTGACGCATTTTGAGCTCCAGAGTCGGTAAACAGGATTCAAACTTAACGTGTGACCCCCCCAATCGATTCCTTGTTTGGAGAGCAATCCAATGGTGACGTCACACCTTCGGTTCGAGTCCTATTTAGCGACTCTGGAGCTCAAAGTCCTTCAGGTATTTTGACAGCCTGCGCCGGTCTTCTTGCCCACTGTGCTCTGAAAATAGTGAAACAATGAATGACAACATAAAGGGGAATTTCTCATATCACACAAATTTCAAGCACCTCCACAGTGGACAGTGTTCCTCAGAAAGAGAACTTATCTTGAAAAAGATACATTAAAAATTTGTCAAAAAGAAACCAAAACAAAACAATAAAAGCGGGAGATAATTTGGCAGAAATAACAACATCAAATGTGTGAAATCAATATAAAACATCTTCCTGTGAACAAAGCTTTCTAAAACACCGACAACTCTAGCAGAATATTATGTTATCACACAATAACGTGTAAGCCCACATACCATTAACTAGTACCTGAAAACATGCAGCATTATTAATAATTGCACTCAACAAGTCATTTACTAACTTCCCTTCACAAATGTAATACTAATATTGAAAAGTTAAAGGAACTAGTAATTTAAGATTGTTATAAAACTGTACAAAAGAAGTGCTTCTTTTCTAAAGTGGAAAAAATCACTAAGGAGTAACAAAGATACTGGTAAAGATTGGAGTAAAAAGTTTAGTAAAAGAAATTGTTTTTGAAACCATAAGAATCGATTTTGAAGTCAATAAAAAAAACGGCAGTTAGACTCAGTCTTACATGTTCCCATAGAGTTTCTAAAAGAAACGCTATATTGTTCACTGGAAATTGACAAAGTTGCTGTAAATGCAGCAAATAAATTTTCAACAACAGTTACTGTGCTATTCTGGGGTTAGGATGTAGCAACAGAGAATTATGGAATTCACAAGTTTGGCCACTGTGGAGACTTGTTGAGTGGTGAAAAATGATATGAATTAATCACAAAACATGCACGTAATAACTACATGGACTAAATGAATTGAAATAAAACTAATGGCCATCATCATGACACTAGGCATAATACTTAGCTGGCTTACCAGCAGTCCCAAGTTGCCATCACTCGGAAATTTGTTTTCTCTCGAAACACTGTATAATACAAGAGTGTTGAACACAATCTATCCTACGATATCACATACTAAACACATATTGCTGTACTTTATAGATACGCTCAACAGAAAGGAGTACATTCATTCATGGACAGGCACCAAGCACCAACTAGAAAGAATTGTTTTTTTTTTTTTTTCAGTTATAGAAAAAGTGACAGCCTTCTTCATGACATGATTAATTCAATTGTACTGTGATAATCAATCAGACTATTAATTTACAAATTAAGCAAAAGCCAACAAGAAAGAAAAAGAAAAGTTGTTGTTTTGCAATTGTGCTTGAAGCCTTATCAATTTACCTAAATTTTGAAACAATTTGTTAACAACTTTGACCTAGCAACAAAATGTGCAATTCTTCCTTAAAGGAAAGACTTTTAGCATTTAAGGGTACTTATTTCTAAAAAATACACCAGATTGGTTAAGCATGCAAATGATATTGAACCACAGCCTTCAAAAAAAGCAGGCAATCTAAAACTGATTTATTATGACTAAACTAAAACCTGAGTAGCGTCTCAACATAAAACGTGATTCATTAACCGAACACACAGGTAAAATTTTATGGTGTGTTTCTATGATCTAACATAAACTCAAATGAAGAATGGCGCATGTGCACCAGACATGAGACGAAAGCATACTCTTTCTGCTAGCAGAGAACTTATCAGAGTTATAACAAAGAATAAACTAAATGCATGACAGCATGGTGATATGTTAGCACAAACACACTTGGATTAAGCTCAAACTAAAGCATTTACAAATGAGATCTCCCTTCATTGCTGAACATGATTTGGAGCAAGCAAAGACTACATTAATAAGAGGCAATGCCACGACTCAATCATTCTTTGGGACTCACACAACAGTTCGATGCATTTTGAACAATGATACCAATCACATCATAAATTGTCCACTTCATGTTTATGATATTCTCAAAGCACTCAATGAAATGTTTTTTAAATTAAAAGAGGAAAAATTCATGGCCTTTTAGACGGCATTGAAAGATAAATAAAACAGCAATACTGACTAGTTCACAATTACATTTGTATCTTCAACTTTGAGAGTTTGAGCCATCGGGAGATGGCAGTTCAGCATGAGACGCTAATTCCAACACACGCACCCACCTGAAGCAAAAGGATAAGTTAGAATATTTGAAAGTATTGACAAAGAAAACATGGAAGAGTGTCCAACTTGCCTCTCTGTATCTTCCCTTGAATTTGTAAGGAAGTAATATGTTTTCTTTTTATGGAACATTTTAAATGTCTTTTCTTTACCAGGTTCAGGTTCACCTTTGTTGTCTAACACCTGCACATGAATGAAGTTTTAAAATTAATTTCAATCGAATTATAAAAAGATGATCAAAGTTACAATCAAAAAGAGTAGAGATGGGCGAACCCGGCGTTTTTAGGGCCGAACCGAACCCGAACCGAACCCTAGAAAAATAGGGCCGAACCGAACCGAACCCGAATTTTTTCCGAACCCGAACCCGAACTTTCTTTAATTTAGGGGTGTTTCGTAGTTTTCTAGTAAGGCGGTCAAACATAGGTTCGTTTTACTAACTAAAGACCTATAAATCATTTAAAAATATTAAAATAATATTTTATTTCTTTTGCTTGTTGATAACCCTGTAATTTCAATTCACGACACCGAAACTTGGACGCAACAGACAGGTTGAAACGAAACAAATGACGAACGACAAACCCCCATAACCCCCTCCCTAACCAAGTTATTCCCTCACAACACGCTAGTTTCACCTAACGGCCGCCAGATGGCTCCCATTCCCTTCCCAAACGGTTCTTTTGTAGTTAAAAGTTAGAGTTCGGAAAAAGTTCGGAATTTCGAACGCAGACGCGAAAGTGGGTTCGGGTTTCGAACCCGAACCGAACACCATAAGTTCGGTTCGGTTCGGCCGTATTTTCGAACGGTTCGCCCATCACTAAAAAAGAGTTGAAGGACGAAAGGAGTTTTCATTACCAATGATACTGTGAAACCAGGTACAGGTGTTGCAGTCATGGCTTGCCTATCCGTGTGAGATCTGAAAGAGTAAAGCACAAAGTCTGAGTGCAGGGCAAACCACCGAGGCACCCAGGATTTGGAAGTCTTGAGTTGCATATATCCACTCAGCACACATGGGGCTTTCGCTGCAACCTGGAAGAGAAAACATTCACATTAGTGTTTAATTAAAGTGCCTTCAAATCATATCCATTTAAGTTTGGAGGATCTCAATGCATTCTTTTTAAAGATAACGGCACTTGCCTCCAAAACACCCTTTCCACGAGAGAAGCCTGCTGCAGAACTCGCAGAAATTTCAGGACTATTAGGAGCGGATCTCTGTGTTAGTACAGTGTGGCAAGTTTGACAAACTCTACACATCTTGTTATCTTCATATTGCAGAGGTAATTTATGACCAGAACACTTTCCACAAACAACCTGCAAACAGGTTACGGGTGCTTATTACATTTAAAAAAAAATTCATAAAAATGTGATATAGCATGATTCTTTTGAATGATTAAATAGTATTAAAAATTATCGTACGTACCAGGCCACAGGCATGGCAGTGGTGCTTTCGTCGCATAACACCAAAACTACCGCCGCAGTCTTTGCAGCGACTGACTGTGTCCATTTGCACCAAAGTTGGAGCTCTTTTACCCAAATCAGAATCTAAAGAGCCATACTTTGAGCTTTCCGCACCTTGACTTGCCACACATCCATTGCCATTGCCTGACTCAGGGCTGATCCTAAGTGAGGACTTTCTTTTGTAAAGCTCTTGCACTGCTGTGCAAAGGGCATCAAGCCATGCTCGTTTTTCATCTGATGTCCTGGAACACAAAGGTCGAGGGATTAAAAAAAGAAATCCTCACAGCAAAAAAAAATTTAAAAAAAATTGGAAACAGGATAAACAACAGAATCAACTTACTGGGTGTAAAGTTCAACCTTCTTACTGTGGGCTTGAACATAAAAGGTGTTTTCAGTTTCCATGTTGTCTCCCTCTAATACTTGAAGACTTTCAACATCGAATTTCACTCGAAGGCGATAAGTGGGACCAGATATGACACGATTGGAAATGAGACGAGGTGAGCAAAGCAGTAAGACATCACTGAACTGCAATATGGGAAAGCAAAATTAGATTCCTGTAACATAATACTAATCAACAAAATTAACAACCATAACTAATGTACGTGAAACACTTACCAAAAAAAGATATCTTTCCTGGTGATCCCCACTTCGAGCAGATATTTTATGAACTTTGCCTTCACGCAGCAGCTCACGTGTTGGGCTTACTAGGTCGACCGCACCTGATATATTCTCTTGAATCTCCAAAAGTTGTTGGAACTGTGATATTTTCTTCATAGCTTCATTTGCATGGTTTGCTGCAGACGAAACAAGATGAAGAGCCCCTGAAAGAAATGATTGCAGAAAATGATTAGAAGTGATGTCTTTACAGGAAATTTGAAGTCAGGATTCCATCTCATACTCACTTTCTGTGTCGGTCCTGTCATTAGAATCATCAGATAGTTTTTTCAGGTAGTCTTTCAGTAAAAGCTCATACCGTGGTATTCTTTGGATGGGACTTAGCATGTGATGAGTCAGGGTGAGATTTCCACATTCTGGCATTTGCTGCAACAAATAGTCAAACAATTTAGTAGAACAGTCACAGTGGAAAAAGAAGAAGTGAAACATGGGCATATTTATCCAAAGCAACTTACATGAATTTCATGCATAATAGCAGCAAAGCGAGGGTTCTTCATTTGCATCATATTTATGAGACTCATAGCACTATCGAAATTTTTCACATATTCAGTGTACAGCTTCAGGAATGGAGCAAAAATTTTCATTATGTCACCTAGAAAAAAATGTAAGTTTCATTACATCCCTAGTTTAAAAGTGTAAGGTACAGTATTTTGAAACAAGGGTAACAACAGCCTTTCCTACCTATGCGGGGATCGAGATCCCAAGATTTCATTCGCTCCTCAAGTTGCGGTAGAAGAAATTCATGGTGTAATTTGTAGATGGACTTTATGTTAGAAAACATATGTGGTACAGTTTCCTGGGGGAACATGGGATGAGCTCTGTTTTCTTGATCAACACGGAAATGGAAAACCTAAAGGATGTAAAAATCAGAACATTAGAAAGATATACATTTAATTATAGGAGATTTCAAACAAAGGAACCATATAATGTTTACCTGGTCAATAAGGTTAAGCACAGAAACATAACTACGCTCAGTCATAAGGAGCTCATTGGCTAATCGGAAAAGTCTGTCCTTCCGCTGTTCTGGTGTTTGGTCGGGAGTTTTCTGTGCATCTACCTCACTACCACTGGCACTGATTTCACTTGGTGCAATACTTTCGCCACATGGTTCTGCTAAAAATGGAGTTGTGGTCAAAACAAATGTGAAATTACGGAAATGAACAAAGTTTTGAACATTGAAATAGTGTTACCTTCAATGGCTTGTCTTGGCACAGGACTTTGAATAGCAGACACCGCAGATTCTTCATCCTCACTTTCTGATTCTGATTCATAAGCCTCATAACAGTTGTTGATTTGGTCAGAACTGAATCTGTTGAGACACAAATAATAATACAACAGCAATTCTAAGATTTGGAGAAGTTGGAACAACAGAAAGCACATACCTGTAGGAATTGATATGAGTACGGTAGAAAGTACTACGAGACAGTTCTATTTTCTCTGATTCGCCCCATGATGGTGAAATATTCGGGGAATTGGTGGGAGATCCCATGAGAATGTGACTGAAGCGAGGGAACCGTCCAAAACTTGGAAACCGTGGAAACGAATTGCCACCAAAAGGCAGCCCTGGTGTCACCTCAGGAAATGTCTCAGAGATTGGGTCCTCATGAATACTGAGACTACTGACAGGATGTTGAGTGGTGTTAAAGTCCTATAACACAAAGTAATACTTTTAGAATTTGAAAGCTTGACATAAGGTTTGAAATAAAAAGCAAAAAAAAAACAAGTGGTGCAGATCACAACACAACAACTATGTAAGACAACAACAACAAGATGGAATGTTACAGCCAAGGTATGTACACTCACCCTAGACATGTCTAAAAAGTGAGAAAAGCGCTGTGAGAATCTGTGCTCATGATCACGCACAAACTTATCAAACATATCCGACCCAGAGGAATGCTTAGCAAACCTCTCCCTCGCTTCGGCAAAAAATCGCCGTGCTTCCTCATTCGAGTCAATGGAGCCAAATCCAAGCCAGTCAGATGGGTCATGTTTCAATGAGTGTATTCTCTCTTGCTCCATACTAGGCGATATTGTGCAGGTTGACAGAACACATTATTGCTTAGAACCTGTTAGAACATCATACAGGACTTTAAAGAAGAGCCCACAGAAAGAGTAGCTATAGGCAATTATATGAAATGTGTATTGTTTTGGAAATTAGTTTTGCTTCAAGAGACCATACGCAGGAAATGTGATCATGAGATATTAAAAATTCATGTAACTTTTAACCACAGAGATGGGCCATAATTTAAAGTGCACCGTAAGAATGATAGATCCAACGAAAAATAGTGTCCGTCCTTGTGACAGATCATTCAAATCAAAATATTTGTTATTGCAAAGACAAAAAAAATAATCTTGGTATTCTTCTCGCCAGATTTGTCAGTTGGAATGCTTACCGTGCCTTACAACACCAAAACGAAACAATTCAAACGTCACAAAGGCAAGTTGAGGTAATGTACATTAATTAATGATCACAACAAAAGGCTAGCACAAATACAAACAGGATGTAACTAGTAATGTTTTAGTCCTTCGGGATGAAGGTTAAGTTTCCACTCTAAGTGCATTACTTTAAAGCACGCATTCCGTGTGGATGGAAGCGATTTTAAAGCAAACACAGGCTCATACAAACTTTCCGCTACGTAACACACGCGCAATGAGTGAGTAAAAGCCTCGTCAGTCAAAACAAAAAGCTGGACGATCAAAACTCACATAGCCATCTTATCCGCCATGACACATACTGTAGCCCCACGCCCCACCCCTCCCCTTGCCCTTCCCTCCCCAAACACAACCGAAGCCGAACTCGCGCACCGAGCGCTGTCAAACGGTGAGATTTCAAAGTACACCGAGAGGTCAACATAACCTAACCTTGACAGAGACAGAACAGTCCAGTCAAAGAAAGCAGAAAACCTTTCTCCTGGAAGCGTGAAATTTGAACGTTTTGATCATGGCAGCCAAAGGTCCAACCCGTGACATTATTCCTATCCTTCAAAAATTCCGAACTTTTCTTCTGGGAGGAGTGAGTATTTTTTTCATCGTATTATGAGCAGGTTGTTTCCAAATAAGGTTAACATACATCTGTTTTCCTCTTAAAGTTCAAGTTCTATTTTTTCACATTGCCTGTTATCTCTTTAGTTTCAACTTTTATTTTTTCAAATCTTGAATCAAACATTTTTTAAGTACTGGTGCCACCCAAGGCTAAGGTTGTCCTCTTTCATCGTTAATGATTAAATGACTTATCGCAGCGAACTGGCCCCAACTACTTACGGTTTGAGGGTAGGATTGCCAAAAGGTCTCAGCCTCAACCCAATCTTCCTGATGGACCCCATGCCAAACTGTCAGCTAACTACTACTACAGCCGAGATGCAAGGCGAATCCTGAATCCTCCACTCATGATTGCCAGCGAGCAAAAGCTCATTGCACCCTCTGGGTAAGTTGCCCTTAATTACGTATCTGCATATGGTATATATCTAGTACTGTCGTAGCATTCAATTTTATGTATACAGTTAAGCTCATGTGGCCTGGGTATCTAGCACAGGTGATTACTGTCACTGTGTTATTATTAATTCTTCTTTGCAGATAGGGTGACTGAAGGTTTACTACCTTCAGAGTATTATGAATGGGGAATGGTTGATTGGTCGGTTTATGTGATCTTTATTGGGTTTCTGTTTTCAGGTCGGAGCCGCCTCGCAAGTTCCGCACACCAGGTAAAACATATGCTTGGGACGCCCCTCTTTAACTAATTGCAGCTGTACATAAGTGTAGAAAATGTGATTTACTGTAAATTTACCTGCGATGTATAATAAATATTATTGATAAGCTTTCATGTTATGTTATTTGAATCTTGAGAAAAATCTAAGGCAGGAAAGAGGGGAGAGGCACTAAAAATCCAAGTCATTTTGATTGCTTTATTGTTGTATCACACATTCAATAATAACACCCGAACATTCAATAAATGGACAAATTAAGATCATCCAAATATGCCCACTGGTTGTATATCCAGGTGTGGCTTAGTCCTAAACATTAGCAACATGTTACCAAATTATTATCATACAAATCATACAGTTCTAAAAAAAAATAACAAATCAAGGAATGCTGTACATAAGGGAGGATGATAGACAAAAAGAGAAAAGATATCTTTGGTGTTTAAATACAAGAATTACTAATGTTTACAAGAAGGTTTTGATTTAATATGATTTAATAAAGTATATATGTAACTAGCTTTGTCAGTCCCAAAAAAGCGGGAAAAGTAGAAAAATATTGTTGACACAATTCATCATCACAAATACAGAATTATGCCCAATGGTCAACATTAATAAGATCAAATCGTTCAATTTCATTCTAGACTAGTCTCATGAGTGTTAAGATTATAATATTCAAAATTTGACACTCATTCCAGAAACAGCTACTCTTCTGGTCTGTATGAAGTGTCAACTGCAGTAATTGAGGGTACCCTCCTGAAAATTGAGCAAAAATTTTATCAAGTAAAACTTTTGTAATTTTCAGTTAAGCTTTGTCCCAGCAAAACTTGGGTCTCCTTTGGAAACTGAATATTCCATTGGATGGGGGTGAATGAAGAGTAAAAGCACTATTCACTGGAAGCAATGTGGAATCATTTTTGTCAGTTCCAACAAAAATTTAATAAAAACTGCAAGAATTGAATGGCAGATCCTGGATTCATCCAACACCAAAGCACCATCAGTGACAACAGAAGTCGCCCTGCCACTGTGCAACAGAATTTCCTTTTCAGCGCACGCTCTTCAGACAGTGACAGTAATTTGGCACCACGAGTTACAGTAGTCACAGAGTTCGTAGTCACAAGACATCAAAACAACGCTTCATTTTTTTATTCGTCAAAGGAATCAAAATGACGCTTAATTTTTTTATTTGCCGAAGTTGTGACTATGAACGTAGATGTCAGAATGACACTTTTTATGAAATTGTTCCATGTTCTTCGCAAAGTTCATGAGGGAAGCTCATGAGCAAACTGCCGGCGCGGGCGGGGGCGCGTGGCTGGCCTGGCCTAGGGCGTTGTTGATGGGGCCCAGGGCGTTGCTGCAGGGTTCGCGGCGCCGCCGGTTCAGCCTGCGTCCGATGTGCAGCAGCACCGGTCCGGACCGAATCTCCTTGAAGACGCCGATGGCCTCCAGGTGGCTGAAGCCGTGCAGCGCCTTGCCGTTCACGGCCAGGATCTCGTCGCCTGAAACAGGGAATGTTACTTTTTACTTTTACAGAAACAAAAGCCCGAGCCCCGAAAAAAAATATTTCCGTTTCCTGACGGCCCAGCCGGCGTTGATCTTTTTCCTTTTCCCCATCCACGGACCCGAGAGGTGTCGGTGTCGAATCGCCGGAGGCTAGAGACCAGAGAGGGTCCCTACCGGAGGCATGCCCCACAGTGGGACAAAAGACCGGCGGCCGGCCGAAACTCTAGACGCGTTTTGAGCTCCAGAGACGTAACACAGGACTCGGACCGAACCCATGCACCCACCGATGCATTGCTCGCCGAACGAGGAATCCATTGGTGGGGGTCACACGTTCGGTTCGAGTCCCATTTAGCGACTCTGGAGCTCAAAAACCGTCCGGGACTTCGACCGCCTCCACCGGTCGTCTGGCCCACTGTGTGCCGGAGGCTTGGCCGCAGGCGCAGCCGCGCCGGAAGTGGCCATAACTTGCCGTGCCTCGCACGTGCCGGAGCGTGTTGGAGCGTGCTGGGCACAGACCCTACAGCGGAGGCCCTCCGGGAATGCCGGGCTCGAAGCCTCTAAAGGATTCACACCCCTGCCATGCCTCTGTGAGGGGCCATGGCGCCTGGAGGGTAGGCAATCCCGTCACACAGGGCTGCACCGCGGGACTGCCTGCCATGCCTCTGTGAGGGGCCATGGCGCCTGGAGGGTAGGCAATCCCGTCACACAGGGCTGCACCGCGGGACTGCCTGCCATGCCTCTGTGAGGGGCCGTGGCGCCTGGCGCCTGGAGGGTAGGCAATCCCGTCACACAGGGCTGCACCGCGGGACTGCCTGCCATGCCTCTGTGAGGGGCCATGGCGCCTGGAGGGTAGGCAATCCCGTCACACAGGGCTGCACCGCGGGACTGCCTGCCATGCCTCTGTGAGGGGCCGTGGCGCCTGGCGCCTGGAGGGTAGGCAATCCCGTCACACAGGGCTGCACCGCGGGACTGCCTGCCATGCCTCTGTGAGGGGCCATGGCGCCTGGCGGGTAGGCAATCCCGTAGAACGCCCGTGTCGGCGGGCGGCATATCGACGGCGCACAGTAGGTCAGAAGACCGTTGATGCGGCCAAAATTCTAGACGCGTTTTGACGCGTTCCCAGAGTCGCTGAATGGGACTCGAATCGAAGTGTGACCCCACCAATGGATTGCTCTCCAACCGAGGAATCCATGGGTGGGGGACACACGTTACGTTCGAGCACCATTCAGAGACTCTGGAGCTCAAACCGTGTCCGGGATTTTGACCGACTCCACGGTTTTCTGGCCCACTGTGCGGCGTCCTTGGCGAGTGTTTACTTTATCTAGCCGCCCTGTACACGAGAAGAATAACTCTCCCAGTTCCACGCAGCCTTTCTTTCCCGCCCGCAATATTTCAACCGGTCGCGTGGCGACCCAGCAACATGTAGAGGCGCGAGGACCCCCTCGAACAAAAGCGCATAGAACGTGATGGCGGCGTTTTAAGGACGCCAACCTGTCCCTATATACTTGCCGAGGGCCTCGCCGGCCACGCCCTTGCCCGGCCTCGGCACCACGCGCCGCCCCTTCCCCGCCGGGGCCAGTCACCTCTGTCGTCTGCTGTCGGCTCGGCTCGGCCGCGCACAGTGGGCCAGAAGACCGACGCGGGCGGCCGAGCCTCTAGACGCGTTTTAAGCTCCAGAGTCACTAAATGGGACTCGAACCAACCGTGTGACCCCACCAATGGACTGCTCTTCGAACGAGGAATCCATTGGTGGGGTCACACGTGCGGTTCGAGTCCCATTTAGCGACTCTGGAGCTCAAAACGCGTCTAGAGGCTCGGCCGCCCGCGTCGGTCTTCTGGCCCACTGTGCCGCGCTCGGCTGCACGCGGGCTCGGCTCGGCGACAATCACACATGACATGCACGCACGTCGCCTCACGTCGCTCCCATGGCATCACGTCGCAGCGCCGTACCCTCTGCCTTGTCGCTGCGGGTCGACTCCGAACAGCGCTGTCGTCGCTCTGTCTCTGTCGCACTCGTGGGGTGTCCCCGCAGCAGTGCGAGAGAGACAGAGCGACGAAAAACGCCGCGCCGTTCGTTTCTGAGTCGGCCTCCTGGACTTCCCTCCCCGTCCCGCAGTGGGCCAGAAGACCGGTGTAGTCGCGGTTAAAAGCCCGGACGTGTTTTGAGCTCCAGAGTCGCTAATGAGACTCGAACCGAGCGTGTGACCCCGCCAGTGGATTCCTCGTCCGGAGAGCAATCCATTGGTGGGGTCACACGTCTGATTCGAGTCACATTTAACTTTGGAGCTTTAAAACGCGTCCGTCATTTTGAGCGCTTCCATCGGTCCTCTGGCCCACTGTGCGTCCCCCTGCGCGTCTCGACGCGGGCAAGCACTCCAGCTCCAGCAGGCCGATACCGAGCAGTGCACCGTCGCTCTGTCTCTCTCGCACCCCTGCGGGACGTCCCACGAGTGCGAGAGAGACAGAGCGACGAAGCGCCGTCCGGTTCGGAATCATCAGCTCGCCTGCGGCGGACGCGGGGCAGCGACACCGAAGCAGAGACAAACAATCGCACCACCTGACTGTCAACGTCATCGCTCGCAAGTTACGTAAGTCATGTTATCGGCGGAAAAAGAAAGGAAATGATGAACTTATTTCGCCACCGAACTTCTGCCCCACCGTGCGACGGTTTGGACTAGACGGCTACATACAGTATCTAGACCTCTAGTTTGAACCTGTCACTCGCACACTGCCCATGACGCCTCCACACACGCACCTTCCTTGAGGCGGCCCGAGTCGGCGGCCTGGCCGTTGGGGAACACGGTCTTGACGAAGATGCCCATGTTGCCGCGGGGCGAGTCCCTGCCGCCCACGATGCTGAAGCCGAGCCCCTTGTGGCCGGGGCCCTTCTGGAACGTGCAGGACTGGATGGTGAAGGCGTTGGCGGCCGAGTGGCGCGGCAGCGTGCAGAACTTGGACTCCTCCACGTCGTCCACCTCGTCCTCGTCCTCCTCGCGGGGCGGCTTGCCGTCGTCCCGGGGGCTCGGCGTCGACGACAGCAGCACCATGCCGGAGGACTTGCGCCGCTCGCCGATGCTCTTGTTGTTGGCGTCGTCCGCGTCCTTGCTCTTGTCGTTGTTGTTGTTGTTATTGGCGTCGTCGGGGTGCGACACGCCCGTCGACAGGCGGTCCCGGAGCCGCGCCTGCAACCAGACAAAGAAGTGATTAGCCAAACGGCGGCGGCATTGGCACAGTGGGCCGGAGGACCGCCGCATGCGGCCCAAACTCTACAAGCGTTTTGAGCTCCAGAGTCGCTAAATGGGACTGGAACCGATCGTGTGACCCCCACCAATGGATTCCTCGTTCGGAGAGCAATCCATTGGTGGGGTCACACGCTTCGACTCCCTGACGGCGACTTTCTGGCGTCTCGAACGCAGCTCCTAACAGCGCGGCCGGCCGTGGAGCCCACGCGTCGCGAGGCTGCGTCCGGAGCGTCCGCGACGCGGCACTATAAAAGCACGCAGCCGCGATGAAGCGCCGCAGCGTGGCGTGGACGAGGTCAGGGCCGCGGAGCCACGCAGTGCGTGCGGACACGGTGCGCGCAGCCGCCGCCGGCGGGCGCTGCACAGTGGGCCGGACCAGGCCGGACGACCGGCAGCGCAGGCGGCCAAAACTCTAGAGACGCGTTTTGAGCTAGAGTCGCTGCATGGCACTCGAACCGATCGTGTGACCCCACCAATGGATTGCTCTCCGAACGAGGAATCCATTGGTGGGGTCATACACGTTCGGTTCGAGTGCCATGCGGCGACTCTGTAGCTCAAAACACGTCTAGCGTTTCGGCTGCCTACGCCGGTCTTGGGGCCCACTGTGCGCTGCGAAGAGTCATCCCTCTATCTCTCTCGCACACCTACAGGTGTCCCAAAGGACGTGGCCGACGGGGAGGCCGAATAATAATACAAAGTGTTGGTCAATTAACACCTTCTGTTGGGGCGGGGGCGCGGCGCGGCGGGGCGGTCTGCCACCGAACAATGCGCGGATGAGTCACGTTTCGGAGCGACAGACAGACAGACAAGCCGGCAGACAGACAGAAGACTACATTTCTCAGCTAAAGAAATAACAGCTAACATATTAGCTGAGATAGCTAATCCATTTTTTTCCGTGTGTCCGTATGAACGCGCGGGAATAAAAACCCAAGCAAAAAGCCCTTTTCTTTTCAATTTGGCCGAAATTTCAGCGGACGAGACAAAGGGATTGTCGCAGCGAGGCAGCGGTCGTTTGACCGGCACGCAAAATGTTTCCTCCGAGGGGCCCCCGATTTGGGCGCCTCATTTCCGTCAGGCACGACAACACAACAACGGATGAGGAGTGACCACCGCACAGTGGGCCAGAAGACCGGCGCAGGCGGCCGAAACTCCAGACGCGTTTTGAGCTCCACAGTCGCTTAATGAGACTCGAACCGAACGTGTGACCCCACCAAGGGATCCCTCGTTCGGAGAGCAATCCTTTTGGTCGGGGACACACGCTCGGTTCGAGTCCCTTTCAGCGACTCTGGAGCTCAAAACGCGACGAGAATCATTTTGACCGCGTGCGCCGGTCTTCTGCACCATTGTGCAACGGATGAGGAGCAGCCACGGGACCGAACAGACCGTCGCTCTGTCTCTCTCGCTGCCAGACGGGCCACCCCATGAGTGCGAGAGAGATGGAACGACAGCGAGTAACTCACGCTCCCCGGCGGCGGCTCTAATCGCCGCCTTACTCACTCCCCGCGTGCGCGTGCTGTTTGCCGTGATGGACGCGCCGCGACGTCAGCGAGCTGCGGAGCGTCGCGCTGTCTCCCTCGCACCCCGACGGGCCGCCCCGTGAGTGCGAGAGAGACGGCGCCACGAAAAGCCACCGTCCGGAGTCGGCCTGCTGCGCCGCCGCGCGCCGCGTAGTGCAACAAGCACAGCATGTCTGCGTTACGACAGAGAAGAGAGAGAGAGGGAGGGAGAGAGAGGAGGAGAGGGAGGGAGAGAGAGGAGAAGAGAGAGAGAGACAGAGAGAGAGACAGAGAGAGAGAGAGAGAGAGAGAGAGAGAGAGAGAGAGAGAGAGAGAGAGAGAGAGAGAGAGAGAGAGAGAGACATAGAGAGACAGAGAGACTAAGAGAGAGACGGTGACAGCGAGGAGAGCCTTGTTAGGACTGTCAGCATTATTCTGCAAGCCAAGTCAAGCCTCCCGATTCCGTCACCGGGCAGAAAACGAAACGGGTATAGAAATGCTTATGCCTTAGGTTGAGGGATCCCGAACCTACTAGGGACGGACTTGGGCAAACCCTGCGTTTCTCAAACACTTGTAGGACTCATGAACGCAGCGGCGGCGGCACACAGTGGGCCATAACACCGGTATAGGCGGTCAAAATCTTGGACGCGTTTAGATCTCGAGAGCCGCTAAATGGGGCTTAAAAAGAACCCCAGTAATGGATTGCTCTCCAAACGAGGAATCCATTGGTGGGGGTCACACGTTCGGCTCCAGTCCCATTTAGCGACTCTGGAGCTCCAAACGCGTCTGGAGTTTTCGGCCGCCAGCGCCGGTCGTCTGGCCCACTGTGAAACGGCAGGAAGCTCACCTGGGCCTTGGTGGGCGCGAGCAGGTCGCAGCTGCCGTGGTGCACGGGCCGGCCGGCCAGGCGGCTGGCGGAGCGCGACCGGCCGGACAGGCTGCCGCCGAACAGGCTCCGCTGCAGCTGCTGCACCAACCGCCGGCCGCGCTCGCGGCTCAGGCTGCTGCGGTCCTTGTCCTCGTCCTTCTTCTTGTCCTCCTTGTCCTTCTTGCGCGCGCTGCCGTCGTCCTTGGCGTCCTTGGGGCTGCCGCGCAGGTGCACGGCGGAGGAGAACACCTTGGACAGCCGCACGGACTTCTTCTTCACCTCCGGCGTCTGGGACTTGGAGCGCAGCGTGGGCGCCGGCTCGGGCGTGGCGACGGGGGTGGCGACGGGGGTGGCGACGGGGGTGGCGCGGACGGCGGCGGCGGCGTCCGGGACGCGGACCGGCGACGGCGACGCGTGGCGGAGGCCGCCGTCGTGCGCGGGGGACGGCGACGCGCTGGCGGCGGCGCGCCGGGTGCGCGGCAGCGGCACGGGGGCGGACATGACCTGCAGGGACGCGGGCCCGGCCGTCGAGACGGGCGTCGACGGCGACCTGGACGCCGACACGCCGCCGCCGATGACGAAGCCCGTGGTGGTGGTGGCGGCCGAGCCGGGCGGCGTGGGCAGGTCGTCGTCGGGCAGCACGCCGGCCTGGTGCTGGCGCCGCAGCCGGGGGAGGATGTCGTGGAGGTCGGCGGCGTCCTCGGGGAACGGGTCCGACATAGCCCACCGCCGCCGCGACCGCACCCTGGGCAGCGGCATGCCCGGCGGCGCGCCGTCCGGCGCGGGCGGCGCCTCCACCGGCGAGACGCGGTTGCTGGGCTGCGCGGTGCCGGGGGACCGCGTCAGCGGCCGGCCTCGGAGCCGGTCGCCCTGGTACACGGGCTCGTAGGCGGTCGGCGTGGGGCAGCCCTCGATGGAGTGGTAGCCCAGGTCCCAGCAGGGCGCGGGCGGCGGTGGCCGGTGGTGGTGGTTGTGTTGGTGGTGGTGAGGCAGCCCCTTGGACGAGGCCCCCGACGACGACGACGACCCGTTGCTGCCCGTGCTGCGCCGGTCGATGTCCTCCGTCGGCGTGCCCGTGCCCCGGCCGGACGAGCAGTTACTCGAAGGTTTTCTGCACAAAATGAATTTTATTTACATGAGATGAATTTTAAAACGCAGCATAAGTGCATCAGGAGTGTCCTGGAGGCAACATAAATGCATCATGAGTGTCCTGAAGGCAACATGAATGCATAATGAGTGTCCTGGAGGCAACATAAATGCATAATAAGTGTCCTGGAGGCAACTTAAATGCATAATGGGTGTCCTGGAGGCAACATAAATGCATAATGAGTGTCCTGGAGGCAACTTGAATGCAAGGACTATAAACACTACATGAACTATATACTAACATAACAAAGTAAATTAGTTTGTATTATGTATGGTCAAAATACTTCGCAAGGTTTTAAGGGTGAGCCTCCACCGATTCTCTGGCCCACTGTGGAGTGTGCTGTGAGTGACGCACCTGTGCCTGTGGATGCTGACGTCGGCGTCCCGGAAGGCGAAGGGCGGCAGCGACACGGGGCCGATCCCCGGCGAGTCGCCCTCGTCCTCGTCCTCTTCGGCGGCGCGCTCCATGGGGGACGGCACGTAGAAGGTTGGCTTGGCGCCCTGCGAGCCCTGCAGCGCCACAACCACATCACTTAGCACTGGTTTGCATCGACCTGCTGGTGCACAGTGGGCCAAAAGACCGGCGCAGGCGGCCGAAACTCTAGACGCGTCTTGAGCTCCAGAGTCGCTAAATGGGACTCGAACCGAACGTGTTGTTCTCGGCGTTGTCCCACCACTGGATTCCTCGTTCGGAGAGCAATCCGTTGGTGGGGTCACACGTTCGTTTCGAGACCCATATAGCGATTCTGGAGCTCAAAACGCGTCTAGAGTTTTGGCACCGCCTGCGCCGGTCCTCTGGCCCACTGCGAGGGGGGGGGGGCACTCACCGGCTGCGTGGAAGGCGGCTGCAGCGTCACCTCGTGCACCGAGAGGGCCCGGCGGCGGCGCCAGCCCGCCCCGATGCCCGCCTCCAGCCCCTCCAGGCCGGCCTGCAGGCGGCCCAGGCCGAGGCCCAGGCCGTGGCGCAGGCGCTGCTGCATGCCGTGCGACGGCGACGGCGACGGGCAGGGCGACGGGCACGGCGACGGCGTGGGCGAGGGCGCGCCCCGGGAGGACGCCGACGACGGCGTCGTGAACGACGAGCAGCGGCGCCTCAGCCTGCGCCAGCGCTGCGACAGCCCCAGCCCGGCGTCTGCAACAACAACAACAAGGAACAAGTCAGCAACCAGTAGTTCAAGTAAGGAGTTGCAGCAGCAGCAACAAAAACAACAAGGAACAAGTCAGGAACCAGTAGTTCAAGTAAGGAGTTGCAGCAGCAACAAGAACAACAACAACAACAAGAGGACGCGCTAAGGAACCGGTTCAAGTTTTAAGCTCAAGTTGTAGGGGGTTGCAACAACTTCTTGGATGCGCTCAGCGTCAAGTTCAAGTTAGAGGTTGCACCAACGACAGCAAGGATGTCGCCAGCAATACGTTCAACTTCAAGAACGGGAGGGGTTGCAGCAACAACAACAACAACAACAACAACAACAACAACATAACAACAACAAATATAGGTGCGCTCCGCAACAAGTTCAAGATAGGGGTTGCAACAGACTCGCAACCTTGGTTGTCTTCATATCCGTAACCGCATGACTGTAACACCAACTGTTCGACGAGACGACAGAGCACCTAGGGTGAAGAATGCCGCAGCTGGACCGATTTCCAAGAGAGATGAGAAAGATGCACGCGGCCATGATGGCGCCCAGCGGCTGAGCCGGCTAATCCCTAGCCGGCGTGCCGCCCTGTGCCCACCTGTGCCGCAGTGCTGCCCTTGGTGCCACCACCAGAGGGCGAAAATTTCTACGGTGCACCACTTTTGGAACGGTTTCCAACCTTAATCTCAGTCTGTCCATCGGAAAAATGCTAACGGAGGTGCACTGGTACGGTGGGAGTTTTTCCCCACTTGTGAGGCAGCACTGCTACGCTATGACGCATGTCCGCTCCCGATTCGCACCCCGTCTGTCGCCGGTGTCATTCTCGTCTCACTTTGAATTGTTTATTTTCGTCCGCGGTCGGA